>VDFB02271358.1:89559809-89591619 GCA_007258455.2 Sequoia sempervirens | reverse complement strand
TCTGAGATCTTTTGTGCCATTATGTTCACTATTTTCCATCATTTGAGCTAAGGGGTGCTATTCTACGATTGATTGGTTTCATTTTGAGGTATTTGGCTTTGGCTTGATTGATTTGGTGGTGGTTTCTGGTGCGCCCTCGCCTGTGTTTGTGGTGGACATCCTTGAGCTTTGCGTTTGTTGCTTCTGCGACCAATTCCTGCTTCATAATGGTATGTGCCTGTGTGCTTTACTTTGATTTGATTTAGGAATGGCACGATTGGGGCTTGTTGGCTTTGGTTTCCTTTGTGTTTCGTGCTAGGGTTATTCAGTGTTGCATCCTTGTTGTTTCGCCAGGACATCCGTCCTTTGATGAGACCTTTCATCGAGTCGAGCTCTTTTTGGTCACTGTAGCATCCACCTTTTGCTGAGACCTTACCGCAAAATCCCTACTCTTGCCGATCCCTTCAGGATTCGCTATCACATAAAACATTCGCTGGGACTTTATAGCGAGCTCCCCACTTTCATCGAGTCCTCCGCTTCGGTGAGACTCCTAGTAGTTGCTAAGATGTCATAGCGACTCCCAATGGCCTTCCCAATTCCCGTTCTATTGCAGTAACTTTTCCTTCGGTGAGACTTTTTACCGGTTACTGCAGCTTTCGCCATAGTTTTCCTATCAGGGAGAAATCCCTCTTTCGCCGAGACCTCTCCACGAGACCCTAAGCTCCTGCCAATGCTTTCCCTGTCGCCATGACTTTCGTAGTTCACCAGGATGTTGTCATGAAGCCTTCTATTCTTTGTAAGCACAAACCTTTTCGTTGGGACCTTTGTCGAATATAAACCAGGCCTTAATTAGCATAACAGTGTCACCTCACTGAGACCTCCTATCGACAAACTATTAAGCTATCTGAGGTGTTTGCTTGGGCCCGCCGTTCGGTGAGACATGTAATCTTCACTGAGACCTTACCCCGACCACCCCTGGCTCATCCTGATTTGAATGCTATGTTCCCCTTCGATGGGACCTCACACTGAAGCTACCGTGTCTTGGCGAGACCCGCTTTTCTGATGACATTTCAGAGTGACATCCATCTTTTGCTAAGACTTCTCCGCGAGACTCTAAACTTGTGCCGAAGCCCTCACTCCAGATTCTCCTTTGGTTCGAAACTTTGTGCTACCCGCGGATGTTCGCCAGGTCTGGATTTCTTCGAAATCATTTGTCTCCCGAATTCCTCGAATCCCCATTTGACTCATTCTCTGCGAAAATCCGTCCCTCACGGATTTTCCCAAAATTTGGTGAAAAACAAAGGAACATGAAACAATTGGATTTGTTTCTAATTTGTGTTGCATTTGTTGGTTTATTCATGCTATATTTGGATCTCCCACGTGGTCTACTAATGAAAAGTGATCAAATTTAAGGATTAAGTAGGTGTTCCTTGGTTACTCCATCGGAATCCGAGCAGACTGGAATTTTTCGAAATTCCTCTCTAGCTCAGATTCCGCGGGTGGCCTTGAAACCCAAAATTTCTTGTGTTCATTCCATATGAATTTTAACAACACCTTGTTTATCCGAGATGCATTCTAATGGTGTTTTGATAATTAACCTTGCTTTCCTGAGATTCTAATTATGTTTTCATGATGAATGCAGGTTGAATCAAGCAAGGTTGCAACTGGTTCCTCATTGTCTAATGCAAAGAGGATCAAGCTGGACATTAAGAGCAAGGTCCATGAGAGTAAGATCACTTTTGTCTGGTCAGAAGTTACCGATTCAAACATTGGCCTCTTGGAATATGAAGAATTCAAAGCAAGAACGTCAGCTGAGGATCCTCCTTTGGTGACTAGAAGAATGAAAGAGTCATGTCTGTCCCATGTGGCTGGTTTCCCCTCAACGGTACAGTGCTATGAGCTGGTCCTAGAGTGCGCAAGGCACTATGATCAAGACACACAGAGAATAATTGGTCCTCAAGGGAGAATTATTGCAAATCTGAACCTGGTCTCCATCGCTTAAACCTTCAACATGCCCGACAGATCTCATGTGGTAGGATTCACCATTCAGGCAGCCTAGGAGTACTATGACGACCAAACTGTGAAGTCTCAGTAGCTAATCAATTCTTGGTTGGAGAAACCCAAGTCCCACTATTCCAAGTTGCCCAAGTAGTTGTACAGAGTAAAATTTAAGGAGTATTATGATGCCATCACCTTTCTAAGCAGGGTGGTCAGATTGAAGAGTGCTGGTACATTTGAGAATTGGATGTGCCATGCCATTGTAAGAATGGAACAAGAGAAGATTAACTACCATTGGGTAGGAGTCATTAGTCAGGTGATTCATAAGCAACTGTCTAATGTGTTGCAGACAAAGACCTTCACAATGACCTCATACTTGGTCTATGCACTTGCAAGGTTCCATCCTTATAGAGGATTAGATACAAGGGGCACCTTTGGGAAGGATATTATCTATGAGGTTTTCCCTCAATTGCATTGGGGAGGTTCGAATTATAGAACAGCAAATGATGCATTTACCATGCATATCACCAGAGTACTCCAGGAAGCAGAGCATGTCAGAATTTCAAATCAAGCCAAGGAGCTCATCAAGAGATATGGAGCCTGGTTCATTCAGTTCCCAACCTTCTCCTACGTTTGGATTAGTGGCTGCCAAAAATCCCCATATAGACTTTCGAGATACCCCACTAACCACATTATATTGTTGGAAGTCACCAGGCAGATTTGTGATTTTGATGCCATTGTCAAGAAACACAAGCACAAGAAAGGATTTGGTGGAGATTTTCCACTAAGGATTGGCACTGGAGAGGTATGTCCTTCCATTGGCTCTGCCCAATCTTCAGAAGAAGAATTGAGTGCTCTTGGTTTGTCTCTTCATTCCAAGAGATCCAAGTTTGATATCACAGGGGAGGCTCAAAAGAGGGCCAGCAGAGAATATAGCCATAAGGTGAATTTGGAGGACTACTGGGCCAACTGCGATGATGAGTACGAGGTCAGAAAGAAGAAATTCTCCCGGCTCCCAGTTGATTCAATCCGATTATATAGTGTAAGGGCAGTTCCTGACCAGTTGGAGGATGATGGAAACTTGATCCAGGATCACGCCTATGAGGCCATAAAAGACAAACCAATTGGTGATCTAGATTGGTTGGAGGAGGAACAAACAGAGCTAAAACATCTGATGGATCATGTTCTCAAATTTACCAAGATGTGGCTCAAACACACTTTGTGGGAGTTGGAGAATAAAGGAATGAAGTGCACTTATGACCTAATGGGAGATTTGGATCCCCATTCTACTTTTGAAGAATCTACCGAACAAGACGCTAAAGGCAAGGGCAAGTTAGATTCCCCTATCAAAAATAAATATAGAGACGTTCAAGAAGAGGAGACCTAGGAATTAGTGAAACAGAGAAGGCCAAAGGCCAAGAAGAGGACAAGGACTAAGAAGTCCGAACAGAGCTCTGAGGTCGATGCTCCTATGCCAAAGAGGAAAAGTATTGTAAAATTGTCAGAGAATGCTAGCTCTAGGGTTGTGGAGGAGGTTGCCCCACCGGTAATAGATTTTGAAAGTTTAGAGGAGAAGGCCAAAGTGTATGCAATGAAGTCTAGGACTCCTCCTAAGGACAGTGTGCCTAAGGCTGACTTACCATCGGTGGTTTCTCATGAGGAGCAGCGTGATGATGTGCCTCCTGCCCATGAAGTTCAAGGTGAGGTAGGTGAGGAAGAAAATATTGAAGATCATCTAGATACTAAAGGTGAAGAATTCCATGCAGGTGATCTCCACAGTATAGAGGCAGAGATTGAAAAGATAATGCAATCCCCAGTGGTTGCACATATAGATTCTCCTATTAGAACTGAAATAGTTGAATCTCCTCCAAGGGAGGTAGAGGCAGAAATGATTCCATCACCTGAGTGGGAGGAGGAACATGTTGGAGAAGCAGAAAGCAAGGTGGACGAGGCTCTTGATGAACATAATTTGAATGAAGTACCTAAAGGTCAACAAGATGAACAGAAATAGGTTGTGGCACAATTGGAATTTGTTGTCCCTGAGTGGGTTGATAGGGAAATAAGGAGAAAATAGGTGGTTGTGGAAGATAGTCCACCAAATTGGGATGCACTGCTAGCTAGGATGGGAAAAGATAAAGGTAAAAAGAAAGCTAGAGTGATCTCAAGAGTTGAAAGGGATGAGGCACATAATAAGGTTGTTCATGTTGCTACCCCTGTCCCAGATAAAAACAAAGATGATGTGGCTGGAAGTGATTACAATATACAGACTTTCAATCTTGGGCCTACATCGGTTGAGCAAGACATTGAGGATTATGAGGGCTCCATCGCAGTCATTGTGGATAGGTTGAGAAGGGAAGTAAAAACCAAGCATGAACTGAAGAGAGAGAATGAGAATCTCAAGAAGTGCTTGGAGGAATTAATGAGGCCACTGTAGTCAATCAATCCCTCTTCCTCTGCCACCAATCCTCTTCCTCAGGAGACCATAACTGAACTTGAAAAGATGAGAGCTTCCACCCTTGCCACTATAAATTGGTTGAAAGAGGTGCAAATCAAGGGTGATGAAGCCATCAAGGAGATTTTATCAGTCGGTAAGGAGGTTGTCATGACCACTGAATGGTTGAAATAGGTAATGGCACAGGATAAAGAGGACACCACCTGATGCTATAGAAAACTAGGACCCTAATGGAATACACCCGGGACAAGTTGGTCAGTGACGAGATTCTTCCTTCTTCCAGAGCTGCCAAGCCATGGGAATGGTTTGAACCGTTGCAAATCCGGCAGAAAGTGTTGAGGAAAATTTACAAACAGAGAAAGCACATTGATGACACCCTAGCTGGCGTCTATGATGGCTAAATTACTTTTTTTGAAATTCTGACAGGACGAAGGAAAATCGCGCCCAAGTACTTGAGCCTGGAGCAGTTGAGAGAATGGTGGCATGATGTCTATGCACCACTTGATGATGGACCTATCTCCGAGCACCAACTGGATGATGCAGCCACCTACCTCGCAGTTATTGATAAGCATGTAACATGTAAGGTCGACTGGGATAGGTCGGTCAAACACTCAAGGGAGGAGATTGCATCCATTGAGAGGTGACTTAGGGTTATGCCGGTACCACCTATGGCCGACTTGGATGCGGCATTTTTGAGGCTACACGAAGAGTCAGATCGACGCAAGGATGACAGAGAAAATGGTTGATGATGGGCGACAGTGCGATTTGTGCTTCTCATTATTTTCCCATGCATCAACTGGTTTGCATCACGGATCCAGGGCCGACCTTGACGGGACGCACATTTATTGCCTATTTGACCCATTTCGACGACCTTCTTGGTTGGGTGGTTGCATAGAGTTATTGCTGCGAAACCCTTGCTTGGCCGGCGGATTTTCTCTGGAGCTTCTATTTATTGGGCATTTGGCCTCTTTGTAAAGGGTTAGATAGTTAGAGGTTAAAGAATTAGATAGTCAAAAAGCTAGAGGAAAGCAGTTAGAAGTAGATTAAAATTAGCAGGTAGCTACTCTCAAGCAAATATTGTAACAAAAAACCAGAATTGTTGCTATAGTGGATAATTCAAATATAAGTAATGTCATTGTGATTTGGTGCCATTGTGGTATTCTCTTGTCTTGCATGGTTCTTGTCTTCTATCTTGAAAATTGCTTTGAGGAGATTAGTATTTAGTTTAAATTTGATTTAATAATGTTGGTAGTTTGATACTCAAATGTTGCAGCAGTCCTTCAATCCATACTTTTCGCAACCAACTGACTGTTAGTTGCTTTGAAAAGTTAGCCTGGACTTGTTATTCCTTATGCTTAGTTCAATCATGAATGTTGTTCATTTCAACTACAATAGGGTTATTTGAATGCATGTTCATGATTTGAAAATCTTAAGAGCCTTAGAAGATTGCACTGTTTTCTATAAGGTAGCAGAGATCAGTTTTGAAGGATTGGTTTGTTTGGGTATTGGTTGCTTTCATTGTTAATCTTAGGAATAGTGTTAGATTTAGAAATCTCTTTAGAACACTCACTCTTTTGTATTTCTTTGATTTCTAGGTTTAAATTAGGATTGAAGTATCACCAGTTTGTTAAATCTGACAAAATTGATTCCATAGCTTGCTTGTAGTAAGGTCCCATTGTGATTACCAGTAATTTCACATTTATCAATAAGTTGTTTATGCACTGTCAAGACCTGACATGAATACCTTTGGGTTATCTCTTGAGGCTTGCTAATAGAGATTTACCTTTTAAGAGAGATAGGATATTGCATTTTGTCTGATAGTTGTTTCTGCACAACAACAACAACACTACTCTCATAAATTCTCAGCGATTCATCAAATTTGCATCCCAACCTTTCATTTGTTCTATAAAAAAATCTATTAATTGGATGTCATTTCCCCCATTTCTATAACACATATTTATGCTAAATACATGTTGTATCCTCACTAATCTAATGAATTCCATAATGATAGTATTAGACCAGGAACCCTTATTAGGGTTTTCCCAAAATGTGCAAGGAATGGCTTTGATAAACCTTTTTATTTCTACCATAACCCCAACAACATCCTTCGTCATGGCTAATCTAGGTTTGTAGGATCTTAACACTTTTACCCTATACTTAGTGGCTTAAAACCACTCTACGTGAATCCCTAGATCACCATTTGTTAACACATTTCCACTATGCAAATCTAGTTGTCCTAGCCATTTTTCTTAATAAGGGTACAAATTGTCCTCTATTTGGATAAGATCTTAATCAAAATATTCTTTAAATTTGGTTGTTGCATTGGCCTCTTCACTTAGCTAAGGAATATATTGTAGAAGATATTTGGAACTAATTCACTAATTTATAGAAATATAAGGTCTTGTTGGATAAATACCTTAAAATCTATAAATGACTATATCTTGCTATGGTTTACATTCACATCTTGGAAACTAAACTATGTGTTTGCATAATTGCGCCTAGTACATATAAATGAATCGAACTGATGAAATTAAATTAGTAAAGATTTGAAAACTATTACAAATGTGCCTTGGGTTTTTTTACATGTGTCTAAAGTGGGTGGTGTTGAGAGACACTATCTTGAAACTTTCTAGGCAAGGAATTGTTCTCCTTTGGTCAAGCCACTAAGTGAATTGATATAATGACGATAAGAAAATTTTGAAGATAGTAGGTAAGCTTGCAATATGGCTAGGATGATGTAAGAATACAATGCAATGTTGATGCTCTCTATAGATATATCAAGAATCTCTTGGATATAGTTTCTAGATTTATTCTTTTGTCATTTCAAAATGTATAAGAAATGCCATTCATACAACATAACACTCAAATATGCACTGTGTTGACTCACATGGATAGAAGGAAAACGTTAACAAGGTTCAATTTGAACTTGGAGATTTATAAGTTAGGGATTTAGATCCGAGCACATAGAAGCGGCCTTAATAAATTTGAACCTATATACTAAATAAGAAATCCAATGATCAAAATTGATTCCTAAAGATAAGTGATGGTGTGGATAGATTAGGATAAAGTCATAAATCAAATTTCGTGTGAGAATATATGTTACGTGTAAACTTGTTATTACATACAAGACAATCTAATTGAAGTGGACCCAAAGGATAAGGGAAAAGAGCATAGGACTAAAATTTTCACCTTTACAACCTCAAAAATAGCATTAAATAAGTATCCTTCATTCACAATTATTTATAATAATATTAGTATAATATACAAATAAAATATTTTCTAATATAATCTCTAATAAATCTATAACCTACCAAATCAATTTATATTCTGACTAGAGCAATAAGAAAACTTAGGTATGAATTATTTTCTTCATTTCACATTATGATATATAATTGTATTTAAAAATAATAATTAAGTACAAGTTTAGTCTTAACTTTTTTTCTTATATTACTTAAAACTAATAGATAATTTACATCATGAAAAATATAAACTTACGTCACAAAATATTCCATAAATCTATATTAAATATAAAAAAAGATATTTTATTATACAATACTTATCCAAAATGTATATAAAAATAATATATTTTCTAACCCAAATAAGTACAAATCTTTTTTTTTTTAATAATATTTATAAATAATAAATAATTCAAATGATGAAAAGCATAATCTTATATTACAAAAGTACCATATAAAGATGTCTTATTTCCAAACTTTTTGAAATTGTGATGGAGAATAGCTGTTTCCTAACGCTTGTTCAAATCCATATAAGTGGTTGCAACTTGGTGGCATCTCAATCAGCTTTTCCTTCCCAAAGGACAATACATTTATGTGATTCCCATCACCTTAAAGGGATTCAATTGAATTGAATAATATTGTTTTTATAAGTCCAAATGCTTTTTCCTTTGCTGTCCCAGAAGATATGCTAGTCTTGCCTGTAGAAAGTGAAAGTTGGGAACACAATAAGGACAGCAAAGGATGATGATGAGAGACAACCAACCAACCAGTCAAAATACATAAAATTTGGACTCAGTGAGGAAACTCAAAATAGTTTACAACAAACTCACCCTTTTCTCCCTTTTCTTTTCTACTTTGCCCTTTTTCCTTTTCTTTCTAGGTACTCTGTGACCGATATGGCTTTATTCTCTAACACCCAAGTTTAGAAGAAAAAGTTATGTAGGTCCCATGTTTCCTTCCTCCTGCCCAAGGATATTATGTAATGAATGATGCTTCCATGGACCAAACATCTTCTGTAAACTCTTTAAGAAATTCATTATCTAGAACCAATGTTGTTTTATTGTCATGTATAGGAAAAAGCTAAAATGCCATGTATAGGAAAAAGTTAAAGATTATAGATAATAAACATGACTGAAATCACTGCCAAAACACAGTCATACCAATGCAGTTTAATGAGGCACTGTCATGCACACTAACAACAACAGTGCTGAATTGGCAAACCTTCCATTGTCAACAAGCAGCTGTCCAACAAACAGACCACAAACAATTATTGAACATATTCACCCACATGCTGCCATTAACCACCAACCAACTGTACAGAATCAAAATTATATTTAACGTTCACAGTAAAACGAGTAATGAAATTGTAGTAGTATTGTGTAGAAGTCTTTTGAATCTGCATTTTGGATTACACTCAACGATTTATGAAAAAATTGGCTTCAGGAAAATTCACCATGAACAATTCACCTTCAGAAATTCATAGCCAACAATTCGCCGTCATGACAAATTCCATGGTGATGAATTGCTGGTGGTGAATTTTCCACCAGCTGAATTTGTCATGGTGGTGAATTCGTGAATTTGTCATAGTGGTGAATTGAATTGCTGGTGGTGAATTTTCCACCAGCTGAAATTATCATGACGGTGAATTTTCCACGAGATAAATTTGTTAGAACCTAAAAATTATGATCCAAAACGTCAATTCAAAAAACTTATGCACAATTTAATACCAAAAACTATATTATTACAGAAAATGCAGACTAAAAAATAAATTAATCCACATGCTTAAAAGATGTGAGATGTGTTTTTGGTACTCTCCCAGACCTGGTTTAAACTTAATGTTATACATGCACTCTTTAATGATGCCTTCGTTCTTTCCCCGACTTTGGTTTGGTCAATGCATGCATAATAAAAGAAAATTATGCCAACAACAAAAGAAGATCATAGCCTATTAAGCTTAAGATGGACCACATGGAAATTTGGCCACACATGGTTATCAAGTGAACAGCGTTTTCAATGAACTTCATAATTTCTGGAGAGTAGTACCATTAACTTTTGTACTTCCATAGAAGGTTTATATCTCTTTATAGAATTTGCTTATTATCTTTTAGACTTAAGGTGGATCACATGGAAATTTGGTTATAATTAATCTGAGAAGATGATTGTATTAATAAGTGTTTTTGACATTTGTTTAATAGAATTCATTGTATTTGTTTAATAGAATTCATTGTATTTGTTATCTGATAAATTTTAATATTAATTTTACTAAAATTTAATTTGAAATTTTAGTTGAAATGTTTTGTATTATTTTTTTATTTTGTTGTTATATTGTTATGGAATGATGAAATTTATATATTTATGTTATTTCTTATTTGATTTTGTATATACTTTGAGGAGAGTATTTTGATATATCAATATATTGACAAATGGTGTGATCTCTTCTTGAAGTTGGGTCCCTTGTTTTCTATTATCCACCTTCTTCATAATCTTTTTTTTTTTTATGTATTTACCACTTATTCCATTTTATTTGCTCTCACACCTTTATACATCTACTATATCCACGTGTCCATTGCTATTGTGCTTGCACTTATTTCCACGCACATTCCATCTACTAATATTTAGTCTTTTTTTTAATCTTAGAAGTAGTTTTTGGTAATGTTATCATACTCATGCTTGCAAACTCATCCCACTCAAATTTAAATTTTTAAATTTGTATATATGACTAACTGCCCAACATTACCCTTCCTACCTAGGGATAACTAAACATAAGTTTTTGTGTTATGTTAGGATATCCATGTATTTAAAGGCATTCAATGCATTCATTCTAATCATTTGATGACTTGAAAGGTACATTGGTATACCATTCATATTACACACTTCAATTGGTGCACTAAATGAATCTAATTTTAAACTAAATATTATTATTTTCAACCATCATTCAATTTCTAGGGTTTGATCTAGGAGAACTTGAGTCCCTATAATAATCAACAACACTTCAAGTTTTTTAAATATTGTCTAGTCCCTAAATATTCAAGAAACATATTGAATAAATCAAAGGTGATCAAACAAACTAAAAGTTATAGATCAACATAATACATAGGATGAGTTTGTAGATGCTAAACAAGTTTGTGTGTAGATGATTTCTCTTGCCAATAGACTCATCCTTGCATATAGTCACCATAAAATTTTGATTTCAAGGAGATTATCAATTGTCATCTACTATTATTGACCTTGAGGCATATAAATCATGAACTTCATTAGTCTTTATGCATTCATCAATTATGTTCTCTATGTACATTAAGATACACATTTCAATTAATATGATCAATTTAGGTCGATTCAACTCCATAATTAATTAGACTAGGTTAATTGTGATTTTGTGTATGTGTTTCATCATGTATAGAATAAACTTAAGGAAATCTTAATTTCCTTTAGTTTTTGGTGAACCCATTCGATCATACACAACCTATATTTTCTATTGGGTTTCTAACCCAACATTAAGGTTTTCAAATTTTTCCATTATTGATTTATATGTTATTTTTTGATCTAATCATCCTTTTGTGCCCTTGTGCTATATTGACTTATCTTTTAGTCTAGGGTTTTATGAGTGTATATATATATAGCTTATCTTACATCCACCTTTAGATTGGAATTAGAGTTTATATTTTGTACTTTTTTTTCAATTCAATATACATTTTTTATTTTTCTTATCTAATATTTCTACCTTCCCACATACATAGTTTCATTGTGGATCTTCTTTTATCCTTCCTTACCAAATTTTCTTGTGTTACTACACTCTATGATATATCTTTTGTGCCCTATGTGACCTAGCGACTTCATCCATGAATGCATTTGATAATCTTTCTTGTACATCTAAGGACCCTTCTTTAGTTATTCTTAAAATAAATTCTTACATATATAGTGATGAGGGAACATGTGTTACCTAGTGATCAATGTATTGATTTAGGATTTTCCTATTTACAATGACTATCACATTGATAAGCCTTATGTTTGTCATATTTCTTCTATCACTAATGATATACCTATACCTTATACACACATTAAAGGAAATATGAATAATTCACTTCTCCATGATCATCATGTACTACATACTTCTTATATGGAGAATGATAGTAGTCTACTTCATTTTAGTTGTTTTCTACCTTTAAGCACGTCTCCTTCATACACTTCAACTTATGACACATCTACTATGAAGAATACTCATAATGTAATTATGCATTATATTTCTATTGATAAAAGATCCTATGTTGAAAGTACATGGTATATGGCTTATGATTCATCATGTTTCTCATCTCACACTAAGCCTAGTCCTATTTCTAATTTCATGCCTTAGTTATACCACAAACTAGTTGTACACCTAGGCATGCACATTTGAGGTGTGATTTACATGGCTATTAAACATATTTATTTTACACCCCATGAATTACTATCTCCACATGTGATTCATTAATATAGACTATTATATATTATAGTTAGGTGTGGAGAAATTAGAGTAAAACAAGTATTATTAAACAATAAGAAATTTCTAGATGCGATACAAGTATTTTGCAAGATGATTTCATGCATAAACTGGGAATCTTAGATTCTTTAGTCCACACACAATTCCCTCTTTTCATTATCTTTTACTAAAGAAATATTTGAGCACCTTACAAATGTCATAATTACATTTATGACACTAAGTGAGCTACTTACAACTTACCAAATATAAAATTTAAAGTGGGATGCCCTTTTCTATGTGAGAACATAATTAATATAAATTTTAAAAAATAATTATGAACATTAGGAATGCAAGGTGGATGACACCTAATCCCAATAGGAACAAGGGCATAATCATGTGAACTAAATTTTATATAAAAATATACATCTATATATATTTTTTAAATTGTAAATATAAAATAAATAAAAAATGGGAAAAATACTTATTGCATTTGGCTTTGCTTTGGTAGAAATTTCCTTTCATACCTAACCCTCCTATTGTCCATCAAAATACATCATTAATCCATTGTGGCGATGATATAATTTTACCTTGATGGTGAAAGTGAAGTGTGACAAGGAATATGAATTTTACCTCTTTTCTTTGATAATTTATAGTAAAATTGAAATTCTTTTTTTATATCATTTTTGGGATTCAACCTAACATCCTTGGTAATGCATACTTTACTATTCTTGTGCACTTATTTCTTCCTATTGATAATTCTAAATGGTTTTTTTTAAATCTTGTCAATCCTATCTAACTTTCAAAGGGTATTTATTACACAAAAATTTATAAGCCAACATTTTACCCTATCTTTCCTCCTACATATGAAATGGTTATATTAATTATTACACTATGTTAGCATACATGTCATTTTCATATAAAAAATAGTTTACATCAATTTCATATCACTATTACATATCATTTTCTCATGATGATATCTTACATGATATACATCATCTTGTTTTGACATGACAAAATATTATGTAATGAAGAATTAACATTAATGCTACTTACTTCACCATTACACATACATTCCTTGTGCAATACTCATTATTCCATTTCATAAGCACATAGTTTTGGAGACACACTCTTCAAGCTATGAAAAAAATTTATGGCTCTCCCACAATTCTTTCTTTGAAACTTCTTTATCAAGAGTGTTTAGCCATGCATTTTTTTCAAATAATAGTTATGAAATTGCTTGGATTTCATGCTTGGAGGCAATAGATTGATATTGTTTCATGATTACATAGGTCTTACGTGGTTTATTTTTCATAGTTATGTACATCATGATATATTTTTATGGCACTTTTTTTGGGTACATTCATGCTAATATCGTGTAGCACCATATTCATACCATCCTACACACTCATATTTTACATGAAATTTTTTTAGTTAATGCTCGCATATTGGCATCAAGCCATTTTGCATATCCCTCACCCTCACACTTGGGGAAAAAATTCTTACATTCACATTCACTTTCACATGATTATATTTTGATTCCTACACTAGAGGCATTAGATTGATATTGTTTCATGATTTCATAGGTCTTACGCAGTTTATTTTTCATAGTTATGTGCATCATGATATATTTTTATGGCACTTTTTTTGGGTACATTCATGTTAATATCGTGTAGCACCATATTCATACCATCCTACACACTCATATTTTACATGAAATTTATTTTAGTTAATGCTCGCATATTGGCATCAAGCCATTTTGCATATCCCTCACCCTCACACTTGGGGAAAAAATTCTTACATTCACATTCACTTTCACATGATTATCTTTTGATTAACACTATAGGTCCAACATAGTGTCATATGAGGCCATAAAATATTTTCATCTCCTTAGCTTGACTCCCTAACAATGTATGTACTTCATTTGAGGGGGAATATTACACCCTTTATAGTATTTCATATTTTACATAAATATGTTCATGCAAGAATAGATTGAGGGGGGCACACTAGTTCCAAGTCCTTGGAAACCCTATGCATCATGATATCATTCAATATTTACACCCTTTCACATTTTTTAAATTGAGGGGCCACATAAATTCGATTCTTATTCTTGGATTGTGCTTGTATAGGTTGAAGGGGTCGCACTAATTCCAACTCCTTAACATCCATACAGGACATGTCATCTTTCATTTTATTAATATTTTACATGGTTTCATGGGGAATAGCTCTATAATATCCCCATGGATCCATTCTTAAAACTCAAATCTTATACTCTTTTACCCCTTGTATTGGATTATTTTCGTGCTTATAAAATTTAAACAATGATGATTATGATTTTATGCTACCGGTCCTTTTTTGTAGGTGTTATTAACAACCTATGCATAGGTGTGAAAATGTGGCTCTACCAAAGCATGAAGAAATCATATTTTGTATCCTTGAATGTTCTTGTTTATTTCAATTACTACTTTCATTACTTTAAGATACATAATTCATGTAGCTCATATTCTTGTTATACTCTTTCATACTCATTTTTTTCCCTAACATAAATACACTATCTTGATGCTCAAATTAGAATGTTATGTACATATACTAACCAAAACCCAAAATGTGTTACTCCTAATACTAATATACCAACCATAAAATTATATTTGTCAAAATCCATACAGTTTGTCCCTACTAGACTAAACCTCATTTATTTATTTGTCCCTTAGATGGATCCATGTGCATATTCTTGTATCATCCTTTTAAAATCTGATTTTAGCACTCTTGAGGCTAAAAATATCAATTTTGGACTATTGCCTATTGACTTGTGCATTAAAATGATTCAAGTTAAGTACCCCAGATCTTGTCTGAAAGAAAATCCCTAGGTCATTAGTGTTTGAGAAGAAGAGGAATTGAAAAGGGAATAAAATGTATTATCAAGTAGATCTATCAAGATTGCATCAAAATTTGATCCCCTAGGTTATTAGTGATCATGAAGAAGATGAATTGAAAAGGGAATAAAAATGCATTATCAAGAACATCCATCAAAATTGCATCAACATCAATAAATAGTACATTGATCATCATAGGTATTACACATTTGTGTCTTATGTGTCTTTGATCCTTGAACATCAACAAAAGGGTTTGACTCAATATTGAAGAATTTTCTTTAAGGGAGTATGTACTTCCTTCTATTGCTCACTTTTATGTTGGATTTTAATACTATATTTTACTTGTTGATGATGCTAGTTTTTATTTACACCAAGGTGTATAAATCATGTGCCTAGATTTATGTGTGCAAATATGTATACATTGGATTCATGTGATGTTTTGGTACTATTTTCATACTTGCTAATGATTTTATTGTTCAACACCCAAAATACTAAGAGGGGGGAGGGTGAATCAGTATTCTTTTAAACCCTTCAAACATTTAAACATCCAATCCACTTAGCATATTCAAATTATAGTAAATGAAAGAAAGCATGAAACATCCAACAACATCACATAACACATGAACACCAAGATCTTTACGTGGAAAACCCAAAATGGGAAAAACCATAGTGAGGATTAGCTTACAATATATTATAATTGGTTATAGTATGTTTACATAAGTGTTCACTACAGGTGGATTCACTGTCCAAGTGGACTCATTTCCCACTGAGAGAAAAAGAGATAGAAGAGATTTTGTGGCTCATATCCTAGATTGAATTTTTACAATAAAGCATTTGTCATATGCATAAATTATAGTTCTAATGAAGATCATAAACTGACTTTACACACTTCATTTGATTTTGACCTAACACTTTGCTTTCCTTTGCATTCGCATCACTATAATATTATACTCAACATTCACAACTTAAATTCACATTGCTCTAATAATATTCACTCAATTCACATCATATTCATGTCTCACACCTCTCAAAACACTAAAAATGATCTAGCTTATATATTCGCTTCAAGCATAGCATCAATTAGGTCAACCTAATTAGATGTAACATACAAAATATACAATATATAACTTGTCGGCTCAAATCCTTCCACACACACCTCACGCCAAGATTCAATCCTTAAAAAAATGAAATAGGTTGTCACAGACCTATAATAGCTCCCACAAAACTCCACAACATTTAATTAATCTTCGCATACCTTCACATCTATTATGTCAGCACCTTTGAAGACCCAATACAAAAATTATCTAATTGTATACCCATATTCGAACACATGTACCTTAAAACATCATGCCAATTAGAATTCATACTCTATTAGCATATGTTAACATCTCCTTAGGACCACAAAGTCAAAATCCTATATGTGGAGAAGTGTGGACTTTCCTACTCATATGCACTATAGAGGAAATAATTGTAATTTACCAAGCCGAACTTCTATTATCCATAACTTTCAAACCAAAAGCCAAAATAAGATGGAATTCTAGAATTATATGCTTCTATCAACCAACAAAAAAATGCTAGAATTGTAGAGTGAAAATTTAATTCGTAGACCAATACGAACCCAAAAACTTGATGCTCTATTACACAGAATTATCAGAATTGTCACTTAGTCAATTTCCATCACAAATATCTTCACCGAACCAAACCACCTTGCAAAATTGTCTTCCACAAACATCAATGTGCAAGCCTTCTAACATGTTTTTGTATTTTAGAGCCAACCAAAATGATTTGCACCAATTTCATCACACCAAGATGCAATGTTGACATTAATTACAACACTGTAACACATAATAGTATACCTTGTGCTTATCCTACATGCTCATGTTTCCAACAACAACATCAATGACATCTTCTCTTCTTCCAACAATCTTCCCCTTTGTCATTGATGGAAAGATGCCAAAACATCTCCAAAATATCTTCAAAACATTCTCCCCCTTTGATATCAATGGAAAAGGGTTCCTACAACAATTGTTCTAACTTATACCGGATCTCCCCCTGAGAAATATATGCATATGTACAAACTGGAAAATTGAATTGACTCCCCCCTAAGTCATGTACCAGAGAAAAACCAAAAAATTGTATAGGAAACCACTCTATATACTCTGCATACATACAAAGAATAAGAAATGTTGTCAACCGGAAGAGGTTGACTCTTATAGCTTCTACACAAGGATTTTCCACACCTATTTACCTTCTTCCCATGCCTTCTTGGCTTTCCCAAGCAATCTACATTGTGTTTCAAACTCCATCAGTATCTCTTCTCCTTCTTCTAGAGTGCTAGGTACAAGATTCATCTGTGTAGCTTTGGTAGCACTCAAAAGGGCACTTGAAACAAGTATGAATTTGGGATTCACCAAGTCCCTTATCTCTCCAAACTACAAAATGATATGCTCCTTTTGGGATTGTAACTGAAAGAATTTCTTATGCAAATCTTCCATAACATTCCTTGTATCTCCAATCGACTAAGTATCAGATCATAGGCACTGGAGGCATTGTTGATTTGGGACTCAATAGAGTCCATTTCCTTCCTGATGCTTTGTGTCGCTTCAAGCCACTTCATGCCATATTGGTAAAGATCCTTTTCCTCATCTACACATACATGTGCATCCTTCAAATTCTCTTGAAATTTTTTATATGCAAGAGCACATTTTTCAGTAATCTCCATCATTTTCTTATCACTTATTCTCTTTTCAACCTCATTCTCAATTTGTCCTTTAAGACCAGAGGCATATTCTTTAAAAGAATCAATTAATAATTTCAAATTCTCTATACTATAAAGTGAAGTATCTATGTTTGCACTGGGTATTACCTCTTGCAATGCCTTTACTGCTTCTTGCATCAACTCTCCACTCTTTTGATGTGTTTCTATGACCTCCTTCTAGGCAGATGCATGGAATACATCTTCCAATTGAAGCTTGTTGATGGGGGAATTCTTGTCAAGATCCACACTTCCCTATTGCATAGGTAGTTGTAGTAATTGTGATGATACAACAAGCTGGAAGTTGAGCTGCATACTTAGTTGATTTTTCAAGGAATCTTTGGAGGAGCCAGAGGATTCACTAGAAATCTTTGTAACATTTGTAGCTTTCTCTTTCAATTCCTTTTCCTTATTCTTTCTGGAGTTAACTTTAGTCTCTTATTCTATTTTTGCATCTTCAGATGCATCCTCATTCTTATCTTCATCTTCCTTATTATTTTCTTGTTCTTCTTCCTTCTCTCCATCACCATCCTTACTTACGTTCTCTTTCTTTGCAAACTTATATGTGTTAACCAGAGGAGTAAAATTTTCTTTAGGTACCAAAGGAGGAGTGGATGTACCTTCCTTTGTTACTCCCTCATCAGTGACTGTATCTTTCTCAACATTCTTTTCCACTTCTTCATCTTCTTGTGCTAATTTTCTTCCAATTTCAGAGGGGCATTGTCCTAAATATATTCTTCATTTGTTGCATGCTCATGATGAGCATCAATGCCATCTCCTCATTCTTCCAATAGTTATTATCAATTACCATCAATGTGTAGATTATTGTACCTATTTTTGTATGTGTATTTTGCTATATCTTCGGTTCTACAATATTTCAATGTCACTATTTTTACTAAGATGCATGACTATGCATGTTTTCATTGAGTTCAACAAGGTGATTATTTATTATGCATATATGTGAATCATGCTAGTGTTAGAATATTTTGAATTAGATGTAGATTTTGACATTATATCATTGGTGGGTATATTTATATATTGTGTTGTGGCTATTTTTTATTAGATAGTTATGGCTAATATTTTCCTTGAGTATGCAAGCATATGTTTCCTAATGGTGATTAATCAGAGACAACTAACTTTGGTAAAAATATTATATTATATTTATGTTGAGCTATGAGATGTGTCTTATGTGGCCTTGAGAGCCTAAATTTAAACTTATAAATGTTGGATTCATGAGTAATGTGAAAACACGTAAATGTGCTCACATGTTTTCTATCAAGTTTGCTTGACTCATATGATTAAATATATTTAACTATATTTTATAAATTTTTGTGTGCTCATTAAATGAATAGTGTGTTGGCAATGAATCAAATTATAGCTATTATGTCCCACGATGTGTGTAAATTTCTTGAGTAAAGAAAAATTTATATAATGCCAAAACTTATTACATAATTGGGGAATCATGTGAGTAATTATCTATGTTTTTTCAATAGCTTAATTGTGAAAAGAAATTAAAATAGGCTCATGTAGTTATATGAAATGCAAAGTCATGTTTAATAAAATACCTTTTTATATTTGTTTGAGGGTTTCAAAAAGGGAAGGTTTGCATAAAAGAAAAGAAAAAAGGCCCATTTGGGGGGCATGGAAAATTACGGGATTGTTTTGGGCATTAGATTTTGGGATTTATTTTCTCCTTTTTTCTTGCTTCTCCACTTCTCCCTTGTGTGGGGTCTTAAAGGTTGAACTTTTTTGTTGGGGATTGGAAATCTTGGAGGATAAATTTGTTGGCTTGTGGTGGAACAATAACAAGGAAAAACAATTATTTGTGAAGAATAATGTATTCATCCCTTGTTTCTTCCATGTTTTATGCTTAAAATTATGCCTTTTTCATGCCCACCTTAAGTGGATGCATTTGATATTTCATATCATATGAAAAGCATGTTTGGGAGATTTGTTTAATTGATTGAAATCAATTTAACAATTCTCATTATTTTATTTTGGAAATTTTGAATTTTGGGCTAAAACCATGGAAAAAAATTCCTTAAAATTTTATGTGATGTACGAAGTATGTAATGGAGACCCTATGCTTCAAAAGGGTATCCTTGGAAAATAGAAAATTTATTTTTGAAAAATTAGAAATTTTACCATTGAAAATGGAGTGTTTGTTAAAACTTGAATATGATGAAAATTAAAATTTTAAATTATGCAGTATGCATGCGCTTTTTTTGTGGGAATGGAAATCTATTATAGAATTAGGATAGGGAGTCTTGTGGATCAATGTGTGTGTCATGTTTGGGTCCCATTCTTTTGTCTTGTAGTTATGTGTATTTGATTTTGTTACCATGAGATGTGAGGGCTCTAGGCTAGAATAGAGTGGACTCTCATGCCCATCAACTTATATGTTAAGTGAGATTGATCCAAGGAGAGGTTAAGACAAAAGATAATTAAAATGAATGAGGATAATAAATTCACACATTGATGGAGATAACCACAAGACTTTTATGTATGCCTATAAGGATACATGGAAAGGACCAAAAATGATAGGTGGGATGATCTAGTATTTTCTAGACCATGGATCTTGGGATAAATTTGTATTCCAATACTAGTGTCATTGATGACCTCCATGGGATGGAAGCATGAACTCATCAACTCCCATGTGGTTGATACTTGTGATACCACTCCATTTCTGTTACCTATGAGAACCCCTCTCTTCCATTTTGTACCTTGGATTGCACATGTAGTGGGTGATTGTGATTTCTTTGCAAATTATTGATTGGTGTATTTCCCAAATTGTGTATGGTTGTATCTTGTATGATGTGTTGGAATTTCATGCTTATCCATTGATGTTGTTGATTATACCCTCATGCACATTCTTACTTGTGTATGCATTAACTAGTGATTGTATATATTTCATGTATGATTGCTTAGAATCTCTATATATGATGTGGTATTATATGTATATTCAACCCCCATGTTTAGTGTATGTGATGGTGGACTACTTGGTTGATTGCCTCTTAGTTCAAAGGGGTGATCCTAAGGGTTTCACATGGTTCAGTGGCATTGAACCATTGTTGAGACTTAAGGGTCTCTTGGTGAAATTAGGAGAAGATGCAAGGACAAGATCTACCTTGAAACTATGGTATTTTTCATTTTGTACTTTCATAGAAAAAGGTATAAATCAAGACCCTTGATGTCCTTATATTTAATTCATAATTGATTATGTATAATAGTAAATTTAATTGTAATCCAACTCGTAGGTGGTGTAAAATATATCCATCCTTGTGATGTGTTTGATCTCAAAGTCAAACGTGTATGGTTTGGTATAATGGAATTTCCCATGTCAGTTTAATTTTGAAAAATATGGTTAGTAGGCGTGATTGGTTTTCTTTCATATTACAAGTATGAACTTGTTTGATTGGAAAACCATTTCCTTGCCCTGAGTAGATCCTTGAGGGCATGAGAGTGTGGTCATGTTTTTTTTTTTGTGAATTTTGAGGTCCTTGAGAAACCTTGCTTGGAAAATGTAGGTTTCATGCATGCTTGAGTGCTTGGCCTATACTATTTTTGCTAATGCACAAACCAAGGAAACCATGCTTGATTGTTCAAAAAATTAGAGGTTATTATTTTCAAACTTGTATTTTGAGTAGAGTTGCAAGATACAAGTTAAATCATAATGTCTAAATTGCAAGCCTACTAGTATTTAGCCTTTAACCTAAAATTTGCATGATTTGACAAGTGTAAATCAAACTTTGAAGTCCAAAATGTAAGTTGTAGATTCAACTAGAAAGTCCAAATTACAAGCTCATTGAATTCTAGATGTTAAGTTGTGAATTACATGTTTTCCAAATGCATATCAGACCTTGAAGTCTCAAATACATTCTCTCATTCGACCTTTGAAGCTCAAAGTGAAATTATATCATAATTTAGACTTGACTCTACAAGTTCCATGTTAATTGATGTAACTTGGAACCCAAACTCCAATATGCAAAGTATTGGTCAAACCCAAAATTTTGAGTCTCATGCCAATTGGTGTTTAGATCTTAAGTTGTAAAGTGCAAGTTGTTAATTGTTAATCAAACTTTGAAGTCTTAGATGCATGGGGTAATCTAACTTTCAAAGTTTAAGGTAAAAGTAGGTCAAAGTTTGAACCTAACTCTAACAAATTCTTATTGTGCAAAATGTTCTTTAAACCATGAAGTATGAGATGTGAGCTCCCTAGCATTGATGCTCGATGCTTGATGCAAAGGTGTGATTATGTAGGTGTTGAAATTTTTAATCAAAATTTAATGTCTAAATTGGCGTGACTCAAACTCCCAAATCTAAGATTATGTAGACAATATCCTAAACCCCAAGCCATGTAAAAGTTTCACTAAACTCCAAAGTCTAAGCTTTCACAAATTGTCCCCTAAAGTTTGGGCTAATGCATAATTGTCCTATCTTGTCTAAATCCTAAGATGTCATGAGAGAGATTTGGTAGGTAAGTTGTAGGGGTTCATAAGTTGGCATGGGAACCCCAACCCTCCACCAAACCTTGTTACATGAGTTATTCATAGTGGTTTTGACCATGGTTAGTAAGTATTTTGCTTGTGCCACTATGCATAATGCATTGGCACGCATGGCAAGTGTGTTGTTGTGTTGTAAAATATGGCATCTTGCACGTGTAGGAGTGCAATGTGGCACAATTAGTGTCACCTTTGTTACATGAAAAATTTGTTCATCCAATTTTGTCCATTAGGCAAAAGCTTGGGGTATTACAATTTCATACTTCCCTCTAAATACAAAAGACCCCCAAAATGCTTTTCAAAACTCACCCAATAAAAAATCTAATCCCAAAAAAAGACTTAAAATTAAGTATTATAAATACTACATAATACTCACCTAATTTCAACTCAAAAATCAAACTCAAAGAGTTTTATTTTTAATTCTGATTTTAAAAAAAAAAAATTAAATATATTTTCTCAAATTACCATTCGATAGTACTCAACCTGGTTCAACTATTTAAAAACAAATATTTCAAAAATCTCTCAAAAACTGCCATTTGAATGCCCTGAGCTGCTTTCTAAATCAATTCCAGATTTTTTTAAGTTTTTAGGTATAATATGCAACAAGAGCACAAGTCCACAGACATGGTGACTGTCACTAGAAAGTTAAAGAGAATTTAGGAATTAGAACTATTCCCTTCTTTAGTGAGGCAAAATATATTAGTACTTTTACTAGGCGAGCATATAATATACTAATATGCACTTTAAAATAAGTATGGGATTCCTATCTTGTCATCAGAGCAAGCCTGGTCTAAGTAAAGACAAAAGAACCATGCTGTCAATTGTCCTGCACAATGGAAAAAACAATGACCTGGCAAGGAAGAATGACCTGGTTTGAATGTGGGCATTGACAAAAGCCATATAAAAGAAAACTTTACATGAGAATCTGATTTCAAAATTGATTTCCAAAGTTAGTCTTGCAGAGAAGAACGTGTAGTAAAATACAAGGCTGACTGTACTGAAAGAGACCAACACATGACACCCATTACAACAGAGTGAAAAACCCAGATGGCAATTTCTATACTGACACAGGAAGTTTCCTTCATCAATGGTTTCTTAGTGTACAAGTCAAATGATTAAAAATTTGTGGAATCCAATGGCTAAGACCAGAATCCGGTTATAAGGGATTCCTTCTTTTATGTTGGTTTGCTTGAAGCAGTGGGGAAACCCACAGCTGCCCAAAAGAAATTATTCATGTATCTAAAGCTACTTTAACTAATGTACTTATGTTTTGACAGGAGCATGTAAATCTTACAGTGGGAATGAAATCATACTGTGGAGGGTATTATGGCATCTTCCACCTCATGGGCATCAATTTTTTATTGTTATAATCATGTCTTTAGAAATCCTAAAAGCTTTAGACATAGTTAAAAATATATATGGTTGAAAGATGATGCTCCAAAACATTTTCAGTTTTCTTCTTAGCTAAAGAACAAACAATGGAGATAAGGCCTTTAATCACATATTAAGTTGACCATAAAAAGATGTTTTGCCAATGTAGGATAACTATTGCAAGTGGACTTTTAAGTAGCTCATGGATTTGAGAGTAGCTGTAAAAGAAAGTGAGCTACAATTACCGAGCAGAAAAGTAAGTATTAAATATTCAAGTTATCACAAGTTTCAAACATATGTTTGAGAACTTAAATGTTGTTGAATAGTAAGGATGATTCCAAATATATCATTGTCAATTGTCTTGATGTTTTCAAACTTAAAGGCGATTTTCAACAAGATCATGAAGGCCTATGACTTCTAGACATGTGTTATATTAGTAGTAAATGTAAGTGTCTTTTGGGTACATCTCTTGATAATTTGAAAGTTAACTACATTTAGTTTGAATTATTACCCATATGCAATTATACAAAGTTTGAATATTCCAATATTTTGAATCTCACTTTGGACCCATCAATCTTTTATCAGAAATGATTATAGGTTCATTAATAAGACAAAACAAATAAAATTCAAACTTTGTATAATTGTAGAGTATACCCAATAAACTTATAATTTAATTAAATGTCAAGAAACATTAAAAAATAAAAAGTATTCATTATATGAGTTTATGATAGTTATTTTCTGGGTAATTATCTGATTAGAGGGGAGGATCCAGTAGTTGAGCATGTTCCATAATGCTCAATATATTTAGTAATATAGCAGAAGTAGTTGCGACTTTAAAGTTGTTAGTGTTGATCATGAATACTTACAATTGAATGAAATATATTCCTTGGATCTAAAAAGCAACAAATCGTGTGATGCCACATTAACACACCAATAAAACATGACATAATGCACAATATCGGTCTACCCTTTTTTGGGGGTCTTTTTGGACACCTTAACAAACAGTATGATGATGTAGACCTGAAACCTTAGTTACAAGTAGAGGCCTTGTCAAGTAAGCCACTATAAAAAATTGATAGTGATTTGAAATCATCACATATGATTTTAAGAGGTGCAAAATTAAGATGTTCAACTAATAGGTCCTCTCCTCTAAGAAATTAAATCCTGCTTCAAAAAAATCACGATTAATTTTTAATAGACTTTCAGCAGAAAAAAATTATAACCAGCACTCTTAAGTTTATTTAATATTTATGATCATGATTCAGAGATTTGATCATGATTCGGAGATTTTATCCCTTTCTTGCACAAGCTAAAAAGGAGAACACTCATTTGTACTTGCTTGCTTTAGAAAAATGCTTGAAATTTCTGTTGAGAACGGGAACTTCAAATCCATTTCACAATAATGTTCTTACGAGATCTGGGTCCACATCAAATAAAGAATTGCTTTCATTTTAACCCTACACATTCTATGAATCTAAAACTAGTCCCCTGGAATGAATAAACACAGGTGGACCAAAGCTGATGTGAAAATTTGCACTTTTAACATTTCATGCATGAAAAACACGGCCTACAAGAGAGGATAACTTGTTAAACTTACAAAACAATATTTGCTCAACGAATTCATGAAAATTCCATGGACATTAAAACTGAAAAATTCAAAAAAAATTAGCATAAAAGATGTATACAGCGTGATAAATGATGATTTGTTTTGTGATTTATTTCTTTTATTCATTCAATTGTTCCTTCGATGGAATTTTCATCCTTTAAAATTGTGATATTGGATTTTTTGAAAGCCTTTGGATTCGACTGTGTAAACATTTCTTCCATCTAGAAACTTTATAAAAATGATAGGAACAAATGTTTGCATAGCCCAGTCCAGAAGTTTTCTTCAAAATGTCCAATGTGAAATCTAATGTCTTTAATTTGTGATCTTGACAGGTTTTTAAATGAGTTTAAAATTTGGGGGCAAGTATATAGTTTGGACAGTTCTAGCTGTAGTTTGATTTGTGATCTTGAAAGGTTTTTTAATTAGTGAAATTTGGGGACAAGTATGTATTTGGATAGTTCTGGCTGTAGTTTGATTTGTGATCTTTGACAGGTTTTTTAATGAACCTGAAATTTGGGGACAAGTATGTATTTTGGACAGTTCTGGCTGTAATTTGATTTGTATACTTATTACACACTTGTATATGTGCCAAATCCCTTTCCTCCATCACTAAGAGGATGACTCTACTAAATACTGAATTCCATTGAATAATCAGCACTCTCACTTTCCAAAATAAAATGGGCCTTGAAAATTACTATACATTATCATCTTGCCAGGCCTTCATCTGGATAAGAAATTTGGTGACAACTGAATTATGTGGTTTGTCATTTGTAAAAGAGGACTGGTTAGACTGTATCTGTGATTTGTATTCAGTCTTACAGGTATTTCAATGCAGCCAATGAACCATTTTCATCTCATTCCTGAAGAAAGCATTTCAATATATGCTGATTAATTAATCTTCCACAAAAGGTCTGGATCCAAGACTCAATTCCCTAGCATTCTCAAACCCCCGTATATGAGAAATAAAAAGAAAAGTGAAATAAAGAGAAGAAATGGTAATCTAGAACTGGTCCAAGTATTAAATGCTTTCGAGAATGTACTACTACTAACCATCCTTAAAAGGTTATACATTCAGTTCAATGCTTAAATTTGAATATGACATACAGGCAAAAGTTAGGATATGAGCAATGGTACCTCAAAGAAAGAACTCACATTTCACTGGACTTGGAAGAGCAAAAATAATATCATTGAACATTTTCATGACCGAATTGATTTATGGTTTACAGACTGCATATCCTTCTCACTCAGGAGTTAGGATACAAGAAAGTTACAGTTATGTCCTCTAACCTCTTTCTGATAGATTATTGAGTAGATATCAATAATATTATCAATGATCATCCATTCGGTTAAATTACCAAGTACAATAAATTATTGAGACTTTCTGATGGTGATATACTGTTAACAATAGAAAAGATTAATGGTTTATCAGAGCATCATCATAAGATGATGCTGATAATAAAAACATTCATTTGAAATTTGCTATTGCTGATTAACCAGCTTCACCCACTTAGCAACACTAGGAACTCCCTGGTTCACAGCAAAGACCATATAGTAGCTTGGAGGAGCAATAATTGCATTTGGAGGAGCAGTTGCAGTTATAGTATATGTTGATTCACCAGCACCAGCAGGAATGGCAGATGAAACCTTCAACTTAACGAGTCTCTGACCCTGAGAAAATGAATGTGTTGCGAATGGAGCACTTCCCATATTGACCTCAATTATTCCTACAACAGGAAGTTCAACAGAGATCACAATGCTGAAAGAGGATCCATATGTAACAACATCAGGAGATTTGATAATACTTGGACGGAGATTAGCCCTATCAGGTCCAAGATACTCAGGTGAAAAAGCTTCAACTCTGAGTTCAGTAGGGAAGGGTTCATCATAAACGTAATAGTAGTGAGGATTACTACCAGCTACCAGTATCCTTCCATCTGGTAACAAAACTGCAGTGGAGTGATACATTCGTGATACTGTACTAGGAGTGAGGGTCATAAATCTCAGACTTGGAGCTGCAGAGGGTTGGTACAGAACTGGATTCAAACATGGCTGGGATGCCAATTCAAAGCCCTGTGAACCAGCCTGGGCACCATTTATAATTATAACATCACCAGTTGGAAGCATAACCATGTCCCCCATAATTCTCACAAATGGCATATCCTCAATAGCCCATGAAGGCTCAGGGTCTGTTGCCACCATTCTTCCACAGCTGCCATTGGCTGAGAGAGGAACCCGTTGAAGGTAAGCACCAAATCTTGCACCCCCACATACAACAACTTCCCCCTTTGAATAATCATCCTCTGGTGTCAGTGCCAACATCACTGATGACCCTGCAGAAGGGTAATTTCTAGGACCACCCTCCAATGGAGGATAGTTTTTAATGACTTGGTTGGTCTTGTAGTCATAGAGAATTGATTCTGTGTTGGCAAAGATGAAGAGATGCCCATTGGGGAGCAAATGCACATAGGGATACAGATTGTCCATTTGGAGATCTCCAGTCTGAGACAAGAAGGGCATAGCGACTGGATCGGAAGAACCGGCAGGGTAATACTCAAGATTGTGAGATGCCCTTCCTCCAACAATTATAACCCTCCCATCAGGAAGAAGTTGATTTGTCGCATACCAACGTCCTTCTTTCAACTCTTCATCCTCAAGCTCAGTCCAGTCACAGAGTTCCTCTGAAGGACAGGGTACAAACTTCCTGATCTTTTTGTTTCCATCCAGGTCCCCCCCTGTCTGCAACAACGTACCATCAGGAAGAAACTGACCAGAAGAGCACCATGTGTCTGTAAATATTTTCAATGGCCTGACTTTATTGGTGGCAGGGTCGAACAGTACAGAATGTGCGGTGCAGTCATGCTGCTGTGTTTTGTCGTTAGGATTGTCTCTGCAATTCCCAGGTGGCAGGGGAATCCTACTCTCCCCTATATCAGTCCTGTCCAGAAGCACTACTGTTCCGTAATGGGTAACCGCGGTATGCATTGACGCAATCCCTACATTCTCAACAAGTAGTTCCCATGATCCTGGAAGGGATTCTGTAACTTTGAACAGCAGATTTAACAGTAGAAATGCCCGAATAACCAAAGCAGGAGCTGCTTCTGTCATCTTGTATCGATACGTACAGCCTTAGCCTGTATAAGCTTAGGACCACTGCAGTTACCAATATCGCGTTACTGAAAACTTCACCACAGCAAAAAAATTCAACAGGGTTAGCGTTGGAGTCCTGAGCCTCACCAGCTCAAAATCATAATAAATCACTTAAATTGAATATGAACTTCAGAGCAGCACTGTTCTGTTTCCATTGCCAACAAAGTTGATAATCCACACCAGCAGTAGCACATAGACCGCAGAATTATCAGCGGTATTTACTAAATAATCATATTAAACAGATTGTACTGAAGCAGCAGAACCAAGGCTATAGTAAAAACTATAAATTCAAACTACCTGCAAGCTTGAATGTTTCTAAACTTCATAACCCCAAAAGCTTGTTCTTCACCAGAGTCAAATCCTTCTCTACTTCTGCAAATTCAATGCATCTCTTAGTTATAACTTATCATAAGGCTCTGTCAAAAATGAAAAATATCTAGCTTTTCAAAACTCATACCACTCTATAAATACATTGAATCAACTAATTACTCATGGATCCTTAACCTAAAGACCTACTTCAGCAAGGTTCCTTCGCATTTACTAACAATCTTATGCATAGTCTTGGTCTACACTGAGAGTTGGTGAGAATACTTTCTGAGATCAACAGGACCTGATTGCCCAAAACCAATTTACAAGAATAATTTGTGGGCATGATTGAATCCCCACTTAAGATATCCTGATTCCACAGCTTAACTGACTTGAAATTGTTACAGAACTAGCAAGGTAAAATCACAGACCCGCCAAGGTTGAACCTTGGGAGAGAAATAACACATTTAACTATACTATTCCATAACCAGGTAAAATCACAGACCCACCAAGATTGAACCTTGAGAGAGAAATAACACATTTAACTGGACTGTTCCAACAAGCCTTTCAATGTTACGAGCTATAAGCTTCAATATTTCAAATCTCATTCAAGATTATAGTTTTGGAAACTTTTGTATGGCAAGATTGTTTTCTTAAGCCAAAGTAGTGTTCACCCATTTAAATTATGCAAATGCAAGTGATTTGGGCAAGAAAGCCGGCCCCTAAAATATGGGTATATAAAATGGGTGGTCATGAAATTGCTAGTCCAGAGAGAGATTCCTAAGATGGGTGGTTTCCAAAATGACAGACTATGTAGTAAAATGTAAAACGTCCAACAGAAGTACAAGAAAACATACTGCAAATACTATATAAAGAATCTTCAATCACTTACACACAGTAGCAGAAAAACTGTTAAAACCAGTAGTTAACGAATTGAGTACAGAATTCTCTGCAACTGCCAGAATCAGGTTGTGCGGATCAAAAGCTCAGAACTACCACCTCTTCTTCAAACAAAGATATGGCCTTCTTTGGCAACTGACACAGTTGTAGACCAGTTGCAGTACTAGTATAAATTGAAACAGAAAAGACAAGTAAGAAGACAGAATATAACTGCCTATGCTTTGCAAATTTGCAAATAAAGAAGAAGATGCGTTTAACTGTGGGTCCTAAAACACAGTGACAAAAACCAATGGAAAAAGTAGTTGAAAGCAATGTTAGCAAAAATAGAGCAAGGTGAAAATTGGCAATGTGTAAACAAAAGCTTGTTTGCATGCATATTTACGTTTGTAATAATTTCTTTCACAGGATACCATGATTCTTCACCTTCACATTGCAATCATGGAAAAAGACTTTGGGGACAAGAGTGGATAGAAATTTAAATAATATTAATATGTGATTTGGCTCTTTGAAAAGGATTTTTTTCTTTTTAAAGCACATATCTTATATTATATGTATTATTTATGTAAGGCCAACATATGACAAGACTGAACAAGTGTGAGGCCCTCAACGTCTAGTTGCATGATAAAAGTGGATAATTTCATTGCATGAGTGGACCAACGTATACTTTAGGTTGTGGGGGATTAGTTTATTGTGGTGTATTTTTGCTTAACAATGTAAAAACTAATTCTAGAGATTAATCTCTTACAAAGAGCCATATTTAGTAAGTTTTACCCATCCCTTGAATCTTGCCACCATACTTTTCTTGTATGGTATGAAGGGTAGTTATTCTTCTTGATACCACTTCTTACCCCTGTTTTGTTCTTATTAATACCACTAATGCTTCCAATCAGGGTGTGATTAACTTTTGATTGTACCTTTTATGGCTCTTAATCAATACTTTTTTTACTACTTTATAATAGTACAATTACTAAATAGGTTTATTTGTTAAAGTTGATTTTATTAAAAATATTAGTATTATTTACTTTTCAAATTTTAAATTAAGTAGATTAAATGTGGGTGTTGAGATTGTATTATTATTAGAAAAGAAAGAGGATAGAGTTAAAGAAATGTGTCTAATTTAGTAGGATGATTAGAGGAAGTCTTGGATTGAAAAAAACATGTACATAAAAATTTGAGAGACATTAATATTGCAACAATATGCTCACATTATTAAATAATCTATAAAAATGTTATAATAAATGAAGTATTAGTTATATCTTAGACACTTAAAATGGTTGTGGCCTCTGAATTGGATTATTAACACCATTTCCTCATGAATCACCTTTGTTTTAACTATTTAATTAAATAATCTAAATTGTTTAATTAAATTTATCATTTTCTCCTATTAATCAAATAATCAATTTTATTGGATTAATTCATCCCCCTTCATACTAATTTTTATCTCATTTAATTAGATAATGCAAATTATTTAATTAAACTCATTATTTCTTCCCATTTGATTAAATAATTCTAACTATTTAATTAAATGTCACAAATCTCCCCGTTTTTTAAATAAATTAATTATTTAATGAAAAGCCCTTATTCCTCCAACTTGCACAACTAATTAATTTTCTCAAATTAATTAAATAGCTAATTTCCCTCACACTTGTATGAGAATATTCCCATGAAATATTTCTCCTTCATTTACTCCCTTCATTGACTTTCTCTCACACCAAGCCTTAATGGTTCTTACACCAAGCCTTGATAGCTCTTACATAAGTCTTAATGGCTTTTACACCAAGTCTTGATGGCTCTTACACAAGCCTTTACTTCCTCTTACATAAGCCTTTACTTCTTCTTACACACTCTCTTCCCAAAATGTGCTCACACATGTGTGAGCACACATCCCCATCACATATTTTCTCCTTGTGACCTTCAATCCTCTCATCAATTAGCAACCATTGATTGGGAAAATGAATCTCAACCCCTGATTCAACCATTTTCCCTATAAATAGAACTCACTTCTATGAGAAAGGGATCTACTTCTTGAAGCAAAGTTATGCTGCTCAATTCTATACTTGCTCTCACCCATTTTCACCATTTTAGCTCACATCTTGCATCAATCTTCATCCTTCATCCACAATCTTGAAGCTTGTTTCATCAAAGGGATTAGAAAAGGCTATTATTTAACATCAATATGACACCAATCCCCCCATGTGTTGGTATGTGGCGACTGATCATGCTATACTGTAT
>VDFB02271358.1:89228654-89559709 GCA_007258455.2 Sequoia sempervirens | reverse complement strand
GTGTGCAGTGAATCCCTCTTATCTTGCATTTTGGTGAACCTGACGTGAACATGTTAGATCTATTTTTACAATGTTTCCATGTTTACGACAACACTTTCTATAAGGAATATTTTGATATGCTAGATGACACTCTAGATGACTTCTTGGAGGTGCCCTCCTCTATCTGCAAAACTTCCGAGCAAACTTCCTCTCCACAAGTTGAGGATTCAAAAAATGTAGTGGTGGTCTTTGTGGCTCCTCCAAGCCCTAAGAAACCCATCATTTACATGACCCTATCTATCCCTTTTTCTAGGGAGGATTATTCTATCCACAGGATTTCATATTGTAAATTTACTAGACATATACTCGAGGTTCGTAAAATATGCAAACTCCATTTCCTATAATGCTATTGGGCACACATATAATACAAGAAGAAACAAACATAACTTGGATCAAAAACCTTGTGTTCATACATATCAACCCACTCAAGTTCCTCCTTCTTTACCTCCTTCCCAACCAAGCCTTCCTTCAACACCTAAACCTGCAATTAAAGCACTAGGTGATTATGATCTTTTCGAGCAACTTTGTGTTACTTTGTCTAAGATCTCACTTTTGGGAATTGCTTCAAACTTCTCTAGTTTATCAGGAGATGCTTCAAGAAGCCTTGTAGGATATCCTCTTTCCTACCTCCACTAGGCCTATGGATGTTACTACATTGTTGGCTCATATTCGAGCAGATTCACTGAATATTGTGTTCCATCCGCAAGAACTCCCACCTCCACATGTGCATAAACAAGCAGACCCCTTGATGATTATAATTAGTGTTAATAATATTGGTATTAACCATACTCTTGTTGACACTGGCTCGACTCTCAATTTTTGTGGTATTGGCCTACTACCTAAGATTAAAGTTGATTCATCTTCTCTAATTTCTTCTTCCTTGTACATTCATGGGTTTGATAACTTTACCTTACAATATTTTTTTGGGGAGACCCTAGAGATTCATGCTATGGGTGTCGTAACTTCTAATTCACACCATTCCTTAAAGTTCATCACAAATAATAGAGTGGTCATGGTTAAATTTGATCCAAAAGTTGTTCACCTTTGTGACATGGCAGCTGCTAGTCAAGCTTCAGTCATCTCCTCTCTTAAGAATTGTACTTTGTCCTTAACCATTGATGCTATGACATGTTCCTCGATGATATCATATGTGGAGGTTGTCCCCAAAGCAAATGTCGTTAAAGATGAACCACCTAAAGTAGAAAGTCCTAAGTCTTCCCCGTCTTCTCCTTCTTCTTCTGAGTCAAATGCTTTCCTTGGTGATGATTGGGGCTCTTTAGAATTCTTTGAATTCTTCACTACATAATATAAAGCAAGTCCCACTCATATAGAGTTCCCAAATGCCTCTAATGTAAGGGTGGACGATGCTCCTGTTAAGGAAGAAAAATGTGATCCTATCCAGGAGACCAATCTTTCCCCTACTAGAGAGAGTAGTCCCACTCTTATTCAGGAGGTTAATGTTTGTGAACCAAGTGAAGAAGATGAAAGCACTTTTGTGGATGCATTTGATGTTCATTGGTGGAATGAAACCCTCTACATAGAGCCGCCACCTCCTAAAGTTTTGCAAACTCATTATGGTTTTGGATATGAACTCACTTCTCAATATGGCTATGGGTAGAAAGGCCTAGGGCATATCAAACAAGGAATCGAAGTCCCTATCTGGTTTAAGTCGTGAAAGCGTTATCTGGGTTTGGGTTGCTCTATTGAACAATCTAAGCAGAAACCTTGGTGGAGTGTCAATATGATTTTGACCAAACCACTAAGTTTGGTTGATCCTGAATTGATAGAGGATAGAGGGTTGGTCGAGAAAGTCCCTGTAGATGTCTTCTCTTCAAATGAAGCACTTGAGGAATTCCTAGGTTCCTACTCCCCTTTTCCTCCCTTTCATCACAAAAGACAATTCCTGTATCGCCTACATAAACAAGTGTACTTTGGAGAATCTTTCTTAAGTATTGACAAAGAGGACCCTCTATCCAATGTTGGTAATGATGTTCCAATATCACATCCTAAAGATTGTAGTTCTCTCCTTAAGGGAGATACTACTGAAATCTCTATGGACCCTAAGTCTTCCAAAAAAATAATTAAGATTGGGAAGTTTCTTTCTTCAGAATAAGCGAACGAACATTCTAATCTCCTACATTCTCATCTTGATATATTTTCTTGGACATACGAGGACATGCCTAGTATTGATGAGTCTATAGTGGTTCATAATATCATCATAGGTCCCAACGCCAAGCCGGTTAAGCAAAAAATTTGAAAGGTCAATCCTAGGGGGGCATTCATGGTTAAGACTGAGATAGAGAAGCTATTAAAAGCGGGATTTATCCATCCAATTGACTACTCCCCTTGGATCTTGAACATAGTTGTCATTAGTAAACCTAATGGTCATATTCATATATGTATTGACTTTCATGATCTTAATAAGGCTTCTCTTAAGGATTATTTTTTGTTTCCTAATATAGATATGATTGTAGATTCTATAAAACCTTTGAGTCAATCAAAGCCTATTTGGCCAATTCTCCTATATTGATGTCAGCTATGCAGGTTGCTCTACCTCACAACGTCACCATACGCTTTGGTAGCTTTATTGGCTCAGTATGATGATGTTGGGAAAGAGAAAGCAGTCTACTACATTAGCCACATTGCAGTTGACTATGAAACTCTTAATTCCTCCATGGAAAAGCAATTCCTTTCTCTTTCCTTTGCTACACAGAAGTTAAGGCACTATCTTCTCCATGTTGAAACACATGTCATCGTAAAAAGTGACCTTTTAAAGCATTTGTTCTCTAGTGTCGATCCTTCTGGGAGATTAGCGAAATGAGTAGTTTTTCTCTCCGAGTTTGACATAAAGTTCATTACTCATAATTCAATAAAGGGTCAATCAGTTGTCGATCAATTGGAAGATGCTCCCTCATCTCGCTCCTTCCCAAGTTTGGATCTATTTCCTGATGAGAACATTTTTGTGATTAACCATGACTTTGAATGGAAAATGTACTTCGATGGGTCAAGATGTGAGACTACTTTCGGAGCGGGTGTGGTCTAATGTCACCCAAAGGTAAAATGATCCCTCTCTCCTTTTGATTGTACTTTCCTTATACTAATAATATCACTGAGTACGAAGCTCTCATTATTGGCTTGTGTGCCTCAATTGCACTAAAGATAAAATATTTCTGCATATTGGGTGATTCTAAGCTCATTGTGAACCAAATGATGGGAACCTATCAAGCTAAACAAAGTAAGGTATCTCAATATTGAGACCTTGATTTTTCCTTGATTAATTGATTCTCTTCTTTCACGATAGACAGTATCCCTAGAAGGGAGAATAGACATGCAGATGCCATGCCAAGCACTACTTCCCTAGTACCTTCATATGAGGATACCAAAGAATACCACTTCATGGTTCAAGTCCTATGGACCCCAGTTGTTTCTAACCAACCCGAATCCAATGCCTCTATGTGTTCTCACATGGATGCGGGAGAATGGTTCTCTAATATTTACAACTACCTAAAGATTGGAAACTTTCTCGATGATGTGACAAAGAATGATCACACTCGTATACAAAATCTTTTAGCCTGTTATTTTATTTTACCAACATTCTCTATCAAAAATATTATAACGGCTTGCTTTATGATGTCTCACTAAAGCAGAAATACCCCTCGCCCTTAAGGAAGCCCATTCAAGCTCTGGGGGTGGATACTTTGGTGGTAAATCCCTAGTAAGGAAGTTGATACACATGGGTACTTTTGGAGAATGATGGAAAAAGATTCCTTCGATTTTGTTAAAAATGCCTGTAATGTTAGCAGCATAGTCGTCGTATTCACGCACTTGCACAAGAGTTATATAATTAGACCTCTCCTTGGTCATTTGTGAAATGGGGGTTGAATATTATTGGAAAAATATCACCTCCTTCTTCTAAGGGACATACCTTTATCATTACCACTACAGATTATTTCATGAAGTGGGTCAAAGCCATTCCACTTCAATCCATTCAAGAACAAGGAAGTAAAGCAATTCTTAGATAAATTTCACATTCAACATAGATTTTCTACACCTTACTATCTATAATCTAATGGTCAAGCAGAAGCATCTAATAAGACTCTTGAACTTATACTTCACAAAATAGTTAACAAACATGGTAAGGATTGGCATATTCAATTAGCGTACACTTTGTGGGCCTATTGCACGAGTGTTTGTACAGTGACAAGAATGACCCCTTACAACCTCGTGTATGGTGTCGAAGTTATTTTTCCTTTAGAGTTGGAAATTCCATCTTTGTGGGTTTCCCTTAAAGGGTTAATTGATGATAAAACTCATCGAGCTAATCATTTGCATCAGCTAGAGATTCTCAATGAGCACCGATTACAGGCCCCCGATCATCTTAAAGCTTATCAATGATCGTTGTCAAGGTAGTATAACCAAAGTGTGCTTCCTAGTAATTTTAAGCTGGGAGACCTAGTTCTCTATGAGAATCAAAGAAATGTGAATGTGTTGCCTGATCAAAGAGGGAAGTTTAGTCCTAACTGGTTAGGCCCTTACAATGTCATCTCTATATATGGTCTGAGTGCCTATGGATTATTGTCTATGGATGGAATGCCTCTAAAAGAGGTTGTTTATGCAATGCATCTCTGTCAATACTATGTGTAGTGCCTAACGTGTCATATGTGTGTTCACTCCTTAAGGGTAGTAGCACTGCATATGTTGACATTATTCATTAACACATTATGAAAAAAAAATGTGTTATGATATGACCATGTGTGTGTGTGTGTGAACAATATGCATACGTGTGTCTTACTATGCTATGTATCCATGCGTTAAATTACATCTTTTAAGGCAATCAAATCATCATTGTATTTAATTAACATACAACCATGTGTGCTCATTAAATTATGATAGAATCTAATGTAAACATATATAACATCCATAACATCAACATACATAAAATTAAACATACACATCAAAATACACAATTCCATGATGTTGAAACCAGTGTATATATATATATCAAAATTCATATACATGTATCGGGCCACTACTGTCAAAAATGAGTGGCTACTGAATATGTGTCAATGTCTATACAAAATATTTACAAAAAATAAATATATATCTCTTGCTACAAAACTGGTGTACAAAATGGGAGGTCCCTATGGCTGTGGCACATGGCTCTCGAAGCCCTCCGGCTCTGGCTATTGTTGTTGTGGTCTAGGGATAGGTTGCACGATGGTCATAGATCAAGATCAATGTGAGTGTGATGTATACAAAGCTACCTGCATCCCCCTAATCTCTCCCTATAAGGAACATATGGTCATATGCGCCTGCTTCAGCTCCTACCACAACTGTTGAACAATTGTCGAGATCACGGTTGTTGGTTGCCTATCAAGGTCATTGAGAAAGATCTGAAGGGCATCATGTGCTTGCTCAGTGGTATCATCCCTCGTCACAACTATGTCTCGCTCATCAAGCATCGTTCACAGCTCCCTCGACAACTAGTCACACTACCCCCAGAGAGTGGTCACCTTTGTAGTCAGTTGTACGATCTCCACTCCCCACTCCTCATAAGTAGTCCTTATATGCACTATCCACTCAAAAATATGAGCATGTCACCCCGCAAAATTGGTTGGTAAGCCTTGAGAACCATCCCCTGAATGGACACGTCAGGGGCCACCTTTGATATGCATTGGGCCATCAACCCAGTCCATCCCTGTGCATCCTCTACAACCACAAAAAAAAGAATGAAATCAGTACATGGCATATGTGTATAATCATAAACAAAGAAAACTAAAAGTACTAAAATATAAACATGCCCTATATACCTAGGTCCCCTGGCTGTCATGTAGGGTTAGGGTGAGGAGCAACACTAGGACCCATGCCACTGACATCGGTAGCCGCTCCTAGTGCTGCCAAGGCCATTGTCACTATGACAGTAGGTGTTGGTGGCACTGATGAGATGGGGGTAGCTGGTGGAGGATCTGACCTCCTTTGCCACTACCTCGGCCTTTGCAACATTGCCTCTTCCTGCGGTCTCTCCTCCTCGGCCTACTGCCGCCCTCTCCACCTATCTTGTGGTGATGGTGGTGGCATGTCCCCCTATGGGCTCAGATCCCCTCTGGGGGCATCCTCACCAAACACTGGACAAGGATGGTGCCTTACCTACCACGCTCTAAAATCTATAGCAATGTCAACATTATTTGTTGATGCTATAGGTGGCAAATCTTGGTCAAGCTCATCATCATCCGAAGGAACAAAATCAGTGATGATAGGGTGGGGAAATTCCCCTCACCGTACTCTTGAAGGCTCGAGTGTATGTGGGAAAATTAGGAGGAATGATCTATACATGGCCATACTGTGACATGACTCGACTCCAATAGTATGGTACAATAACATGGTCACCGTGACCTACAAGAAAATGGTCCCATTGCAGGTTCCTAAGATACCTGCTATCATCCACCCACATAAAAAAGTGATAGGGTCTCCATCCAACCCGGTCCAAAGTAAGTGTATCAAACTCCAAGCCCCAAAACTATAGATCTCTATGTCTCCACTACCTTGTAACATCATACCAGTGGTCCATGGGGATATTGTTGATGGTAAAAATAGCACAGCAACATTTAAACAAAATATCTCTATTCTATTTCTCCTGAAAAAGAAAGACAACATATAGTAATTTAACTCCCAAGGTCTTGGTAGTTGGTTCCCAACTGTGCTGATATTTCTCAATGGTCAATGTAATTGTAATGTTCAAGGGGCCTACTACTTATTGACCTTTTTGATTGTTGTGAGATCAAATTCTTATTTAAACCTACTCTAACAGGGGGTATAAAGAAAAGGAAAAAGATAGATCAGGGACACAAAAGAAAGAAGAATGTTGATTCATTCAACTAATCAGACTTGTTGCTTTCCAAGGAATTCCTAAACCAGAACTGCCAAACAAATCAACCTGTAATTGATACACAACTATTCATCCACAGTGCAAATATTAATGGCAGATTGCAAATCATAATTCAAATAAAACAAAAGATAGAGCTTCATTCCTTGAAATCTTTCCAAATCAAATGATTAATAAAACAAACATCATTCCAGAGCATAACCTAAAACAGGTTTAAGTTTGGCTACTTCTATTGTCAATGAAACAGATAAGCAGCATTTACAAATCTGGCAAGATCACCGGTGTACAGAAACCCATGTCTTCAAATTACCTCCATCTAAACTAAGAAAATCAGAAAATTGCATCACCTATCCTACTGTAAGACTCTAATCAGCTAAGCTGTAAAAACTTCTAAGTGTTTTCCTAAGTGTCTAACCCTTTACAATGAGCTTGACATGAAAATTTGTAGCTCAATTATTTTCATAATTTCCTCCTCAAACTAAAACATCAACAAGCTGTAGAATTTGTTGTGCACCCAACTCTCTAAAGATAACTTCCAGTTTCAGCTTCAGTTTAACTTCAATGTATTTTAGTTTTAAACTCCACTCTCCAGTCTATCTTTAGTTAACAATTGCAACCTTCAGTTACAAGTCAATTTCTTATCTAACTTTTAGTTCCCCTTTTGCACAATAATCTGCAATATCCTTCCCTAAGATAACTCCACATAATGCTCAGTTTACTTTCAGTTTATTGATCTTTTCAAAATCTTCTTCATTTGCACGTGAGTTGTGCAAATCATCCCTAGGATTCTTTACTAATTTCCATTTCAAAAGATACCTGTAGAACATGAACATGCATTAATTAATTTACAAAATTGATTAGTTCAAAATATCTAATCAATTCTAAAAACTAATCAAATATCCAAAATATCTCAATTAAATATGAATAAACTTTAAATTTCATAATTGAAATAACAAATCAAATCCCCTTTTCAACATATTTAACTAGTGCACACTCTACCATCATTGCTCTTGACTTAAACTACTACCACATGCAACTTTATTTTTTTAGAGGTTTATACATTTCCAATCCTGAGAGACCTGTAACACCTTCATACATGGTAGCTATACGGACATCTTCCTAACATAGAATATGCTTCTTATTCACTTCAGCTTTCATCATTGTGACATCAAACTTTGGAAATCGGATGATGACCCCAGCAGAAAACTGAAACCCAGTCAATGTCTTGCACTACATTCCCAAAGCAAGAAGTACTAGCCGACTCTCATGTGTGTACGCATACCAGAGAACATTAAATCTCCTTGTCTCCACAAACTTAAGGCTATTTAGTTCATATTGCAATGAATATAGATCAAGTCCACTTGTATTTACAATTACTACATCACAACTTAGGAAATCATGAGAATATCTTCTTGGATGTTGGTGCAAGAACTAACTTATTTCCATCATCATAGTGCAGTCCCACAACTCCCAGAACACTGCATCTTAAAGGTAGGTATTGAACATACACATGAGATAAAGCACCAGATCCAGCAAAGTTGCTCTGGACCAAGAGCCAAATCCACCTTGTGATCGAAACATTATTTAAGCTCGCTTCTTCCAAATACTAGAAGTGGGCCATAGAGCAAAACTGAACTCAACTTTTCTTCCAACAATAACTTCGAGACCAAACTAGTGAGCCAGTGGAATTTTAAAAAAAATCTAGATTTCCTTTGCTAGTTGATAAGTAAATTCTTCAGAATCTAAGTATTAATAACCCTTGCTTTGTAGCACATTTTGTATACATGTTGCCAGGGCGTTGCGACAACAACTGACAACATGTCCCTATCCCTTGCGCGCAATGGTCGAATGTTCATGCCCTCTATCCAAAGCTCCCACTTTGCGCATATATTCTACAACATCGTATTCCAAGAGACAACATTTCTTGAGGTGTTCTGGATCAGCCGATCCATTTTGTGCATATCCTACGATCATATCATTCCATAAGAGGGTGTCTCACAAACGCATTTTGTGAAAGATCTCATAGCTATGTCGATGTTTCCACGCTCTCCATGCATGTTTACCTTGGCACTTTTGACAAATCTAATTTGTGCATAAAATGCAATCAAAGCACTCCATGAGATGCATTTATTAATGAGGCATTTTGTATAACAGTTCATGTGCCTTGTTTCATGCTTCCACAATTTTCATGCATTTTATGTTTCTCCACCTTCGCTTTGGACGTGGGCAAGAGAGGATGTTGGCAGAGGTTACGGAATTTTCTTTACACTTGCAAATTGCATTTTGCTTGAAAGTTTTTAAAGCCCTTCAGCAATTCCATATTTCGTGCATATCCTGCAACACTGCATTCCACAAGATCCTTGATTTCCTTGGAGCGATATGTCAAATAGTTCACTTTGCCTGCGTCCATGCTTTCATTCTTCGCATAATCTCCTCTACGTGATTAGCATTTTGTGAGATCACATTCTCCTGGAGTGCTTTGTTGAATAGTTCATGTACCTTCCTTTAGCACCGCCCTTACCATAACCATTGCATTCTTTGAGATTACATCTCTTCTTTCATCAAGTAGTTAGCGTGCCTTGTCTGTGCTTTAACATTTTGCATGCATTTTCATTTCTCCATTCTACGTACATGTTTTCCAAGCCATCAGATACAAATCAAAAGTTTCCATTTTGTCTCTGACTTGGAGAGTGCCAGTGAGGTGTTTGGCCTTCCTCAAATTGCTAACTCGATCTCTGCCCAGGTTTCCACATTTTGTATGCATCCATATTTCTTTGTGATCATGGTGTTCAATGAGATGAAAATTATTTAAGAGGCATTCTGTTTAATATTTCACATGCTCTGTGTATACTCCACCCTCTGCATTGGCGGGATCAGAATTCCTCAGGGGCAGGAGCGGGGCAAAAACAGAACTAGAAATTTGACCTCGTCATTGACCTCGTCTGGTTCCAACACTCTCCCCAATTTCCATGTCTGGCATGGGATTGGAACGGGTGATGCACCCTTGCATCTCCATTGTGACTGTCAGGAGTGGAGCAGAAGTGGGCACTAGATAGGGCGGAACTAATTTTAGGCAGAGTCGGAACATTTTTTGCACAAGTGCAGGGTCGGATCCCCCGACTGGGTGACAGCGAAACAAATTCAGAATGTAAACACTTCTCTTTTTTGTGTGCTCATTTTGATATTCACCCTGGGTCCAGATCCGATGGTGCTATGAGGACAGAACCATTTCAAAATGTGGAAATTTTTAAACTTTCTCTTTTAATTTACCCAAAGTTCGGGTCCGAGTCTGATGAGCATATTCATTTTAACTCCGTTTTATGGGCGGGATTAGGATCACATTTAAACTTTTATCCTGCAGGGGGTAAGGTATGTACACCTCATATTGTGGAGCACGAGTTGGGTGCCTCCCTCAGATTTGGGAGTATGAGGAGTCCCATATATACTGTAAGCTGTCTGTAGACCCAAAAACAGATTGCCTGGTATTCGTGGACTATAAAATAATATTATTATTATTATCCATAAAAACATCCTTTTACGCTTCATTCCAACCGCACCCACCCCCCATCCAAAAGACGCTCATTATGAATTATTACCCTATTATACAATCCTTTAAAACTTTAAAAGGTCCATTTTAAAGAATTGGAAATTCTTTTAAATCTTTAAAAGTAAATATTTAAAAGAATTTTATTTGTTTTAACAAAACTTATTTATTATTATTTCTATTATTTTTAAAACTTTTAATTCTAAATCTTTTAAAATTTAGAAAACTTTCTTTTTAAAGATTTATTTTAAAAAGTTTTATTTATTTATTTTCTAATGTTTTAATTTTTTGTGTATTTTCAAAAAATTTCTAATTTTTTTGTATTTTCTAAAATTTTCTATTCTTTTGTAGTTTCTAATTTTTATATTTTTTTTGTATTTTCAAAGTTTTGAAGAGCAGACACAAAGAAAAAGACAAAAAACAAAGAAATGACAAAGATGAAAACGAACAAACGACGAAGACGAAGAAGAATGAAACAACCAAAAAGAAAGAACAGTGCAACAAAAAGAACAGGACGAAGAACAAGAGGGGACGAGATAGGACGACACTCAAACGAAGCGAGGAACCGGGATCGGGACAGAACCAGGAATAGGAACCTTGTAAAAAAATTTAATTTGGTTTCAGATCTGACAGAGACAAAGAAAACAAAAAGAAGAAAAGAAGAGGGGGTCCCCAACTTTTCCAAGCAAAAGTTGGGGTGTGTATGCAAGGCATAACAGATATGATATGACCACCACTAGGGAAAACCGACCAGCCTCATGCACATAATGTTAGAAAATTCCCACACCTGTAGTAGTGTGCACGTTGTGAGGCTATAGTACTTGTAATGAATGTACCACCCTAGCTCCTTGTATAGGTGTTCCCTCATGTTGTGCCCCCAAGAAAAAACTAACTAATGCTCTACCATCTCACGAATAGTATGGATGAGGCCCCCATACAAGTGAGAGCCTCACCCATCTATCATGATTCGAAAATCCATAGTCACAACCATCACTCAGCACAACAAGGGTTCAATAGTTTACACTTAGTCATACCAATTCATGTAGATATGACATGTTCCCTCATCACCATCAGTCCACCCAAGCAGTAAAGGACTCCCTCTGACCACTCCCTGCCGATTAGGTGTCGTCAATATCCACCCATCGTCCACGAATGGGTAGTCCAAGAATTTGATACACATCCTCCAATGTAATAATCATCTCCCCAGTAGGCAACTAGAAAGATGATGCGGTGGCATACCACCACTCCATCAGGGTTGTAAACATCCTCTCATGATAGCGCATCTCAGGCAAGGTAAATGCATGCTAGAGACTGACCTGCTCTAGATGTGTGACCTCATCATCACTGAGTCAATCCATATACTCACGAACTAATCAATAAGTTTGGTCGTCAGGCTACTCCTGAATCTCAGGATAGTCCTTGAAAAAGTGGAAAAAAATCTAAGTTAGAACATGGATTTTAATCTGGAAACAAAAATTTCACTAAAAGTTTTACACATCCCACACATGTCTACGTGCCACACATATGTCTCGGTCTGCCATTGACACCTTGAGGATGCCAACATGTACTCAAGATGACAACGCAATGGCCAAACGACAACGCAGATTTTAGACTTCTATGCTGAAAAAAGACGTATGCATAGCTAGACGTGGAAAAAAATGCTAAAAATGTGCTAAAACTCACAAAAAATGAGGTTTTGAGACCTACCTGGTCCACCTCGTGACCCTCGAAAATGTCATCCCTTAGTTGCTCTAGGCTCGATGCCTCATACTCTCTGCTACTTGACATTTTGCTAAATTTTCTCTCACAAAAGTCAACAATTTCCTTAGTAAATAGTGAAAATGACCCTTCTAGGGGCCCACCTAGGTATATATAGGCCCCCCGGGGCCCATTTTTCCTAGAGTTTGTGGCTCCCCAATTTCTCCCAAATTTACCCCACCTAGCTAGGGAAAAACTCAAGAGGGGGCATATAGTCACCTCTTGATCATATTTTTCTTCCAAATCAATGAATTTTTCTTGATCATTCTTCTCGTTGTTGTAGCTTCTTTTGATTTTTGAAACTAACCTAAAATTTGAGTTTTGTAGGTTAAAATTTTGCACGATTTTTCAAAACCACTTTGTCACTGTTTATTGAGCTCAGTAGCTAGGGTCACCTTCAATGCCAGCTAGCTTGACCTTAGCGACCTTTGAGGCACTTTTCCTTGACACGCAAATCTATAAAATTCAAGTTTGGGGTAAATATTTTCTTCTCTACTTTAGTGTGGCTGATTTTTTCCTAAATCGAGCCCACTAAAGTGGGAGAAAAATGTAATGTCACAGAATTGCACCTATGTGAAACTCCACATTTTTGCACTTTTTCTTAGCATTTATGACACCTTAGAACATTAATGACAAAAACCCCATGGGTCTAAATTTTGCAATTCTGACCCCATGTGGACTAGTGGTGAAGCAATAGAATCCTAATGACACATTCCCCAAAAATCTAGGCCTTGGACGCCTACGTGGCATGCAGACATTTTCACGACACACTAACATCCTAGTGGTTTTTTTGAGTTTGAAATGAGGAATCTTGAATCTTGACTCTCTCAACACATGTCCTAGCAGTTAGATTTTGGGGCTAACAACTCTTTGTCATGCAACAAAACCCCTCATTTTCTCTCATTTTGGGGGTTCAATTCATTTAGTCAAGCTCTCTCTTCAGTTTTCACTCTTGAGTTATCTTCATTCTTGATAGTAGCACTCTCACAAGCAAATCTATGCTGAACTAAGGTCCCTCCAATAGCTATAGCTCTCAAGCAAGTGCTCAATGATGCATCTATGTGCTCCAAAGAGGGTCTAGGACCACGGGTAAGGCTCTCTCTCTCTCACTCTTTCATATCTGCTTGCTCATTTACTTCTTAGTGGTGTGGGTTCTACTCCTGAAGCGGGTTTTTCTTTCACCACATGATTTATCTATTTTGTTTACGCTCCTTTCCTATCTAGCTATCTGTGGAGGTGGGAACACCAAAATGGGGGTCTAACTGAGGTAAACACCTATACAACCCCAACCTTTCCCCTCATCATTTTGTGTGTAGCTTTCAAAGTGGATCTTGGAGTGAAGACTCGAACGTCTAGTTGAGGGTAAGTTTTCTTCGAGTTCTCCTTGTGCTTTATTTGAAGTTTATGTTCACTACTTGATCATCATGTTCAAAAAACCTTAGATCCAAGTTAGGAAGCAAGACCTTACTCTACCTTCTTGAGCTCGTAAACTCTCCATTGCTTAGGATTCTAGCGTGCCATTTGGACAACAGTACGTCATGCTAGTGTCCTAAATCTATGTTGCCATCCTTTGGCCAAGATCTCCTCTATTAGAGGCAAAAATCCAGAAGTTTCACTCCCTCGAAATCTGAAGTAGTCTTCTGTGAAAGTTAATGTGTACTTATTTCGTTTACAATTTCTTTATGCTAAGGTTGATAAGGGAAGTTTGTTCCCTAGTGATCTCTTGAGAAAAAAGAGAGCCATGTTCAACGAATCCCTCTTATCTCACAACCTTATCACAGGGTCGATTATAGTGTGCATTATAAGTTCCCTTTGATCTCCCGGTACCCCAGTCAGGGCGTCAACCTCTTTGTTCTTCACTAACTTCTTCATTGGAACAGTTCCATTATTGCATAATCATGTTATTGCTATAATTTCTTCCTTTGTGATCTCATAGGGTTTGTCAAAAATAATTTGATCACCTTTAGTTTTTCTTAGGATAACTCAAACAATGTCCACATCCAAAACCTATGGAAATTCGCTCCAAATGTCTAAACCCTTGTTCCCTAGATTATTAACCTTTTACATTTTCTCAACTAAAAGGGAACCCTTGAGATTACAAATATTTTCATGGTTAAATTAATCGATTTGTAACTTAATTTCTACAATTTTTTGTTGTGCAGATTAAATACCACCATTTCCTTCGACTTCAATATTGTTTCCTCGTTCTTCGTACTTTTTATTAACACCTTATTTTTTAGATGCACTTTACTCCTTAGCTCGTTCAATTCATAATGTGAAAATTGACCACTCAATCATCCTTATTTAACTTGTCACTTTTAGGGTTTCATCATAAAAAGGTAAGTTATTGCTTATGACATAATCATCTATACTTCACTCTGTCAAACCTCCTTCTCTTCCAATGTTGCCAGATCAATTTTGAAAAACACTGTAAACTAAGAAGGGCTCCACAAATTTCCTAATTTTCTTCTTTTCTACCAAAATTTTCTTCAATTCCTTCAAACTGGAGATTCACATCACTTATCCTTGTTTCATCATATGACACCTCATATATTGGGGGTTTGTTAGATTCTTCTATGATTGCTCCCCCTGAAACCATTACTGGGTTCAGTTCTTGAAAGAGATATTTGCACCTAATGCAGATATAGGATTATCTAATTCATCCTTGTTCTTAGGTTCTTCCTTCTTACTCCAAATTTTTTCCATTTCTTTCCTCACTTCTTCAGGATCCACTTTGTTCACCAACATGTTTTTTTGTTTGGAATTAAATTTCTTTCCAACTTTTCTCTTGTAGACTTTTGAGATATGTCTTGATTTATTGAAAATGTAGCATTTACCATATCCAAAATCAAATGTATTTTCTTTTATCTTTATCCTGCACTAATTAGCCTTGTGTTCAAGGATATTGCATGTGTAAATGTAGCCTTGAAAATATTGAATCCTTCTATTTACATCAAATCTATTCATCATCATTTGACTTCTACATTCAGTAGCTCTATGTCCAAACTTGTTGCACACATAGCATTTTCTAGCACAAAATCCATCATTCTGAATTATTCTATTTTGGTTCATCCCACTTCTACATTATATTGTTCTATGTCCAAATTTATTGCATGAGAAATAAAATCCATTAAAATATGAGTACATTTGAGCATTAGTTTTTTGAATGGATATCCTTCCAGTATTGATCCTTTGGTTTTTTTTTTTATAAGTATTTCCTTGAAATTTCCTTTGATTATTCATTTTGCTGAGAATAGGTTTAGTGCTTTTTCCTTCTTCAAGTCTGAGACCACCTTTATCCTTTGCAGATTTATGAGATGAGATCAACTTATCAAGCGTTGTAGAGCTTGTCTTGAAGCTTTCTTCATGAGCTTTCTCTTTTTCTAGATCAACATTTAGGGTTACTACTTTTTCAATCTTATCACATTTTTTTGTCTTCTGATTGATAGTCTTTTTCAATCTTTCTTCCTTTGTCTTGCTTTGTTCAATTTCCAATTTCAAATTCTCTTCCTTCCTTTTTCTCACAATTTCCATTCTTAGATTCTTAATACCCTCCTTTGCTTCCTTTAGTGCCTAGTTCATGTCTTTATGTTTCAATTTGAACCTCTGGATCTGATTCCTTAGTTTTTGAATGCATTCATCTACTTGCTTGGCATTTTCTTTTAGATCTTCATTTTTTAGATTATATATACTTTGTTCTTACTTCCTCATCCAAGTTAAATCCCTTCACCATTTAGTTCAACCTACCAAGATCTCCTTCAATTTTTTAAACTCATTCCAAAGGACTAAGATCTGATACCAATTGTTGAATAGGACAACTAAGAGAAGGGGTAAATTAGTTGTAACATATTTTAACCTTTAATTCAATCATTGGAACTAATACTTAAAACTACTTAAATGATTAATCATCAAATGCCAATGTAGAAACTCAAATCCAACACATAAACACAATAACACCAGATTTACATGGAAAACCCAATGAGGGAAAAACCACGGTGAGGGTTAACTCACACTATAGAGAATATCAAAAATTATTACAAAAAGGCTCACTACTAGAGATAAGGCTCACTACCTGAAATAAGGATTCACTATTTAGACTCACTGTCTACAAGGCTACAACCTGGAGATACAAAAGATGGCTCACTTTTAGAATACAAAAGTTATGGCTTATAGCCAAAAGCATGAACTAATGAATTACACCTTCGATGTGTAGGGTTTTATTCCACTAAAGCTCAGAATATGAAGTACTACCTCTCATAGTAATTGCTCAACAAAATTGCATTGATCACAACTAATAAAGCATTTAGGCTCAAATATTCACACACCTCTTAATCCTTTTTGCACTCACACTTACTTATCATTTCACATCTACATCATATATTCACTTCCACTCCTTTCGCTCATCTATATGTCTCTCTTTTTCTTCTCTACCTCTCTCTCTTTTTCATTTCTCAAAACATCTTATATATATATATATATATATCCTAATCATCAATTAGGTTGGTGTCATATAAGGTTAACACATTTCTTATGTTGGAAAAACATCCATAAAGCATAACTAGTCCACATAATATATTGCATATGCTAAGTTGGCCTAGATCTTTGAATATCAAAATCATAGCTTGTCTCATGGTAGAAACTGGACCTAAAAACCAACACACCAAACCAACCAATCATTTTGGGTCACATCTAACGATCGTTTTTTATAGGAAATAGATTTTGATAGCTATCTTATACATTCAATATTGTGTTGACATCAATGAAAACTTGTTAACATTAATGAAAACCATTTGATGCAATCCAATTTCCAACACTCCCTACCACTCTCTCTACCTACATCTCTAACTCTATCTCGCTCCCTCTACTTATCTCTACATGCTCCATCACTCCCTCTCTCCCTCTCCATCCCTTCCTCCCTCCCCTCTCTCTCTGATGTGCATTAAGATGTGATAAAAAATGGGAGGAAGTTGGAGATATTGAGAGAGAGAGAGAGAGAGGGAAGGAGGGAGAGAAATATATGGAGAGATAGAGACAGAAGTATATAGGGAAGGAGATATGAAAGGGGGGGAGGGAGATGTAGGGAGAGAGAGAGGCGAGATAGACAAAATTAGAGAGGGAGGGGAAGATGGAAGGAGGAATAATTAGAGAGGGAGAGTGAGGTGAGATAGATATAGGAGAGTGAGAGAGAGAGAGAGAGAGAGAAAGAAAGAGGGGGACAAAGATAGAAAGACAAAAAAATAGACAAATAGATATAGAGACACAAAGAGACAAAGACACACACACACACAGAGGAGAGAGAGGGGGAGGGAGGGAGGGAGGGAGGGAGGGATAGGTGGGGAGAGAGATGAATAGGTGAGATAGAGATTAAAGAGATAGATAGAGATATAGAAGGAGAGGGAGAGGATAGATAGAGAGATGTATGGGGAGGAGGGAGGGAGGGAGAGCTAGAGAAGGATGGACAGGTAGAGATGTAGTTCTTGAGCTCAAGGGAGAGAGATAGATAAAGGGATGGAGATAGTGAGAGAGTGGTCTAGAGAATAATAGATAAACAATGAGTGAGATAGAGAGAGAAATATGATACAACTTGTTGATTACTAAAACTTGACTAAGTCTAAAAATTTATAATATCTTCCAAAAACTAGAATTTGCATTATAACTCCAAGAGATTCAAAACCACTCTCGAACATCCTAAAACTATATACATGAAATATAACTTAAATTATAAGAAAGTAAATTTCCATATGTAAATTTCAAATTATAAGTAAATGTTTATTTCATGTATATATTTTGACTGGCAGAGAAAGACAAAGACAAAGACAAAGAAAAAAGAAAGAGAAACAACATGCATTCAATAAACTCATCATTCACATTTGGCACTTTCCAAATGAAAATTCTCTTTCATTTTTCAAGCACCAAATGTGGTGCTCGCCGAACAAGCTTGGTATGACCAATCCTTAGGCTCGATCATCCAAGCTATTTGACACTCACCAAACATGAAATTTGGGAAAAAAATATGGCATACTTTTTGTCACATATTTTTGCACTTACCCTATTGAAAATATGATTTATATTTCAAATATTGTAATTACATGTGATGCTTTATTCCTATATATGTGCTCTCTATAGTTTCAATTCATAGTTTTAAAACAAAATCCCTTGGTTGAGTGATTTGGATTTTGTTGCAACTATTTTGATGTTGCCCAAAGCTAGTTGTTGAATGTGGGAATTTATGGATTTTTTGAGTTTTTGGCTATGAAATTTGAAGGGTATTGTTGTGATAAAAGTGATGATCTACTTAGATTATTGTAGATGAATATGGGGGCTTTCATTATCCAAGTTTTCAATAGAAAAGGAAACCATTAGATGGTTCAAAATAAGTTTTGAAAGGAGGCCTATCATGAGTTTTGAGTGCATTTTCAGAGTTGTATGAATTTACTTTGTGGGGCTGCAATATCCAACAATTATTCTTGGAGTCTTGATTCTTGCACTTGCATCATCAACACTCAAACATAGAAAGAAGAACACAATATCAATTTTGACCACTAAAGATAAGAATTTACTAGATTTTGAAGAAGAGATGGGGAACATTTTCTCTCTATTATTTCAATCATATGATAAGATACAAACCAAGAATAGCAACTCTTTTCTTTATAGAGAGATGTTAGAAGTAATACCTTCAATTCTTATTGAATATGGTATAAAAAATATGACCAAATCCATCTCTTTGGAATAAATTAAAAAGGTTGTGTTCTCCTTTGACCCCTTCAAGGCCCCAGGTCATGATGGGTTCCCTCCTTCCTTCAAATATTTTTTGGTGAATTTTTGAACAAGGCCTCTATTTGGACTCCAAGGACTTTATCAAATCTAGTTCTCTAATAAAATAAATGAGTAAAACCATTATTTTTTATTCCAAAAAATCTAGACATTAAAGGAATTCAAGACTACAAACCTATGTCTTTATAATACCATCTATAAGATATTATCCAAAATTTTATTTAACAATATTCAACCTTAATTGGATAGCATGATCTCTCCTAACTATAAATGATTTGTTAAGGGGATACAAATATTGTATGTCTTCACCAACTCACAAGAAACTATCCACTCTATGGAAAAAAGGTAAAAGGAAGGAATGGTTCTAAAACTAGACATATCAAAAGCTTATGATAGGGTCAATTGGTGATTTCTATTTGTTCTTCTCAAGAGGTTTGATTTCCAAGTAAAAATATTGAATCTAATACAAGAATGTGTCTCTACCCCTAAATTATTAACTCTCATCAATGGTGTTCCTAGAGGATTCTTTAAGATTGTTAGGGGGCTTCAAAGGGGGACACATCAATTATGAAAAAGGAAAAGAATCTTCAAAAAAAATAAAAACTACAAGAAAAATTAATCTCAATAATGTGGTTCTCAATTGATACCCACCCAACCACCTATCTAGGTCTCCCCCTATAAATCAAAAAAATTGAACCTTCAACCTAGATTGCATAATTGAAAATTTTCAATGAAAATTGGTTAGGTGGAAGAACAAATTATTGATTCACATACGAAAAATCCTCTTGGTTCAATCTTGTCTCCAAATCATTCCCACTTACTATCTCTTATTTTTTAAAATCCCATCCTACTAAGATACTAGCATTGAATAAATTCAAAAAAAAAAGTGGACTAGAATAGAATAAAAGTGAAGGTTGGCCTTGGTCAATTAGGACCAAGTATGCCAAACTAAAAGGAATCGTGGATTAGGGTTGAAGAAGATCAGTCTTGTTAATAAATACCTTGCAACCAAGCTAGTTGGGAGCTAATAAGATAGGAAAAAATTAGTGCAACATCCTAAAGGCCAAATATTTGCAAGGTACAAATTTAATTACTACTTTAATCATCTCAAAGGGCTCCTTTTTGTGGAACATACTCCTAAAATCTAGGGGGATCATTCTTAAAGGCTTTATATGGAAATTGGGGAGAGGAGAATGTATTGATTTCTAGAAGGATGAGTGGTTAGGAGATTATTAGTTTTCTATGAATGGTTCCTTTTCCATTCTATATGCTTACCTCTCTAATATATTTGGACACAAAATAAGGAACTACTCCACTCAAACTGTAAGCTTTAGGGTATGAAAAAATAGAAGCAATTGAAATATATTTACCCCCTTATGATGATAAACAATATTAGAGAATATGGAAGCTCCATACTTTTGGGAACTACATAGTGGCTTCAAGATACTCTTTACTAATAAAATAGAAAAATATTGAACTTGACTATCTTAGAACTTGTAACCCTAAACTTGTTCCTAAAATAATTTTATTTAGGTGGATCTCTCTCCACAATTTTTTTTAACCATGGAAAACCTAACGATAATGTTGTTTCAATTCCCCAATAGATACAACTCATGTAAAAATAATGAGGAAAACACAAATCATTTATTTCTTCATTGCCACTTCTCCTCTCTGGTTTAGGGAAACATCTTCAATCACCTTATGATTGCTTGGGATTTTCCTAAATACCTAAAAGATATGTCTTTGAGTTAGTCCCCTCCTCACAAGTGCACTTTGGTTAAGAATTTATGCAAATTGAATGCACCTCATGTCGTATGAAACCTATGAAAAGAAATAAACAATAGAGTGTTCAAAGATAAAGAGTTGAAACAAGAAAAATTCTATCATGTTATTATAAATTCAATCTCTAAAAATGTGAAGATTTGTGGAAATGAGAATTAAAAAAGACCCTACAATTTTTTTAGAGGAAAGGATAATAAGGGTTCAAGGTCTTTCATCAAGTTCTTATCTTCGATCTAGTTCAAAAACTAAGAGATTACTCAGTTCCTAGAGGAAGCCCAAAAAGGGTTAGACCAAACCAAATTTTGATGTAGTTGCTAAGGGAAACCTTGGGTTGGCAGTATCAAGGGGCATTTATTTCTTTGGTATAATTTCCTTATGCAACAACAATCAATGTCTCACAATAGAACAAAATGTTGATAGAAAAACCTAGACTAGAGTCTAAGGTTTTATACTTTCTCATATATACTAAATCCTAATATGATAAAAGAAAAATAGATTTAACTTATATATTAAAAAAGAGAAAGCAAAGATATAATAAATTACATCTACGCATATGTACATCGATACACATAAAATAATATATCAATATAACTCATGGTTTCTTATATAATTACTTATACATGTCTTATAATTCCTTCCTCATTCTTTACTGTCATGCTATCATTGTCCACATTATATATATATATATATATATATATATATATATATATATATATATATATATATATATATATCAGTGGGGTTTGTTTTGGGACCAACCTATTTTCCTTAGGTCGATGGTGTTTGTTTTGGGACTGACCTATTCACCTCAGGTCAATGGGGTTTGTTTTGGTACCAACCTGTACACCTTAGGACGGTGTGCTATAGGTCTCTATATATGTTGTTGGATCTTTTCCCAGTGTATCAATGTCAACAGTTGCTTCAAAGTGCTTTCTTAACAATCGAATGGTTCAAAAATCATAATATTTTTTATTTTTAAAATGTTAGCTATTTACCACTCTATGCATGAATAAGGTGATAGGTGGACTATTAAATGATCATTTTGAAAGGAAACAAGCCTCATGTTCAAATCCTAAACAATTTCTAGTTAAAAGTTAGTTGCATATTAAGGTGTTCAAAGAAAAATTCTCTAGAACATGAGAATTTTTTTGTAGTAATAATTTTGATCATAATTTTTGTAACACAAACTTTAAAATTATAACCTTTTTCTAGTGTATTTAACTTGGATATCTCCATAAGTTATTGAAAACTATAACTTACACAATTATGAGATTGAACCTTTTTTATAATACAAAGTTCCATCTTACAGAAAGGCATATTCCATAGGTTGGTTCCTCTTCCTCATCATCTCCATAGTAATGCAAGTGAGGCCATCCTCTTGGGTAGGATGGGAAATTTCTATGCCTAGAACTTTTTTTTTACAGATAAGTATTAATATATATAGATTTGTATAATCTAAACAATAATGAACTTGTAATTTTGATTTGTCATGTGAATTTGGATGCTAAATCAACAAACTAGTGGCCTATAGAGGACAATGATCTTACTATTTGGATATCAATTTCAAACAGCTAAGACATTTCAAAAAAGAGATCCAAGTCAACTATGAGGATCCCTAGCTTCCTAAAGGTTGTATTACTTCAACTACTAAAATTTTATGTTAATATAATCACAATTATATTGGCTTGAACTTGTTTTTAATTGTTCCAAACATATTTTTACCTAGAACATAAATTGTAGTCAGTCTTTGTAGACACTTAAAAATGTCTTATATGATATCATGCACTCAAATCAAGTATACTAACATCATTTCTTCCTAAAAACCATTCTCTTTTCGCTTAATTAATTAAATTAACCTAACTATTTAATTAATTGGATCATTTTCATCTATTAATCTAATTAATCTAATTATATGAATCCATCCCCTTTCATGCTAACATGTTGTCTTATTAAATTAATTAAATTGAATTATTTAATTTAATCCCTAAAGTCCTCTTATTTAATTAAATAACCCTAAGTTATTTAATTAAATGTCATCACCTTTTCCCCTTTGATTAAATCATTTATTTAATGAATATCATGTAATTCCCCTAATTTCATAATTATACCTTTGTTTTAATTATCAATTACTAATTAATCTAATTCCTCCCACTTGCAAAGGAATATTCCAAGGGAATATTCCTCCTTTGCACATTCCTCCAAAAGGAATATTCCTTTTCCCTTTTGCACATTAAAACTTTGTTTTAATTTACTAAATATCTATTTATCTCACCCATAAAAATATTCCAAAGAATATTCTCTTTTTCTCACTCATTTGAAACAATGGAATATTCTCCTTCATAACAAACTTACAAGACTTCTTGTGCAAGTTAAAAGTTTGTTTGTTTGATGGAGTATGAGCCCTTGATTCTCATTCGTTGATGAGAATCCATGATCCATGTTTCATATTTCCTCCATCCTTGACCATTGATTAACCTTTTTTATCTCAACCCTTCATCTCTCATTTGTCCTCCTATAAATAGGTCACTATTTGGAGACAAATGGATCCATATTTTAACATCAAACTTATACTATTAAAATCACTCACTTGCACTCAAATTTAATATCATTTTAGCTTAATTTACTTGCATATTAGCTTAGCTTCCATTAATGGATTCTATTATAACATAAATACATCCATTTAGTATTGTGTAATTTAGCATTTACATCATGTTTCATCACACATCTTTCATTAGTTTCGTTGATTCTCTTCAATAGAATCAATTAGAACTGGCTCATTTATCCACAAGATTCTGAAAGGGTTGTAATTCCACATCAATGCAACATCACTCCCCCAATAGGATAATTTTCAATAGATTAGAATAGATGTTTTCAAAGCTTTCATGATTTAGAATGTTAGTTTTAATAGATTCCTAGTTTAGTTTTTATTGATTGATCTTATTGGACTGATGTTTAGTGGCATAATTATACTTTGAATCCTCATGGATCAAGTGTAGTTGGCCCATACTAATTTGTTGATCACATTTTTGCACTAGGAGGGCATAAACTAACCAACCTAACGAAATTCTTGTTAAAATTCCATTTCCCTTGTGTTTTCAGGTACAATGATGCTATTGATTATCAATCGACGCATTTGATGATGTGTTACTATATAGCAACGTGCTTGGATTTCAGTTTATCAACGCATAAATAATCTAGCAATGCTTAATTAATTTCATCACCGTATTTAAATATAGCAACGCTAATTTAATTTTTTAGCATAGAAGGAATTTCTTTTTAGCATCGCAATTGATATATCAACACATTTGACCACTATTTTTTGTAGAGGGTCGCTATCAATTTTTTAATATGGAGAGGCATATCCTATACAGTGATTCTATTGATGAATTTCAGCGACATAATTGATTTTAGCATTGTGAATTATTGGTAAATAGAAACATAGCTTGATTTTTTGACATGTTATTTAATTTTTTACTTTATCTAATCACTAACATGTCTCTGACTTCTTGTTTTGGTTTTTTAGACTAACTAGTTTTGTAGGTTTGAATGATAACATTCAAAGTGAAGGAGCATTTTACCATTAATTGTATAATTGTAACAAGTGTTTCAAAAATTTTGGGGCAATTATAACCCATTTATGATGTTTTTTTATTTCATGCTTTAGGAGAAAAAACTAATATAATTAGTATTTTGAGAAGCTTCACTTTTGAAACAAAGGAAACACCAACGCAGTGGAGAAATGCAGCATACATCACAGATGAAGAAGAGGAACAAGCTAATATTGTGGTTGGAAGGCCCATATTACTACCACCCACATGGTAATAAATATCCTCTTTTCTTCCATAAACTTGAACTTTTCTAAATGATCTCACGCAAAATCAAAATTCTCAAGAGAAGGTCTACATTTTTTAATTTCAAAATCAGATGGCATAGTCAAAAATATATCAAACAACACCTTGAGGCACTCTATCAAAATAGGACTACATTGATAAGGAACTTTTATAGACAAGTTTCAAGGAATAATCCAGAATTATATGCCCTATTTGAAAGTCAAAACGTTGGTCTTTTCCATGATCTTGAACTTCTCTAAATGATCTCATGCAAAATCAAAATCCCCAAGAGAAGGTCTACATGTCGCTATTTCAAACTTAGACATCATAGTTCAAAGTGCATTAGAAGATGTATCCTAAGACAGTACCACAATAGGAACAAGTTGGTAACAAGGTTTTATAGACTTATTCCGCTAAATAATCTAGACATTTATGCTCAATATGAACTCCTCATTTAAAAAAAAAAAATGGTATTTTGGATTTGAAAACTTTAGAGGTCTAGCATGTTTCTCACCACCTTGGTCTTTGAAAAAGAAAAGGTTCACTCTAGGTCAGCATTGGGTCAAATATTTCATCCACCCCTTTATTAAAATCCAAACTTCACTTCACCAAACCTTGCAAAATATTTGAACACACCAACACTTTTGGACTTAGACATCTATCGACCCAAATCCTAACTTAGCTACTTTGTAAGTGAAATAAATCCTTTTCCATGCATTTGGTTAAGATAGTTATCATCGTTGAACTCATTTATCTTGAAGGTCACAAGTCTACCCTAAAGATTCACTTAAGTGAAAAGTGTTGTCCTCAAATTTTTACAAAAATCACTACCCATATCATTCATCTTTTCATCTCCCACTACCATCATTGCTCCAAAAATACTTAGAGTTTCCCTTCTACCTAGATTTGAGTCAACTAGAGAGTTTAAAAATTACAAATCTCAACACAACTCTCCCATAGGTCACCCAAAATTTATGGTAAAAACAAGATCACAACACAAAAGAATCATGGAGAAAACCAAAGTAGCATTCACCTCAAGTGATCCAATACTTTAGAATTTGATCTAAGAAGTCATGTTACCCCATTACAACAACCTTCATCACATCAGGGCCATATGAGATAGAAGATATTATGAACAACCATTTGGACTTACTAGGGAAGAAATCATGTAGCATCAAGCCTTAGAAAACGTAGTTCCCAATTTCCCATCTTTTTTTGCACAATCATTAACACAAGGCTTGACTTCATCCACTATCAAATAAATCCATCACTAGGGCTAAATCAAACACCAACACCTAGTATTGCAACTATTCTTGATAAAGACTTTGTCCATACTCTTCCATTTGAAAGCAGCACACTTATAGGTACCCTCGATACCAATCCTCCTCAAACTACCACTTGGACACAAACATTTGGCATTCCCCACATTCTTGAGAATCCTCTACATCAACATAAACCACTTACACTCCATTACTCTATGACAACTTCAACATATCAAGGAAAACCATCTTCATCCATACCCATGAGTACCACAAGTGTGCCCAACATCACGCAAAGTAGTGTAGACCAAGTGTCACAAATAGACCAAAAAAGGGCAAGGTAATACCCCCACGCAAAATCAGCCTTTAACGCAACATGGAAAATCTTCATCCAATCCTCTCGTTGATACATCAAACCTAGCAGTTGCCTAAAACACATCTATCTCATCCATCATCAACCCACATAAAAACAATCCCTTGATCACAAATCCCCTTAACCAAGGCAATACAGTGGTTGCATCTCAAACACAAGGGAATCCCCAAAACATCGGTGAACCCTTTCAATGAGTGGACTCAAGGTCTTAATGTGCCCTTAACATCACCATATTTAACGGTGCCATCATCATATTTACCATTTTTCCCCCAAGTCATGCAAAATAAAATGGGACCTCAAACTTACATTCATCCACCACAATCCACTATCTTGCAAGGAATGTTAAACCAAGGGAATCCCCAACCTCTCATCAACAATTTACAACCTGCACAAAATTTCAACACCCAAAACCCATCACAAATATCCCAACCACTGATTGATCCTACATTGCAAGCACATGCCCTAGCTTTACAACAAGCACAATAGGCTTATCAACAAGAATTCCAATAGCAACAACAATAGCAATCAGCCCTAGCAGCACAACAACAACAGCAAGCAGCCTTAGCAGCACAACAATAGCAAAAACAACAAGCAACCCTAGTCACACAACAACAACAAGCACAACATCAAGAAGCCTTAGTAGCTCAAGAATAGCAACAAGCCCAAAATCAGCAACAAGCTCAACAATTTTCCCAACAACAACAATTGCTCGTGCAACAAAAGTAACAACAAGGTTTATACTGTAACCCTCAACAAAACATCGTCAACCCAAACACATTAGGAACATATGTGCCTACACCATCATCACCCTATCCTACACCACCATACACACCATACAATACATCATCATATCAAAATACCATGTACACTTCATCTACCATCCCACAATACGCAACATATGTTCCTCCACCCAGCCCACAAGACGATATGGCATTGCAACTCAAGGTGTTAAGACAAGAAATGCAAGATATTTCGATGGGAAAAATAAAGAAATTCCATACACAAAACCTATGTCCATATCCATTTGATTGAAACATCACAATGGTACCATTCCCTCCCATTTTTGAAATCCCCAAATTTGAAAAATACAAAGGGAGAGGAAGTCTTGTGGACCATATCAAAGAGTTTAACATCATGTGTATAGAGGTTTCCTATAATGAGTCCTATTTGATGCAACTCTTCCCACGAATTTTAACAAGTCCTGCCATGGATTAGTTTTCTCAATTACCTCTAGGTATCAAAACTTTCCAAGAAATTGTTAACAAATTCATAGATCACTTCTCAATGAACAAGTGGGCATTATCATAGCAAATCTAGATCCAGATCTATCCTTCCACTTGAAGATGCAGTGTATCACATCTTATGATGAGCTTTCCACTAGAGCCCTTAATATTGAGAGAGCTCTAATCTCACAGGGAAATACTCAAGCCTACAAAGACATTTGTCCATCAACTAGTTCAAATGACAAGCCTCATGTTTGGGATAAGAACAAAAATGTAAAAAATGATGGAGTGGTAGATGCTAAGGTGGTCCTAAGTTCTCCTAGGCCAAACAACAATCAAATAGCTAATCTTCAACCAACTATGCAACAAACAACACCACCACAAAATAATCAGGTCAACAACACCAAAACACAATAGAGACGAACACCTAACAAGAACAACTATCTGAAACACAAGTATACACAATTGTCAAAACTTATTGATACTATCATAAAGAAATTGGTAGATTCAAACTTAGTAATGCTTACAAATTTTGAAAAGTACTAAAAACTACAAGATAAACCACCCCAGTACAACGAAAACGATCTTTGTGACTTTCAAAAAATCAAAGGAAACAAGATGGCGAACTATATGTGACTCAAAAATATTATCCAAGGTCTTATAGAGAGCAACACAATATCTGTTGAGGTACCAACTAATAATCACAATCTTAAGATATACATGACCCCTATGTCAGATCATAGCAAAGGAAACAACACTAGGAAAGCTAAGGATTACACAAACATGCAACATACCTATTCCAATGTGGTCACTTCCTGTGATAGCTTCATTACCATCATCACCATTAAAGGTCCTAGTGTGGAATGTGGAGTCACCACACAACATTCTAAATTAGCCATCCAAGGAGTCCCATATCAATCTAGGGCACACCCTACTCAACTGACAGCAAGCACTAGTAAGTACAATGTCCTAGATCAGCTTAAGAAGACCTCCTCATAGATTTCTATCTTAGAACTATTGAAGCTATCCCCCGCACATAGGGAAATCTTAGAGAAATATTTTTCTGCATTGTTCGTCCTAGAGGATATAGATACAAAGCAATTTCAAGCTATTGTAAGGCATATCATTAATCATCTTCTCACCTCAGAACAACACCTCCCATCATAGCCATCTCATAATCAGGCTTTACACCTTGAGGTCATTATTCATAAGAAAAGGTTAAAAGAGTCTTAGTAGATGGAGTTGTTGGTCTAAAAATTTTCACCCTTCAGTTAATCAAAAATATAGTCTATTCAAAGGGTACTATTGAGAAAACAAAGAGTACCACCATTAGAGCATACGATGATCAAGAGTGGGTATCATAACGAATCATCGCATTTCCCATCCAAGTAGGACCTTTCATTGTAGAAACTACATGCCAAGTGTTAGACCTTGATCTTCCCTCAAACATTCTACTTGGTTGACCCTGGATCCATGCCCTAAAAGTTGCAGCTTCAACCTACCATCAATCTGTAAAGTTTCCTTTTGAGGATGGAGAAGTTACCATCCATGGAGATCCTGAGCATTTTTACTACTACAAGAATCTTGAGGCCATGCTCTATAAGATCCCCCAAATACCCAACAATGATGAAGGGCCTACACCTTCTACCTCATTTGTTTACCTATCATCCCTTGCATCTACCTTAGAAATGAGAACACCCATTGTGAAAAACATACCCAACATCAAAGTAGTGATCCAGGATGATGGTTATGGAAACTATAAGCTAACGAAGAATACTTTTGTGTTGGGAGAGCTACCTCTTTCTTCCAAATCTCATGGGAAACCCACACCTAGCAACAACGTCCCTGAAACTATCAAGATGGCAGCTACTACCTTCACCAAGTGGGAGGACCTAAAAAAAGAAGATTTTAATGAGGATGATATCTCTAAATTACTCCATCAAGATGAACATGTCCCCATTCTTCCCATAGAAGATGAAAATAAAGCCTTGCAACTAATGAAGGGAATGGGGTATAACAAGAATTAAAAAATAGGAAAAAATGAAATTTTTTTGCTAGATCCTATCATTCCTAAGATATTTCCAAAGAATCTTGGCCTAGGTTGTACTACTAGCAAGGTTACCCTTATTGGAAAAGGTACTTCTACTAAATGGGATGAGGCTTCCTCTTGGTTACAAACATTGTGTGATAAAACCCTAGACAACTTCCCCCTTGATTTCATTGACTTATTTGAGAATAAATCCCTCTTAATGATATCTACATCATCCTTCACCCCAAGCAACCAACCAAATGAAATACACCTAGTATACCCGCAACTCATTGACTTGGACCAACGAGGACCACCAATTCTAGATTTATTCAAAAATGATGAAGCGATCTCATAATTCATGTGACTTAATGACAACTTATCATAGGAATATCACAAGGTTGGTTTTGACATAGAGCTCAACATAAGGCATACTATGAGTAGATGATTGAATCCTTCAGTCACAAAATTGATGACATGCAACTAACTTGTAGATCTTTGAGTGAAAACTACATTGTGGAGCTCTTTGATCCTAAAATAGTAAAAATAAAGGATGCATTTGAGGGTGAAAACCTCTCTAAGGTTCCCAAGGATGAGGGATTCAATCTCCCCCTTAGAGCAATGCATCCAAAGAAGTCAGCAATTCTAGTAGAAAAGGCCACTCCAATCAACATGGGAACAAAAGAAGCACCCAAGATCACTTTCTACACTGAATCATTATTGGATGAACAAAAGAACCTAGTAGCATTCTTGAAAGAGGGAAGAGATAAATTTGCATGGTCATACATGGATATGCCAGGGCTCAATCCAGAATTAGTTGTGCATCATCTAGCAGTCTATCCTAAAGCCAAACTAGTAAAGCAGAAGTTAACGAAGATGCGCCCTCAAATAGCACTCTTGGTCAAAATTGAGTTACAAAAGCTTCTTGACGTTGGATTCATTCGACCCATAGATTATCTTTAGTGGGTTTCAAACTTGATACTAGTCTCCAAACCCATTGGGGCATCAAAATATGAACAAATTTTAGAGACTTAAACAAGGCATGCCTGAAGGATGATTTCCCTCTTCCTAACATCAACATCATTGTGGATCTAACAATTTGGCATGAAATTCTATCACTCATGGATGGTTATTGAAGCTATAATAAAATCATGATCTCCAAGAAGGATCAAAACAAAACAACATTCACTTTTCCATGGGGGAAATTATGCTAGAACATGATGCCATTTGGGCTAAAGAATGCATGATCAACTTATCAAAGAGCAATGACCCTTATCTTTCATGACATGATCCAAAAAACAATCGAAGACTATATGAACGATATTTTGAAAAATTAAAAGAAAAGGAATGAGCACATACAAATCCTATGACCCATCTTCAACAGGCTCGAAGAGTATAAGGTACAACTAAATCCAATGTCATTGTTAGACATACCTCACAATGTCCTCCAGTGCAAATTTTTGGTAGAACAACCTCTCATACCAACTTTCAAAATCTTAGAATTTGATTTTGTGTGTGTAATCGTTGGTCCTAGATCCCTGTGGTATCATGAAATATTCACCTACCTAAGCAAAGGAAATCCCCCATCCTATATCACTTCCAACCTGAAAAATACCTTTGTTAAGAAGGCATCCTAATTTGTGATCCTAGGTGATACCTTAAACTTTCGAAGCATCGAGGGGACATTACTATGATGTCTTAACCAAGAGGAAGCCTTGACCACTTTAACATAAGTTCACGATGGCATATGTGGCTCCCATTCTAGTGGTATGACTTTAGCTAAGAAACTATTGAGTATAGGGTACCACTAGCCAACCATGGAAAGAGAAGTCCATCAATATATGTAAAAGTGTGTCCAGTGTCAATAGCATGGAGATCTAATTCATGCTCCAGCTCAGGAGTTGTAACCAATGGTCACACCTTGGCCTTTCTTTTAGTGGGGAATTGAACTCATAGGAAAGATTACCCCAACCTCATTTAATGGCCACAAGTTCATCATAATTGCCACTAAGTACTTTACCAAGTGGGTTGAACCCATTCCTATGACCTACATAACAGGGAAGAAAATTACTAAGTTTATCCTGAATTATCTATTTTTTTATTATGGTGTTCCACAAACCCTTATCTCATAAAATAGAACACCCTTCAAGAATCAAAAAGTTAAAGAGTTATGTCAAAGATTCAACATCCAACACTGATTCTCTACCCCACATTACCCCCAAGGAAATGGTCAAGATGAGGCTACAAACAAGACCATTCTAAAGATCCTAAAGAAAATGGTCAATGAAGTTGGTTGTGACTAGCATCTACAGTTGAATCTTGACCTATCAGCCTATCCAACTAGTATCCACACACCTACAGGTGCAACCCCATTCTCCCTAGTATACAGATCAGAAGACATCTTTCCTATTGAGGTCGAGCTTCCATTACTGCAAGTGTCACTATAGAACCTAATCACTAATGAAGAGTACACAGTATCTCGGTTAAATGAGCTAGAAATCATGGATGAGTGTTGTCTTGAGGCCCTTAATCACTTGCAAGTATATCAAAACTAACTGAAACATAGTTATAACTAGAAGATCAAGTATTGGTCTTTCCAAGTAGGGGATCTTGTCCTAAATCATAATTGAAAAAATCTTCTAGATCTAGACAGTAAAGGAAAGTTTGAGCCTAACTGGTTAGGTCCCTTTGTTATCATAGCAAGTTATGGATCAGGATCATATCAATTTTCAATGCCTTAAGGTGAACCCTTACAAGAACCGACCAACAACTTGCATCATAAAAAATTTTATGCCTAGGCTTGAAGGGTGCAAATTCAAAAATACAAAAAAATCAAAAATGATGAAGAATAAAAAAAAGAGAGAAAAAGGATTAAAAAAGTAAAGAAAAATAATCGTCCTCTAGTGAAAACCACTTCGGTGGCACTTTGGGAAAGTACCTTGGTGAAAATGTGGCAAACAAACACCTTGCATAAATAAAGCGCCTGCATCCATCTTTGGCTCTTTATCCTATCATTCTTTGTATCACATCCATCCATCTCATCATTCATCCTATTTATTCCATCACCCATCTACATCCTTATCATATCTTGATATTGTGAAGTATCATATCCCTTTAGTACTACTTGGAATATTCCTAAGGTCAGCTTGTCTTGCCTATATCGAGGTAGTATATCGCATCATGCTAGGGTTAATTCATTTTGGATCTGATTAGGTTCTTGTATATCTTAAGGTTATTGGAAATCTCATCAAAAATACCAAAAAAAATCATAAAACATTTATTAGAAAATCCAAAAACATTTTCAAAATCTTGTATAGTCGAAAATCCAAAAACATCCAAATTCTTGTACAGCTAAAATCCAAAAACATTTTAAAATTGTAAATTGAAAATTCAAAACATCTAGAACACATCAAAAAACCCTAAAAGGTTAAACATCAAAAATAAAAAAATAGTACCATGTCAAACTATGAGTCTCTAAGCTTGAATATAAGCAACACCATCATTTATGTGCCCTCGAGACACCCTGGGTCAGTCCTTTACGAGTCTATCATAATAAACTAGCAATCCATCAACTATTCATTTCTCATTGTCAATAAGATGAGTTAGTTCAACTACATGGTCTCTATGTGTATAACATAGGAAAGGCTTATCTTTGATCGGCCCCTGAGGCCCCTAGGATAGATCTTTTAGGTTAGGTTCTTGGTAGAAACTCAAAAAATCCCTAAACATCCAAATATCGGAAAATACCAAAAATATTTAAAAATTGAAAACACAATAACATTAGAAAACATTCAAAAGACCTAAATAGCATCAAATATCTTAAGAGAAAAACCTAAACAAACTCAAATAACCGAAAAACATAAACATTTGCATAAACTCTCAAAAGACCAAAAACAACCTCAAAACATTTTCAAAATACCAAAAACATAGAAATATTCTAAAAAATCCAAAACCACCCATCCCATTTCACTTTCACTCGCAATAAACCTCCATCCATAATAAATCAACCATCATCTTCAACCTTTGGCAAAAAAAGAGAAAACAAGTATTGCAAGTCGTAAAGTGAGCACCTAAGTGTCAAAATCTAAAGTCTAGATCATAGGTGAGCGATTCAGTGGAGGTTGTATCAACAGCTTATCATAAACCTCATCCTAATTAAACCATCTGATAACATGTCCTACGATGCATCCTTCATGCGATGGAAATCAACATTAGACAATAACTTAGCTAAGTAAACTAGCAAGAGATATGAATAACACTGATTGTTTGTCTTTGATATTTTCTTCTGATTTATCTAAATGACCCATTCCCAGGACCTCTCGATGATGTCTATCTAAATTATTCAGAGAGAAAGGAATGAATCATTGATCATTATCTTTCATTTTTTGTGCTTGTGGGTATTCCTGTTAAATAATCTTGGTGCATACTTGTTTATTTGTGTGTGGGGAGGTTGTTTGGAGTAGATTGTTGACTATTTTTTATGCTTTGGTCCAATATATTTTAAACTATTAAACTACATTCTGATGAGGTTTCCATATGTCAAGATGAGAACAAGAACTATCCCATCTATTTGCAGATTCAAAGTCCATGTCACTAGATACAATGACATCCTAGTTATCAATACCTTGATGCATCATGTCTATGCATTATATCAAAAATAAGGAATGACAGAAAATTCCAATCCCAAGATATGATCAAATCATCATGCATCTCTCTCATCACCATCTCTAATAAAGTCTCATTAGATTAAGGTATTTTTGGACTTTATCATCAAAATCAATGGTCAAATCATTCATCTTATTTCTTCTACCTTCTCTCTGCACTAACCTAATATCATGATAGTCAACAAAAACATCATCAATGCATCCATCCTGCATCCATAAATCATCAGTATGCATATCATAAACATACATCACATTATCATATCATAAGCATATCCATACATCCATATGCATACATTAGATCATCTCATCAATTGCATAGAAAAGTACACAAACACAAATACATCCATATCATTTGCATAAGCATAACATTTTCATACCAAAGCATCCATACCATAACATGTAATATAAAGATATTGAAAAAAAAGTACATCCATCGATTACATTGCATATCATATACACCACATCATAGAAAATAATCACATACTAGACAAATAAAGAAGTGCATCCATACATAGGCATATCATTCACATCACATCATATCAAATGCATACATACATTCATGAGCTTGAAATAAAAAAAAATCACATCACATTGTATTGAATCTTAATCATCTTGTTTATATATATATCAAAAAAATAGCTGTCATGGTACAATATCTAAATCAGTGTATTTGTATATCGATCAAAAATATAATATCCATGAGGCTATCAAAAAATATCCCATGAATGTATATCTATATAAATAATCTAGACAAATTCCTAAAAAGTGTCTACAAACTGGCTAACCCTCATCACTGTTGGACTCACCCCTAACTAATGATTGATCCTCGACTCTGGGTGGTGCTCTACTCCGCTATGAAAAATCAAATTGTCACATCACCTAAGGAACATCACAATGATAATGCATTCAATAGTATGCAGCCTCGATCACTACCTCTCCATATAATCTAGCAGATACAGTATGGCCCTATGATGCAATTGTCACTACCTCCAACTATTGTCTCCACCCAATCTCCTGGGCTAGTTGTTTTTCTAGTTACTATCACAATTGAACCTTGTGATCTCACTATGTAGCCATATCCTATAGTTGTTGATGCAACTAATCTCTCTATGCAATGAGAGCTTGAATTTGTGTCTAAGCCTGTGCATTTGGTTGTACAGGTGGAGGAGGTACTGGTGCCTCTGGAACCTATCCATCATGTTGCTAGTGCCCTGAGTCTTAATGACCTTGATCCTATTGACCTTGTTGGTTCCCATCACCTAGCACCTAACCCCTATCCTAATCCTAGCCTCTACCTCAACCACTGTCCTTGCCTCCATCCCAACTGTCATCTTTGCCTCTGCCTCTACCTCTGTCAGGGTATTCCCCCGCTAGATCTATCAAGCATGTAGGTGGTTTGAACTATGCATCATAGGCTAGACCGGTCCCCACATCTAGGAGACCCTAATCATATGCCCACGGTTGTGGGACGAGCTACCTAGAATCATTGATTGCCACAACGGGATCAATCTAGGCCCCCCACCAAAGCTCTCTTTGTGACCAAGCAAACATAGTAGTATAATCATTTGCTAGCACATCGTGTACCTCTCCAAACTATCGAGCAACATATTCTAGGAGGTATTGTTCAATAATAGTATGCTCTCAACCCTGTATGTGTTGAGTTTGTTTGGAAAAATCTAGCTGCTACTGATCATCGTACCATCATGGATGTTGTAGCCACTGACTCCATCTTAACATTGTCATGTCATCAATGACATGACACCAATATTCCAAACTTGTGGGGCCTGTGCATTGCAATGTCATCGACACTACATATCTATAAATAAAAGGTTCATCCTCATGTATATCAACAAGAACAATAAAGGGTTGTAGCACTACAATGTGCTCATATGCCCATATGTGCAACAAAGTCACCCCTACTCTGATTCTCCTACCCTCTTAGTAGACAGACTCATGCATATCATGGTACAAATACACAAGGAGAACTGAAGCCCAAGCATACATAGTGTCTCTCTGGATCATACCCTCCCATGCTAACCTCCATCTAGGACTAAAACCTCTACCCCTTCGATCTTGAGCAATGGCACCAAAATCAGGGCTGCAACAAACAATCTGAAGGTGTCCACCTGACCTTGGTAAAAATCCAGATCAATCTAAGATCTAACAAGAACAATCGAATGTCTATGTAAAAGAGAGAAACACACATCTCTCCCAGCATCTAGATCATATATGACACGCTCACCATGAATAAGCAATCACAATATGTGCCACACATCCTCAAGTGTGACAGTCGCCTCCCTAGTGGGCAAGTGAAAAGAAGAGGTCTCGTTGTGCCACCTCTCAACCAATGTTGTCATAAAAGCAATGAAGCATAACCCTAGCTTCCCCAACCACTGCACCTCCAAGTCATTAAAGTCTCTAGCTACAAAAAAAATGTCATATCAATGCTCCCACAACATCAGTGATGTAGGATCCTCCTACACACATCACACACAGGGTCAATATATCAAAAAAGTCAAAAAATTGATCAAAATTTAAGACTTTACGCCCAAAACATCAATAGCATCGTTGAAATCAATAGTATTGCTGATTTTGTTGTGTGTCGCTATATCAATTTAGGGGTGTGTTGCTAATTTGGTGATGCACATCACTACACTCAATAGTGAATTGGTATTGAGGTGTGTCGCTTTATTAAAAATTAGAGTTTTTTATCATTTTTAACATGCATCATCCACCACTTTTGAACAACACGTTATGCCTTGCATAACCACCCCATTTTATTCTGGAACAAAATGGGTCCCCCTTTTTTCTTTTTTTTTCTTTTCCTTTGGTTGTTTGTTTAGGTCTTAGGAGTTCTCTTGTTTTCCTCCTAAGTCTGTCTTTTGTTTTGTCAGATTTGTTTCTACCTTAGCCAGAGTTGGGTTTCTTTATGTTAAAATTCAGTGAAATGAAAAAAAATGGTATATTTTATATGCTTTAGACGACTAATGGAGGCATTGTTTTGCAGGGTTAAATCATACATCTGATGCTATTTCACAAGGAAGCCTATTGGAAAGCATGCCTCAATTAGATTTGGTATAAAAATCCTCAAGGAAGAAAGTTAGTGAGACCCTCAATATGTCTTGTCGACTGGTTGTTGTGTTCTATTCATCTGAAATACACCTATCATCCAAACATTTCGGTCGCCATGAGTTTTTATATATCTCTCTTTCGGGAGAAGTCACACCGACAGTTGTTCACAAGGCCAACATCGGGGAGAATGGTTTACCTTCGCTATGATGTCTCACCAACTAGAGGAAGTCTCATCAACGGGGTGTGGCTTCGAGGTAGGGTCCTTCTGACTGTTGGATCTCTTTCCGAAAGGATTTTCCTTCGGGGAGAAGTCTTGCCAACAAGATAAAGTCTCCCAGAAATAGTCGGAGCTTGCCGAAGGTTTGTGTCATCGGTATGAAGTCTTCCTGACTGATGTTTCTCTCGCCGAAAGGAGTTTTCTTTGGGGTAAGGCCCTGCCGATAGATGGAGGTCTTGCCAAAATGGAATGGTCTCAGGGAGAATGGTTTACTCTTGGGGAGATGTCTTACCGAAAGGGCGAGTCTCGCTGAAAGAATAGTGGCTCGTTGTAATGTCTGGCTGACTCTCTAGAGTCTCACCGAAAGGAGGGTGCAATCACTATGATGTCTCACTGAAAGGAGGTAGTCTCGCCAAAGGTTTGTGCCATTGGGGAGAAGTCTTTCTGATAGGGTGGAGTCTCCCCGAAATGGTCTGAGCTCGCTGAAAGATTTTGACTTTGGCATAGTGTCTGGCCAACTCGTTGGAGTCTCACCGATAGGGTGTGGCTTCGGGGTAAGGTCCTGCCGATTGACGTTGGTCTCACCGAAAGGTTGTGCATTTGATGTAATGTCTTGCCAACCTGATAGTGTCTCACTCATAGGTATGTGGATATCAGTAAGACTCCTGGTCGAGGGGTTTTCATTCATTGTGATGTCTCGCCGACTTGTGGAGGTCCCAGAAAATGGTTTTTACTCTTCGGTGTGACTAGTGGGAACCTACTATGACCTCCTCCTGAGTGAGTGATGTCTTTTCAATGGTTTTGGATATCGGTATGACTCTTAAGGAATTGCTATGATGTTTGGCCGATAGCAATAGTCTAGGTGACAATTTTGGATATCGATATAAATTTTGTAGCTCGGTATGACCTCTTGCTGACCATTGTATGCTATGTCAATTGTTGTTGTGAAGTATAATCGCATCGGGGATACACGGCTAGTGTCTCACTGACATGCGATTCTATTTGAACATCTTTTGACTACCTAAAGATCTTACGTAGTGTCTGTTCAACCAATCAGAGGAAGCTAAAGGCGAATCATTGGCAGTTTGACTGATTGACTATTCTTGTGAGGAAGATCAAGAGGGCATAAACAACATGGATCTACTTTGAGATCGAAGGTGATCAATCGGCTTGGTGAGAAATGGTGTGGAGATCTAATAGGAAAATCTGATGTTGTTTCTCAAGGGGGTAACCTTGTAGAAGGATCTAGAGAAAGAAGAAAGTCAAAAGGAAGAAGAGGCTGTGAGTCTCAAGACAGTTGTGATGTCTACTGGAAAAGGTAGATCGACATTAATGATAGTGCTTCAAAACATTCAAAGCAGCTCTGCAAGGAAATTTGAAGGTGGAGATGGAGGCTAGAAGTTAATGCGATGGTTGCAAAAGATCTAAGGGCTACTCCTGAGGGAAATACTTCACCGACATGGACATGTGGGATGCACATTGAATGCAGGATTAACTTTATTCCAAAAGATCTGAGGGCCAACCCATCTGAAGAGGGATATTTTTGTAAAACCCTAAAACAGGGGCCAACACATTCTTTTGAGGGCACATTGTGTATATGACTTTTGGGACCTTTTTAAAAAAATAACAATAGTCTGGTAGGGGGAGATGGGTTTTGAACAGTAGGAATTTTCTGAAAGTAGAGAAACTTAAGAGTCTAGAATAGAGTAGGAGTTAGATTCAGTAGAGGCAGTGATGTATATTTCCAGTTTTCTTAATGTAGAGGGAGATGATTTGAAGACATGGATTTTCTGTACACCAGTGATTGTGCCAGATTTGTAAATGTTGCTTATCTGGTTCACCAATAGTAGAAGCAACCAGATTTAAATCTACTTCATATTGTGTTCCAGGATGGCATTTATCTTGGGTTAATCATTTGATTTGAAAAGATTTCAAGGAATGAAATTTTATCTTATGTTTTGTTTAAATGGTGATTTGTAATTTTTTGTTGAAATTAGCACTATGAATGAATGAAACTGTGTCTATCACAAGTTAATTTTTTTCAGTAGTTTTAGTTAGGAATTCCTTGAAAGGTAACAAGTCTGGTTAAGTTGGATGAATTAGCATTCTCTTCAGTTCCAAAGCTTTGATCTATCTTTTTCTGTTTCTTTAAAAACCATGGTTAAAGTAGGTTTAAATTTATGTTTGATCTTAGAACAATCCAGAACCTCAACACCAGTAGGTCCCTTGAACATTATAGTTCACATCAACCATTGAGTGAAATCATCACAGTTGAGAACTGATTACCAAGACCTTGGGAGTTAGATATCCATGCGTTATTCTTTCTCTTTCAGGAGAGAAAAATAGTAATATTTTGTTTATTGTTGTTGTGCTCATTTGACCCAACAATAAGAAATTGGTGCTAGAGGGAGGGCCTAGAAGAGAAAGCTGGATAACACTAGGTTTTTCTCATCAAAAAGGTCCCATAGAGTTCTTCGATCAGCTAAAAATTCACCACCTTTGATAGAACAAAAGACCCCAATAAGACATAAGATTCACAAGACTGGGGCAACCATCATACCACCCTTGCTAGCTCTTCTCACTCCACTCGGATTTTCACCAATACCCCAGTGGATACATGCCAGTCCTTCACCGAATCCATCTCAACCACCACCACCACTACCAATGGAGTTTTTTTAGAATAATCCCTATCCATTGGGGACTATTCTTGGAGGCTTTCATGATATGCCTAAGAATCCTAAGAAATTTTGTGCCAAATACATTCATGGTGAATCAAGGAGTGTTGAAGAGCACATTCAAGCTTTTAAGGAGGCTTGTACTAGAGTTGAGATAGCTCACCATGATGTAGCTTGTAGGTCGTTCCCTTATTCCTTAGGGGATATGGCATACAACTGGTACCTAAATCTTCCACAAGGTTCTATTCTAAACTAGACAAACCTAAAGAATGCTTTCATCAATTAGTTCAGAGTTTATGTGGATCCAACCATTTTGTTCCACCAATTTGCTACCATTAGGAAGGATCCATGTGAATCGTTGCCCTTGTTTAATACCAGGTTTCAACAAATGTATAGAATACTATAGGACCCCTATCTAGTTGCTGAGAATAGTGTCATTCAAGCATACTTTAGAGTTATAGACCCTTAGCTTGGCTTATTCCTACAAAAGACATATCAACCGGAAGATATTGATTCCTTGTCTAAAGTTTATCATCTAGCCATCAAGCTGCAACAACAAATTAGCTCTCAACAAGGAAGTTTGGGAGGAGGTTTTCCTTCAATGGGGTATCAAATGCCTAGTCTAACCCCTTTATTCAATACCGTCCAAGGAATGTCTCCTTCCCATTATGGACCTATGTCTGAGTTTCAGACTCAACCTCTTGTTCCATTTTTTTCCAATGGAGCTCCTAACTTCTTTCAACAATCATAGGCTCATCATAGTCCGCATGGTCATCATAACCAAACTGGAACACAAAATCATGTGAGTCAGCCACCGGTTGCTAAGGCTATTGAAAGTGAAAAGACAGTTCAACTCACAAACAAGGTGGAGACAACTAAAGAAAACTCTGTCTCAAGTCACAAATGACATGGCTCAGCTTAGATTGAACCCTTCTCAAAACCAAGGTAATTATCCTAATTAGAGTAATAAAAATCAGGGTAATTACTCAAACAACTACAATCACAGGCAGAGAAATTATCAAGGCCAAAACTCCCCTAACCAAGGTTATCAAAATCAAAATAGAGGATATAACCAAAGGCCAAATAACAATCGACAATGGAATACAGGGCCAAATAACGGTGGAGTTTCTCACAATTATCAAACTACTGAGGACAAGTGGCATACTGCAAATGTGGCTGACCTTAATTTTATGACTAATTGGTGCAAGCTACATGATACTACAACCCATTCCGAGGTAAATTGCCCTGAAATGGAGAAAGTCGTGAAGATGGCATAGGTAGATGCCCAAACGTTTCAAGGGAACTCAAATAAAGAAGGTGGCTCAGTAGATACTGTTGATGCCAAAAATTGATGAGGTAATAGAGTCTTATGGGAAACTCAGTTTAAGGGGGACCTTTTGCGCTAAACTGAGTAACCTACAGATTTTAGAGAAGTCGACTTCTTCTATAATGGGTTTTTGAAAGGAAAAAGGGAGCGAAAATAATAAAGTAAAGTCTAACCTAAGGCGATGCGCCAAGATTTTCTGGTGGGCACAATAAATCATAGATTTAAGGGCCTAAATAGTGTTGTTGTGTTCCAAAAATTCAAAGTATTAAGATTATAGCACAGACAATTCATTTATTGACACAAAATAATGTTGCATACAATCTTACTACTTAGAAGAGTCATTAGACATGATTTAAGTAAGCAAACTTGTATTCAACATAAATAGAAGTTCATCAAATGAAATGTCAAGATAGTAAAAAGCACAGTTCACAGTTTAATCAAAGCATGAAAAGTAGAAAGGTCGAACAATCCGCACAGTCTGAAAGTTTTGCAATTTAAACAGTAATAGAGGCCTGATGTCTTTCTAAAACCAACGTGTTTTTCCCTAATTCTAAGCCTTTCCCTGCAACAGAGAAAGTATATATAGCAGGAAAAAATCTCCCACCGCCCTAGAGAGCAATAACAGAAAAGATACCGCCATCTTCATGCAATGATGCCTGAATCAGAATATACCCAAGGCCGTTACAATAGCATCGAGTTGGAACACAGCATCCAGTCATCCCAGGCACAGGTGCATCCTCCATAATGATGGCGGTAGTCCTAGCTAGACAAATGTAAACCTCTCTGAGTAGATGATGATGACGCGCAGTAGCCAATAGCCTTATTTGGTTCGCGAACAACAGGCCTTCAAATAGATCAAGCGGGTTCGGCACATGGCAGCAAATCGCTGCCCACAAGAGACTTCCCATCTTTGTTGCGAAAGGGGGTGCAAAAGTGAAACACATGTCGAAAAGGGAAAAGTACCTTAGCATAGCGGAGGGAATGCCCCATCAGCCGAGCATAAAAGACGCGTGGTAGCATTTCGTTGCCTATAGTTGTTTTTTCATCCCGCATTGAAAAAATTCTCGAACGGTTACCACGTAGCAAGGTGTGGGGCCCGTTGACACCTTTTATGGATGACGGCCTCGTGAAAACCTTTCGTAGCCCATTGATACTTTAAGGAAATGGGAAAAAAACATCCCATAACCACGACACATGGAAGTACAGCGTAGCTTCTAAGGATCTGAAAGGAAAGCTGATACCTGAAGCTGCGAAGAGTAGTTGCGCAAAGCGGCAGATCAAAACTTTGAAAAAAAGGCCGAGCAATTCAATGATGCATAGGCTGGTGCAAACCAATAAAACAAGAAACCCGAAGGGAGCTGCTCAAATATTTATTTAACAGCTTTTGGCGACTAACAAGGGCGTTTCGACTAAGGAACGGTGAACCCAAAATTTCTCTGGTTCTGTAGACCAGAGCCTTATCCATTGGGCGAATGGAGTCAGAGACTAGACAGGGCTACCTGCAAAGGCGACCATTCTTCTTCGGATGGCTTCACTATGTTGCGCAAATTCTCCTGTGCTCCACATATTTTCTTTGTGAGGCAACATATTGGGTAAACTAGCCCCCGCTTGTATATGAAAAAGTAGTTTTGAGAGCGGATGAATGACCCCCTCAATGTCGGTTGTCATGGGAGGATTTCCGAACTCCTTGAATGCCTCCAGGTCATTTTCCTTCTTGTTTATTATTTCCACAATCTGTGCAGTTATGGCAATAAATCCATCCTCGAGGAAAGGGGACAGCAGTCCCATCCTGCCTAACTCAGAGAAACTTCCACGTATGCTATCTAGTTTCTTACTCAGAATAGTCGCGGTTGCCTTGGTGCGCTGGAAGGCAGAGTGGCAATGGATGAATTTGTTTGCAGTCTGAGTAGCAGTGTCCCGATCTTCAATACCCACCTCGATCAGGCTCTCGTCTGAGACTAAGTGTAGCTTAGTGAGTAGATCTTTTGCTTCAGGAACTCTCTCCATAATGAACCGTGGGAACAGCCCCATCGTGTCGTGGGCCTCCCAGCTGAGCCTTGATGCCCTGTCCATGAATCAGAGGGTAGGCTGTAGTGTTAGGCAGAAGGTTTTAATTTTCTCCCAGAGAGAAATGTATAGTTTCCTAACTAGCGGATTGATATCAGGTTGTGCGGGAGAAGGTAGGAGAGAGGTTTTAAGCATGGTAATCTCCACGTCTCTTGAAATGATAGCCTCATCTAATTCTACCTTTTTCTTTTTCTCAAAAATTAGCTGCTTCGTAAAGTTTCCCATTTCCTTATTCCAATTCTGCTCGGCTCGGGAGTGATTTGCTAAGTGTTCCTCTAGAGAATCCTTTGTCTCTCGGAGCTCTTCCTCTATCTTTGCCATTAGGATTTTAAATTCACCCTCCTTTTGCTGTAAATTTTTCTCATATTGAGCATGTCACCCTCCCAACTCTTACTTTATCTTTGCCATTCTCTCACCATGCTCAAGGCAGAGACGCTTCAGTTCCTCATCCTTTAATCGCAAATTCTACTCTGCCTAATGATTTTTAGTTTGTAGCTCCTTGATTACATCAAGGTCGGCAACCTGAGTTTTCATAATTTTGCCCTGAAGTCTACTTTTCTCATTTTCCACTACCAGTGCCCTTTCTGTCATGCGAGCAATATCTGCCTCTAAGGACTTCTCCTTCCTTTCTAGAAAACTAACCCTTTCCCTTGTAGCCTCTAGCTGCTCATCCTTCTTCTTTAACTGGTGACCAGTTTTGAGGAATTCGGAAGTGACTACCCGTTGCGTCTCCTCCATGATCTCCACCTTATCCTATGGTCGGGCTACCTTCATGTCGAGCCCTACCACATATATCTCATAGTCTTCTTGTTTCATTTCCCCTTGAGGTTTTCTTACCCTCGGGTACATGGTTGCGAACTTCAATTCCTGTTGGTCCTCATCATAAAGAGTCTGCACTCTTGGCTCAGCGAAAATGCTATCAACTTTTTCCTTTCACTTCCTGATCCTATTCGCACACGCCTCCTTTCTGTAATCGATCTATGCTATGAATTGGGCTAGTGATGATACTATTCCACCTACGAAAGGAGCACCAGAAGGCAGGGCATAGGGGTAGGTAATCTTCATGGGTGCGGGCATTTGTTTCTTTTGAAGAGTGACCATTTGTGGAGAGAAGTGGGGCACGTTCCATAGTTTGGTCTAGGTACTGACAGTAGGGCTAGTCATTTGGAATGACTGAACTGGAGAATCAGTCATGAGGCTTACCGCCTGGGACAGTGGAGGGGTTGTCAATGAGACGTCGGTCTGTGGTAATGGAAGAGGATCCGTAATAAGAGTGGAAACAGGAGGATCACTCTCAAAGGGAAAACCTTTCGAAAATGAGGCGAGGAATGTCGGAGTGGCTGCCGCAGGCGTTCGCAAGCAGGGAGGAGTAATTATGAGTAGGGTGGCACATGAAAACTAGGCAAATCCCACTGAATACGTCAGGCTAATAGCGGAAGGTAGAGGGCTAGCTCCAATGGTAGGGATCACTAGTGAGGCAGGGGAAGATACCAAGGAATGAGATGCAAGGGAAGAAGGAGTGAATTGTACCTATTGATTGGTTGGTGGTGGCTCTGGAATCGTCACCGAGTCATCCTCTTCCTCTGGCTCTTGACAGGCTACGAGCACTTCTCCCCCTACGGGCCGCCACGAACTCTCTCTGATTATAGTGCTCGTGCGCTACCTCTTAGCAGGTTGGGTATCTTGAGTCTCAGTGGTTGTCTCTGTTTGTTGTAATGATACCCTAGCTGGTTTAGCAGCCCAAGTGAGTGTATGCGAACCCCTTGATATATTGAAACGCACACTCATGGCCACATAGGAGGACTGTCCAGAGACTTTCTCCTTTTGCGCAGTGGGAGCTGATGTCATTGCTTCCTCCTCTTGCTCCTCAGACTCCTCCTATTCTTTTCTCTTACTAAAACTAGAGCTCAGGCTGGGATGGCCTTCCATCCACCATCTTTCAAATTCCTGGTCATCCCTTAGTGTGTTATAAGGAGCATCCAATTGTGCAATTTCTTCGCGATATTTCCAGCAAGCTGCTATTTTCTCCTCACTCCATTCTTCATCCTTCCTCAACCTGTTGTACATGCCACATTCCATAGGGAAATTAGCCTGAGCCATTGCCACAGGAAAGTAGAACTTGTGCCACGGGCCTCTAGTGTCTGGCGTAGAGATATGCACCAATTCAATGAAATCTTCGTCTTTGTCTGCCCGCGGATTACACCGCTTCTCCCAGTATGGTCAGGGAACATGAGTTACCTTCATATGGGGCTTCGAAAAGTCATTGAAAGGGTTGTATTCCCATACATCAGTTATCAGTACCAACCCTAGAGAGGCCAGTTTTTCCTCCAACAATTTGTCCGATTGCTTCTTTATCAAAGTCACTGACTTGAAATTCTTCGGACAAAAGAAGAAACCCTTCCTCTTGACCTTCTAGCTGCTATAGAAAGTGAAATAAATGATGCATACCTATCGAAAAATTTCTAGCGCGAGCACTCTATCCGTGACACAGGATGGAAGCATGAAAGGTTTGCCCGTAAAGCCCTGCATTCGCAGGATCGTAAAATCCCTGCCTAAGAACCAGTTGAATGCAAGGGGTGAAACTCTGCATAAATCTGGAATGCTCCTTATCGAGTCGGACGATATCCCCCTCTCCGATCAAATCATCTAAGACCGGGGCTATGAAATATTCCGCAAATGCATAATAATCATAAAATGCAGAAAGAAAAGCGTCCATACGAAGACCGGATTTCTTTTATTTTGTGCATCAAAAATTGAAAGCGGGAAGTACCGGGCAAAGAAATCTGGGTTCTGATGCAGAAACATGTGGACCAGGAAAGAAAGAAACCTAAATTTTTTCTCCACCTAATAATTCTCAATTTTCCGTATCATTTCTTCAACCATAAACCTAGCAAAATCATACCAGAAGAGTTGATGTTGCTTGTGAAATTGCATTGTCGGTCCCATTTGAAAGGTCTCAATCTTCTCATTGGAGTTGCAGCCGCACACAAAGGCTAGCATGGACATGGCATCCTGAAGATTGTTTTGAAACTCTCTGCGTGACAATGGAATACTTGGCACTTTAGCTGATGAGAGGCCTTTCCTATTAGTTTCTTCCAACAGGAACTCTGAGCTCTTTTTCATCTTCCTCCATATTTTTTCTCCCTTGCTCGGTTGAAAAGGCCTGATGATTTCTTTTCTTTTACTTGGGTCTGGGATGCATAACATGTGTCAGATCGCTTCTGCAATGATATGTACCCTTAAGTTGCGGCCTTCGATGTAGTGGGTATCAGGATTATAACGCTGAACAGCAGCATCAACTATCTCTGGGCAATAGTGCATAAGTGGGACCATGTATTGAGGAAGACCACTGAACCAGACTCTCTGTGCCATAGATTGGTCTACTTTCGGTGCCGATAACCTTGCACAGACTGCCTCCCTGAGGGACTTAGGGTTTTTCGCAATCCTTGGGTCATAGATATTTTCCCATCCTTCTTCAACCCTTTTTCTGTCTCTACAATCCTTGGGCCTCTCCAATTCCTCTGTATGGGCCCTTCTTGGCCTGCTAGGTATACCAGGCGTAGCATACACCACATCCTCATAAACATATACTTCCTCTGAAGAAAATATAGCTATAAACAACTCCTGGCTAATTTCCTCCTGAATTGGTTGAGCTGAAGTTTCTAACATCCTCCTTCCTTCGAAGATTCTCACAAGCTCTTTGTTTTGTAAATCGTCTCAGTTCTGGCAACGCCGAAGAAGGATAACTCTGCACTCTAGCCCTTTGGTTTTTTTGAAAAGACCTTTTGGAATAATAAGTCTCTTCATACAATATTTGGCAATCTTTCCTCAAGATGGTAGGCGAAAGCAAACCTTTTGCATTTAATTCGGCATGTACCGTTAATCTTACAAATTGTACAAAATGAGCTCATGGCTATTTTGAGATGGTCGGAGTTCATTATTGCCTTTGGGCAATCGTGTGATACGCTCTGATCTCCTTGGAACTTGAGCTGGAAATTTTCTTGCTAACTCTGTATTAGCATGCGTTCGCAATGAATATCCAGCCAGAATGATTACACCGAGCAAACGATCACGGCCTAAAAAGATATGAATATCGCCTTGGGCTTTGAGACGCGTTTGAGAGATGACACAATGGCCTACGGCCGTACATCTCACTACCAACAAGTGCCACCTTTTAAAGCTAATTAATTACCTCTAATTAATCAAGCACGCCTTGAGCTATGCTATTATAGATGCAACTGGCCCAAAAAAGTGGAAAAATGCAAGCACGCCTTTCAAGTTTGCAACTAGCTTAATATCACGTTCTTTCAAAGTGGATTAGCATGTGTCTTGTCAAATTTCTATAAATAGGCCAATAAGTAGTGAGAAAAATATACTTAGCATTTGTGAAGAGATAGGTCAGCAGAAGATTCTTAAGCAAGCCTTTTAATAGGTTAGGTGGTAGACAATTTCGGCATTAGCTCAGAAGCCTAGGGATAGTGTCAGAGCAATGGATACCCCAATTCGCCTGATCTCGTATAAGTCACAAATGGCATTCCTAGGGAAGATTTCAACTAGGAGACTGAAAAGAATGACTATGAACAAGCATTCTCTAGTCTTAGTAGCCATAAAGTTGGTTTTAGGCAAAGATTGTGTAGAATATGAGGATAGGTATCGGGTGAATATCGACGTATGCTCCCACTTTGTCACATCCATGCTGGACATTAGCGTTCCCCGACCACTTATCTTGAAGTTGGTTAAGAAAATCTTCCCCAAAAAATACTTGAATGGCCTCGGTGAGGTTGTTACGCATGCTACTTATGGGGTAGGTTTTCCATCAATGAGCGACCTACATCGCTTCATTGAGGAAGGAGTTGTCGTCGTTTGGCTACCATTCCTCAGCGGATTCCACCTACAAACCCGTGACCAGCACCAGCAGAGGGTTACTCAGGCACTACACTTCCTGTTTCGCAGCTACAACATGATACCTTTCTATGACGTAGACTGGTTTACTGACTTCAAGAACCTGGTGTTTCCCCCGCCAATGGTGGTTGTGCCAAATGATGCTGCCAGTGCTGCCGAGGAATCTGTGGACAAGGAAGAAGTGGACGCTGCAGTTAATGCATCAATTGCCACCAGCCATGCCTTTGGATAAAAAATCCCTTGCCTTCTCAACAAGTGTCTCCCTGCCTACTGCATATAACACTGCTCATAGTTGTATATAAGCCTGAAAATGGCTATCATATATATAATAGCTCAATATACTTGTAAATTTTGAAATTCGGCTTCCCAGCCACTTTTGTAATGAAAAGAACATATATAAATAGATATCTATCATTGAAAGAAAATCCATGCTCTTTCATTTTATTGTGTATTTAAGTTTTTCTGGGCTTGCAGTTTTTATATGCTACTTCTCCACACATAGATGTGTTTTGTGTAAAGCAACTCTAGTATTCCACCTATCAATAATAATGGGTTAATCCCGCAGAACAACAAACTGATTTAGAAAAAGACTAGCCAAAGAAACGAGAATAAAATAAAAGCACTTTTTACATATGTACAAAGTAGAGCTTAATGCTTAATGGAACAACTTAAGATGAATCCCATTTATCGGGATTCCTAACAGTTCCTGTTACATATCCTCCAGCTCAAAAGTGTTGTGTTCTTTGTACCGAATGACTCTAAAGGGACCTTCCCATAGGTAGTCAAATTTATCGTGCTGGCCTGGCTTTGCAGCCCTGCTATCATACTTTAGCACTAAGTCTCCACATTTTAGACCCTAGTCGAAAGCCTTCTTATCAAACCATCATTTGACCACCTATTAATGGCTTGTCATTGCTGTTAGGGAATTCTCCCTTTTTTCTTGTACTTCCAACAATTCGGCGAGCTGAACCTCCATGGCTTCATTTTGTTCTATCTCAAGAGATTTCAACAACTGTATTGTCGGGATCTCCATGGAGATAGGTAACAGTGCCTCCTTCTCGTATACCAATTTATAAGGCAAAGTCTTAAGGACTTGCTTAGGAGTTATGCAATTTTCCCAGAGCGTTGTTTAGAGATTTTTATGACATTCCCTCTGGTGCTCCGAGCCAATCCTTTTAAGGAGTTGAACTAGGGTTTTGTTTGTTGACTCTGATAGACCATTCCCCTATAGATAATAGTTCGATGATGTCTTGAGGAATATGTCATTCTTTAATGCAAAGTGACATACCTTTGAGCCAAGGAAAGCTCTGGCATTATCTGAAATGATCATTTTCAGAGGCCTGAACCTCATCACCAGCTCTTTGAGGAAATCTGTGATCTCTGTTTTTGTCGCATTCTTAAGTAGAACAGCCTCCGTCCACCTTGTGAAGTAATCTGTGGCAGTCAGAATCCATTTGTGTCCATCGCTAGAAACCGGGTTAATCATCCCAATGAAGTCTAGGCCCCACTGCGCGAACGGTTCGTCTGCCACTATGGGTTTCAGGGGCATTGCGGAATTCCTTCTTCTATCAGCGAAGAATTGGCATTTTTTGCAAGCCTTCACCAAAGAGTAGGAGTCATTAAAAAGCATAGGCCAATAATAGCCGACACGCATGATTTTAATGGTGGTAGTTTTGGCAGAGAAATGTCTGCTCGCAACGCTATTGTGGAATGTGTCGAGGATCCTCTTTGCCTACTCAGAAGTGACACATCATAGGAGAACACCGTCGAAATTCCTTTTGAAAAGGACTCCTATTAGCGTATATCCACAACTTTGCAGCCGGTAGTACCTCCTTTTTTGGGACGAGAAGCCTAGTGGATACTTTCCAGTTTGCATGAACCTCATTCTATCAGTCAGCCAACCGCCTTCCGATTCTAATTCATTTACCAAGACGAGCTTTGGTTGCTGCTCTGCGATAGGTACCTCCTCGTTTTGTGCCATATATTAACAAAGTCCTCTTCCTTTAATAGTCTTGGTAGGCCTGACTTCAATGTCATATTCAAGGATCTTAGTGATCCAATTTGCCCTTTTTTCTATGATCTTTCCTTCCATGATATATTCACGTATAATGGAATGTGTGACATATACCAGTACCTTGTTGTAGGAAATTAGATGGTGGAACTTTTTAAGTCCTTTTACTATTGCAAAGGCTTGTCTTTTGACAAAATTATAATTCACCTCATATTCCTTTAGTGTTCAGGAATAGAACGCCACTGGATGTTCCCCTTTTTCTTTATTATCCTTTTGGGTGAGGACAGTAGCAATACTGGACTTGCTACTAAAATTGTACATTATAAAATCCTTTGATTGGTCTAGATTAACTAGCACTGGGGCCGTGGAAATAGCTTCCTTGACTCTTTCAAAAGCCTCCCGAGCTTCGGTTGTCCATTTGAATGTTTGATCCTTCTTCAGCATTAGGGTGATTGGCCTAATCATCCCTGCGAAATTAGAAATAAACTTGCTGACAAAATTTATTTTTCCCAAGAAAGACTGAACAGCTTTCTTATTTACCAGAAGGGGAAGTTCTCTGATAGCCTTTACTCGTTCGGGGTCGATTGATACACCTTCCTTTGACACCACGTGTCCCAACAACTTACCTTGTGGTACTCCGAATACACACTTCTTTGGATTTAGGGAAACTCTGAACTCCTAGCACTTTTGAAAAACTAACTCCAAATGGTCGAAATGATCATCCTTAGATTTGGAGAACACAATAAGGTCATCTAGATAGATTAGAATAAACTTATTGATTAGCTTGTTGAATGTGACGTCCATCGCCCACTGGAATGTTGCCCCTGCATTGGATAACCCAAAAGGAATTTTAGCATATGCAAATGTTCTCCAATTTGTGGTGAACGTAGTCTTGTGTTGATCCTCCTGTTTAACTCGGATCTAGTTGTAGCCGGAGAAACCATCTAGCAGAGAAAACATTTCTGATCCTGCCACAGTTTGTAGGATTGATTCCATGGAAGGCAATGGATAGTGGTCTTTCAGAGATGCTCTGCTTAGGTCTCGGAAGTCTACACACAATCGGATATCACCATTCTTCTTTCAGACTGGGACCAGATTTGATACCCAAGTACTATGTTTGATTGGGAAGACAATGCATGACTCAATGAGCATAGTCAGCTCTTTTGCCATTAGCACCTCAATTTTAGGGTTAACTGGCCTCTATTTTTGTCGGACTAGTTTCTCACCTTCTGTTAGCTCGATAGTGTGCTGAATGATGCTAGGATCATAACCCTCCAGATCATCGTAGGACCAGGCCACTACTCCATATTCTCCACAGAAACTTATGAGCCTTTCCTTATCATGGTGCGGGACATCTTTTCGGACTCGAAGATTCCTACCATCGGAGACCCGAAGGTCCTCATAATCACTTTTGTCTACCACGATCCTCCACTTATCATTTTGGGCATCATTACAATCAAAAAAGTTTTCAAGATTAACCAATCCTTTCGGAAGTTTATTAGATTTAAGCTGCATAATTTTTCCTCCATAAGCCTCGGTGATCTTAGGTTGAAGCTGATCGGTGAATTCCCCTGAATGCTGGATAAACGAGGTGATATGTTCATCGCTTTCAAAGACTTGCCAACTCTGATCATTGTCGGGGATCGCTGGTTGGACTAGTACTCGTACTAAATGTTCATTCTGAAGCAAGTCTAAGAAAGGATCAAACTAAGCACCAATCACAGCCATGCGATCTGCATCGCTATTTTTTTCGGGGAATGGTCTAGATGTTGAAAGCTTCGAAACCCTCAATCAGGTCCCAGACTCAGTGCTGATAGGATCTCATGCGGGCATTCTTTGCTGCAAAAATTCTTTGGACCTAGTTAACTACTAGTTTGGAATCTCCGAACACAATTAGTTGCTTAATACCCATTCGTTCTGCAAGGCTTAAACCTTCGACTAACCCCTCATACTCAGCCTCATTGTTTGAACATGTGAAATGAAAGTGGAAAGACCTCAGCCATTTTTTATTTTGCAGGGATATTAGATATATCCCTGCTCCAGCACCTACTTTGCTTCTTGCTCCATTAAAGTACAATGTCCATAGCTCATTTGCTTGGTTACCTTCGGATTCTTTGACAACCCTCGAAAGCACCTGGTCTTCATCATAAATTACATATGTGCCCAATCCTGTAGCATGATAATTGCTGAAAGGATCATTGTTTATGTGTTCACTCAACAGAGCATCTTCTTTGTCATTCTGATCTTCGCTCGCTTTCTCTTCTTCTAGCAATTCAACGCAATACATTTCTTGCTTAGTGATAGAGGTATGCGATGCTTCAAAATTGATCAGAGCTTCATCTGCCACGTGTTCAGAATGTAGAGCCTCTGATTCTATCTTCATTTTAGTGCCATGCTTGGTCCTAAGTATCAGATACGACCAATCCAAGGACAAGTATCCGTCCACCTTTGAAGTAAACTCTCGCAAGAGACAGAGACCAAACATAGGAGGGACATCTATGATCACTGTATCTTGTGGGACCGTGATACTAGGGAAAACAAATAAAGTTAACTGAAGAGCTTTGATGACACCTACGGTCTCAACTTTATTTCCTTCAAGCTGCATCACCCCTCTCTTCATAGGTTCGTAATTGAGTCCCAAAGCTTCAGCTATTTTTTTAGGCATAACCATGGTGCTGGCGCCAGAATCAATCATAGCGTTGTGCAATAACTTCTTTCCTATAATGAGATTCAAGAAGAAGGGTTGAGATTTTGACGTACTTCTCTCTTCGGTAGGGGGTTCCTTTGTATTATTCGCAGGGACCTTAGCTTGCAACACCTGATAAACTTCTTATGTTCCCGCAAATGACCTTGTTGGTGCCGGGTTGACCTCTTCTTGAAGCACCTTCTGTAATAGCGTCTTTTGTTCCAGGATTGCTAGAATGTCCCATAGAGATACATTAGTGGATGATTTCTTCAATTGCTTCACCACATTAAAAGGTGACAAACTCGGAGCTTTCTGCTCCTTGGTTCTCGTTATAATAATTTCCTTCTGATGTTGAGAAGGTGAAGGGACAGTGGAAGTATTGGGAATTTGATCAGATGCGCATTTGAGTTGCAAGTTGTCCAGATGTGAAACAACTGAATCACCGGTGAATCTCCTCTTTGATCGTGTGTTGTAATCGGAATGTACTTGTAGTGTTTTGGATATGAATGCATCGTTGGTAAACACTGTTTCTTCTTCCTCCATCCAGGAGAAGAGCGCATGATCAGGAGCAATGTCAGATTCTTGTTCTAAAGACATTCCTTGCTTTTGCGCAGTCAAGACCACACTCTCCATTTGTGGTGAGGCATATACATAACCTCCATTTTCTGTTGTTGTGCCTTGACTGCGTTGCTCTGCCACCTTTTGTTGTAGGTTACCACGTGGGTAGTTTCAGGGCATATGCACATCGTTGCAGGGAAAACACCATGGATTGACATCATCAATAAGATTTTTTTGTCCTACGGTTAATTCCCTGCCTGAGCTTGGCGACACACTCATCAGCGGAGTAGGTACCGACACCATTTGGTTTGCTGTTGGCATTGGTGGATTAGTGCGGGGCACACCCTGATATTGATTTTTTTGATAAGTAGACTGCCCGCCTTGATAGTTTTGATATGCGGGATTTGAAGGCATTGCTTGGTTCTGCTTAAGAGTCATTATATCATTCGCCATGGTTCGCAACATCTCTTTGAGATCGCTTATTTCATCCTTGGAAGAACCTAACATAGAAGCCACACTTTCAGGAGTAGGTGCGTAAGTGTATATTGACTAAGCATTTGTGGGGGCACCAATTGACGTAACCTCTTGCGCGAAGATTGATATTTCAGGAAATATCAGCATAATAGGTCGAGGCAATTTTTTGCAATCTATAAAATGCTTCTCAACCTTGATAGCGGTACCATAAGCATCTGGTAAAGTAGCTCCTCCCAAAGACTTGATCATCACAGAAATGTTAGAATTGATGGACTTCAAATAAAATATAAATGCCAACTCGAGAGTCGGGCGGATAGTAACAGGGATCCTCTACCAATTTGCATGAAATCAGGCTTTGAAGTCCGTCAGAGCCTCCTGAGGGGCTCGCCTTATCACAGATAGTTGATAATACAATGAAGAACGATCTCCGTTGTTTGAGAATCTCTCATAGAACGGATCTCCCAGCTCATCCCAAGTGCGAATTGATTTGGGTGTCAACGTGCGATACCAATCCAGCGCCTTGCCTTTGAAAGATGCGGTGAGAAGCCTCAAAGCTAAATTCTGCGTTGTGAACCCATGAACCAGACATACATCTTCCACATCTTGCAAATGTTCTGCAGGTGTTCTTGAGCTATCTCTAGTAAACCTCGATATAGCCTTCATGGCTAAAACTGGGATAGCGCCCCATACAGCGAGTGCTACCGAGGCTACCAGGGGACTTCCAACATCCCATGCTACATAATTTTTGTTGGCGACCGGCAACATGGTGAGAGGAAAATGCGATGGGGATGGAACGGTTACCAGCTAATTTGCGACTTGGAATGTCCCTAGCGGAGGTACGATTAAACCTGGATTACTTGTGGTTTGGGATCTAGTTACAGGCCAATGGCTCATACACCCTACTACAATACAATTTCATTAAGCTCAGATCCCATCGGGCATGCCAGAAAAAGAACAAACTATTGACGCCAAAAATTGATGAGGTAACAGTCTTATGGGAAACTCAGTTTAAGGGGGACCTTTTGCACTAAACTGAGTAACTTCCAGATTTTAAAGAAGTCGGCTTCTTCTATAATGGGTTTTTGAAAGGGAAAAGGGAGCGGATATAATAAAGTAAAGTCTAACCTAAGGTGATGCGCCAAGATTTTCTGGTGGGCATGATAAATCATAGATTTAAGGGCCTGAATAGTGTTGTGTTCCAGAACTTCAGAGTCTTAAGATTATAGCACAGACAATTCATTTATTGACACAAAATAATGTTGCATACAATCTTACTACTTAGAAGAGTCATTAGACATGATTTAAGTAAGCAAACTTGTATTCAACATAAATATAAGTTCATCAAATGAAATGTCAAGACAGTAAAAAGCACATTTCACAATTTAATCAAAGCATGAAAAGCAGAAAGGCCGAACAATCGGCACAGTTTGAAAGTTTTGCAATTTAAACAGTAATAGAGACCTAATGTATTTCTAAAACCAGCGTGTTTTTCCCTGATTCTGGGCCTTTCCCTTCAACAGAGAAAGTATATATAGCAAGAAAAAATCTCCCAAGGCCCTAGACAGCAATAACAGAAAAGATACCACCATCTTCATGCAATGATGTCTGAATCAGAATATACCCAAGGCCGTTACAACAGCATCGAGTTGGAACACAGCATCCAGTCATCCCAAGCATAGGTGCATCCTCCGTAATGATGGCGGTGGTCCTAGCTAGACAAGTGTAAACCTCTCCGAGCGGATGATGATGACGCGCAGTAGCCAATAGCCTTATTTGGTTCGTGAACAACAGGCCTTCAAATAGATCAAGCGGGTTCGGCACATGGCAACAAATCGCTGCCCGCAAGAGATTTCCCATCTTTGTTGTGAAAGGGGGTGCGAAAGTGAAACACGTGTCGAAAAGGGCAGAGTACCTTAGCACAGCAGAGGGAATGCCCCGTCAGCCAAGCGTAAAAGACGCGTGGCAGCATTTTGCTGCCCGCAGTTGTTGTTTCATCCCACGTTGAAAAAATTCTCGAACGGTTGCCATGTAGCAAGGTGTGGGGCCCGTTGACACCTTTTATGGATGACAGCCTCGTAAAAACCTTTCACAACCCATTGAGACTTTAAAGAAATAGGAACAAAACATCTTGTAACTGTGACACGTGGAAGCACAGCGCAGCTTCTAAGGATCTGAAAGGAAAGTCGATACTCGAAGCTGCGAAGAGTAGCTGCACAAAGCAGCAAATCAAAACTTTTAAAAAAGGTCGAGCAATTTGGCAATGCACAGGCCAGCACAAACCAATACAAAAAGAAACCTGAAGGGAGCTGCTCAAATATTTATTTAATAGATACAATAATGACTTATGACCTCTTTGAGGAAAAAACTTCATTCCCAATGCAAAACGAGAATGAACCAGAGGAAGATTCGTACAATTCCCAAGCTTTCTAGAAAAAAGGGGGACACTTTTTAAGAAATCAGAATAAGGGTTCATTCACTACATCAGCACCACCTAATCACATGGTGCCTCTGAATCAAAATGTTGATAATAACCCTCCACTAAAAGGTCCCCCTGACTTCCATAACAAAGGTAATTCACCTAGTTTTTTCAAATGTAATGCAAGCTATAACACATAATTTGATATTGTTTCTAAGATGCAGAAGCAGAAAACCTCTTTACCATACTTTGACATACTAAAGTGGTGCTCTGCTCAATGAGAGATAGTGCTAAAAGCTTTGGAAGAAGCTGATAAATCAAAAGGGAAAACTAAGGTGGCACCTACTGGAGACATGAACACAACTCTATACAGAAGCAAGGAAGGTACCCCACCATTTCTTTTAAGTTTGAGAATCTATGGGAAGAATCTACATAATTGTCTGCTAGATTCAGGGGCTTTTGGCAATGTTATGTCATTTTCTATATGCAAGAAATTGGGATTGAACCTTGTCCAAACAAACAAGAAGGTCATCCAACTAGATAAATAGAGGTTAATGTAGTTGGAGAATTGAGAAATATACATGTGCAAGTAGGGTCTAACCCTAGGATTCAAACCAATATAAATGTTCAAGTAGCAAACATTCTTGAGACTTATGGTATGTTGTTGAGCAGAGATTTGATGAAAAGTATAGTGGGATATCTCTCCCTCAAATTTTCACATATGTGGCTACCATGGAGGGGAGTGCCTATGTAGATGAGGATTGAAAGTGAACCTCGCCTCAAACACATCATCATTGAATATGATTTTCCCAATGAGGTAGCTTATTTTGAAACCGAGATAGGGGTTTATAAAAGAGAAGAAATTTTAACCTTTTCGGTTCTTCATTCTAAATATTTGTCAACACAAAAATTCCCTAATCCCATGATTAATGAAAACCAACAAGGATTGATCAAGAAGTTGCAACAAGATCAACTGGTCTTATGGGAAGATATCAATCTGCAGAGTCTTCTACTCCCTAATTGGTGCAGGGTACACTACCAAAATCATTCAGAATTGACCTACCAACCCTGCATCAGTATTTTAAATCATGTTTCCCAAATCGAGGGAACTAACCTAAATCACCTTGAGACCATTCCAGATCACTTCTCATTCGAAGCCAAAAGTGCAATAATGTTAACCAGGGATAATATACCTTCAAAGGAAGTCCCTCCTCAAATTGAACTTAGCCTCGTCACAATACCAGACCAACATAGTTAGGAAGAACAACCCCAAGGTCTGTTTGATATCCCTGCACTCACAAGTATACCAAAACCCAAGGGATTAATCAAAGATGAAAGTGACTATCAGAAGGATAGCCTCAGATTATGTAATATATCTGAGTAGGAATTGGAAATTGCACCTGAGGAACCTATTGAACACCCATTCCCAATATTTGATGCAATGGATCAAGTTCCCCAACCTATGCCTCATCTTATCCAAACACCCATAATAACCTCAAAGGGATCAACCCCAGCTCATGATCAACTATGGACCCTCACGTTTGATGGATCCAAGTCCAAAACAGGATGTGGTGTTGGGATTGAATTGACCAGCCCGAAAGGGAAAAAATTCTTTACTTCTTACAGGTTGCAATTTAGATGCACTAACAACATAGTAGAATATGAAGCATTAGCTCAGGGGTTGATGTTCGTACATAAGAAGAAAGTTACTGCCTTGATGGTTAAAGGAGATTCAGAAGTAGTTATAAAGCAAGTGCGCAGCCAATACATATGTCACAATAAAAGGCTAGCAGCTTATAGAAATTGGGCATGGAACCTGATTGAATACTTTGATGCTTTTGGGATTAATTTAATCCCTAGAGAGGACAATCAAATAGATGATTCATTAGTTGTTGTCGCAAGTACCCTAGAACCCATGCAAGGCTCCAAGCTTAAGAGATTCTCAGTAGAGTTTATTTCCACCCCGGCTGTTCCTGATAACATCAAGAACTTTCAGGTTTTTGATGATGATCGACATATCATTGCTTTTCTAGCAAGCTCGGATGTTTTTGAAGGACAAATCATTGATGAGTCCAACAGGGATCAAGGAGACTGGATCTCTGAAGACTATGATACAGAGGGGGTCCTCAATTTAAAAAGTAATAGCATTCCCAAGGGAATGGTGGCTTTAGAAATAATTTTTGATTCATACCCAAGGGCTTGGGAAAAGGTATCAACCGAGGATAAAGGAGGTGAATATGAAACTATTAACCTAGTTGATTCTAGCCCAGAAAGAAATGTTACATAGGGAAAGCCTACCTTGAAGCAATTAGAAAAGATATACTAAGGGCACTAAAGAAAGATGTTGTGATAGCTTGGGGGTATGAAGATCTAAAAACATTTGATGCTTCTATAATGACTCATACTATTCCTTTGAAGCCTAAAGCTAAACCATTTCAGCAGAAACAGTGTCTTGTCAATGCCCTAATTGAACCACTGATCTTTAAGGAAGTTCAAAAATTTCTTTCTGCAAGAATAATCTTCCTTGTACGACATTCAACATGGGTGGTTAACTTGGTTCTAGTCCGTAAGAAAAATGGAGAGATCAGGCTATGTGTAGATTTCAAGAATTTGAATAGAGCTTCATAAAAGGACAACTATCCACTCCCTTCACTAGACGAAGTCTTGCAGACTATCAATGGGTCTCAAATGATATCATTCCTGGATGGCTATTTTGCATACAATCAGGTGATTGTTAATTATGAAGACAGAATGAAGACGGTCGTCACTACTAAGTTGGGAACATTCACTTATAGAAGGATGTCATTTAGTCTAATAAACGTTGGAGCAACCTTTCAACGTGCCATGGACGTAGCGTTCAAAGATTTGATTGGTAAATGCATCATCGTATACATGGATGACCTGACAGTATTCTCTAAAGATAAACTAAAACATGCTGCAAACTTGGCTAAAGTTCTTGAAAGATGTATCCAGTATGGCATCTCCCTGAATCCTAAAAAGTGTGTTCAGGGTTTCTGAAGGGAAACTTTTGGGACACATAATCTTGGAAAGGGGAATATCAATCGATCCAAACTGAGTTGAGTCCATTTTGAAGATAACCAGGCTAGGAAGTAAGAAGGAGATGAGATCTTTCTTTGGAAAGATCAACTTTGATAGAAAGTTTATCACAGGTTTTGTAGAAATTCTAAATTCATTGAATGAAATGATGAAGAAAGATTCTATAATAGAATGGAGTAATGAGGCAAAGCCCGCATTTTCTCAAGTCAAACAATCCATTTCGGAAGCGCCAGTCCTCACCAACCTTGACTACTTGAAGCCATTCTATATTTATTCTTTTGCTTTTGAACATTCCTATGCAACTGTCCTAACTCAACGAAGAGAATAGGGAGAGGAGAGGCCAATTGCTTTCATGATTTCTCCATTTAAGAGTGTCAAAGTTAAGTACCCACCTCTTGAAAAACAAGCATTCGCATTGGTCAAATCTATCAAAAAGTTCAGGCATTACATCCTCTGAAGTAAAATTATTGTTGTAGTTCATGATGTTGTTGTAAAGTCTCTACTCATGCAAAGCGAGTTGGGAGAATGAAGGGGGAAATGGATGGCCATTTTGCAAGAGTTTGATCTGGAGATTCGCCCTATGAAACTTGTCTGAGGTCTAGGCCTATCTAAATCCATAGTCGATGTTGGTGAGAACATTATTTGTCAACAATACACAACGCAGTCCTTTTCCAATGACCCTTGGTATACTGATATCATCTGTTTCATGCTTAATAATCAGTGCTCGGAGGGAATGAATTCAACTCAAAGGAGAGCACTGAAAAATGAAGAGCTCTCATTATATGCTCAAAGGAGGATTGCTACACAGGAATAATTTTGATGGAATGTACCTATGATGCCTTGATCAACAAAAGGCTAAACATGTAATTGGATGGGCCATGGCTCTGCAAATTCGTTAGCACATCAGATCCTCAGATCTAGTTATTATTGGTCATGTGTGTTCAAATATGCCCATAAACATGTAAGAACATGTCACATATGTCAAATTTTGGCATCAAAAGAATGCCATTCAGCCATGCCATTGCAGTCTGTTTATGAGGTAAGGTCATTTTCCCAATGGGCGCTAGAATTTATTGGGGTAATTAACCCAAATTATTTTGTAGGAGACAAATTTATTTTGACTTCCATGGATTACTACACGCGATGGATAGAGGCTATACCTTGCAAGAACAACACAACAAAGGTAGTAATCAAGTTCCTCACTGAATGCATCACAACTAGGTTCGGAGTACCCTTTGCGTTGGTATGTGACAATGGCTCTTCCTTTTCTTCTACTGATTTCATTTCATGGGCTTATGATCACAAAATTGTTTTAAAGTATTCTTCAAACTATTACCCACAAGGAAATGGAGTTGCAAAATCAACCAATAAGAATCTTTTAGGGGTAATAAAAAAACTATTAGAGAACAATCCTAGGGACTGGCATACCTAGCTAAGATCTCCGTTATGGGCAGATAGGACTAGGATCAATGCTACTTTAAAGACTTCACCATTCAAGCTAGTGTATGGCCAAGAGCCTGTGTTCCCTATTCACTTACAAATACCTATCCTTCATTTTATGCAAAATTTCTACTCTAATGATGATAGGATAGAAGTAAGGTTAGTTGGCTTGTTGAAATTAGAAGAGCAGAGAGATGCCAGCTTGCAGCAATTCTTTAGACACCAGGCTATTCAAACGTTGGTTTGAAAAAAGAGCCAAAATCAAGGCTTTCAGAATATCAGACCTTGTGCTGCTATGGGATAAAGCTAATAAAAAGAAGGGAAACTACCAGAAATTTGATAAGCTTTGGTTGGGTCCCTATCAAATTGTTGAGATCCTAGGAGAAAATGCTTTCCAACTGAGTAGTTTAACGGGAGAACCTTTTCCATTTCCTGTCAATGGATAGTTTCTTAAACATTATTTTGAGTCGTAAAGTTTGGTATTTTGTTGGGCTGTACATTTATGTAAATAATTGGTTTTTCTGTTTGTAAATAGTTTGTTTGTTTTTTGTTTGTACATAGTTTGTTTGCTTTCTATATGTAAATAGTTGTTGTTTTGCTTGTAGTTGGTTTTATTGTTTGTTTCCTTTATTGTTTTGTGCATGTCTTGTTTTTTTCTGTGGGGTTTCTCTGTTCTTTCCATCTTGAAATGGTGAGTTGTTATCCAAAGTATATTTTGGTTATTAGGAGAGAAGATGGTTTAGATATTTTCAAGTTTTCTGATTGGATGATTTTGTCCTAAATTTTTTGTTTTATGCCCATTGTCAATAAGATTTGTGGAAAGTCTTGAAAACAAGGTGCAAAGTAAACAACCTTCATTAACTACCTTTGAATCTATCACAAATCATTAGAAACATCTCATTTCGTAATGGTATATTTATCCTAGGGTGATAGTGTTGTAAGATTTGAGTGAAAAATATAATTCCCCTGATGTTGTTATGAGGTCCATGGTAGTTTTCAACCCAAAACATATATTAGACATCTGACATATTGAGAAAAATTTAAATGAAATATTTGAAAATCCAAGAGAAAAAAAAAGAGAACTATCTAAGAGAAAAGAAGACTCAATATGAATGGGTGATTCCAGTATCTCTATTGGGGATATGGACGCCTGACTGGCAGTAGAGCAATACTGTGAGAAAACTAGAGGTATCTCTGTCGGGGCTATGGATGCCTGACTGGCAGCAGAGCAATGCCTAGGATATCATTACACAATAGCTAAAGGGAATCAACTCATGTAGTTCAAATCTTGCACATTGTTGTTCAAAACATGAGGAAAACTTTATAAAAGGATGATGCACCATCAAGCTCACACATAGATTTAGGGGTAGCCAGTGTTGATTTACATTTGAGATTCTAGCTCAACATTGGTTGTTAAAGCTGACCCAACTAGAGTTGTGATGTTCATAAACCAGGAGTTCTGGGTAGCTGAATCCTTCTGTCTCTTGAAAATGATTAAACCATTTTCCTAGTCGAGTTTCCATTTGTTATGCCTTGCATAACCACCCTATTTTATTCTGGAACAAAATGGGTCCCCCTCTTTTCTTTTGTTTTCTTCGTCTTTGGTTGTTTGTTTAGGTCTTAGGAGTTCTCTTATTTTCCTCCTAAGTCTATCTTTTGTTCTGTCAGATTTTTTTCTGCCTCATCCAGAGTTGAGTTTCTTTTTGTTAAAATTCAGTGAAATGATAAAAAAATGATATATTTTATATGCTTTTGATGACTAATGGAGGCATTGTTTTGCAAGGTTAAATCATACATCTGATGCTATTTCACAAGGAAGTATATTGGAAAGCATGCCTCAATCAAATTTGGTATAAAAATCCTCAAGGAAGAAAGTTGGTGAGACCCTCCAGATGTCTTGCCGACTGGTTGTTGTGTTCTATTCATCTAAAATACACTTGTCACCCAGACATTTCGGTCGCCATGATTTTTTATATATCTCTCCATTGGGAGAAGTCACACTAACAGTTGTTCACAAGGCCGACGTCAAGGAGAATGGTTTACCTTCGCTATGATGTCTCACCGACCAAAGGAAGTCTCGCTAACGGGGTGTGGCTTCGGGGTAGGGTCCTGCCGACTGCTGGATCTCTCGCCGAAAGGATTTTCCTTCAGGGAGAAGTCTTGCCGACAGGATAGAGTCTCCCTGAAATGGTCTGAGCTTGCCGAAGGTTTGTGTCATCGGTATGAAGTCTTCCTGACCGATGTTTCTCTCGCCAAAAGGAGTTTGCTTCAGGGTAAGGTCCCGCCGAAAGATGGAGGTCTCACCGAAATGGAATGATCTCGGGGAGAATGGTTTTTACTCAGGGAGATGTCTTGCTAAAAGGGAGAGTCTCACCAAAAGAATAGTGGCTCGGTGTAATGTCTGGCTGACTCGCTGGAGTCTCGCTGAAAGGAGGGTGTGATCGCTATGATGTCTCGCCGAAGGTTTGTGGCATCGGGGAGAAGTCTTGCCAATAGGGTGGAGTCTCCCCAAAATGGTCTGAGCCCATCGAAATATTTTGACTTCGGCATAGTGTATGGCCGACTCACTAGAGTCTCACCGACAGGGTGTGGTTTCGAGGTAAGGTCCTGCTGATTGACATTGGTCTCACCAAAAAGTTGTGCATTGGACGTAATGTCTTGCCAATAGGTATGTGGATATTGGTAAGACTCTTGGCCGAGGGGTTTTCATTTGCTGTGATGTCTCGCCGACTTGTGGAGGTCTCAACGAATGGTTTTTACTCTTCAGTGTGACTAATGGGAACCCACTATGAGCTACTCCCAACTGAGTGATGTCTTGTTGATGGTTTTGGATATCGGTATGACTCTTAAGGAATCGCTATGATGTATGGCTGATAGCGATAGTCTGGGCAACAATTTTGGATATTGATATAACTTTTGCAGCTCAATATGACCTCTTGCCGTATGCTATGTTGATTGCTGTTGTGAAGTATAATCACATCGGGGAGACACGGCTAGTGTCTCACCGATATGTGATTCTGTTTGAACGACTTTTGACCACCTGAAGATCTTATGTAGTGTATGTTCAACCAATAAAAGGAAGCTAAAGGAAAATCATTGGTAGTTTGACTGATTGACTATTCTTGTGAGGAAGATTAAGAGAGCATAAATGACATGGATCTACTCTGAGATCGAAGGTGATCAATCGGCTCGGTGAGCAATGGTGTGGAGATCTAACAGGAAAATCTGATGTTTCTCAAGGGGGTCAACTTGCATAAGGATCTAGAGCAAGAAGAAAGCTGAAAGGAAGAAGAGGTCATGAGTCTCAAGGACAGTTGTGATGTCTACTAGAAAAGGTAGATCGACATTAATGATAGTGCTTTAGAACATTCAAAGCAGCTCTACGAGGAAATTTGAAGGTGGACATGGAGGCCAGAAGTTAATGTGATGGTTGCAAAAGATCTAAGGGCTACTCCTAAGGGAAATCCTTCACTGACATGGACACAGGGGATGCACATTGAATGTAGGATTAACTTTATTCCAAAAGATCTGAGGGCCAACCCTTCTGAAGAGGAATTTTTGTAAAACCCTAATACAGGGGCCAGCACATTCTTTTGAGGGCACGTTGTGTATATTACTTTTGGGACCTTTTTAAAAAAAAAAACAACAGTCTAGTAGGGGGAAATAGATTTTGAACAATAGGAATTTTCTGAAAGTAGAGAAACTTAAGAGTCGAATAGAGTAGGAGTTAGATTCAGCAGAGGCAGTGATGTATCTTTCCAGTTTTCTTAATGTAGAGAGAGATGATTTGAAGACATGGATTTTTTGTACACTGGTGATTGTGCCAGATTTGTAAATGTTTCTTATCTGTTTCACCAATAGTAGAAGCAACCATATTTAAATCTACTTCATATTGTGTTCTAGAATGGAATTTATCTTGGGTTAATCATTTGATTTGAAAAGCTTTCAAGGAATGAAATTTTATCTTATGTTTTGTTTAAATGGTGATTTGTAATCTATTGTTGAAACTAGCACTGTGAATGAATGAAACTGTGTGTCAATCACAAGTTAATTTTGTTCAACAGTTTTAGTTAGGAATTCCTTGAAAGGTAACAAGTCTAGTTAAGTTGGATGAATTAGCATTCTCTTTAGTTCCAAAGCTTTGATCTATCTTTTATGTTTCTTTAAAAACCCTGGTTAAAGTAGGTTTAAATTTATGTTTGATCTTAGAACAATATAGAAGCTCAACACCAATAGGCCCCTTGAAAATTATAGTTCACATCAACCATTGAGTGAAATCAGCACAGTCGAGAACTGATTACCAAGACCTTGGGAGTTAGATATCAAAGCGTTATTCTTTCTCTTTCAGGAGAGTAGAATAGTAATTTTTTTTTTTACTGTTGTTGTGCTCATTTGACCCAACAACACGACACTAAACTTAAAAATCCTATGCATCACTATATTAACTCAGCGATCCCTTAATCAAGTGTATCGCTAAATCAAAAAATAGGGGTGTACGCCTAAACAGAGGGTGAGTCACTATAAAATCAATAGTGATGCTTCTGATGCTTCAAAAGTGTCGTTGTACAGTGACGTGCTTATTGACCTAACTTTGAAGCCCTATTAAATGCACTTAAAAGTGAAAATCGAGAGAATTTTTGAGTCACATACCCGAGGTCCTATGTCTACATGTCGTTGGTACTCTCGAACTCAATCTGAAAGATGTTGAGGGAGCACACAGTGAACCATTTCACTAGGGTATCAAAGCTCAAAATACAAATTCTCTAAGGTGTGAATGCACAAATGAATTTATAGTGACTTTTCATCACCTATTTAAGCCTAAAAATTAGGTAGCCAAAAGCTAGGGTTTTTTCACCAATTTCACCAATCTTGCCAAACTGAAACTTATTTTGCACTATTTTTTGCATTTTTGGCATATTTTTTGCTTCCCCAAGCCTTTTTGGACTCCTAAGGCAACATTTTACCTTTGTCGAGAAATCAACCCCAAATTCAAAATTTTCACCCAATTTCTTAAGGGGGCAAGGAACCAGCTTATTCCTTCTACTAGGGCAACAATGGGGTATCCAAAAATCAAAAAACATTTTTTTTTATTTAAGCAATAGTTTTTAATTTGAAAGGTGTCAGTCTTTGAACCAACATAACAAGTACCTCACTTCAAAGAGGGGAAAAATGTAGACACTTAAAAATGTCCTAAATGATATCATGCACTTGAATCAGGTATACTAACATCATTTCCTCCTAAAAACCATTATCTTTTCGCTTAATTAATTAATTTAGCCTAGCTATTTAATTAATTGCATCATTTTCATCTATTAATATAATTAATCTAATTAGATGAATTCATCCCCTTTCATGCTGACATTTTATCTTATTAAATTAAATAAATTGAATTATTTAATTTAATCCCTAAGTCCTCTTATTTAATTAAATAACCCTAAGTTATTTAATTAAATTTCATCACCTTTTCCCCTTTTCATTAAATCATTTATTTAATGAATATCATGTAATTCCCCTAATTGCATAATTATACCTTTGTTTTAATTAGATCAATTACTAATTAATATAATTCCCCCCGCTTGCAAAGGAATATTCCAAGGGAATATTCCTCCTTTGAACATTCCTCCAAAATGAATATTCCTTCTCCCTTTTGCACATTAAAACTTTGTTTTAATTTACTAAATATCTATTTCCCTCACCCATGATAATATTCCAAGGAATATTCTCTTTTTCTCACTCATTTGAAACAAAGGAATATTCTCCTTCATAACAATTTATAAGACTTCTTGTGCAAGTAAAAGTGTGTTTTTTTGAAGGAGTATGAGCCCTCAATTCTTTCCTCGATCCATGTGATCATTTATTGATGAGAATCCATGATCCATGTTTCATCTTTCCTTCATCCTTGACCATTGATTAACCTTTTTTATCTCAACCCTTCATCTCTCATTTGTCCTGCTATAAATAGGTCACTATTTGGAGACAAATGGATCCATCTTTTAACATCAAACTTATGTTAAAATCACTCTCACTTGCACTCACATTTAACATCATTTTAGCTTAATTTACTTGCATATTAGCTTAGCTTCCATTAATGATTTCCATGATAACATAAATGCATCCATTTAGTTATGTGTAATTAGGGTTTCAATATTTTTAGCTTAAAATCCATTTAGATGAGCTTTGCATAAACCCATATCAATCATCTTAACATCATGTTAAAATAGCTTGCATCATGTTAATTTAGCATTTACATCATGTTTCATCACACATCTTTCATTAGTTTTGTCGATTCTCTTCAATAGAAAAGATTGGAACTGGCCCTTTTATCCACGGGATTGGGAAAGGGTCACCATTCCACATCAATGCGACACCACTCCCCCAATAGGATAAGTTTCAATGGATTAGAATAGGTGTTTTTAAAGCTTTCATGATTTAGAATGTTAGTTTTAATGGATTCCTAGTTTAGTTTTTATTGATTGATCTTATTGGACTGATGTTTAGTGGCATAATTAGGCTTTGAATCCTCATAGATCAAGTGTAGTTGTACCTAAAGGTGTAACTGCAATAGCAGTAAACCATTTGCAAGTCAACCCTTCATCATGTCCAATTATAGATGATGAAAGTGTGATATATGTTAGCATTTGGTCAATGCTCCCCTCAAGATTCGTGACATGGACTAATCGCCTCCCATGAATTTGTTAACTCTAGAAGTTGTATTAGGAAAATTCTTTGCAAGTCATAGGGGGAGCAATGAGATTGGTTAAGTTAACATCAATACCAAAGGGGGAATTTGTTGGCATTGCAATGGTTTTTCATTGATGTCAAAGGTTGCAAGAATTGCTTGTTTAGTTGTTCAGTTGATGGAGCTTGACTCCTCATGTTGATTCTATGATGTTGTCAAGGGTGCATACAATAACCATTCTATTGTTGATACAAGTTTTGATGTTTGTGTCAAAGGTTATGTTAGTACACCTCATCCTGTTGAGAGTTTGATTTCCATTTGTCAGGTTACTTGTATCTAAGAAATTTTTTCACATGATGTTGTTGAAGTGGTTGCATAGTGTAAAATCTTTCAAGGAAGATTTCAAATTGCAAGTGGCAAAGTGTTTGTTTGATTGTCAAGCTTCAAAGGAACAATACTCTACAAATTAGTAAATGTGATGAAGAACAAGGTTTATGACATACTCTTGGATTCATGCTACTTATGGTTTCTCACTTAATATTTGATACTTAAGCTCTTAATAAAGGTTTGCTTTATATAGGGTTTGATTTCATTATTTTAAAAGAAAGTTGACTTACTCTAGCAAGTTAAGAGTCGTTTATGAAGTTATTTGAAGGGTTTTATTCACATTTTTTTATCGGCCCTTTCTAGGGTTTACCGACCTAGTAGGTAAACATCTTATGTTTCAAGTGCTTTGAAGGTATCAAAGATTATTGTATGAAATATCATATGGCGGAGCATACCTACACAACAACAAAATCCCAATCTTTTCTTTGACATGTTCATGGGCAATGGTGATTATGTGTAGTTTTGAGAGATTTGGTGGTTCTACAGTTATAATCCGTAAGTTTCGAGGGTTCTTCATTCAATTACATACTAGTTTTGATGGAGGTATGGTTTTAATTAAATTAATCAGGTTATTGATAGCAACATTTGGATGTTGTTTGTGTGTAGGGTATGAGAAGGTTTAGAAATATGAAAGATTAATCTTGCAGATTCATTGCTTTGACTGCATGATCTTTGCATATGTATAAACTGGTTTCTTTTGAAACTCTATATACATAAATATTGTGAATTAAGCTCTCAAAACCCTATATGTAGATGTATTTAATACAGTGGTGTGAAATGAGATACAAACATAATGCTTGAGTTTCAAATTTAATGAAACTTACAAGAAATGAATTGTATAGAAACAAAGAGATCCTCCAATCCTTATTTTTTCCAAGTTTAACAAAGTGATGTAAGCTCATGTCAGTGAGACATAGATTGACCTTGTTCCAATGAGGCTATATTTTGCTAGCTAGGTTATAATCAGTGATATTTTTATTGCCAGTGAGGCTATAATTAGTGAAAATATAATGCTAGTGAGGTTGTAATTAGTGAGATTATTATTGTGCCAGTGAGGCCTAATAAATTGAACTTTTCAAGTGGTTTTTCTCCCTATAAAGGGTTTTCTAGACATAAATATTGTATTGTAGTTTCTCCTAATTTGCGATTTTTTTGTGCATATCATACTTATTCAAGCTTGTTAGCATTTAATGAATGATGCTTCTCTTAACATTTGAATAGCTCTGAAGCTTAAAATTCATATGCATAAGGTTGACATGAAAAATAAATCAAGTTACATTATATTGGTAAACCACTAATTCGCCCTTCCCCTCTCAGTGGTTTTGTACTCCAACATATTATGCATAGGTATAACAAACTTGAAAAATTAGAAATCTAATAAACTAGCATCCATCTATAGGACATCAAGATCAATCTTGATGAATCTATCTAACTTTTATTACAAATTAAATATAAAAATCTCTAAAATTATTTCTCAATATCTTTTAGATAAATATATTTAAAATATCTTTACCATTTTTTTGAAAAAATCATATACACTAATCTTTTTTTAAATAAATTATTTTTTATTAATATATTTCTACCAATCTATAAAGATAATGTTTGGTTATGATATTGCTATCAGGATTCAACTGTGTAGTTTTTTTATTCCAACTCATTGACCCATGTTTCATGAGTATTGGTTCACAATAACTCATCTATGGTCCACACAGCACTCATTCCATCTAGGTGATGCTTACAGAGGTGAAACATTGGGCCTTCCCGGGAGGTCACCCATCCCATGTTTTCAAACTCATTGACCCATATTTTCTATACATAATATGCTTGCATTCTCCATCATATTTTATTCAATACATTTGCATTAATATAGGATTTACATATCCTATATTATATGAAACTACCTATAACAACTTGGTAAAGATATGAGTTGTTTTAACAACTCATAATACACATAAACAAATAATCACAACCAAGTAACAAATGATCTATGGGAATGATGTGATATTCCCAGCACTCATAACCAACCTACTAAACTATTATCTTATGCATCCTATGATGCAATATTCCTAACACCTATGTGAACACTAATTCCCAATGCCCCCCTTAGTGTGAACATTGGGAGAAAGTACATCACTATACTTGATGACCACAAATAGTGGCTCATCATAAAGTATGAGTAGAGACATACACATCTACTCATGAGAAGCAGTAGTGGAACTTGCCTCACTATTCTCAGTATACCTTCATCTAAGGATAGGGACAAACACATCTATCCATAGAACCAAGGATAGGGACTAACATTTCTATCCAAGGTCTTACATCAAGTTTGGATAGGGACTAACACATCTATCCAACATCAAGGTTATGAATAGGGACACACACATTTGCTCACAACAATTACGATTGGGGACACACACATCCAATCATAATCACCAACTTATGTGACTGGGGAAAAACACTTCCAATCACTTACACGATCTTGTGAATGGGGACAAACACATCCATTCACATACAACCAATAAATGTGATTGTGGACATACACATCCAACCACAACATAAAAGCTTGAACACCAAGCCCTCATTGTCACATATGCAGCCACCATTATAGATCATTGCCACTCTAATCACAAATGATATGAGACGATTTTCAGTGCCACCTAGAAACTTATCTTGGCTTTAGTCATTTTTGCACAAATATTTTGTTCACTAATCCAATTTTGCGGCCTCATTGCTAGTGACTGACAAGAGGTCACTGAGTATCATCCAGTCATCAATGCATCCATCCTCCAATTGGTTTGCTACTTTTTTAGTATTTTTTTCTTTGAAGCTCAATTACAAAAATCCCACCCTCAATATGAATGTCGTGTACAAGCGATAATGTACTCATTACAACTGAGGCAATTTTACTTTTATAATTTTAAAAAAAAAATTTGACACATTTGGACTTTGATAGAAATATTTTTAAGGACACAACATTTGACGACTTGTGAAAATAGATCCTATGCATCTTGACTTTGACTATGACATAAAATATCTCCTTATGAACTAGTAATACATTTTGAGACACTAAAAGAGAATAACTGAACAATAAATTATGATGACAACCTACAACTTAACTTTAATCTAAAAAATATCATAGAAACTCAATCTACAAATGTAGACAAATATTTCTTGATGATTAATCCTTAGCATTCAGATTTCAACCCTATGTCTAAAACTTTTAACAAGTTTCTGATATGGGTTTGGTTGCCTAATCTCCCCCTTCACCTTTGGAGTGACTCTCTTTTGGAGGATGTGGGTGAAGCCCTTGGTGATTTTTTGTTGGTGGATGAGGAATCTTCTGATATTTTTCATTCCACCTTTGCTTGTATTCTAGTTGAAATTGATGTTTCAAAAGGACTGTCTATTGAGGTTTTACTCAAATCTTCAACGGGTTCTTGGATCCAATTTTTGTATTATGAAGGAATTCCCTTCCAATGTAGAAGGTGTTTTAAAATAGGACATGCTATGGCATAATGCAGATTTGAGAAAAAAAGTTAAGAAGGCTACTTCGTGGAATGGTGCTTCACAACAACATTATATGGTTGTGAAGAAATCTGATCAACATAGGAGTTTTTCTAAGGTGGTTGCTTTTGAACCACAGGGTCTTGGGGCATCCCCTTCAACTGCCTCAAATGGTGAGGTTGCTATGGCTTCCCCTTTTGAATAGGTGACTAGGTCTCAGGTAGCCAATCCTAGTGATAGCGCCATGGCTTCCATGTCTAGTGGCTCTTCAGATAATTATTTTCCTATGCAAAGGAATAATGATGAAATATCTAAGACTATGGTGGTAGGCATTCATCTTCAGGATAATAGTGAGCTAGTCTGGCTTGACAAGGCAGTGCAAGTGGAGGAAGGTTGGATTACTGTAATGGGCAAGAAAGCTAAAATCTCTAGGCCTTCTTTTGACATGACTTTGTGCTCCCACAAGAAAAATGCTAAATGTAAATCTTGAAGAGTCTTGTTTTGGAGCTGGTTTTTGGATGGCTACAGGCTATCTTTTATGCAGCCTTGTTCATGTTTGTAAAGGATTTCGGGTCCCTTCAAAACCTATTTTAACCTTTATCAAAAACATATCATAAGCAACCTATTAGTTATCAGCATCATGATGTAGAAAAAGGTTGTGAGATCAAAACACTCAGCATAGAATCCAAAATTGATCATCAGGAACTTGTTGTCCAGTCAACAAGGTTCAATAGGACAAGCATCAAGTTCATTGCATTTTTTTCATTAATAAGACAGTGGCTCTTCTTCGGGCCATGCTCATCCCTTATGTGTTGGCTTGGTATACAAATCTCACTACAATGCAACTCCTTTACTAGTGCCTCACACCCAACCACGCCTTGTATTGACTCATCTAACTTGCATTATTTCTAGAGATTCTATAAGACGTTCTTAAATAAGGCTCTCTAGGCTGGTGCATAGATGAATTATTGCTTATGGAAGGAGTGTGATTTGTTTAGCAAAACATTTAGAATAATACTTATCACAATTCCACATCAAGCCAAGGATGAAGTTGTGAATACCAGAGATGCGATGTAGATGTATCCTCAAACTTCACTATGAATGACTTTATTCCAATAAGGTTATCCCATGAACTGCAACAGAGATTTTTCTTGGCCTCTTTAGATTTCTATGGCATGAAAATTATCTTCAAATCAGCGAAGCCCAAATCTACTAAAATTGTGTGCTTTGAATAAATCTTCAATGATTCAGCGATACCTTCAATAGAACCTTGTTAGAGAATGTTGGATAAGACCTGTGCAGTTTGGATAAGTGGCCCCTTGATCATGCCATAATCTTGATGAATCTAAATGAGTTCTCTAAGATATATCACGCACATGTGCTACGGAATGTACAAATGCAGATCTTCAAATCTTCTCAATAATAACCATGTGTAGCTTAGTAATTTGTTGATGAAAATAAGCTTGGTCTATGACATAATGATTTATGTAAGATTTTCATATTGCAGAAATAACGGAGTTGTCCCTTTGAATATACTACAAATTGTGCATAAATTGTATCCTCATGCACAATCCAAAAGGGAAAAAGAACTCAATTAATATTGGAGCGCATGTAGGCAATCCTCCTTCACAATATAGAAGAAAAATGTCAATGTTCACGGGAGTGACATATCATGCATTTAGATGTGAGAGAAATTCAGGCTATACATTTAGAATGACTTCCGGTCGAGAGCCTGTGATCTCTTCTACTACCTTAACACTACAATGCCCAAAGACCCAGGCACACTTTTCTCTACCTCCCTAATTGCTCACTCTAATACCATATTAGAAATATGTGCAGATATTTGAGAAGACTTTATAGATGCTCTACATAAAATTTTCTATACATAATACACTTGCATTCTTCATCATATTTGGTTCAATACATTTTCATATATATAGGATTTACATATTCTATATTATAGGAAATTACCTATAACAACTTTCTAAAGATACAAGTTGTTTTAACAACTCATAATACACACAAACAAATAATCACAACCAAATAATAAATGATCTACGTGAATGATGTGATATTCCCAACACTCATAACCAACCTGCTAAACTATTATCTTATTCATCCTATAATGCAATATTCGTAACACCTATGTGAACACTATTTCCCAACAACTGCTCCAACTCAAATGTGCTTAACCATGAAGATTTTTCAATGATATTTTTGAATTCATCTCTATTAATTATTTTTCAAAAACTATGAAACAAAACAAGAAAAATAATTATTTTTATTTGGAAACTATGTTAAACCTGGCTTCACACAAAGGTATTGAGTATAACAGTGTTAATGGACAACAATTTAAGCAACATTGGTTTAATGGTGATAGGAAGAAGGGTCCACGAAGAAGCCAACCTGAGTCCCACACCAGTTCTGCTCAACGTTGCAACAAACACCAAGGTTACCAAGCCTACAGTCCTTGTTTCTCATGTAAACATATTCATAACCGAAGTTGCACTTTGGTGGCACTTGCCTAACCGTCTTCACTGCTACAAATATTGCCATTATGATTACCATTATGGAAACCCTAATAAAAAACTTAACAAATGCTTCTTTCCTTCCCATGTCTGTCTAAATTGTATTGGATAATCAAGGGATTTCACACTTAAATAACATCAATTTCTCTGATTTGCACACCAAGCATGAATTCCTAAGGAAAAAATGTTGACTTGCCTATAAAAATTGTGTGGAAAAAAGGTTAATTTGTTTGAATTGGTTTGTCCTCCTCTATAAGTTCGATCAACTTTGTTATTTTATTTAGCCGATAGTTTAGCTGATAGGCTATATATAGCATGAGCTTCTGGCCAGGAATTTGTCTCACGCCGGGAATTTGTGACACCGGCAATGTTTGCCGGGGAAATGTGGTTGGCGAAGGGTAAAAACAGTGTTTGGTAACAACTATTTTTACAGCTTTTGGCACATGTTTGTATACACACCGCATGCTTCCTGGTCTTGCTACATTTAGAAAAATTTCTACTTTGCTTAGGTTTTGTGTTGTAGCAAGACTGCTTACGGCCACCATTAATAGCAAGAGGAAGCATTTTTCTATTTTGAGCATTGGTAGGGTTTCGTAGTTCCATTTGCTTGTAGAATCTGGATAAAAAATATTCGTCTTTGGCATACAAATAGGAGTTGGGTTATGTTCTATTTTTTATAACCGGTATTTTCATTTAATCACCTACCTCCACCATTGATAGCAGGAGGCAATTTGTGCAAGATCTCGAGTGATTCTCCAGACAAGGTAAGGATTTTGTTGTTTCTGTTAACACACAGTTTGATTTTGGCCTGAATATCCATCAGCTACAGATTCATATATCTGCTTATAGTGGGGCTAACATTTGTCTCCTCTATTTTTTTGGCCTGAATATTCAACATCTACAGATTCATATATCTACTTCAGTCTTGGAAGTGGTAATTGGAGCTTCTTACTCTGTCAGTTCCTATTGATTGTATCACTTTTGGGATAGTCCTGTTTAATTTCTCTATAGTGGGGGTGCTCGTTGTGTGTATGCGAAATGTGCTCATTATTTTCATGCAGGGGTACTTGGTTTTGATAGGCCTACTTGTTGCATATTGGTTTACCTCCAATGTTTCATATAAATATGCATTTATTAGCCTTGGTCTCTGCCATTTCCAAATACTCACCACTTTGAGCTTTGGATTTTTCACTTATTGTGTGTTTTTTGGTCATGGAACCATAAAACCTAGAGAAAATCACCAAAGAGCCAGAAGAGGTAAGGTTATATATTTTCTTCAAATTCATTGTCCACAATGAAGAAAAAGAAATTATTGAATAAGAGATTTGAATCAATTTATGAAGTTCATATAAATTTTGTATTGTGGTTCTTCCTTGTACCCTCGTGACCTATTTTTGAAAATGAAATCCCCATCTCCCATTTCCAGTTGATTATGAAAAGAACTGTATAGGCAGGAAACTACGGTTGATATGAAATTAGTAAACCCAAAAATTTGCAAGATGGATTGACAGAACCTAAGTAATATAAGCGCATAAGTTCCAACTGGTAAACACTGTTTGGTAAATTTCTTTTACTGTTTAAGATGATGTGCAAAGCTGCATTTCCTAATAAGCCTTTGAAAATTGAGTCAAGCCTTCTAACATAAATTAAAAAATATAATTGAATATACTTTCATATTTTAATCTATAAATTCTAACGAATGTTTAGAAATGTGTCCTAAAGTTTATTATCAGGAATCTTATCACACGACCAGCATTATATGCAGGTTGAAAATATTATGCTAGGTCTTTGAAGATATTTTTTTTGTTCATTGTTATCTGGGAAGGGATTGAAGCTGGGGACTTGTTAGCTAATGCAAGGAACCGAATGCCTTTCTCAACCATGATTAGTACCCAAATCATTGATTAGCCAGGTTTGGAGTTTCATGTGTGGAAAGAAAATCCAGGACAACGTGGCAGTATTGGTGGGCCCATTGTCAACCTTACAGTGTCCAAGCCTCAGCTTGTTTTGGTATGATTATCATTAGTTGATCGCTTGGTGGCATCCCTATCCATTTTTTTAGTATTGATGGTAATGGCAGGTGCCATGTGAGAGCTGAACTTATTAGGATGATTTTCATTTGATTCTTTTAGAGTTCCCGACATGGCATTGTGTGGTGGCTTCTTTAGTGACAGTATCGTGAGGTGCCCAATGGAGATTGTGGCAGTTTTGTTTTGCTTGCTCATATGTTTTCTTCTCGACTGTGGCATGTAAATGGTTGTTGGGTAGCAACAGGAATCCTTTGCATCATGGTAGGGCAATTTGATCTCTGACTTCACAAGATCTTTCAGTGTCAATAATCTGTTCTAAAAAATTTGGTCATAAGTTTTTTGAGGAGGATTGAATTGAATGATCCTGTTTGAAGCTTGGTTTAGAAATGGGTTGAGCTCCTCTTGCTCCACTTATTTTTCAAGATGTTTGTTGGCTAGGCCATTTTAAGTTCTTACTTTTCATGCTTTCTTTACAGACAATATTATTGGAAGTTGAGATTATGTTGGTCTTGCAGCACAACTTTGTTTCACTTATTGGTTAATATATGTATGATCAGTTTAACAGAGTCATAATATAAAACAGAGAACACCTTAATAAAACACCTGCAAATTTCCAAGTACCTATATAATTCATTCTAGGTAGGTCTTAGGTTCAAATCCTAAATTAGGTCTTGGCATCATTCTCTGATTTGTTATTTCTTGCATATGGAAATTTAACACTACCAACTTTTATTCAACATTAGATTATGGCATTCATGTTTCTTTTTGCAGACTATGATCATTATTGTGATCATTATTGTGAACCGCTTTGTGTTATTTTTGTTGACATAATTGTTTTTTTTTTTTTTTTAGACTGCAGGAATCGGGTAGCACGACCCCCTATAAACTGCAGTGCGCCTAGTAAACTTTTTAACGTGACCGGCGGCGCTGGCGCGACACGCTCTCCGGTACCACGGGACGGGGGAGACTAGAACTCGTGACCAGCAGAGCCGCAACGGAATTACTTAGCCAACCGAGCTAGGGCCCCCGCCTTGTTGACATAATTGTTATGGAAACTCTTGAATGTCTTTTTTTTTATTAGTTAAATTGACACTAAAGGGGCCCTAAAATACAATGTAGTTTAAACGAAACAAACTTAAACCAAAATTACAAAAGGCTTGAATGGCCAAAATGCCTACAAAGTTAACCATTTGACCATGTGCTATTCCTCACCGCCCCCCTCCACCTTTGAAACCCCCTCCTCTTGTGGTGTTGGGAGAGCCCACGCTGCTGCTTCCACCACTCCCTGATATGCTCTGCTCACCTCCTTCAACAACTCGACATAACCAGACACGTCTAGCAAACGCCCCTCCTGGTCCTCCCTATCACTCCATATAATAAGCGGGATCTAATCCAGAGTGATTTTCGGCCACACCCCCACTGTTGGTCGTAGACCCTAACTCACCACGACTCTTGAATGTATTATGTTATTCTTACTTTGGAATTTTTTTGATGGAAAATATTTTAATGCTTATGTATTTTTTGTCTATTAAATGATGATGATGTTGAAGGCCACGTAGTCCTGTTTGGAGTATTTCAAGGATCATATCATGCTTTCCTATTTTAGGAGATAGCTTCAAATACCCAAATTCTATATTCAAATGTAAAAAGTATTTTCAAAAATGTTAATCTCTACTTTTGAGCTAGCACCTCTATGTGAGAAGTCAACTAAAAAATATAACTCTTGCTTTTATATATGAAGTTATTTTCTTCAAAAGATTGTAAAACCTGTCTATACTGTATATGTGTTATTGATGGTATTCAACATAATGTCTGATGTAGTCAAGGACCAGGCACCCAATGAAGGGAAACCAATCCAAGCAGCTCACCTTACCCACAGTTTCTTATTTTCAGCAGTTAGGTAAGTCTTTGACATATTATCATCAGCATTTAACAACTGCAGAACTTAACAAATTTAATTTATTCTAGCAAACAAGATAGAACATCATGATATTTAAAAGTTTCCAATACAATATCACTTACAGATTCACTAGCAATAGAAAATATTACTGATAGATATCTTACTTGCTCCCAAGATAGGTTAGAGGTAGTGACATTTTAGGTCTTGGCTCAGTCAGCATGCCTATTGGCTTATGAATTCCCCTTAAGGAAATAGGACTTTTTTCAATTTATACATTGTTTCGAATTTTACTTCTTTGAACACAAATCTAATTCTCGTCTGTAAAGACCAAGAAAAGAATGGATGTTTTTTGTCTTTTGGAATCTGCCATGTAGTTTTTATATTTGTCTTGAACACTATACAGTTGATTCCAGAATATTCACACACAAAATGATAAATTGTCTTACATATACAGACTACATGGTTGCTTCAAATTTATTGTCTATGGATAATGATATGATGTTATTTCTATCAGCTAATGACCTTGCATTGACATTTTTGTTGTTGATTGCTTTCTTAACTTGAGTGGATATTACACTACAGATGATAAACCTATAGCTGTCATGACACATGGAGATGAACTCGATGATTATGATCATATTAGAGCCCAAATTTTTCTACATGATATTTGTTTTCTCAAATCTGTAGTTGCATTTAAAAGGAAAATGGTGTTCTTCGATATGCAATCAGATGTTTTCTAAATTATTATTGAAGTCACTTTCTTGAATGTAGAGGATCATGATCTGGTTACAGACATATCACTACTAGAAATGCTTGGATGTTCCTTGCAGTGAGCAGATATAAATATTCCTTACAAGGAAAACGATGGGGTGCAACAATTTTTATCCTTGGTAAAGGTAGGCTTTATGGATTGGATACTTACAAGGAAAAAGATGGGGTGCAACAATTTTTATCCTTGGTAAAGGTAGGTTTTATGGATTGGATATGCTTTTTCTACAACGCATTCTCAAAGAAAAATATATTTTTTTAAGTTACTTTACAAGTGGAAATTGGTTAATCATGACAGGAACTCAATGTAGGTGCAGAATGGCTTCTAAAGAGAGATATACAAGTTTAACATACCATGTAAAAAAGTGGAATTTTACACGTCTATTATTGTATTTGTCAAAGATTTGCATGAACTTATTTCTATAACATGGCATTTTTCCGATCTTGAATCAAGAATCTGCAAGTCATCGAAGCATCTATCCAAATAGTATGTATCCATGACTTCCCTTGGCTGATTTTAAGAATCTTTTACTTGTTTTTGATGATCAAAAGATGATTTTAAGCTTATTGTTGTTATCTTTCATATTCTACAGTGTATTGGAAGGGATGGCAGCCATGTATGATTATATGACTGCTTATGCATGCTATCTTGATATTATAGCAGGGCTTGATGTGACTTCGATTTTGTTGGCTTTTTTCAGAAGATCTTGCCTCCTCTCCTTGTGACAATATCATTTTGTGTATTTTTTTACTTCTTAACTCATCTTCTAATGCATGTCAGTTAAGATAGTGTAGCATGTTATAATAATGTGTTTGTGTGTTGTTGTCACACCCGTTTGAAGTACTCTTTAACTTCATTTTATAGTTTGAGTTCACCATCAATTGAGGAATGAAGCTGTCAGTTAACTGTTGTTGTGAACCACCATCACTTAATGTGATTTCATGACTAGATTTGGTAGCCACCCAAGATTTCGGTTTTTTTTTTTTGAAGCTCATGATGCGCCACCGTAGCCAAGGACTTGCATTAGTGTTTGTTAAAAAAAATGCAGAGCACTATATACCAACAACCATTGAAAGCCTTCTTACCCATATGTAACAATTGCTCGACACTCAATTAGTTGAACAATTGACACAAACGCAATGTATGTTTTCTCATAGTTTAGAGGATCATTGTGTACAAAGATACAACCTTCTATCCTTAGTTTTCTATTGCCTAGAAATGTACTAAGTATAGAGGATCACTATGAACAAATATTTGTAATTTGTTTCATCAAAATCACATTTTATATAGGCAACTAGAATGTTGTACAAACAACTAGGTCTTTGCTTTTTTGAAATGAATGCTCCAATTGTAGTCTCATTTTCATTTTCTCGTTGATTTATTATGTATACAACTCACAAGAAATTTTCTATATATACAGCTCACAAGAAGTCTTCCATTGTCTCACGCATGAACCAAAAAATTGTATATATACATCAACTAATTGTTATTGCTCTTACTACAGTTGGTTTCAATGTTATGTGCAAAGATAGGGCCAATACCGTTCAGGTAATTATATAATACTATCGGTGTATTCCTTGTAGCTACCCTAGCTGAAAGTGCTAGTTTTAAATTTGTTTATGTGAGTGTAATAATGAAATTTGGATACTCACATTCAGTTTTGGATATATTTTGATGAAGTGACTTGATATAATTAATTATATATTGATAATGGTTTGATTTTATATATATATATATATATATATGAAATTTGTTGTGTTCTTTTTTTCAGATATTCATTTTCAATTTTCATATTATCTTTTCTTTTTGTCTTCATTTAAATATACAGTGTGGGATTAATCTGACATCGTGTGAAATTGATTTCTTGAAATTCAAAAATAATCAATTTTAAATTTTGTTGATTTTCATCCATTTCATTTGTGTCATATGTCAACGTGATAAGTGATTCATGTGATTTATTGTTATATTTTGTTATTTGAAGGCATTCAATGTTCATTCATTTACCATATGTAAATCATTAACAATCTTATGCATTAAAAGGATCATTCTAAGAATCTTTCAATTTAGAGCACTAAAAGGAATTAAAAATCCACATCATCATTCTAGAGTATTTGCATGATTGAAGAGTGTTGTCTTGATCATTTTTACAACTATAAAATTAGTCTAATCAAAATAGTTGACTTAAGAGAACGCAACCCTTGTAGTTCAATAATCTCCCAATGGTACTCTGAAATATCATCAATCCTTAACAATCAATGCAAGGTAGAAAATTTTACAAATCATAAAGCATAAGTGTGTAATTACTCATATAAGATCTACGAGGGTCACAAAGCATATCCACATGCACATAATTTACTTAGAGTTATATAGTTGACCCTTTCTAGATTTGCCTACCTATTATGATTCTAAGTTTTTTTAGAAACAAAGAAGATCCATTTCTAACCCTAAGGTAAATATATCTCCATGTAACACCATATGTATGCATTCACCTCCATGGATCCTAGAGCTAAGAATCTTAAAACTCCACATTTAATATTTTAATTACCATTTTTAATGACCTCTTTAATTAATCTAGGTTAATTCATGTTGAGTTGACCTAGATTAACCTTGGGGAAATGTTTTTTCCTTACATTTTGTTGAACCTATCTACTATTACATCCCTTAGAGTTTGACCTTAAAGGGCTATACCATTATTCCTCATGGGGTTTAGTCTAGTATAATTTTTCTTTTATCATTCACTTTCATATTTATTAGGTTTTAAAATTATGTTTGTCCCTACCTACCCACTCTTGTTTACCCCTAATTGGTATAATTTTTCATATAATTCAAATTCCATTTTCCTTAGCTTTTATACATGCATATATTAAACATCAAACATGTTTCTATTCTACGGTATTTATTATTTCCCCATCCTTTATTGTGTTGTCTTTTTATCCTATAGACCTAAGTGTTTCCTCTATAGAGGTGGTGTTCCATCATGCATATAACTTTCTATCCTTCATATGTAAACAAATTCAAGAATATACAAGTAACCATGTCAAATGAGGGTAATCAAATATATACATTTGATTATACAATGACTCAAAAACTAAATCACCAAGACTCAATTTACCATAACCTCACAAAATTTTCATAGTCAACAAGAACCCATAAATAGCTTAGATGGAAATAATAGCAAATAAATCATGCCAAAACATCTTCAAACCTAATCCACTATGTAGTGCTTTGAACAAGATTGTTGTCGACTATAAGAACTCCAAAATTTGACTCGTATGCACAAGTTATGACCTCGTCAAATCTAGAAAGAACATTTGAATTTTAGCAAGTATTTCTTTGTCAAAACACAAAAATCTAGAAAAAAACAATAATACCATAGTGCAGTGCTTGGAATGAACTTTCCAACTTCTATAAGAAGTCAAAACTCTGACACTCTAGGACAAATTTATGCCCATTGGAAAAAAAAACCTAATTAGGCTCGTTGTGGTGGCTATAGAGTGGCTCTAGGGTAGCCCATCGATAAGTTGTTGATGGTGACGATTCTCGAGAAATGTGAGGTTGATGGCAGTTGGCGGACTTGGAGAGAAATTGATTTTAGGTTGAATTTTTGAAACAATGAGTTTTAAATTGTTTATACTCTTGCATGGAAGGGGGCTAGCATGTGGCCCTAATGGACCAAGGGTCGGGTCAAGGAGGCTAAATCCCACCAGCACCGATACCCACTAACTGATAGGGGTGGCTGATAGTAACGGTATTGTCACTAGTACGCACATGTATGAGGGGTCTACAAACACCCCCTTACACATTATTTTTTTGTTTTTTGTTTTAAATAATTATGTAGGAAATAATTTATTTATTCTTTAACTTCCAGAACAAATTGTATGGTTGTACAACAAGGGAATCATTTTTTTACAAAGGCCAAAATAGGTTTAATTTTTTGTCAATATTCATTTCACGAGCCTCCTCGATCCAATGGTGAGGTATGTTTTTCCCCAAGGGGTCATTTGTGAACCTTCCCCTACAAAAACTCTTATGGTAAACACTCAAAAAAAATTGTTTTTTCAACAAAGATTCATAAACCCGTATCTTCAAAAACAACCTACACAAAACCCTAATACCTTGCAATGTCTTCATTCTTTCTTAAAAAACCTTGGATTAAACTATGCACTAGATATGCTCCAAAAAGGGTTATACAAACCACAACCATGGCTCTAATACCAAATAAAAGGAAAATTACAGCCACCCAAGATAATTTCCATATAACCCAAACAAAGAAATTTATGCCAAACAATATTCAAAATTGATATGTAAAATAAAAAACATACCATAAAATATGACACGAGGCATATTACCCTAGTAAAACCCTCAAGAGAGAAAAACCTAGCCTCTAAAATAATCCATCACTTATGTATTATTTAGCAATGAAATAATCACAATACATCTTCAAACTCTCCATGAATACCCTTGAAACATCAAGCTCTCTACATTCACTTTATGTGAACAAGCATGTAACCACACATCCCATGTCATGCTTAAAACCCTCAAAAATGCAAACAAGAAAAGTCATTGAAGGCCAAGTAAGTAACTATGAGCCTCCTCAATTAAAAGCAAAGACAATATATAAGAAAAATGATTTAGGTCCAAGATTGTTGAAGAATTTCATTTCAAAATCTAATTTCAAGCCTTTTGTCATTCCATGAATGAAGACAAAACACTTAACATTAGAATATGATCCTGATCAAACTTTTAGACCAAAATGCTATCTCTCTTCCCTCTTGAAAAAATAGATTATATCATAAAACACAAGGATGTGAATTTTGTACATTTTGGAGAAATCCAGATCACTAAAGTGTCCTGAATTCCTTAAAACATTTGAACTGTGTGTTATTTAGCTCTTTGTGCTAGAAAATAAGTTGATTATAATCATGCCTATCAGATATCCGTTCTTTCTAGATTGACCAAAAAAATTTGTCTGCTTTACATATTTTCCTAATCTACAGTAGTAGCTAGAGATAAAGGATGCTCAGAAGTAAAATATGGATCCTTAAATTGTTGGGTATATTTACTTTCTTATATGGTCTAAATATGTTTGGTAGATTCAAATATGCTTCTATAAACATACAAGTCTTGTATTCTATGATGAATATTGTCTCTACTTTTAATTGAGGAGGCTCTAATACCAATAATGGGTAATAAGGATCAAATGGATGCAGATCAAATGGAGGTGAAATTTTTTCTTTGAAGAAACAGTGTGGAGACTGTCAACCAAATGGATCGGCTTCTGGATATTAATTTCAAAATAAATTTACAATAATTTAGCAAATTATCTTTTTGACATCTCATATCCCAATTACGCACAGAGATAGAGCATAATCAATAAATGCAAGAGAAAAACTAGACTCCAAACCCTGAAGATACTTAGAGTCTCTATGGTACCTGATGCCCATGATGCTTCCGCAAGAGCTTATTTATAACAAAGAAGTGACCGAACTAAAAGGTAAAATGGAATATAACGAATATTACCAAGTAAACCGGTTATCTAAAAGGAGGTATATCAGAAAATATGGCCGATATTGACTGTCCTTTTAAAAAGATTCATTTTTAATCACTGTAGACATGATAATTATCATTGCTCTCAGGTGAGCTGTATGTTGGTGATGGTAGTGGAGGTGTCATTTCACCATAATCCCTAACTTGTTCGCGACTGAGAGGTCTCCATCTAGCATTTAGTTGGAACTTATGGTGGATATTCCAATCTTACAAATTATCATCATAATATAACTAAGGAAAGAAAAATAATTTCCATTTTAGCTTGATCTTGATAATAATTTGTGTCATAATATTTTCATCAAGATGGAAATCTAGATTAACCCTTTCGATTCCAACATATTTAAAGATATCCAAAATCTGGAAAGTGATTAGTGCCTGGCAAGAGATTAACCATGTAAATAATGGTTTTCAAATGATGTCTAATAGTAATAAATATTGGTATTCAGTATTTAATTTTAATATAGAGAACTCACCAAAATTTTCTCTAGAGATTGCTAGTTCATATATACACCTTATATGAGAGAGTGTTTCTGCTGAAGAATTAGCATAGTCTAGAAATTTCTTATTGTCTCCTCTCATTAATATGGTCCTTTGAGCTCCTTGATTTAAATTTTGAAAATGGACATCAAATTCTCTTGTCATTATAAAACCTGGATTATCTTGTGATGAAGTTGGATTCTGTGTAAATACTCCAATGTTTTGTCTACTCAAATAATTTGCAACAATATTCTACTTCCTTGGAATGTGATGGACTTCATAATTGAACATGTTTAAATATTCTTGCCATTTGAGATACTTCCCTTTTTCATCGTTTCATCCATGATCCTTTTCTTTAAAAGTGAGAAATCTAGTTCAATTTGAAGCATCTGTATATAACACAAACTTATCAGTTGTAGGAACATGCAAAATAGGAAGATTGTGTACCTTTTATTGAATGGTCTTGACCGCATCATCATGAACTTTGCTCCATTGAGGTTTTCGCTTGGTGAGTATATATTGTAAAGGTTCTCAGTCAAATCTTGCACCCGAATAAAAATTATTTGCATAATTTAAAATGCCTAAGATAAAAATTATTTGCATAATTTAAAATGCCTAAGAATCCTTCCAGCTCCCTAGTATTTAGTGGAGGTTGAAATTCAAGGATCTTATCTTTAGTATGAGGTTGGATCTCAATTTTACCATTGTTAAAAATCATCCCTAAAATCTTACAAGAGTCTTGACACTATTGAATTTCTTATAATGACAGAACAATCCCATAATTTAAACCTAATCTATAAAATATTTCTAAATGAGCTTTATGCTCATCGAAGTCTTTAATAAATATTAAAATATCATCAATGTAAACACAGAGGAAATCTTCACAGCCCCAAAATATTTTATCCATTCCTTCCTGGAAGTAAGAGGGTGCATTCATCAGTCTAAAAGGCATGATTTTCCATTCAAAATGTCCAAACAGGAAACTGAAAGCTATCTTGTATTGATCTTCCTTCTTCACTCTTATCTGGTAGAATCCTGATTTGCAATCAAACTAAGAAAATATATTGGCATTAGCTACCTTTTCTAATAAATAAGATTTATCTAGAAAAGGATAAGGAAAAGGGATTGTAATTGCATTTACAGGTTTATAATTTTTAAGTATTCTTTTCTTTTTTCTTCTTTTTTTAGTTTATTTTTTTCTTTTTTTTTAGTGCAAGAATCAGGTAGCCTGACCCCTATAAACTACAGTATGTCTGGTAAACTTTTTAACATGACCGGCAGTGCTGGCGCAACACGCCCTTCGGTACTACGGGGTGGGGGAGACTAGACCTCATGACCAACCTCCTACAACAGGAAAGATTTAGCCAACCGAGATAGGGCCCCAACCCTTTTTTTTAGATTCCTTACAAACCATAAATGCATAGCAATTGAAATCAGATTAAGAGTGTACAATATACTTTCTTTTTTTCAGTTCTTCAATAGCTTATGTCATATCAAGATAATCATGTGTTGGTATAGGTATTCTTTTCTAGCTTTTCATTTAGCTTTCAGGTTGTAGTCTAATTTCCATCTTTTGCATTTCTTTCTACCAATTTTTTTTGGATCTTCAAAACAAATTGTCTATATGATAGCTGCTTTAAGTTTTGAGAGAGGTTCCACTGTCTAAATTCTGTCGATAACCAGATATTTCTCTGAATAATATATTAATCTAGGATAGCTGATTTTTTCTCCATTAATGGTAAACATAATATTTTTCTTTGTACATCCATAATGAGTGTACCTGTTAATAAAATTACCTCCAAAAGGAACATCAATAAGCATTTGATTCATGGAAAATAAATTACATTTAAATTTTCTTCTTTCTACTTCTAATGGTTGTTGATGGGTATATTTGTCACAGGAAAATTTATTTCCTTGGACATCACAAGTTGTATAAGCTGCTTTTTGTGTTAGTTGCTCCCAATTGTTTAGTACTTATTCTTTTCAAAATGATAATGAGGCTCCAGTGTGAACCTAGGCATCATATTTTTTTCCATTAATAGTGGCATTGATATATTGGGATAATTTTCCTGTCAAGAGATGTACTAGATAATGTGGTTCTAGATGGGGTTTTGGTTCTAGGAGTATAGATGTTACTATCTAAACATTTTTGGGATATTTGATAGATGGAGGAAATTCTATTTCAATATCTTCTTCATTCTCATATTTCTTTTGAATTTGTTCTTGGAATTCATAATGGTCAAGATATGATGTACTTGGAAAATTTTGTCTTCTTGGATAAAAGCTTAAGGTAGATCAAATAATTGGTATAATGATGGAAAATAATTTTCTTCTACAGTTTTTGGTTGTTCTAGATAAAACTAGGAAACTGCATTCACTATTGGATCTATTTGGATAGGTTTATTTCTGCTATATGTCCTTTCCTTTCTTTCAATATAGATAGGAGTGAATGAAAAATGTTGATTATGTACCTGTGAAGAAAGAGTAGACTCGAACTAATTCAATCCTTGGAACCACCATTGATATTGTCAAAATTATTGTTGTGACTGTTGATTTTGAAATGGAGGTCTTATCTATCTGTCATTTTTTAATAAAGAATTATTCTGGTATCTGCCTCTTCCTTTGTTCCTTCTAGTTTGTTTCATCATGACTATAGGAATGTCATTGCAATCTTCCTCTTCTTCTATTTGTCACTCAAATTCTTCTAATGTATCAGCAAGGCATTCTAAAGCTGCATCATCTTCTTTGTCAATTTCTTCAAAGACTGGTTCATATATTTTATCTTGTGAGTACAAGTCTTTTTCTTCATCAACTACATCCCACCACACTATTGCTTCTAGATCAAAATAAAGTGCTTTAACTACTTTATTTTTGCAATAGCATTCAGGTTCTTTGTGACCATTTTTGTTACAAAAGTAACAAATGAATTTGGTTGCTCTTGGGGAGAGAAGATGAGTGTTTGTGAAGATACTTGTTTTTGGGTGCATATGAATGGCATTTATTAAACTTGTGAGGTTAGAATTTAAATTTATTCTTGTAGTGATTTTTATTGGCTTTGCGTTGAGTTTTGGTGAATGGGTTATAGCCATATGTGTTTATGAAGGCAGGGCAATGCATTGTGCTTCATTCTAGGTGGATTTTTGTTGGTATTTGCAGTCATCAATGAATTGAAGAATTTGCTCTTTAGAAAATTGGATGAGATCAGTAATGAGAATAACAAGTGAAATTTCTCTGATCTCCATATATCTTAGAACCTTATCACCAAGATTATAAGGTAATCCTTCAAGATATTTTTTTTTGCAAACTCAATCTTATGTTCATCTTTGAGCAGATACAATAATTTTATGAAAGTTTTAGAACACTCAGTGAAATCTTTCAAGTCACAACATTGCATTAAACAAATATATTTCCTTAATCTTTTTTCTCTACAAACAGCTTCAGGGCAAAATTCATCAATCGGTAATTCTAACAAACAATTGAGGGCTAGTAATTACACTTGTACTTGGTTGTTGTTGTCCAGTCTAAGGGTTTGTCTAGACATGGGTGACAAATCTTTGATAAAATTTTGCATCCTTCCCAAATTCTAATTTGTGAAATCACTAGTCATGAACAATTCCCCACGTGTAGCTAACAACCAATTTATAAGTATTTTCTGAATTGGATCCAGATAAGGCTCCAATTATAATAAAAGTGTTGATCCAATTTTGTATTAGTTGGAATGGATCTTCAAACTTATCTACTTCTAGATACCATGGTTGTATAGGACATGTAGTCCTCATCATCATCAGGGTTTCTAATGATTTCTTTGTTTTCTTTTCATGTGATTTTGATAATGTAGGAATCACAAGAGCACTGGTTGTAGGTTTCTTTTCTTGAATAATCAACCAATCTAAAGATGTTAGGAGATATTTTATTGAAGTATCTACTTCTTCAAACCTTTTTTTCTTGTATAAATTCATATCTATCTTCTAAATTTTGATCTTTATCTATAATGGTAGTGATATGATTTTTAGTATTTCATCAGTCTAGGTATAATTTTTAGGTAAAGATGTTTTGACATCTTTCAAGTTGTTATGCTTATCAATAGCTATGTTTCCTAACTTTTGTACATTATGATGGATAATTTTTATAGAATCCTTAATACATATAACATCAAGACATAAATCATCAATATATTGTTGTAGGTGCTCACAAAACCTACTAATATAATTCCTATGTTTGAACTCATTTGATTGTTTTGATTCTTCTAAGGATTGCAGCTAGAAAGCATATTGAAAAATAATTATTTTTCCATATTCATTCTTGTAATTACCTCAAAGAGGAGGCCATCTATCATTTTTGTAGAATTTATCTTTTTGTTCTTTGTACCAATTTGCAGAAATCAGACTATCTGTTGAAACATGGAAACTTTTTTCAGATGTGGGTGATCTGTGCGAAAAGAGAATCTCCAGAGTGAGTCGATTCTCAAAATGATGAATATTATTCTAAGTAATTTATGGGAAAAGGGATAGAAGGATGACTGAAATTAAAACCTATGACTAACATATGATTTTCAAGACTTGATAATGATTTAATGATGATTTTGACTTCTTCCTCACAAACAGCTTTCAGAAAAACACAATATCTCACAACCTCTCATGAACAATTAACACATAAATAATTTGCATGAAGACCTGATTTTAAATACAACATGCAACCTATATTTTGAACTTTCTGCATCAAGAATTACAGTCTTAGGACATGACAAGGACTCTATGAACAAAAATCACAATATAACATCAAACTGAAACTGCAAGTAGACACAGAATCGAGAAGTAGGAATGTTTTTTTTATTCAACTAAAGGAGTATGCCAAAAAATTTCTAAACTGAGTACAAAAAATGAGTTTACAAGCTCCAAAATGTTAAGAGCAAGAAACTGCCAACTGAACTGAGAAGAAGCAAGAAAAACTAAGTTTCTTCAAAATATAACCCTCTAGTAACCATAATCCAAGCTCACAAAGAAGGCTCAAGGAAAAGGCCTCAAACTGTCTCAAAAGTCTGCATAAAAGTAGAAAAAATACACTGTTTCCACGTTCATACTGAAAAGCTCCTAAAAAGAGACTAAATCTGCTTTTAAAGCAAATAATACACCTTATCTCTCCAAGAGGAATCTCAAATCCAACTCAAGGCAGAAAATAAAAACAATCTACTAAAAATAGCAAAGAAATAGAAACAATTTGCTTTATCTTTGCTTTACATGATATGCAGATTTCACAATCTTCACAATCTGACCTATTTTTGCAATTAAAGATTTTTAAATCTTTTGCAAAACAATTACAACCTTATATCTCCATTACAATCTTGATTTTCTAAAAAATCACAAAATATACAAGGCATATTATTCTCTCAATACTTTAATTGATTTCTTAAAAATCAATTGAAAAATAACAACCCTAAGTCATAAGCAAAATCATCTTGCAAATTTTCTTGATTTCTCACAAAATCAATAAAACCTAGGATATTTAAATCTCCAATTTTCACTAAGGCATGAGTATGAATGTTAATATAAAAATCACAAGCCCTAAGGACTTAAATAAAGTCGACCTAGGCATATGAGAATTCGGCCCCTCAAGGTATTAAGCTTCATATTTTAATTCAAAATGCAAAGGATCCCTAAGTTCGAATTAGGACAAGAGACAAAAACAAGTCAAACCCTAAAAATCATTTCATTTTGCAATCATCATTTCTAAAGACTTTGGGCTCTGCCTGAAAGGATGGTGCCACCATGAGTGAGCTCAGTTTGTAGCTCATGTGCTTGAGAATCTTCACTTTTGTCTTCAAATGGTCGAATCCCTCACTATGATAAAGGTAAGTTGTCTTCATTGTATCTTCATGGCTTTATTTCTTGAGCCATTTTTGGTCTTGTGGCCGTGGATGTAACACAGTTTCTGATGCATTTCTACTTCCTGTGTCTATTTGTCATTTTTGTGTTTCTTGAAGGAGTTCGAGCTTTGAGCTTGGAGCTCCTTGTGAATGCTCTGGCCGCCATGATGAGAGATTGAAAACTCGGCTATCGACCTTCCTGTAGATGGATTCCCCTACAAAATGTATGGTAAACTATTCTTTAATCCATTTCATGGCCTCTTGTACATAATTTTTTAAAATATTTGGCTTAAAAGTCGCAGCCTTTGATTGTAATATAATGGATTTTGACATATTTTGGTCTCTCTGTTTTATTTCTTGTTTTCTCTCAATTGTGAGGTGCCATTAAGTGAGCTCGGACTTTAAGTTTGGAGTCTTTTGTACAGGTTGTGGTCGCGGCCAGTGTGTTCACTACGAGCATGAAATGGTAAGCCTTATGTCCTCTTTTGCTTTCCCTATTGCTTTCTCTCAAAGAAAAATAACAAGAGTTAGCTCTTGTGTGTTTTCATGACAATTTGTGAGCCAAAGGCTCCCTCTAGGCCACGTTGTGTACATACTTATTATGAGCTTTGAAAGGCATTTAGAGCTTGACCCATGAATATTTATTCATGTTGTATTTCCTTATGTTGTTTTTATAAAAACCCTCACATCGGTTTGTCATAAAAATGGAAAATCTTGTCTTAAATTCAAAACCCTAATGTGGGTATTCAAAATTTGAACAGGAATTTGTACATTTAATTATTTATACAAAAACTGGGCTCGACCCATCATGGCTTCTTCTGGTATTTGAGTTCTTCAATTTTCATCATATGGGTATTTATTGTTTGTGAAGAAAACGCATATATGGATGCATTTTTGTTGTATTCCAACCCATCCATAGAAACACTGTGTAAATTTTGTTTTTTGCAAAAACCCCACTTGGGTGTATAATATTATGAGAACACATATTTACTTCACCTTACTGTTGATAACCCTCATTCGAGTATATGAGTTTCTAGAAGAATATATCTTGCTGCTCCATAAAAATACCCATGTGGGTAAATTGTGTTTGATGAAAAACTGTATAGTCTAACTAAAGCCTTCATGTAAATATTTTGACTAAGATTACGCATTTTGATTACATTATGCATTTAAGTAGAAACCTCTCCATATATTTGTACTTGCTTGCATTTTTTAAGTGTCATTTCCATGTCGTTTTGAACCATCCATACACATAGAAATCTCTTTGATTGAATCTGTAGACTAGTTGTTTGCTTTAGTTTCCTATGCAATCACAATTATGCCCTTCATGGATGCACTCCACACCCTCATTAATCCCATTTCCTTTGTAACTTCTGCCCATTCTGGAAATAAATTTTAACTTGTTGTACCACTATTTGAAACACATGATAAATGAGGAAACAAAACTTTAAAATAGTGTACTCTTAGACTACTTCCCTCCAATGTCAGCCAAAACGATTGTGTCTAACACAGCTGATCACCGTACTCTACTCTTACAAGCAAGGTGATTGCTTCACCACATAATAAATGACTGGACTGTTTATGCATTAATTAGATGGTAACACTGTTTCTTATCTGGAACTCTTCGTGCATTTTTATGCTCCATTTAATAAAACCGTTATGTGCACTTGCTCTCTTCTGAAATGAAAGTCTGAAACAATTCTCTTCATTGAGGCATTATGTATGCATGTTCACTATCCTTGATTATGAGAAATAATATTGTTGAACCTTGCATAATATCATGCATCTGATGAACAAATAATACTGTGGCAAAAGAACATAAACCATACAGCAATGTTTGAGATGAATGTACTCAGTTAAATCAATTGAGTGGATTAAACCCATTGTTCACCCGTAGCTTTCAGAAAGCATTTACATGATTGTTATGAATGCACAGTTGGCTTAATGGCTTGATGGATAAACTCTACTTCACTCTTTCAATTGCATTTCCTTTCTTGATGAATATGATGATTGCAATTTTTATCTCAGCCCACTTGTAATGGATAAGGGGCAGCATGCCAAGATCTACCCTTGTGGGAGCTCATTTTTCTCCACATGCTTGGTCTTCAAATAATAATCAGCTTCATGATTTTCCCTATACCTGCACAAAGAAACAAATGATGTTAGCATAAAACAATATATGATCATGTTCATATATCTCTTTCAACTTCTATTTCTACACTTTCTTGATTGTTTCAGTGTATGATTAGTAGCATACTACATTATCGTTGATGGTTCATGTAGGTATATTCATAGTCGGAGCCTCTGGCATCCCTCTCTTCCTTCCTACAGGTCAACGGAGCTCAAAGAAGACAAATGGTGCACCACTTCTATGTCGGCCATCGATCAACAGGCAATGATGATTATGTTTATACTTATGTGATTGTTCCTTTTATGCATCTTCCATAGTGTAGTGTGTTGTTTATGGTGCACTATGACAGTCACATCCACGGCTTGTGTGGATATTTTATTTCAATCTTATGGTTTTCATTTTGAAAAGAAAAATGCATCTCAATGCAAATTTGTACTGTCATTTGAATTCTCGCAATCAAATGAAATTCTGTAAATATGAATCACTTTATGAAATAAAAGAAAGCAATTGAAATTCTTTGTTATTGAACGCTCAATCCTGTACTTCATTTGATTGTAAAATGATAAACAATTCTTGAAACTCGGTTTCCTCATTTCAATGCATAATTGTCACTTATAAAATGATAAACAAGATGCAATCAGCACTTAGCAATGCAGAAATAATTGTATTTCCACCTTTAAATATAACAGTATTTAATCTAGCTCCACCAATTGAGCTGTAGCGAAAAATTGGTAACATTTTAGCGATTTTTGCTAAATGCTTGCCTACTAAGCATAGATCAGTTGCCTTAAAACACTCCATTGGGTGCGGAGTCTAATCTAATCCTTCATGAAACTCAAAAACTTGAACAGCAACACTCCAAATAGCAGCAAAACAAAACGAAACAGAACATAAAGAAAACTAATAGGCCCTGATGGCCAACAGAACATGCGCAACAGCGCTTAGGGAAAGCAAACTGCTGAAATTAAATGTGTAACACACTTATTTGCAATACTACTCTACTTATTTACAAGATAGACTTATCTCAGAGGCAATGCTTGAGATGGATCCCATTAACTGGGATAGAAAGCACCTCTCCAGCCAACTTAGAAAGTTGGAATACGTTATGTTCTTTGCATTTCGTGATCACATAAGGCTCGTCCCAAATTGAATCGAATTTGGAATGTCGTCCAGGTTTGCTTTTAAATTCATTCCATTTGAAAACTAGATCTCCAACAATGAACTCAAGTGGTCTTTCCCTCTTATCAAAAGAGTTCTTCATCTGAGCTTGATGTATCTCAAGCTTCCTTAGAGCTTATTTCCTAGTTTCCTCTAGCTCTACTAGCTGTGCAAATCTCACCTCAAGAGGTTGTTCATTCAACAATTCTAGTTCTTTAACATAACTTAAAGTCGGCAACTCAATGGAAACAGGTAACTTAGCTTCTTTACCATAGGTTAGACAAAAAAGGAGAACAACCAGTGGCTCTTTTAGGAGTTATTTTGTCAGCCCAAAGGGATAACTTAAGCTTTTCATACCATGTCCTTTGATTGTCATCAACAGTCTTCTTAATTATCTGAATCAGATTCTTATTTGTAGATTATGCCTGACCATTGCCCTGCGGATAATAATTAGAAGACATGTTCAAATAAATATTATTTCTAACTGACCAATCAGAAATCCTCAAACCAATAAAATCCAAACCATTGTCAGAAATGATTGAATCTGGGACACCAAATCCATTTATGAGATCTTGATAAAGATTAAGCACAGAAGTCTTGTTTGCTTCCTTTAAAGCAACTGCCTCGGTCCACTTTGTAAAATAATTTGTGGCAGTAAGTATCCACTTATGACCTACGCTTAAAGGCTGATTGATAGGACCAATAAAATCTAAGCCCCACTTAGCAAAGGGTTGTTCCACCTGAATCGAATGCAGGGGCAAAGCTATAAGCCTCTATTTTCTAGAAAATAAAGCACATTTCTCACATTTTCTAACCCAAGCAATAGCATCTTTGAACAAATCTGGCCAATAGTAACTAGCCCGCATAATTTTAAGGGTTGTTCTTGTGGAAAAGTGACCTCCTAAAGGTCTATCATGAAACTCTGCTAAAAGCTTGTCAACTTGATCAAGCTGAATACATCTCAATAAAATACCTTGGAAATATCTCCTATAAAGAATGCCATCAATAATTGCATAAGGAATGACTTGTAATCTGTAATACCTTCTTTTTGCTTTGTCTAAGCCTTCGGGGCACTTACCAGTTTGCAAATAATGCATCATTTGCTACAACCAGGTAGCAGGAAACGCTGGAACAACACCTGCAACGTCATTATTTAGCACTATGTCCATATCTCTGGCTCCTTTTAAGTTGCCTTCGTTTCCAGCAATCTGTTCATACAAACCTTTGCCTCTAACGAGCTTGGTTACCTTAATATCAATGTCAAATTCCATTACTTTGGTAATCCAACCAGTACGCTTATCATTTATGTCTTTGTTAAGTAAGAAATCTTTAACAGTTGAATGTGCTACCAGCAAATGGATCTTGTTGTTGGACAGCATATGCCTAAATTTTTTTAAACTTCTCACAACAGCAAAAACATGCTTCTCGACAAAAGAATACTTCACCTCATAATCATGTAATACCTGGCTGAAAAATGCTACAGGCTGCTCCAAGCCTTCATCGTTTTGCTGGCATAACATAGCTGAAATAGTATCTACTCCTCCAAAGGCATATAGAATGAAGTCTTTGTCAAAGTTTGGATTAATGAGAGTAGGAGTAGCTGTGAAGGCTTCATTTATCTGCTCAAAGCTCCTCTTACCTTCCTTGGTCTAACTGAAAGGCATATTATTTTTAAGCATAGAAGTGAGAGGTTGCAGCAAAGCTGCAATATTCGGTATGAACCTCTGCACAAAATTTATTCTTCCAAGAAAGCTTTGCAAGCCTTTCTTGTGAGCTGGTAAAGGCAATTTAAGAATTGTGGAGACTCTTTCAAGAACTATAGAAATACCTTGCTTTGAAATAATATGTCCAAGCAGTTTGCCTTTGTGCACTTAAAATATACACTTCTTCGGATTGAGAGACACTCCGAACTCTCTACATCTCTAAAAAATCTTCTCTAAATGATCAAGATGTTCATTAGCATTTATGGAAAAAAAATTAATATCATCTAAATATACCAGAACGAACTTGTTCATAAGGCCATATCCATCACTCACTAAAACGTTGCTCCAGCATTGGACAAGCCGAAAGGAATCTTTTTATAGGCCATCGTGCCCCACTTAGTTGTAAATGTTGTCTTGAATTGATCCTCTTGCTTGACCAGAATCTAGTTGTAACCTGAGTAACCATCTAGCAAAGAAAATATGTCATAACCAGAAACTACATGTAGAATTTGCTCTGTTGAAGGGAGTGGGTAGTGATCCTTCAATGATGCTTTATTTAAATCTTGGAAATCGACACATAATCTGATTTCCCCAATTTTCTTCCTAACTGGTACTAAATTTGACACCCAAGAGGTGTGTTTGATAGGAAAAATAATACCACTCTCAACTAATTTATTTAGTTCAACCTTCATAAGGTGTTCTAATTTGGGGCTAAGAGGTCTATGTTTCTGTCTTATTGGTTTTGCGCCAGGCTCTAATTCAATAGTATGTTGGGCTAGTTCTGGGTTAAAACCTCTCAAATCTTTGTACTCCCAAGAAAAAACATCACTAAGTTTCTGATATAACAGAATAAATGTTTGTTGTTCCTCCTTATTACATACATTTCCTAGCTTGAGAAGCTTGCCTTTGAAGATTTCAATGGCTGCATAATGTTCTTAACGGTTAGGCCACACTTATGTTTTTGCACTTGGTCATCTAAATTGAACACAGATTCCAAGGTCACCAATCCTTTTGGTAGTTTGTTGGTCTTCAACTGCACAATCTAGTCATCATATTGTTGCTGTCATTTTTGTTGGTTTCCATTTGCAAACTCAACTTCAGCAATTAAGAAATTTACAATTTGCTCATCGCTGTCAAAAACCTACCAACTCACATTATTGTCAGGCACAAAAGGTCTGACCACTATTTTTACATATTGACGTTCCTCTACTTTATGAATTTCATTGGGAATATCAAACTGGGCTCCTATGGCAGCGAGCCTATCAACATGCTTATTTTCATTTCTAGGAATCGAAACAATATTAAAAGCATCAAAATCTTCCATCAAATCCCATACACGATGCTTATATTTCTTAAGAAAATCATTCTTGGCAGCATTTAAATTTCTAATCTGATTTACAATTAGTTCTGAATCACCATAAACCTACAAGAATTTAATACCTCATTTGTGGGCCCATTCGAGGCCATGCACCAATGCTTCATACTCAGTTGTATTATTCAAACAACTGAAAGCAAATTTGTAGGCTAAAAAGTGTTTATCTCCCTCTAGTGATATCAACATAGCCCCACCTCTAGCACCAATACTGCTTCTTGAACCATCGAAGTAAAGCTTCCAAAGCTCATTTCTTGTTTCTGCAGACGGTTCCTCCTCCTTATAAATATTAGGGATATCACAATCAGGTTCTCGAATCATATACACTCCTAATCCTATCTCATATGTGTGTTGAAAAGGGTCAAGCTCATGATCTTCGGCTGCCCATTCATCTAGATTGATATTTTCTATATGGTTTTTTTAGTCTGAGGTCATGGTTTGCTCCTCCAGTGCAGAGGTGGCGTAGAGATTATCGTTCATAGGATTTGGTGAATATGGTTCGATATGGTCTTTGGTGAGAGGCTCAGACTTTATGGTCACTTTCGTACCATACCTTGTTCTAAAGAAGAGATGAGACTAATCTGAAGATAGAAACCCACCCAACTTGGCTGTAAAATCCCTCGAGAGACAAATGGCAAAGTGCAGTGGCAAGTCAATGACATGTATATCCTAATGAATAGCAAGACTCAGGGATGCGTGCAAAGTAAGAGCCAAATTTTTGATAATACCAGCAATTTTAACAATAGACCCATCTAGTTGCACTACGCCTTTCTGAGGATTAGGCTCATAAACAAGACCTAACTTATCGGCTAAACTATTAGGCATGACTGAACTACTGGCACCAGAATCAACCATACAATTATGAATGATTTTATCGCCAATAATCAGACTTAAGTAAAATTGAGGATCCTTACCTCTTTAGTTTTTTGCTCATTTTTATCCTCTAGATTGATAGCAAGCACGACCTTAGCAACCCTTTGACCAGTATCATCGAAAATAGACAATTCAACTAAATCATTCTACAGTAGACCTTTTTTCCCAGGGAGGTGCAAAGCATCTAATACCGACATACTGACAATGGTTTTCTTGAGATGCTCAACAATATTAAATGATGAAGAATTTACCTTCTGCTAGTTTTTTGTGACAGCAACATCATTTTGCCTCTGCAAAGGCTATGAATACGTCGTTGACTACTCCTTGCTAGATATCTCTTGGCCTCTTTGCAGAATCTACACTTTAGGTTGTGTTGCAGCGTCAACATTTGATGAAATGGGTTGCTTACTGTTTGTGGGTTGCTGCTGTGAATTTCTAGCTTGATGTCCCAAATCCTTAGCTCTCTTTTTTGACTTGGTATTAGCCAAAACAGGAGAATTTTGCTGATCTTGACCATTCATGCCACAGAATTCAGAGCTCTACCAGTTTGGAAAGGAAACTTCCACGTTATCTTGTTGTTTTTGATTCTGATCTACAACATTTTCTGAACCAGCATAGCTGTTTTGGACCATTAAAGCCTGATTTCTCATTCCATTGGTGCACGTTGATTGTTTATGGGGCTAATTGCATGGATAACACCAATCGTGGGGCACAAGTTCCTTTGACGAACTGGCTATGTTTGGATTGAATGGCTGGAATGGCCTAGGGTTAAAATTCCTTCTTTGGGCTTGGTAATCATTCTGAAAAGCAAGCCTATTTGATTGGTTCCATTGATAAGTGGCTTGATAAGGCTTATTTTCATGACCTAATTGCTTCTTTATGCTCAAAAGATCATTCCCGATGGTCTTGAGTATACTTTTAATCTCTTGAAATTCTTGGTTTTGGGTTGGAGCAGCAACTTCTTGGGTTGTGTTATGATAGCCTATTGCTAGAACAGGTGGGACAGCATCTAAGGGGGTCAGCAGTAGGGGTAGGTGGCTGTATTTCTGGAAACAAAGGCATAGGAGGTCTAGGAATTATGTCTCCAACTTGGATGAGATAGTTCTCATCTCTAATGGCTATGTCATAAGCGTTAGGGAGTGTAATCCCACCCATAGATTGAGTCATGACTTAAATCTTACTATTCAAAGCTTTTAAGTAAAATAGAAAAGCATGTGCTGGTAAAGGTTTTACCGTTGCAAGAATCCTGTCCCAGGTTCTCTGAAATCGGTAGTTGAAATCAGCCAAGTGCTCATGTGGCGCCCTCTGAATGGTGCTCAACTGCTCCAACAAAGACAGATTATTATATTTATCAACAAAATGTTGATATAAACCGTTACCTAACACATCCCATGTCATGATTGAGTTGTTTGTGATACCTCTGAACCATTGTAATGCCTTTCCTTTGAGCGACGCAGCCAACAGCCTTAATGCGACGTTCTCTTGTGTGATGTTGTGAATAGAGCATAAGGTGTTATGTCACAAATGTGCTCAACCGGTGTAGTGAGGTCCTCCCCGGTGAAGTATGGCAGACTTCTAAGGGCTGCAACTAGGATGTCATCATGTTGAACAATTTTTAATGGACTGCCTCCATTGAAAAGTGTGAGTAGGTGTTGCCTTGGTGCTGCCATTAGCGGTACCCATGATATTGGAACAGGTACTCCTGGTGATAAAACCAAGGAATTGAAAAAAGGAGGTATTGACTTCGATCTCGCAGGTGTCTCAAAGAGCCTCCTTGTTGTTCTTCCTCTTCTTCGTGGTGGAGACAACTCCAGATATTCAAAAGGCGCAGTACTTGACCTTGTCTGTATTTTTCTCATGCACAGGCTGCACTAGCATGCAAAATAAGGATCGGAGTCGCTAGGTATATTATAATGAGCCTCCAAAAGGCTGAACAAATCTGCTGCATACACCAAACAGCAAATTAAAAACTCTAAAATTTCTCTGAAATGGCTTTCAGAGTCCCACCGGGCGTGCCAAAAATTGTTATCAATCAAATATGCACCCTTGTAAGATTTGCAAAAATCAGACTATCTGTTGAAACATGGAAACTCTTTTCAAATGTGGGTGATCTGTGCAAAAAGAGAATCTCCAAAGTGAGTTGGTTCTCCAAATGATGAATATTATTCTAAGTAATTTCTAGGAAAAGCAATGGAAGGATGACTGAAATTAAAACCTATGACTAACAGATGATTTTCAAGACTTGATAATGATTTAGTGATTATTTTGATTTCTTCCTCAAAAAAAACTTTCAGAAAAACAAAATATCTCACAACCTCTCATGAACAATTAACACATAAATATTTTGCATGAAGACCTGATTTTAAATACAACATGCAACCTGTATTTTGAACTTTTTGCATCAAGAATTACAGTCTTAGGACATGACAAGGACTCTGTGAACAGAAATCACAATATAACATCAAACTGAAACTACAAGTAGACACAGAATCGAGAAGTAGGAATGTTATTTTTATTCAACTGAAGGAGTATGCAAAAATCTGTCTGAACTGAGTACAAAAAATGAGTTTACAAGCTCCAAAATGTTAAGAGCAAGAAACTGCCAATTGAACTGAGAAGAAGGAAGAAAAACTAATTTTCTTCAAAATATAACCCTCTAGAAACCATAATCTGAGCTCACAAAGAAAGCTCAAGGAAAAATCCTCAAACTGTCTCAAAACTCTACATAAAAGCAGTAAAAACACACTGTTTCCATGTTCATACCAAAAAGCTCCTAAAAACAGACTAAATCTGCTTTTAAAGAAAATAAAACACCCTATCTCTCCAAGAGGAATCTCAAATCCGACCCAAGGTAGAAAATAAAACCAATCTGCTAAAAATAGCAAAGAGATAAAAATAGTTTGCTTTATCTTTGCTTTACATCATATGCAGATTTCACAATCTTCACAATCTGACCTATTTTTGCAATTAAAGATTTTTAAATCTTTTGCAAAACAATTACAACCTTATATCTCCATTATAATCTTGATTTTCTAAAAAATCACAAAATATACAAGGCATATTATTCTCTCAATACTTTAATTGATTTCTTAAAAATCAATTGAAAAATAACAACCCTAAGTCATAAGCAAAATCATCTTGTAAATTTTATTGATTTCTCACAAAATCAATAAAACCTAAGATATTTAAATCTCCAATTTTCACTAAGGCATGAGTATGAATGTTAATATAAAAATCACAAGCCCTAAGGACTTAAATAAAGTCGACCTAGGAATATGAGAATTCGGCCCCTCGAGGTATTAAGCTTCATATTTTAATTCAAAATGCAAAGGATCCCTAAGTTCGAATTCGGGAAAGAGACCAAAACAAGTCAAACCCTAAAAATCATTTCATTTTGCAATCATCATTTCTAAATACTTTGGGCTTTGCCTAAAAGGATGGCACCGCCATGAGTGAGCTCAGTCTGTAGCTCGTGTGCTTGAGAATCTTCACTTTTGTCTTCAAATAGTCGAATCCCTCACTGTGATAAAGGTAAGTTGTCTTCATTGTATCCTCATGGCTTTATTTCCTAAGCCATTTTTGGTCTTGTGGCCGTGGATGTAACACAGCTTCTGATGCATTGCTACTTCCTATGTCTATTTTTCATTTATGTGTTTCTTGAGGGAATTCGAGCTTTCAGCTTGGCGCTCCTTGTGAATGCTCTAGCCGCCATGATGAGAGCTTGAAAACACGGCTATCGAACTTCCTGTAGATGGATTCCCCTACAAAATGTATGGTAAACTGTTCTTTAATCCATTTCATGGCCTCTATTACATCATTTTTGAAAATCTTTGGCTTAAAACTCATGACCTTTGATTGTAATATAATGGCTTTTGACATATTTTGGTCTCTCTGTTTTATTTCTTGTTTTCCCTCAACTGTGAGGCGCCATTAAGTGAGCTCAGACTTTAAGTTTGGAGTCTTTTGTAAAGTTTGTGGCCACGTCCAGTGTGTTCTCCTACGGGCATGAAATGGTAAGCCTTTTGTCCTCTTTTGTTTTCCCTATTGCTTTCTCTCAAAGAAAAATAACAAGATTTTGCTCTTGTGTGTTTTCATGACAATTTGTGAGCCAAAGGCTCCCTCCAGGCTGCGCTGTGTATATACTTATTATGAGCTTCGAAAGGCACTTAGAGCTCGACCCATGAATATTTATTCATGTTGTATTTCCTTTTGTTGTTTTTATAAAAACCCTCACATCGGTTTGTCAGAAAAATGGAAAATCTTGTCTTAAATTCGAAACCCTAATGTGGGTATTCAAAATTTGAATAGGAATTTGTACATTTAATTATTTATGCAAAAATTGGGCTCGACCCATCATGGCTTCTTCTGGTATTTGAGTTCTTCAATTTTCATCATATGGGTATTTATTGTTTGTGAAGAAAACACATATATGGATGCATTTTTGTTGTATTCCAACCCGTCCATAGAAACGTTGTGTAAATTTTGTTTTTTGCAAAAACCCCACCTGGGTGTATAATATTATGAGAACACATATTTACTTCACCTTATTCTTGATAACCCTCATTTGGGTATATGGTTTTTGGAAGAATATATCTTGCTGCTCCATAAAAATACCCATGTGGGTAAACTGTATTCAATGAAAATTTGTATAGTCTAACTAAAGCCTTCATGTAAATATTTTGGCTGAGAATACGCATTTTGATTACATTCTACATTTAAGTAGAAACCTCTTCCATATATCTATACTTGCTTGCATTGTTTAAGTGTCATTTCCATGTTGTTTTGAACCATCCATACACACAGAAATCTCTTTGATTGAATATGTAGACTACTTGTCTGCTTTATTTTCCTATGCAATCATAGTTATGCCCTTCACGGATGCACTCCATACCCTCATTCATTCCATTTCTTTTGTAACTTCTTCCCATTCTGGAAATAACTTTTAACTTGTTGTACCACTATTTGAAACATACGATAAATGAGGAAACAAAAATTTAAAACAGTGTATTCTTAGACTACTTCCCTCCATTGTCAGCCAAAAAGATTGTGTCTAACATAGTTGATCATCGTACTCTGCTCTTACAAGCAAGTTGATTGCTTCACCACTTAATAAATGACTGAACTGTTTATGCATTAATTAGATGCTATCACTGTTTCTTATCTGGCACTCTTCATGCATTTTTATGCTCCATTTAATAAAATTGTTATGTGCACTTGCTCTCTTCTGAAATGAAAGTTTGAAACAATTCTCTTCGTTGAGGCATTATGTATGCCTGTTCACTATCCTTGATTATGAGAAAGAACACTGTTGAACCTTGCATAATATCATGCATATGATGAACAAATAATACTGCGGAAAAAGAACATAAACCATACAACAATGTTTGAGATGAATGTACTCAGTTAAATCAATTGAGCGGATTAAACCCACTGTTCACCCGTAGCTTTTAGAAATCATTTTCATGATTATCATGAATGCACAGTTGGTTTAATGGCTTGATGGATAAACTCTACTTCACTCTTTCAATTGCATTTCCTTTCTTGATGAATATGATGATTGCAATTTCTATCTCAGGCCACTTGTAATGGATAAGGGGCAGCATGTCGAGCTCTACCTCTGTGGGAGCCCCTTTTTCTCCACATGCTTGGTCTTTAAATAATAATCAGCTTCATGATTTTCCCTATACCTGCACAGAGAAACAAACAATGTTAGCATAAAACAATGTATGATCAAGTTGATATATCTCTTTCAGCTTCTATTTTTGGACTTTCTTGATTGTTTCAGTGTATGATTAGTATCATACTACATTATCGTTGATGGTTCATGTAGGTATATTCATAGTCAGAGTCTCTGACATCCCTCTCTTCCTTCCTACAGGTCAACGGAGCTCGAAGAAGACAAATGGTGCACCACTTCTGCGTCGGCCATCTATCAACAAGCAATGATGATTATGTTTATACTTATGTGATTGTTCCTTTTATGCATCTTCCATAGTGTAGTGTGTTGTTTATGGTGCACTGTGACAGTCACATCCACGGCTTGTGTGGATATTTTATTTCAATCTTATGGTTTTCATTTTGAAAAGAAAAATGCATCTCAATGCAAATGTGTACTATCATTTGAATTCTCGCAATCAAATGAAATTCTGTAAATATGAATCACTTTATGAAATAAAAGAAAGCAATTGAAATTTTTTTTTATTGAATGCTCAATCCTATACTTCATTTGATTGTAAAATGATAAACAATTCTTGAAACTCGGTTTCCTCATTTCAATGCATAACTGTCACTTATAAAATGATAAACAAGATGCAATCAGCACTTAGCATATGCAGAAATGACTGTATTTCCACCTTTAAATATAACAGTATTTAATCCAGCTCCACCAATTGAGCTGTAGCGAAAAATTGGTAACAGTATTCACCATATTTTAAAAAGGGCAATTTGATATAATTTTCTTTCCCTTATCTTTCCTTCCTAGTCTTAAAGAATTAGGGAAGTAATATTCTAGATATCTTGGTACTGATTCTAAGGGATCTAGTCCTATATTTAAAGGACTTTTTTCTATTTCTACAAAAAATGTGCTTTAATTTTTCTAGATGAAGCACTGAAAGAGGATCTAGCACTATGGAATTATTCTTCAAAAGGATTTGAAGAATAACTTTTGGTAGAAATAGATCTTGGTATAATACTTATATGGTTCTAACTAACATTATTGACTAGTTTGGTAGCTTCTAATAATCTAGGTGTGACATTCTGCATCCAATCAAGTCTCTATCTTGAAGGAATATCAATATTATTGATATATCCCTTGTGTAGTTTCTCTTCACCATGCATTGCTATAGTGTATAGTAAATTCTCAAGAATAGCAAGATTATTTGTATTCATTATAGAACACAAGACTTGTATGTTTACAAAAGAATATATGAATCTATAACGAATATATTTAGAACATATAAGGAAGTAAATATACCTCAACAATTTAAGGATACATATTTTACTTTTGAGCATTTTTATCTCTAGTTGCTACTATAAGATTAGGAAAATAAGTAAAGCAGACAAATTTTTTTGTCAATTTGGAAGGATGGATATCTAGAAGGCATGATTATAATCAACTTTTCTTTTGTCACGAAGAGATAAATAACACATAGGTCATTTTTTTTCATGAATATGTGACCCTATAGTGACCTGGATGGCTCCAAAATACACAAAATTCACATCCTTGTGTTTTCTAATATAATCTATTTCTTTGGGAGGTAAGAGATAGAATTTTGGTCTGGAAAGTTTTCTTAGGTCATATTCTAATGGTAATTCACTTGTGCCTTCATTCATGGAATGAAAAAATGATTGAAAGTAGATTTTGAAATAAAATTCTTCAACAATCTTGGACCTAAAGTATTTTTCTTATAAACTATCTTTTATTTTAATTAAGGAGGCTCATAGTTACTTACTTGGCCTTCAATGACTTCTTCTGAAGTATGAATATCATACATTTCTTGTATATCTAATTCTTCTTCTATTGGTTGCACAAGACGTATCTCAAACTATCTCTTCATACTAGCTTCATTGATTCTTTCAACACCATCTTGAATAGAAAAGTCATGGAATTATGTCATTTCTTTGAAGAGTGAGAAGTCTAGACAATTTAGAGTAAGCTTACATGGGTTTTACGAGACAGAAACAACTTAATCCTTTAAGGGGAGAAAATTTACAATATCACAACAATTGAAATATAGATGAAGAATAAACTCTCAGTCTCAACACTCAAGTGAAACCCTACAAAGATGATATTTGTACTCTAAATAACTTCTCAATACACTTTACTCAAAATGGAGGCTCCTCTCATTAATATGGTCCTTTGAGCTCCTTGATATAAAGTTTGAAAATGGAAATCAAACTATCTTGTCATTATAAAACCTAGATTATTTTGTGATGAAGTTGGATTCTACATAATGTCTGCTCAAATAATCTGCAACAATATTTTCCTACCCTAGAATGTGGTGGACTTTATAATTAAATAGATTTAAATATTTCTACCATCTCAAATACTTCCCTATGTTGTCATTTCATCCACGATCCTTTTTTAAAAGTGATGAATCTAGTACATTATTTTTACTGGCAATTTATTTAGATGCATTAATTTTAAAGAAAAATTCTTTAAGTTCTTGATCACACTATAGATTTCTTTGTCAGAAGAAATCCATTTTCTCACTTCCTATGGGAACACACCACTGGCATATTCTAATATATATTCTTTACCATCTCTGATATAGGATAATTTCCCTCCCGATGCATAATATGAAGCATCAATATATAGCACAAACTGATCGGTTGTGGGAAAATGCAAAATAGGAAGATGTGTACCTTTTATTGAATGGTCTTGACCACATCATCATGAACTTTGCTCCATTGAGTTTTTCGCTTGTTGAGTATCTGTTGTAAAAGTTCTCAATAAAATCCTACACCTAGATGAAAATTATATTTACATAACTTAAAATGCCTAAGAATCCTTGCAGCTCCTTAGTATTTAGTGGAGGCTAAAATTCAAGGATCTTATCTTTAATATGAGGTTGAATCTAAAGTTTACAATTGTTAACAACCATCCCTACAAATTTACAATAGTCTTGACACCATTGAATTTTTGATAGGGACAAAACAATCCCAAAATTTAAAGCTAATCTATAAAATGTTTCTAAATGAGCTTTATACTCATTAAATTCTTTGATAAATATTGAAATATCATCAATGTAAACACATAGTAAGTCTTCGCAACCACAAAATATTTTATCCATTCTTTCCTAGAAGTAAGGGGGTTCATTCATCAAATACTCTCAACCACTTAGCCAAAATAGCCAAGCTTAGACAACTACCCATGTTCTTGCTTTTATAGACATAAGCTTGCACAAAACCACCAAGTGGTATTACATAAACTATATGACTAATACCATGAGCTTGCAAAACCATTTTCCCCCTAATTTACTTTTTGGTACCTAGTTTTCTCAATATTAATTATTTTTTCCAATGTACAAACTCGCATTAAATATTTATCCTAATATTGCATGCAACACATAAAGTGGCCCCAACAATTTCAAGCCAATGTGATGAACACATCCCTAGATCCCTTAGGTGCAGAAAAACTAATATTAAATTACATTATATCATTATGCAAGGTGGATAGCACACATTTTCCTAACAAAATTTGTGATGGGCTTGATAATTGGTTAGTTTTCCTTTTACTGTTTCATACATTTCATCATCTCTTCCTACTAAGTTTCAAGACATTATGAAAACCTTTTATACATTTTATATACTTTTAGGCAATATTAAGCATGTGGATATGGAAACATGTTATGTTGATATGTGTTGTATGAATTCATGAATTTCTGTGAAATTTAGTAGAATTTTATGTTTAAATTATGATTTTTAATAATAAGGATGCCTTAGGAATGAGACTAAAATTTTCAACAAGAAAAATTGTCAACCCACAACAATGGGTTTCTCAGCCCGCAACATAAGGATTACAGATTGTTGTAGAGAAGAAGTCAATCGACTGGGGTGTGACACTTTCAGAAGAAAATGGAGGTGATCATTTATTGATTAGTCCGTGAGTCACCTAATATTGATCTTACCTATCAATAAGACAACAAGGAGGAGTCTAATTGCAACGGGATTGAATTATGACAGAACTGTTTTATGAACATGTTTTTTTATGAGCAATTAATTTGATGGACATAGAGTTCATATTTGGTTTTTCTACTCCTATTTCATATAGTTATTCTATTTTAAAACTCGGTCCTCTTCCTATCTTTTAGGAAGATTTTGCATTTGTTTTATGTATTTTTTTAGTCCATGAATAATAAAACTCCTCACAAACCCTATATATTAGGATCTTTTGTCAAGGAGATCTAGTTATCTAGTTATTATTACTAAATAGTTGAAACAATTTTATGAATAGAACATGTGTTATTTGAACAAAGATCTTCAATAGATTCCTATTATATTTTGTGTAATAGTTTAATGTTAGGATGCAATAAAGATAATTAATTTGATATCATGATTTTTTGAGTGAGTTTTTCATAAAATCTTGTGGAAGAAGCAACTCAAGCAAGGTCCACTTGAGGTACTGCTAAACCACTTGAGTTTCAGTTGTTAAAATAGATAATACATTATGAATTCAATTGGTAGCTTTCAGTTATATGATTTTAAATATTGTAATTCATTAGTTTTATTATGTAGCTTAATGTTTTGTTTCATACTCCAAAGAAATTATCTAGGTTAGGAAACTACAGTTTAATAGTTAATAGTTATAGCCTTCAACATTAGGTACCTGTAGCAGAATATTTAATTCCCCTATTTTATGAATTAGCATTTTATTTTGATTTCCATATTTTACTATATTTGCACATATTTTAGTCATCTATACTCCATTGATGTTGGATATTTAGAATCTATGAATACACATACTTTATCAGCACTATCTAAAGTTTTACGACTCCTTGGTTGATAATTTAATGCAGCCCTCTTGTGAATGATGAGTTGTTTAGTTAGGGATCCTTAGGTCCTCTAAGTTGTGTGTACATCCAATGGCACCAAGTTAATTAGACATTAGAATGGCTCCAAATTTTTTGCATCATTGTCATGGATGGTGCTAAGTTTAGGATTATTCTATGTGTTTTCAATTCCTTTCAAGCTTTCATAATCTAGAAATTGTGTTTCAAGCATTAGGGAAAATAGGTATTTTAACCATCAACAACAACATGATTTACTAACAATGTACAAGAACCAATGATCTAAAGAGTTGGAACCATTGCATACGGAGGCAATGAGATGCTCTGGGGATATTTCTCCCCTCAACACACAAAGCATTTGAAGATACTGGTGGACAAAGTGAAGAGATTGAGGGAATACATGAGGAAAAATTATCCATTACACTAGTAGCTACACCAAATACAAAGGAGGCTTCTAGAATACACTTTGATATCATGGTTGAAGAAGTCGTGGATAACCTAAGAGAGCATGTCCTGTTTGAATTTCATATAACCAACCAGGAAAGGGTTGTTTCACTTTAAATATGCCTCCTTTAGCACTACATGTCTTTTATGGATTGGTTACAGAGGATCCAAACACCTTTCTCTTTGATTTTGATGTACTATGTTGGGGCTATCACTACACTACAAATGCTCACTATCTTAAATTATTCCCATCCATACTAAAGGATGTTTATTTACATTGGTTTTGGTTGGGAAGGAATGATGTTCCCAACTAGGAGACTATAAAGAAAAAGTTCTTAGAATAATATCAATATTAATGCAAAGGTACAGATGGAAAGAGGGATGGCATCTTTAGGATGTCATAGAAAGAGGATGAGTCATTGGAAGATTATGTTGAGAGGTTTCGATTCTTTCTCAAGAAATCTCATCAAAATATACTCTCCCCTGAATCCTTACAACTATTATTTTTAAGGTGAGTTCACAAAGACTATATGGATACCCTCAATCTCATTGGAGTGGGAGACGTCTCACAATTACCCTTTGATGATATTTTTAAAGCACGTACAAAAATTACTCTAGTTCATTCATCAAGAATACCAAGGGTGACAAAACCCCTTCTCTCAAAAAATCATCCACTAGAGTTTCAAGGGTAGAGCTTAGCAATCTTCTATCTAACATGAAGGAGGACAACATTAGCCACTTGGCTACCCAACTAGATGTTGAACAAGACAACTGAGAGGGGGGTGAATTAGTTGTAGCAAATTTTAACCTTTAAGAACTTTCACCAAAGATTAGATCAATTATCATTCACAAATCCTTTACTCTACTAATGTGATTAACCATTAAGTGAAAAAGTAGAAACTGAAAAGCATCACACACACAGTAACACTAGATTTATGTGGAAAACACAATAAAGGAAAAACCATGGTGAGGATTAGCTCACAATATATAGAATATCAAAAATTGAATACAAAGGCTCACTACCGGAGAAGGCTCACTGCCAAAACAAGGGTTAACCACCTGGAGGGCTCACTACCACAGAATTAAAAAGAAGATAGAAGAGATTTGTTACAGAGAGAAAACAATCTCAATGAAAAAAAGATTTCCACCACAATTCACTCACACACTTGTAGACATGCTTGAATAATAGAGTATGTACTTTTAGCTCACTGCTTTCGGAACCTCTCAATTAGATTTCACATTGAACTACTCAAACTCACATCGCATACATATAGTTTTGCATCTATATTGCATCTATCTTGCTTGCATTCATCCACTTTCTACATCTCAACCTCTATTTATACCATCGTCAACTTTGAAACTCATTCAAATTTAGCCACACACCATTTGCATTTACAAATTCAAATTAGGTCGATGCCAGAACATTCTATGGTGGAATTAGAATGAGGGCGGCCCAAACACACACTCTTAATGAGGACCTAAATAAGTCCCAGCACACCTCAACACACTTCCATTAACTTCGTAAGTAGTGTTAAACAGAAGGTCATCCAAACTAGTGTAAAACACATAAATCAATTAAGCACAAGTAGCCTTAGCATGATCTAATCTCTCTAGATAACAAAATTAATATGAACACAGCCCCAACAACTTATCCTAGAACCGCAAGTCATAAGACTGAAACTAGAAGAAATCTAAAGCAACAACATTTCTCCCGAACCTCAGCCAAATACATAGAAAAACATGATTCACAACTGGTGAACATAACTCACACTATACATCAATCCAGAAACCCAAAATATGGTTATAGCAACTTCCAACAATCATGATCAATACCTCAGATCCTCACTAGCATAGTAGAAAACCCCAGAGAAAAACTTGGAGAAAACACTGAATACCTGCAACCTTTCTTTATTACAATTTTCTCAATATCCTCGACATATTCATCCAATAACCATCATTCATGATATCAATGGAAACAACAACTGGTTGTAAACCAATTAACTAGTTGACATCAATGGAAACACCTTCATACTTGCAACAATATCCCCCTTTGTCATTCATGGCAACACATGATGAGAAAAACCATCAAAGACAACACAACAACTTTGAACACATTTTCAATGATTTTACTTTCTCCCCCTTAGTAGATAAACTTTTTCACATGATAATTTCTCCCCCTTTGACATCAATGACAAAGGAAAAATATGTTTTTATATTGATTTCCCCTTTGACATTAAGAACAAAATACTCTTTCAATGACAACACATGACACTACCTACTCCCCCTGAGAGGTAGCCACCAAACATCAATCTAGAAGAAATATAGATCCATAGACCCACTGAACTAATGCATCTCCATATGCATCTAGTTCAAGAAAGGAGTGGAAATAACCTCGAACTTCTTGCAGAGATACTCAAAAGTATCTTTAGGAAGAGCCTTCATAAATATGTCAACAACCCGATCCTTCATAGGTACGTACATACTCAATCTTTACTCCATTTTCCACAACCTTTTCTCTCAAAAAATGATACCTTATTGATATATGATTTTTCCTTGAGTGCATCACTAGATTCTTTGAAATGTTAATTACACTTGTATTATTGTAGAAGATAGAAATGGGATCATCATACATTACTTTGATATCTTTCAATGTCTGTCTCATCCACAAAACTTGTGTATAGCAAGATGTCACAGCAATCCTCTACAATGGATAAGGAAATTGAATCTTGCTTTTTACTCAACCATGACACCAATCTGCAATCAAGAAAAAATGCACCACCACTTGTACTTTTTTGTCATCAACACAACTTTCCCAATCTACATCTGTATAAGCACTTATTGTAAAATCAATATCCCTAGGATACCATAAGCCATAATCCAGAGTGCCATTCAAATATCAAAATATCCTCTTAACAGCAACAGCATGTGTTTCTCTAGGATCTTCTTGAAATGTAGCCACAAGACAAACTACATGCATAATATCTGGTCTAGTAGCAGTTAAATACAGCAATCCTCCAATCATAGATCTATATTTTCTCTAATTAGCCTTAGGTGAATCATCATCTTTACTCAATTTGCAGCCAATCACCATAGGATTGCATCCCAGTTTGGAACCATCCATCCCAAACTTCTTCAACATTTCTATTACATACTTTGACTTGGAAATAAAAATCTCTTTCTATGTTTGATTAATTTGTAGCCCAAGAAAGAAATTCATCTCACCAAACATAGACATAATTTCAAATTATTTTTGCATCTCTTTAGTAAACATCTTGCACATTGTTTCATTTCCTCCAAAGATAATGTCATCAACATATACAACCACTATCAAGATCTTGTCATTTTCAATTTTAAAATATAGATTACTATCTATTGTACCTTTTTTGAAAGCTTGTTGAATCAAATATCTATCTAACCTTGCATACCAAGCTCTAGGAGCTTGCTTTAATCCATATAAAGCCTTCTTCAATCTACAAACCATATCTATTTGATCTAACAATTGAAATCCTTTTGGTTTTTCCATGTAGACTTCTTCTTCCAATTCACCATTCAAAATGTAGACTTAACGTTCATCTGATAAACTTTAAAATCTTTATGATGAGAAAATGCTAAAAACATTTTGAGAGCTTCCATCCTTTCCACTTGGGCAAAGGTCTCCTAAAAATCTATACCTTCTACTTGTGAGTAACCTTTACATACAAGTCTTGCTTTATTTCTAACCACTTCTCCATTCTCATTCAACTTGTTTTTGAATACTCATTTTGATCCAATTATGTTTCTATCTACCGGTCTAGGGACCAATTCCCAAGTTTGATTCTTCTCAATTTACATAAGTTCTTCTTCCATAGTTTTCAAAAAATGTTCATCATTGCATGTTTCACTCACAGTCTTCGCTTCAACTTCATAAAGTAAGCATAGATTTATTTCATCAGCAGCAGCAGATTTGCTTCTTTTCAACACTCCTTTCCTCTTGTCTCCAGTGATTTGAATTTCTAAATGATTTATTTGCACATATTTAGGTGTATTTGGGGACACCACCAAAGCTTCTTCTTCTTCATTTTGCTTCTCTTGTTCTTCCACAACTTCTTTCATTCTTATGCAATCAGGTTCATAAAATACATATCCATCAACTTCAATTGAATTCTTCAATGCTTCATCAACCTTCACATTTTTGCTCTCTACAATCTTTCTCAGTCTCTTATTGAAACATCTATAAGCTTCGCTTCTAGTAGAGTATCCAAGGAAGATACCTTCATCACATAGAGCATCAAACTTCCCTAGATTTTCCTCATCCCGTCTGATATAACATTTGCTTCCAAATACCTTGAATTATTTAATAGTAGGAATTCTTCCACACTATAGCTCATAGGGGGTCTTAGTACTGTTATCTTTTGCTTGGTATCAATTGAACACACAAACAACAGTGTGAATAGCTTCTCTCTAGTAAATTTTTGGTAGACCTGCCTCTATAATCATTGATCTAGTAGCTTCTTGAATTGTTATGTTCTTTCTTTCAACAACTCCATTCTACTGAGGAGTTCTAGGAGCACATAACTATATTTTTATTCTATGAACTTCATAAAAAATATTGAACTCATTCGAGGTGAATTTTCCACCTCTGTCAGACCTCAAGCATTTTATTCTCAAATTTGCTTCATTCTCAACCATAGCCTTAAATTCCTTGAATCTATCTAATGCATTAGATTCCTCTCTAAGAAAAGTAACGCATGTGTATCTAGATTAATCATCAATCAGAAGAATAAAGTACCTGTCACCTTGTAGACTTCTCACTCTTGAAGGACCACAGAGATCTGTATGAATCAAATGCAGTAGTCTAATAGTAGATTTTTCCTTTGACCTAAAGCAGTTTGTAGCTTGCTTTCCAAACTGACAATTCTTGCAAATAGCATTAACATGCTTTGTAATGCTCGATAAATCTCTCACAACTTGTATTGCACTAATTCTCACCAAGTTATCAAAATTCATATGACACATTCTCTGGTGTCATAACCAACTGTCATTAATCTGAGTCATAAAGTAGTGTTCTTCAACACCTTGAGTTGATAAATATTACCTTTAGACTTCTTACCAATAGTAATCACTGATGAGACAAAAAAATATTTCATCTACTAGCCAAATAAAAGCATGTATTTTGTTTAATTATGAAGTTTATCAAGATTGAGCATGATGAGGCAAGTAAGAGATTTTTAGTTGGAGCAATAAATATTTCATCATATCTTGAAAATTATAAACTAGGTTCTTGATATTTTTGGATAAAAATTTGGAGACAAGAAGGTTAAAAAACCCATTTAATTTCATAAAAACCTAGTTCGTGGTTTGAGATAAAACTTCACAATTTCGATGCTCTGAAACTTTGCTTTCATGCTTCACTAGTTCGATGCTCCGAAACTTTGTTGCTCCATAATTTTTGGAGCTAAGAAGGATCTAGGTGAAGGATCATTTATGAAGAGGTTGATCAATTTTGGCTTCTATGAGCAATTAAGAGACAACAGTTGAGAGCATCTAGGGGGCAGTTTCAAACATTAAGGTGGGTTGTTAGGTTGTGCAAACAAATGGAGCATATCTAGGAGACAGTTTTGGGTTGTTTGAACCTTTTTGCAAGCATCTAGGAGCTATTTTATGAGCTTTAATGATACACAAGGGAAAGGAATTACTTTTTCAGTGGTCAAATGTCTTTTTGGAGCTTGTTTAGGGGCTCCAAAATAGGCATATTTGTTTTGGATGACCAAAAAATATTAACTCAGCAAGATGAAGGAAAGACTTATCTTTTTCCCTTAACACATGTTCCTATCTTCTAGCAAGCTATTGCACAGCAATTAAGGCTCATATTTCAGATTAGTTGAAGATAAGAATTCTATAAATTCATTGTAATCAAGAAATCAAATGTTGGAAGAATTTTATAAAATAATATAGTTCAATATTTTAGCAGTAGTTATTTGTAGTTTCATTTCTTAGCAGTCATTTCATTTCCATTTTTTTACATTTCCAATATTTCCCTTTACAAGTTTCTTAGGATAGTTTATTTTCCAGCAATCTTTCAATTCCCTATTATTTACATTTCCAAAATTTCTCTTTGAACACTTCTTAAAATAGATTTCATTCCAACATTTTCATTTACAAGCTCTTAGATTAGATTGGATTCCAATATTTCTTTCATGCATTACTTTTCAATTTTTTTTGTAGAAAAAAATGTCATGCAAATGATTTCTTCTCCCTCTTGCATATTTCCATGGACACTGCCCTAGATTGACATTTACAATTAAATGATGATAAATGCAATGACACTCATCAATCACTATTTTGAATCCTTGATTTCACATCTCTCATCCTCAAATACAAGATTATATCCTTTAATACACATTTTTCTAACACTTAAAAGATTATGCCTTAAACCCTTAACATAGTAGACATCATCAGTATTATTCTTCCCATCAAAACTTACTAAACTTGTTACACAAATCTTTGCACCAGTATCATCTCCAAAATTAACAAAGCCTCCATATTTTTTAAGTTGTTAGCGAATGGAATGGCTCAAGGTAAATATACTTAGACAAATGACTTTCAGCCCAAACATAGCACTAGCAAAATCTGCTAACAACTCTAAAAAGACCACAATTGCATTTGTGGCTTTGCTCTGAATTTTGTCGAGGTACAACTCCCTCACCATATTTTCAATGAATTAAACTAATCTAAAGAAAATGGGTATGCTTTTAACCAGAAAGCAGGAAAGGTAACTAATGTTAGCTCATAAATATGAAACTAATGCTGAAGTGGAGATCACAGCCATTAATAATCAAGGCAAAGATTGAAAACTTATGACCCTCAAATCAACAAAAATAAAACCAGACTAATAAATGAATGTTATATAGCTTATCTTTGAAAGAAGACACGACCATATCGTACACATAATTCTAAGATCAGCATACAAAGCATCATTTTATTTATAACACACAGATTATAAATCATTACAGTCTTAAATAAATGTTAATCCTTCTCGAGAACACCCCCTAGTGTATCTCCCAAAAAAAGGTCCCTAATTTCGTTCCCAATTTCAAATTTATAGCAAAGACAAGGCCACTGGATGATCGCCAAAACCGTTACCAAATTAGTGGCTTCTTGTTTTCCAATGTTTCTTGAGAATTACTAAATCAATCGGAAGAATTGATCTTGGCAAAGGAATGGACATCAATAAGAATAAATTGGCCTTGATCACACCAATAGTCGTCGAATGACCTTTTGCATAGCCAAACAATTAATGCAACGCCTAGGAATATCAAATGATAGCACGTGTATGATGCTTGATGGGAAATTGTAATTTAAACCAACTCAAATCAGCCATAAATTGGGATTCAATTGTCATCTCATCATACTTAGGAGAATGCACCAATGTCTAACCAATATTCTATAAATTCAACCAACGTCACCTTTCTTCGTCAATCAATAGGATCAAATATGGCAAGCTCCTAGAGTGATGGTAACTCTGCCAATAACTATATTGTTTTGGAAGAGATTGAGTGCAGTCCAGTGTTTTGGCATGTATTAGACCAACTAAAGGAGGTTTTCACAGTGTAGAGAGAGGTAGAGGAAGAGGTGCTCCACAACATCTTGGGTGAGGTGCTTCTGAGCCAAGCCCATGTGCACAACACAACTATGTTGGAGCGCTTCATATATAATGTCATCAAGACTTTTGGTCATCGTGACTGGGGAGTGAGAGCACAAGATTGCCTGGTGAAACCAAAGTTGCATCATCAAGTTAATCTGGCAATTAATGGGCTTAGTCACTATCCTCGAAATGGACTGATAGAGGACGCCATCTGCATTTTTTCAGCCCTACAAGATGAGACCTTAGAGGAGGTTGTGTCTCTTCTGCACATAAGAGTTGTAAGGAATGGTATGGGACTTTTTGCACAATCCCTTTAGTCGCATGAGAATCTGCTATCGCCAACTCAAGTTGAACACCTACAAGCTATTACTGAGGGCATTCGTGTCCTAATGTTCACTTTGTGTACCTAAGAAGAAATGTATCTTTTTCCTTCTTTGTGTCCATGACATGAATTTTTGTAGTCGAACCAGACAGTTTTTGTGGTGTTCATGCAATGTAAAAATGTTTTTATATATAAATAACATATCTCTTTTGGTATTTTGGTGTCTTTGCATGCATGAATTTATTGGTTATTTGTTCATATCATGTTTGAAAACATTGGTTTCCTTTCTACCAAATGCACTAGTTAAATAAATTAGGCTCGCCATTATTGCATTATCACTAAAAACTTTATAGGAAGAAAAATGGATAGTTTGCACAACTTGGTAAAACCCCACCAAGGTTTCACATAGCATAAAGAATACCACCTAAGGCATGACTTATGGGTGAATTTTTCAAATTCTAACAAAAAACTCATCAATCGGGTTATTAATATTTGTAGACCCACTTTTGGAGGAAAGGAAAGCTCGAAAATGGTTAGAAAACACAGGACTCTAGCGCTGCCACAATAGTGGTTTACAATTTCTGAGAGGAACTGATTTTTGCTGAAATCACATATTTTTAGAAAATATAATGATTTAAGCCTTAAAAATTTACATTTTAAGGATTCCAATTGAAGAGGATTTGATCAAATGACCTTAGATCAAACCCCCTTGGATAAAACCTCTCTAGTTTTAAACCATACCTATAAATGAGTCTCCTTTACACCTATCAAAATGCTGATAAAAAATCACTTTTGATTCAGCTTTTGGGGGATCAAATGAATTCATTTAAAATTTATTTCAAATGATTATGGTATTCCTCAGAACAAGCTATCCAATGAATATAATTTTAATATGTTTTGGTTTTGTTATGTATTTTTGTTTTTAGTTTTATTAAACATAGGTTTTTCATCGAAAATGAATGTCTTTATTCTTCACATGTGGAAAAATAGAAGATTATCAAAAAAAAAATTAAAAATATGAGTGCACCAGATATTGAATTCATTGATCCAACAACCAAATAAAAATTGAATTTTGATATATACAAAAAAATTTATGTGTTATATGGTTGCGATGTGTCTGAATTGTAATTAGTTTGACTTTGAAACTTGATTAAGGAAAAAATATTCAATAAAAAAATATCTAACCAAGTGGAAGCACTAGGTATCGGAGTTGCAAATCTAAATTCGAAAGAATTAGAATTTTATCCTTCATGGAAAAAAATTATGCGTTATACGGTGTGCACCACTTTTTAAAATGTTGTTTTTTGAAAAAAACTAGTTTTAGTGGGAGATGGAAAAAGAAGTGCAATCTGATTCAAAAAATTTTGAAAAAAATATTTTTAGAATCTACAAAAAAAAATTGAGGAGACTCTAGTTTGCATCATCTTCAAATTCCTCACGGTTTAGCCGCTATAGGTGCCCGAATGTGAAGATTTAGTTAAAAATAATAATTTCAGTGTCCAGTTTGGCCAAAAATTGTAAACCACTATTGTGGGATCACCACTTGAAGGAAAAACAACACAAGTGGTAAAATGTGAGGTTCGACGAACACACAAAAATCCTACTCGAGTTCAAGGAAGACAACAAAAGTCCAACTGAATGCAAGTTTAAGTCCCAAACTTAGGTGAAAATTAAAGATGGTTAGAAAAAGAAAGGGGGGGCCGCATTTATAGGTAACAGTGGCTCTAATTGGGGACAAGGACTGCAAGGGACGCAGAGAACCTAGGATGCAAGACCAGTCCTTATCCATTGGGCGCGGAGTCAATGAGAAGGAGACCAAACAGAAAGCCAAAAATGAACACACCAAAATTGCACTATCTACAAGGTAGGACTTAGCCTACCAAAGAAAGAGGATGGAAAGCATGATCACACAAACCCATTAATCGGCTGAGAGAAGAATAATCCTTTTCTAAAGAGGCCTGCCTTCCTATACAATCTCTAGAACAAGCTTAAGAACATTGACATCTTGGCATTAATGTGGGTGTAGATGCATGCATAGCCCAAAGTTTTCCCAAAAAGCCACTTTTCATCAAAAATTTCCTCTTGCTACCACCTTGTCAAGGCCAAATCATTCTTTGCTAGCCAATTCTCACAATCAAGTTTTATCAATTCAAGAACATCCAATTCTGATATAACATTATGAGTCCCAAATTCTTCTTTGACCTTACATTCTCCAAGAATTCCCCAAATTTCTAAAAGATTACCATAGGAAATAATTATTTCCATGACTTCACCATACCTTATTTGAGTCTGACCACTTTTATGGAGGGTGATGGCTTTTGTAGACTAGCGCAGAGGAAGGGTTGACTTGTTTCTCACTTCTAACTGGACCTCAATCTCATCGTTCAACAAGAAACTAGTATCTTCCTCGTCCTTCCCTTGATCATGATCAGTCTCAGCCATTGATAAACAGCATTCCTCCCCTAACATTAATTGATTGGCCATTGGATTTTTGAAAAGGAGGTTATATATTTCAAATTCCTTGAAGCTAAAGAGAGGGTTAGAATGAATCGACCATCCATCTTTCTCATGAAAATCATCACTCCTGGGATGACCATTTCCTTCCATATTTAAACATGTCTTTATTCTCCCCTTCTTTGAAGGAGAAAGTTTCATATTTTGGAATAGAAAGAGAAGGTGATACTGGTTCATTCAAATTAGTCTTAGAGGAGAGACCCCTATCAAAAGGAGGAAGCGAAGCAAATAATGTCCTCTCCTGCATCTCATCATCTTCATCATCACTAGATGAACTGAAATCACTTTCAATTTCAAAGGAGGTATATAAATTCAAAGTCAGATCATTACAATGTTGGCCTTGTCCTTCACTAGGTTGTTGCATATTATCAAGAATTGTTAAATTAATGTTTTTTGCACTAGGGCGAGATAACTCTGCTTCTTTGTGACATTTAACCAGAAACTTAGGAGATGTCTTGCAGCTGGCTCCAAGCTTCACATTTGAGCCTAATTTCCACTTACCCATGGTGATAAAATCATTATCAGCATTAACCGCTTCTAATTGAGCTCGATCGATTCCTTGAACTTTATCTCTTTTAAGAATTAACTGTATGTCTAGTTCCAGAGCAGAAATGAATATATGGTATTGGATTTCCGCACTAGGCCTTTCTAGACTAGGAATCTTTTGAAGAGACCGATTGAATCGATAAACAAAATCCCTCATTGTTTCAGCTTTGCTTTTGTTGCAAGTATGAGCAAGTTTGGTGGTGTTGTCATTAATGTTGTCATTGATGTCAACATAGTTCAATATGTTGTAGATTGTACATGTATATTTGAGATACTATCGAGATGTTGTGAGTACATGCAGCTATCTTTATGATGTTGCAGATGTGCTGAAATGATGAGTTTCCAAGTGCTTTTGAGAAAATTAATAAAGAAGAGAAGTAAAATTTATGAATGTGCTCTGGTATGTGCTCCACGTTTCTCCTATGTTGATCCTATGCTTGTGCAGATCTGAAGGTTTGCTAACGATGATCTAGTGATAATATATCCTAAGTTGTAGCTTCTGGTTTGATGGTATGTGAAAGTTACGTTCACCGGTGTGTGAACTGTTCTGGTAGATTTTGTCTTCTATGGATTGGTAGAAATGTTTCTACTCCACAATCCTCTATTGTTTTATTTCAGATCTTTCAGATCTGGAATATTTCTTATATTGGTGTTCTCTTGGTACTGGAAAAGATGTATGTGGTTTGGTGATCTGGAAGTTGAGTTTCAGAGTTCTTGTATGTAGTTGCACAGTTCGGGTGGACTAATGAAAGGAGTTCCGTGTTTGAAGATTGTTTCACTTGATGTGGATGTATCTGAAGGAATCTTAGACGTGTTCTCATGCAGAATGAAGTGTTTTGTGTCGTTCGTGTGTTATCTTCTTGGTGGGAAGCATGTACATCAATGTTCATTTTTTTTCACTAGGTTTGGCCAACCTAGTGCTTACACTTCTTTTGAAGAATTAAATTTAATCAAGGAAGCATGCGGTTGATCTAAGACATTATCTTTTTGGCCTTGTATAAATTTTTTATTGGTCCACTCTCATTCTTTTCCACTGCGAGAATGTTGAGTTTTCAACCTAATTTGAATTTTATGAAATGAAGCTTATGTGGCTGACCTTGGAGAAAGTTTCTAAGGTTGAAGATGGTATAAATGGAAGTTAGATTGTGAAGATTTGGATGTAGATGCAAAGTGATAATGTAAGCCAGAAATCAAAAGAGAAGAAGTGTGTGAAAGTGAGTTCAGGCAGAAATTCTTCATTGTGTTAGATTCTTGAAGGCAGTGAGCTGAAGGTTTTTGCAATGTTATGATCAGAGTTGTGGATGTTTGTTAATTGTTGTGGTGGATATTTTGTTCTCTTTTGTATTTTTAGGTAGTGAGCCTCCCTGTTGGACATTGATTCCTTTCTATAGGTAGTGAGCCTCCCAGTTGGACAGTGATTCCTTTATGTAGGCAATGAGCCTTTGTATCTAGACAATGAGTCCTCTTCTGGGCAGTGAGCCTTTGTATTCGGTTTTATAATCTCTTTATATTGTGAGTTAATCCTCACCATGGTTTTTCCCTCATTAGGTTTTCCATGTAAAAATTTGGTGTTCATTGTGTTGATTCTACTTTTTGTTATCTACATTTCATGTTCATACTTAATAACAGAATAGTGCAGTTGTGGAATTGATAAGTATTAAAGTTTTGAGTTTGAATTTTGTGACAACTGATTCACCCCCCCTCTCATTTTTTTTGTACCTTTTAACAATTGGTATCAAAGCTTTGGTTCCTTGGTGTAGAGTTTAACCACTTAAGGAATATTTGATGGTGCATAAGTTGGCAATCCCTATGTTCAATGGATCTGATTCGAGTGATTGGAAAGTGTAGATGAGAGGATATATTGTTTCTCTTGGTTACAAGACCTGGAAGGTTATTGAGACGAAGTATGTTGCTCCAGTGAGTGGTCCTTCTACTGCAAATGAGGTTTTTTCTTATGAGGAGAATGAGAAAGTGAGGTATGCTATTTACAGTGCCCTATCTAAAACTAAGTGAACTAAGGTTCTTTCTTTAGATACTACTCATGAAGTTTGGAAGAAATTGGAAGTACTGTATGAAGGAAATGAAAGAGTAAAGTTGAAAAAGAAGCTGGTGACAAAGCACAGATATGAGAATTTGAAAATGGAAGAAGGTGAAGAGTTTACAAGTTGGTGACAAAGCACAGATATGAGAATTTGAAAATGGAAGAAGGTGAAGAGTTTACAAGCTATTTACAGAGGGTTGAGATGACAACAAATGAAGTTAAGAATCAAGGGGGAAAGCTGACCGATGAAGATATTATTGAGAAGATCCTGATCACCCTACCAGATTGCTATAGTGATAAGATCTCAATTATTGAAGAGATGTATGATCCTAAGAAATATACTAAAAAATAGTTATTCGGAACCTTGCAAGAATTTGAGATGAGAAAGTTTAGGAAAGAAGAAAATACAGAAATAGTATTTAAAGCAATGAAGATTGAAGATGATCCGGAGAGTGATGGTTTTGATGAGTTGGAAGTGAATTTCACTAGAAAGTTGAAGAAAGGTACCAAAAAGTATAAAGGTATGTTTCCCTTTAAATGTTTCAGTTGTGGTAATATTGGTCATTATGCTTCAAGATGCCCGAATAGAGCTATACATAAGAAGAACAAGGATTATAAAGATTAGGATAGAAAGGATAAGAAATACAAGAAGTTGTATTATGTTAAAGAAGAAGTCGGAATATCTGATGATGAATCTGAAAATGAGGTTGACAATAGTGAATGCTTGTTTTTAGCTTTGGAAAACAAATTTGTATCTGCCAACCCTAGAAAATGTGCAAGAAAGAATGCTCCGAAGAAAAAAAAGAATAAGATGGAAGGTACTTTGGTCACCGCCTTTCATGCAAGACAAGATGTAGATTACTGGGTGATTGACAATCGATGTTCTAATCACATGACCAGAGATAAGAGTAAGTTCACTAAACTTGAAAAGTATGGTGGTGGTTTGGTCATGTTTGGTGATGATTCAAGAGCTAAGATTTGTGGAAAAGGTACAATTAGTTTTGATGGAGTACACAACACTGATGATGTATATTATGTAAAGGGTTTGAGGCATAACCTTTTGAGTGTTGGATAGATGTGTAGCAATGGTTTTAAACTTGTGTTTTAGAATAATACCTGTGAAATCAGAAAAGGATCCAAAAATGGAGATATGGTTCCAGAAATGGAGATATGGTTGCTGCTAGAAGGAGAACTCATGGAAACATCTATTAGCTTTAGGGAGTTGATGGTCAATGCCTTGTATCTCAAGTCAGTGAAAGTTGGTTATAGCATCAGAGAATGGGACATGTACATTTTAATAATCTGGTCAAAATTTGTTCAAGAGATGTTGTCTGATGCTTGCCTAGAATCACAAGGCCCGTTACTACTATTTGTAGAAGTTGTCAGTTGGGGAAATAGACAAGATGCAGCTTTAAGGGAAAAGAGAAATCTACTACCAGAATGTTGGAATTAATTCATACTGACCTCTATGGTCTGACTGGAACAAGAAGCCTGAATGGTGACAGTTATTTCATGCTCCTTATTGATGATTATTCTCGAATGGCATGGGTTTCTTTTCTTAAAAAAAAGACTTAGGCTCTGGATAGGTTTAAAGTGTTCAAAGCAAAAGTGGAAAATGAAGTAAATTTGAAAATAAAATGTTTGAGATCTAACAGAGATGGAGAATTCACTTCTAGTGAGTTTAATACATTTTGTGAACAACATGGCATAAAAAGATGGTTTTGTGCTCCAAAAACCCCTCAGCAGAATGGGGTAGTTGAGAGGAAAAATAGGATAGTACAAGAAGTTGTAAGAACCATGATGAAAGAATCAAATGTATCGAATGTGTATTGAAGAGAGGCAATACACACTACTTTTTATGTTCTTAATAGAGTTCAAATTAGAGGCAACAGCACAAAGACTCCTTTTGAGTTATGGACTGGTAAGACTCCTACTATGAATTACTTCAAGATATTTGGAAGCAGATGTTACATTAAAAGAGATGATGAAAATTTTGGAAAGTTTGAGGCTAGATGTCATGAAGGAATTTTTCTGGGGTACTCTATTACTATCATAGCATATAGATGCTTCAAAAAAAGATTGAGAAAGATTGTTGAAAGTGCTAATGTGAAAGTTGATGAAGACATGCACAAACCTATTGAGATAAGTGAAGTTGAACCTGATGATCATACCTGTGGACAAGTATCTGAGGAGAATAAGGAGAAGGAAGAAGAAGAGAAAGAAGAAAAGACTGGAGAAGAAGAAGAAGAGAATGAACTAGAACCTATTGTTAAGACTCCTAAGTATGTATAGAAGAATCATCTAGAGGAACAGATAATTGGAGATAAGAGTGAAGGTGTGAAGACAAGAAGTAAAGTAGTAGTTGAGGTAAATCTGTGTTTACTCTCTAAAATTGAACCTAAGTCTATGAGTGAATCATGTGAAGATGAGAGTTGGATGAAAGCTATGAAAGAAGAGTTGCAACAAATAGAAAAGAATCAGACATGGGAACTAGTTCCTAGACCTGTGAATAAGAATGTAATTGGTTCAAAAGGGTGTTTTGGAATAAGTTGAATGAAAATGGAGTTGTAAGGAATAAGGTAAGACTTGTATGCAAGGGATATTCACAAGTTGAAGGCATTGTCTTTGAAGAAACATTTTCCCCTATGACTGAATGGAAGCTATTAGAAGTTTTTTGGCATTTTCTGCCCACAAGGATTTCAAACTGTATCAGATGGATGTCAAGTCAGCATTTTTGAATGGTGAATTGGAGGAAGAAGTATACATGGAACAACCTAAAGGGTTCCAATTATCTGACAAACTGGACATGGTTTATAAATTGAAGAAGGCATTGTATGGACTGAAGCAAGCTCCCAGAGCTTGCTATGCAAGATTGGATAGATACCTGACAAAGCAAGGATTTCGCAAAGGCTCTGCTGATAGTAATCTTTACTTCAAAGTGCAAGGTAACAAAATCTTGATAGTAGTTGTATATGTTGATGATATCATCTTTGGTGGAAATGAATGCATGTGTAAAATATTTGTGAAGAAATGCATAAAGAATTTAAAATGTCCATGATTGGTGAGTTGAATTTCTTTCTTGGTCTTCAATTGAATCAAACTGATAGGGGGATATTCATTTCACAATCTAAGTATGTGAAAGAGTTGTTGAAGAAGTTTGGAATGGATGACTCCAAACCGGTTAGTACTCCTATGGTAACCAGATGTAAGCTGAGCAAAGATGATGAAACTACTAAAACTGATCAGAGCAAATATAGATCTATGATTGGTGGAATAATGTATCTTACTGCTACCAGACTGAATATTATGTATGCAGTATGTCTAGTTTCCATATTTCAAGTAGATCCTAAAGAGGCACATGTTACAGTAGTAAAGAGGATATTTAGATATCTTAAAAGGTACACCATATTATGGCTTATGGTATCCTAAGGGTGTTGATTTCACCCTGAGTACTTATACCCATGCAGATCGGGTTGGTTGTTTGGATGACCGAAAGAGTACCAATGGAGGTGCTTTCTTTCTTGGTGGAAGATTGGTTTCTTGGTTGAGCAAAAAACAAGACTCAGTTTCTTTATCCACTATAGAGGTAGAATATATTGTTGCAACATCCTGTTGGACACAGGTTTTGTGGATGAAGCAAACTTTGGAAGACGTTGGAGTAATATGTGATGAGCCTATTCATATTTTCTGTGACAACACAAGTGCTATAAACATTTCACAGAATCTAGTTATGCATTCAAGAACAAAACACATATCTATCAAATATCATTTCTTGAGAGAAAAAGTGTTGGAGAATGAAGTCAGATTGGAGTATGTGACAACAAAGGAACAAAATGAAAATATATTTACTAAGGCTCTTCTGAAGGATACTTTTGAGCATCTTAGGGAGAGGTTGGGGATCATTGGGCCTACGAACTAGGTGTACATGTGTTGGTTGAAAATTTTGTATACCTTGAGGATATACAAAATTGTGGTTTCAATCACAGCACGTGAGATTAAACTCTCCTAATTAAGGGAAGGCTCCCCCTTTTCTGTCTATTTTAACAATTCGGAAATACACTCTAACTATAAATCTATTCTAAATCTGGGTGAAACTCTGTCTTTTTCTCTTTTTCCAGAAAAGACACTTATTCTTTTCTCTTGTTTCAGAAAAGAATCATAGCTGAAAATATAAATGATTTATGAAGTAAACAAATAAAGAAGAAAAGTTTCCATAAAGGCACAAAGTCCTTCGTTGCTCCTCCGGGATGGGAAAACAAATTGAAAGCACAAAGTCTTTAACAACTTACTCTCCTATCAACCTTTTTAGATGATTTTCTGGTAACCAAGTACAGTATGTAGTAGCTCAAAATAGAAAATAAAAGCAACACAAAGTCTGCAAGTTACCCCCTTAATTTGAGTGTTCTATAATAGCTTCAAACATGACAAACAGCTCAAATTTTGCAGTATCAAATCTGAAAACCAATCTAAAACTCCAAACGCAATAAGCAGCTCAAAGTCTGCATAATTGAGCTTGAATCCCTCTTGTATAACACCACAAAACTCACAATCAATTCCAGATAATGTCGTCACATCACAATCCGTACCAACACAAAGTTTGGAAGCAATTTGTTTTCTTCATTGATTGCAATTTGATTTACATCTAAACTCAAAGTCTTAGAATGCATACACAAATTGACAGAATTTTGTTGCATTGCCAAAAGATAAAAGATTACAAAGGACCCCCTCAAGTATTTATAGGAGAGAGGTCATGAGAAAAAGGTGGGAGGATCCCAACTAACTTGAGAAATTCTCTCAACCACCAACTACTTGCAATTGACTTATTCAAAATTACAATCCAAATTGTGATTTGTTTTGTAAGAATTTACATGTAATTACATTTTCAAAACTACAAGAAAAGAACTCTTGCAATTGCAAATTTTGTTTTTACATATACTTTGTCGAAAGTAAAATACATAAAACAACCTAATATTTTAATTTGTCTCATTCCTATCTTTGAAAGACAAGAACTTGCTGGTGATCATCTGCAATTCATTTACATCGGGCCTTAGTGTACTCTTGGCAACCACAATAGTCTTCAAGATCACATCAAAGTATCTAATCACTGCTTCTTTATGCTCTTCATAGACAGCTTGCATTTTTTTAAGGATGACTTGATGATTAACAAATTTGTTAATTGAATCCATAGTAAACTATTCTGATTCCAGCTCTTGATGAAAGTTTGCTGCCATTTCTATAGTAACTATGTCAGTTGCAAGTAATTTACCTTCATGATTCAAAACTGTGCTTTTCTGATAACCACAATGAACTTATACATCCAGCTTTCAAACATATTGGAAATCTTCAACTCTGCTATTCTGCTCAAGAGAGTGATCTGTGAAGACAAATTCGAGTCTTGATGGAGTGATTGCAACCAAAAGCAACGCTTTGTCTTCTTGAAACAGCAAGACAAAAAGGTCTTAAACTTGGATTTGGAGTCATGTCCAAAAAGGTTCAACTTTTGAGATTTTTTTAAGCATTTCGGGTTTTTCAATGATTTCAGCAATTTTACAAAAGGCAGTCGGGATTTTTTGAACATTTGACAATTTTTATTATTTGCAATTTTTTTAAAATTGCAATTCTGGCTACAAACCCCGACTTGCACATTTTGTACCAAAAAGCCCGAAATATGAGCCAAAGTGAAATTTGCAAAAAAAAATGACAAAAGGAGGATTTGGCGTAGGATGAATGTGAAAATGGCGAAAGCTGATTAGTGGATGAATAGAGATGGGAAACGAAAATGTTATTGCTGGGAGAATGACGTGATGAAAAACGTATTTTGTGTATGAGGCATTTTAAGAATGGAGGCATATGGAAAGTGAATGTCAATGGAATGAAAGGAAATGAAGGGCGCATGGTATATGAAGGGATTTTGGAAAATGAAAGAAGTGAAAAATGCATGACGTTTTTGTGTATAGAGAAGTAAGACGTGTGAAGGTGAATGAATAAAAAAAACGCGTTTATGCAGATGTGGAAGAAACAAAACACATTCTTGTAAAAACGTTTTTAGTATAGGCGTTTTATTACAAAAACAAATATTTACAAAACGTTTTACAAGAATCAAAAATAAGAAGAAACAAAGAAAAGAAAAGAAGACAAACCCGTAAGAAGTGTTGCAGACAAAAAGAAGAAGAAGAAAACCCTAGGCATGACAAATAAAATGCAAAGAAAAAGAAGAAAACGCGTTTTCAGAAAGGCATTTTAATGAATAGAAAATGGACGAGTAAAGAAATGCGTTCTATACAAGACATGAACAGAAAATGTTGGAAGAAAACCCTAGGCACAGGAATGGCATCGGACTTTCTGGAATTCTTTGCAAATTAAAATGACATTGAAAAATGAAATCGGGCTTTTTTGATACCAACGCAAGTCTTCTCTTGCAAAAACAGGTTTTCAAAATGACATTGCAAGTATTTTAAAAAGATTCAAACTTTTTCAATCACTTTACAAGTGAGTTCAAGCTTTTTACATGTCATTACAAGTTATTTTAAAATAAAATCGGGGCTGTTGAAAGACTTAACAAGTAAAATGACTAAAATTGGGTTTTTATCACTACATTGCAAATGCAATTAAGTGAAAATCGGGCCTTTTGGCCCACTTAACAATTTTATTTTAGTCAAAAATGAGCATTTTGGAAAACTTGGTCAAAATCGGACTTTTAGACAACTAAAGCAATTTCGAAACTTTTTCAAGTTTTAGCAATTTGCTTTTAAGCCAAAATTTTCCTACTTGTAGTGAGGTTACAAAAACCCGAATTTGACCAAAAACACACTGAAAAAGACTCAGAATTCTACGAAAATGGACGAGAATGTGTAAAAAGTGGTAACCCAAAGGACTACAGACTTAAAATTGAGATTTTCTAATCTTTGCACCTCGTAATACGTGCCATAGAGAAGAAAACCTTCAATTTAAATCAAAAATTTTGATTAGTTATCTTGATTTTTAACAAGTCAAAAATCTGGGACAACAACATGAAGGTGCATCAATCCAGCGAATTCATAGATTATTCATTTATCTAGATTAATGAATGGGTCTACTCCGCAGGGGGAGTAGAAAAGGTTTTCATTGTTGTAGTTGAATGGGTGCACTCCTAAGGGGGAGTGATCAGAGTGTTTGATCTTTTCCATTGATTTCAAAGGGGGAGAGAAATTCATGTGAAAAATAGTTGCAAAGGAAGAGAAGGTGTTCTCCCAGAATATTGTAAAGGATGTTGTCTTTGATGGTTTTTCACATCATGTGTTGCCATCAATGACAAAGGGGCAGATTGTTGCAAGTATGAGCAAGTTTGGTGTTGTTGGCATTAATGTTGTCATTGATGTCAACATAGTTCAGTATGTTGTAGATTGTACATGTATAGTTGATATGTTGTTGAGATGTTGTGAGTACATGGAGCTATCTTTATGATGTTGCAGATGTGCTGAAATGATGAGTTTCTAAGTGCTTTTGAGAAAATTAATAAAGAAAAGAAGTCAAAGTTATGAATGTGCTCTAGTATGTGCTCCACGTTTCTCCTATGTTGATCGTATTCTTGTGTGGATCTAAAGGTTTGCTAACGGTGATCTAGTGATGATATATTTTGAGTTGTAGCTTTTGGTTTGATGGTATGTGAAAGTTATGTTCACCAGTGTGTGAACTGTTCTGGCAGAGTTGGTCTTCTATGGACTGGGAGAAATGTTTCTACTCTGCATTCCTCCATTATTTTGTTTCAGATCTTGTGGATCTAGAATATGTCTTATATTGGTGTTCTCTTGGTTCTAGAAAAGATGTGTGTGGTTTGGTGATCTGAGAGTTGAGTTTCAAAGTTTTTGTATGTGTTTTCACAGTCTAGATGGACTGATGGAAGGAGTTTCATGTTTGAAGATTGTTGCACTTGCTGCATATATATCTGAAGGAATATGAGATGTGTTCTCATGCATAATGAAGTGTTTTGTGTCGTTCGCATGTTATCTTCTTGTTGGGAAGCATGTACATCAATGTTCATCTATGTTTTCATTAGTTTTGGCCAACCTGATGTTTACAATTCTTTTGAAGAATTAAATTTAATCAAGGAAGCATGTGGTTGATCCCAAACATTATCCTTTTGGTCTTGGATAAATGTTTTATTGGTCCACTCTCATTCTTTTCCACCGTGGGAATGTTGAGTTTTTTACCTAATTTGAATTGTATGAAATGAAGCTTATGTGGCTGACCTTGGAGAAAGTTTCTAAGGTTGAAGATGGTAAAAATGTAAGTTGGATTGCAAATATTTGGATGTAGATGCAAAGTGATGAAGTAAGCCACAAATTAAAAGAGTAGAAGTGTGTGAAAGTGAGTTGAGGAAGCAGTTCTTCATTGTGTTAGATTCCTAAAGGCAGTGAGCTGAAGGTTTCTGCAATCTTCTTATCAAAGTTACGGATGTGTGTTAATTGTTGTGTTGGATCTTTTGTTCTCTTTTGTATCTATAGGAAATGAGCCTCCCTATTGGACAATGAGTCATTTTTGTAGGTAGTGAGCAACCTGGTTGGACAATGAGTCCTTTCTGTAGGAAGTGAGCCTCCCGGTTGGACAGTGAGTCCTTTCTATAGGCAATGAGCCTTTGTATCTAGACAGTGAGTCCTCTTTTGGGAAGTGAGCCCTTGGTAGTGAGCCTTTGTATTCGGTTTTATAATCTCTTTATATTTTGAGTTAATCCTCACTGTGGTTTTTCCTCATTGGGTTTTCCACGTAAAAATTTGGTATTCATTATGTTGATTCTACTTTCTATTATCTGCATTTCATGTTCATACTTAATAATAGAATAGTGTGGTTGTGGAATTCATAAGTGTTGAAGTTTTAAGTTTGAATTTTGTGACAACTGATTCATCCCCCTCTCTCAGTTGTCCTATGCCTTTTAACAACTTTTCATGATCTGAAAGAAAAGACACAGGGTAGCTGCAATGTTGATTGGAATTTTGTAGTGTTTAAGAAATTTTGTCTTAAGCACATGCCATCCAATAATACTCCCTTTTTCGAGCCCTTTGCACCATTTTTCCACTTTTTTTATTAGACTATAAATAAATATTCTTACAAATAAATCTTCTTCTTGAATTCCTAAAACTGCACTTACAACCGTTATAGCCAAAATATGCTCCTCAAGATCTTGTTCATTATGACTGAAGAATTCAAGTTCAACCTCTTCTGAGAACCTTGGGGTAAATCATGGTATTGTGATAAAGCAAGAGGGCCAACCTGATTGCACCAAAGATTTGAAGCCATAAACAAACAAACAAAGTCACCAACTCACACAAAAGTAAAAGTTAGGGAAAGAAAATTACTATGGTAGACGAGCTAGAGGTGGATTTTGAGGCTAGTGTACAAGTGGGTCCCTTGGTTGATGTAATGGATGATTTGGAAAAAAATTATGATGACAAGGAGGGTCATCTTATTACTCGAATATCAACCTTGGAGGACGTTTAATCACAGGTGCAGGAGGTCATTGGGCCTGTTCCACATCTTCTTCCAAGAAAAAATTTACTCGCATATAATCTATTGCATTCCTCCTATATCTCCACACGAGTGTATTTAATTATGATATGATGTCTTCTTGCTCCGCTCCAACCCAATCTAAGTCTGGCTGCAAAACAGGAAATACATTATTGTGAGGAAGTACCATCTTGCTGCATGACATGATGGCAATTGTCAAACTTTCTAACCAATTCAAATATTTTCCCCAGCAGAGTCACCAAAAATTTGTTAGCAAATGGAATGGCTCGAGATAAATATACTTAGACAAATGACTCTCAACCCAAACATAGCACCAACTAAATCCACTAACAGCTCCGAAAAGACCACAATTTCATTTGTGGCTTTTCTCTGAATTTTGTGAAGGTACAGTTCCCTCACCATATTTTCAATGAATTAAACTAATCTAAAGAAAATGGGTATGCTTTTAACTAGAAAGAAGGAAAGGTAACTAACATTAGCTCATAATTATGAAACTAACATGGAAGCGAAGGTCATAGCCATTAATAATCAATACAAAGATTGAAAACTTATGACCATCAAATCAATGAAAATAATACCAAACTGCAATAAATGAATGTTATATAGTTTATCTTTCAAAGAAGTTACAACCATATCATATGCATAATGCCAAGATCACCATACCAAGCATCATTTAATTTATAACACACATATTATAAATCATTACAGTCTGAAATAAATGCTAACCCTTCTCGATAACACCCCCTGGTGTACCTCCCAAAAAAAGGTCCCTAATGTCATTCCCAATTTCAAATATATAGCAAAGACAAGGCCACTAGATGATTGCCAAAACCGTTACCAAATTAGTGGCTTCTTGTTTTCCAACATTTCTTGAGAAATACTAAATCAATTGGAAGAATTGATCTTGGCAGAGGAATGGACATTGATAAGAAGAAATCGATCTTGATCACACCAATAGTCGTCGAATGACCTTTGCACAGCCAAATAATTAATGCAACGCCCAGGAATATCAAATGATAGCACATGTATGATGCTTGATGGGGAATTGTAATTTAAACCAACTCAAATCAGCCATAAATTGGGATTCAATTGTCATCTCATCATACTTAGGAGAACGCACCAATGTCTAACCAATCTTCTATAAATTCAACTAGTGTCACCTTTCTTCATCAATTAGTAGCATCAAATATGATGAGCTCCCAAAGTGATGGTAACTCTATCAATGACTATATTATGTTGGAAGAGATTTAATGCAATTCATTGTTTTGGCATGTATCAAACCAACTGAAGGAGGTTTTCACAGTGTAGAGAGAGGTAGACGAATAGGTGCTCCACAACATCCTAGGTGAGGTGTTCCTTATCCAAGCCCATATGCACAACACAACCATGCTAGAGCGCTTCATATATACTATCATCAAGACTTTTCATCGTCGTGACTAGGGAGTGAGAGCACAAGAGAGCCTAGTGGTAACACAAGTTTAACAAACTTACTCTTATCACTAGTCATGTGATGTGAACAGCCACTATCAACAACCTAGTAGTTCTTTTCTTATTTAGCATGTAGGGCAAAGATCACAATATCATTATCTTTCTCTAAAGGACTTTTCTTCACCTATCTTTTAGTATTAGCAGAAGTAGATTCATCTTTTATAGCCAAGAACAAGCATTCATTATCATCAAAATCTCCATAATCAAACTCTTCATTAGAAATACCAGCATCTTCATTTACATAATATGCTCTCTTATCATCTTCCCTTTGTTTTCTTTGCTTAATCTATGTTTATTCTTCTTAACTCTTTCCAGACATCTAGAAGCATAGTGACCAATATCTCCACAACTAAAGTATTTAAAAGGTAGCTTACCTTCATACTTAATGGAGCCCTTTTTCATTCTTCTTACAAAGTCAGCTTCTACATCATCAAGGTTCTCTTCATCCAGATCTTTAGCTCTTGTAGCCCTAAAAGCAGTTTTTATCTTTGATCCATTTCTCAAGCTAGGCTTTCTCATTTCATAAAATGTTAGATTACCAACAACTTATCTTTAGTATACGTCTCATAATCTATATATTTCTCAATAGAAGATACCTTTTCACTGTATGCATTAGCGAGAGTTCTGAGAATCCTCTTCACAATCATGGATTCATCCACTATAGCACCAAGTCCCCACATTCCACCTACCATCTTATCTACTCTTTGTACATAGGTTTTAATGTTTTCATCTTTAGACATCTACACGAGCTCGAATTGTGCCTCCAAATTCTACATTTTTTTCTTCTTTGGCCCTTTCATCTCCTTCATGCATCTTTTCCAATACATCCCAAACCTCTTTAGTAGTCTTCAAATTTGCAACTTTAATTAACTCAGAATGTGAAAGACTATTAGACTAAACTTCACCTTGTTGTTCGCTTCATGTGCCTTTATCTCATCAGTTCTACTAAGACCATTTGCAGGAGGAGTGTAAGCAGTCTTGTAAGCATTCTCAACATCATATCCACAGTAATCCAAATATCCTTTCATATTTATCTTCTAGAGGGAATAATTAGTTCCATCGAACCTAGGACATTCAAAAGTGATCTTTCTCATCATCCCGAACCTTCATTAAGTGTTTAATCTCTTCCCTAAGGAATCAAGCTCTGATACCAATTGTTGAACAAGACAACTAAGATGGGGTTGAATCATTTGTAACAAATTTTAACCTTTAAGAACTTTCACCAAAGATTAGATCAATTATCATTCACAAATCCTTTACTTTGCTAATGTGATTAACCATTAAGTGTAAAAGCAGAAATTGAAAAACATCACACACAATAACACCAGATTTGCATGGAAAACCAAATAAGGGAAAAACCACGATGAGGATTAGCTCACAATATAGAGAATATCAAAACCAAATACAAAGGCTCACTGCTAAAATAGGACTAACTGTCCAAATCATGACTCACTTTCCATATTAGCACTCACTGTCCAACAACGGTTAACCACCCCGACGGATCACTGCCACAGAATTAAAAAGAAGATAGAATAGATTTGTTACAAAGAAAACATTCTCAATGCAACAAATATTTCCAACACAATTCACTCACACAATTGAAGACGTGCTTGAATAATAGAGTACACCTTTAGCTCACTACTTTTGAAACCTCTCCATTATATTTCACACTAAACTACTCAAACTTGCATCACATACACATGGTTTTGCATCTATCTTGCTTGCATTCATCCACTTTCTACATCTCAACCTCTATTTATACCATCTTCAACTTTGAAACTCATTCAAAGTCGGTCACACACTATTTGCATTTGCAAATTCAAGTTAGGTTGACACCAAAACATTCTACAGTGGAATTAGAATGAGGGAGATCCAAACACACATAATGAGAACCTAAATAAGTCCCAGTATGCCTCAACACACTTCCATAAACTTCATAAGCAATTTTAAACACAAGGTCGTTCAAACTAGTGTAAAACACAAATCAATTAAGCACACACAACCTTAGAATGATCCAATCTCTCCAAATAGAAAAATTAACTTGAACACAGCCTCAATAACTTATCTTGAGAATTGTAAGTCATAAGACTCAAACAAGAAGAAATCCAGACCAACAACATTTCTCCCAGACCTCAGCCAAATACACAAAAAAGCACAATTTAACCGGTGAACATAACTCGCATTGTACATCGAACTAGAAACCCAAAATCTGGATATAGCAGTTTCCAATAACCATGATCAATACCTCAAATCCTCACTAGCATAGTAGCAAATCCCAAAGGAAAACCCAAAGCAAACATTGAATACCTGTAACCTTTATTTATTACAATTTTCTCTATATCCTCGACATATTCAGCCAATAACCATCATTCATGATATCAATGACAACAACAACTAGTTGGAAACTAGTTAACCATTTGACATCAATGAAAACACCTTCATACTCGCAACACTAGATACCTTCCATATCGAGAAAAAGCAGGAAGAAGTAGATGCAGCCCTCACAGAATTCTATCCATATTTCCAACAAAAGAAGATCAATTGCAAGTGCAATAATTTGGCTAGTATATCTGAATACAAGCAAGGGAAGCCAAAGTTTCATGCCTTAGAAGATGAAGAAGGTCAAGTTTTTATATCACTCAACACAATCCATGGAAACCAAGACAAGGTATGCCACAAGATCCCTTGACCTATAATATGTCATTTCTAGGTAGTAATTCACACTTCTTAAATTGGAACCCTCAACTCTAGACCAATGTACAAAATCCACAATGGCCAATGCCCCAAACCTCTAATTGGACTAAACAAAAATAAGGCATATGGCCAGCATAGAATTACTAGGGACCAAATTATAGTTCCTAGTGGCCACCCCAACAGAACCAATGGCCACCACAGTGGTGCAAAGGTCAACAATGGAAAATTTAAAAACCTAAATTACCAGCAGCCACAACATCCCTTGCAGCCATAGTAGCCAATCATAATTACAAATGCAACCATGGTTGCACCAAAACCACCAAGAGCACCTCAATTTCTAGGACAACCTACACCTAACCCCAATAATAAGCCTATCCAATATACTTATGCTAAAGAAACCATAAAATACCCTACTTATGGGGTTGAGGTGAATTGAATGTCCACCTCAGATCAAGTGAAATGCTAGTTGGGCCTTCATTTCCTCACATCACAGAGTTGATTGATGAATAAATCACAGTAGAAACTATGAAAAAAACCTAGGGAACCTGAATCAAATTAGGATAAACCAACAACCATAAGTCCAGTACCTCCATTCCCTGAGAGACTAACAATACAAAAACATCATTCATAAGTTGAATCTAATCTATTAGGACAACTCAAAGATGCTTGCATAAAGATATCCCTCGTAGGGTCAATTGAGGAAGTGCTAATTTATACCAAGGCAGTGAGAGAGTTATGCCTCAAGAAGCTAGGAAAAAAATGCAAGGACCATCAAACCGTACATGTTTTTGGATATTTTGTAGATATTATGCCAGCAAGCATAGTTTTCCCTAAATATGCAGACCTTCGGAGCCCTATTGTGGATGTCAATCAATGGAACTCTCATCAAAAATACTTCAATTGACCTAGGAGCAGCCATCAACATGATGAAAAAGGAAACCATGAAGAAATTACAACTAATGCAACTCTGACCTACACCTACTATGTTACATTTAAAAGATAGGTCTACACTAAAGCCAAATGGAATTATAGAAGACTTGGTTATAACATTAGATGCATGGGAATACCTTGCAAACTTATGGTGATACAACCTAAAGAAAATATTGCAGGGTACCCCCTAGTTCTAGGGATACCTTGTTTTCGTACTAAAAATGCCTTCGTAGGTTGCAAATTTAGTAACATGATCATTTCCAATGGAAATGTAACCAAAAATCTAGTCCTTTATCCACCTACCCAACCACATATAGATTTGGAGCAAACTGTATGGCCTATCCTAGATGAGGATGATCAATTCTCATTACAAACATTAATGACTATTGAACATAGTCCCATGTTGGAAATCCAATATGAAGATAAACTTCTTGAAAATATCATGAAAGAAAATTATGGTAGGGACCCGCAGCAATATGATTGTTTAACGTGTTTGCAAGACCCTCTACAGAACATAATCCCTGCCAATACATCTAAGTCCATCTCTCAAATTTGCATACCTTATTTACATATAATTGTAATCCCAGCACAACAGGACTTGATATTGCCTATGTTAAAAAATCATCCCTGGCAGTTGAGATTACACCAGATAAGACATTAAATGTAAATAGTCAATTCATTGTTGTACAACAATCTTCACTATTGAGCGTGCTTCAAGCACACGTAGCCACATTTACATGGGATTACCATGATATGAAAGGAATAGACCCAAACCTATGTATGCACATAATTTACAACAATTATGGCTACAAACCAGTTAGGCAACCTCAAAGAAGAATGAACCCAATTGTATATGAAATAGTTAATGCAGAATTACAAAAGTTACTTTATGTAGTGTTCATTTTTCCAATCTCTAATAGTCAGTGGGTATCTCCATTAGTAATTATACCAGATTAAGATAGCTCCAAGTACTAGCAAGGAAACAATACTTTTCCATCTTAGATGGGTTCAATGGATATACCCAGATTAAGATAGCTCTAGAGGACCAAGACAATACAACCTTTACTTGCCCTTGGGGTACATATGCTTAATTTGTATTTCTATTTGGGCTATGCAATGCACCTGCCTCATTTCAAAGGGTAGTATTGGGTATATTCTCAAACTTTTCTCATGATTCCATGGAAGTTTACATGGATGAATTTACAACCTATGGGAATACCTATGAGGAAGAACTTGCTAACTTGGAGAAGGTACTACAGATATGTCAAGATCACCACATATTCTTAAGTCATGAAAATAATTTCATGATGATGATAGGAGTAATCTTGGGACACTTTGTGTCCAATAAGGGGATCCAAGTAGACCCAAATAAGATTGAGGTAATATCTACATTTCCTATACCTCATAAACAAAAGGACCTCAAAAGATTCCTTGGTTATGCTAGGTACTACATGAGATTTATACAAGACTTCAGTAAAATTACAGCACCAATATTTTTCCTATTATCTAAAGATGTGGAGTTTCAATGGAAACCTACCTGTCAACATGACTTTGAAGCCCTTAAGGTAGCACTTACAAAGAACCAATGTAGAGAGGACCAAACTAGACATTTCCTTTTCATATCCACACTAATGTTTCTGATTTTGCAATTGGAGTTGTGTTAGGATGGAAAGAATGAAATCTAAAGTATGTCATCTATTATATAGACAAGAAACTTCAGGGGGTAAATCTCAATTACATAGTAACTGAAATGGAGACATTAGTAGTGGTCTATGCAATCAATAAATTCAGGCACTACATCATAGGGTATTTTATATTCATTCACACAGACCATACAACAATCAGGTACTTGATGAATAAACCAGTAGTTGGAGGTCAGATTTGAGATGGTTGTTGCTACTTCAGGAGTTGGATATTACCATTGTTGAAAAACTAGGAAAGGCTAATGTAGTAGCATATTTTCTCTCCAAACTGCCAAGAAAATCAGAAGAGGATATTGTGGATGATTCATTTCCAAATGAGCACTTTTTTCCCTTTCTCTACATAAACCTTGGTATGCATATAACCAATTATCCAGTTGTAGGGAAAACACCACCACATCTCTCACCAAGGGAGAAGAGATATTTAATTGAGAAAAAAATTCCTTATTTTTTTTAGACTGCAAGAATCAAAATCGAGTAGCCACCCTCCTATAAACTATAGTGCACCGGGTAAAACTTTTTGACATGACCAGTGATGTTGGTGTGACACACCCTCTCGTACCACAGGGAAGGTGGGGAGACTAGACCTCATGACCTCTGGCCTACAATAGGATGATTTAGCCAATTGAGTTAGGCCCACTTCCTCAGAAAAATTTCCCTTATTAATGGGTAGCTAGATATCTATTTTACATAGGGCCTGATAAAATAATGAGGAGCATTAGGGAGGATGAAGTCTATGGCATTCTAAAAGCATGTCATGATGAACCTTGTGAAGGACATTTTGCAACAAAGAGGTCAGCTCCTAAAATATTGAACACTGGCTATTATTTTCCAACACTTCTTAAAGATGTAGTCAAGTACACAAGGAGGTGTGACAAATGTCAAAGGATGGATGACCTACTAAAACAAATGAAATGACACTTCAGCCACAACTAGTCATCACACTATTTGACAAATGGGGGCTGGATTTTATTGGTCCTATATCTCCAACATCCAAAAACAAGGAATATATATTGGTATGCACTCATTATCTTACAAAATGGGTGGAGATCAAAGCCTTACAATTTGCAAGGGATAGAAATGTTGCTAAATTTCTCTATGAAGATATCTTTACAAGATATGGCGTTCCTAGGGAATAGTGATAGACCAAGGGCCATAATTTACCTCAGATCTAATCACCAAGTTAGTGTAGGAATATTAGACCATACATAGGAAATCTACACCTTATCACCCTCGAGCTAATGGTCAAGTGGAGATAAATAACAGAGAATTAGAAAATATTCTTACAAAAATAATGCAACTCCACAAGAAGGATTGGACAGCCAGGTTACCTGAATCAGTTTGGTCTTATAGGACAACTTGGAAAATAATAACAAGATTCACACCATATGAAATGGTGTATGGAAAAAGGCAGTCCTTCCCATAGAATTTGAATACAAAACTTTAAGAACAACAATACAATGGGGCATGGATTTATCTGTAGCACAAAAGGAGAGGTTGCATAACCTTAATTCTTTGGACGAGATACGCATGGAAGCAATACACCATACTAAAATCATCTAGAAATAGAAGATGTGTTGGAATCATCAATTCATCAAGACCAAGCAGTTTAATGCAGGCGATTGGGCTTTACTCTATGATTTTAGGTATAATGATTATAAGGGAAAATTGCAAAGAAGATGGCTTGAGCCATGTGAAATTCAAACTATTTTCTCAATGGAGCGATTCAGCTAAGAACTATTGATGTTGTAAGGTTTTCACTTTTAGTCAATGGTCATCTATTAAATCTTTACAAAAGGCCACTCCAAAAGGATGATTTCCTATGAACACTACAACATCAATTGGAACCAGAGTTACATAACTCATCAACAATTACTAGCACTACACCAAAAGAAACAGCAAATGAGATACCAATCTTTCCTGCTATTATTTCCTACATATAATTCTACTACACGTATCACATGCACACACATGCACAAGTGACATTTGAAATTCTTCATTTTATGAACCTACAGCATCATGCCCCAAGGCACAACATTCAAAAGGGACATGTTTCTTCAACAACACATAACACTTATACAACCATCATATCACCCGCACTCGTAGCAACCATCATTCATTTTCATTTCATGTCACTTATTCATACCATAACACATAGCAATCAATATTCATTATTTGTATCACCTGTACCATGCAATAAATTACACTTATTCATTACATACTTTCTACTGTCTTTTTCTCACCACTCCCACTTTCTTTCCACATGCTATGCTCAAGATGAAGTTATTTTTCGAACCACAACCACCCACAGTCCTTAGCCATCACCTCAAATATTTTCTCATGTTGCATGGAGGCATCTAGAAAATTTCACACGTGTCATCCTTCACTTCACAGCATGTCACGAGGCACTTCTCGCATTAACTGTCATAATTAATATTTAAGCTTGTTGATTTTGTAAATATATATGCATATATATATATATTGCATGCAGGCATTTAAACTTCATGTTTTAAATTCCACTGCTTAATATTTATTACCAATTCCCTTTTTGTGCCTACTAATTAAGGATCATTAGCATCCTTAGTTGAGGGAGGGGTATCTAAAGGCCTTAGTTATTTTCAATTTTCTACCATTATCAAAAAAATGAGAGTTTAGATTAGAGAAGAAGTATCCAAATTAGAATTGGGTGATGGCACAAAGCATAGCAAAGAAATAGTAAAATTGTGTGATTACACAAAGAAAAGTGGAAATAGAATTGGTGAAATTATAATGGGAGGTGATATAGTAAGGAGAGAGCCTAAAGCTCATAATTTCCTACTAGAATATAGGCAATGTGTGTCTATCTTCCAGTAGGTAGATTATTTCCTTAGACTCATAGAATACAACGAGCTTATGACCCAGCAATTTGATAGCACCTTGCAAAATGATGAGGAAATTGTGAGGGGATTAAGGGTGGATGAAATAGAGGATCCCATAGCAAAGGTGTCAGGTCTTCCGAGGGTCAGGGAAGAATTCCCAATCAGGGAAGATGCAATCACAACCAAAAATGAGTTCTCCTTGCCTGAAGAGAATTTGGATTCCTCCTCACAAGGTATAAAATGTCTATCTTTACCTTGGCTTTGAGCCTCCATACCTTCACACATTATTAGATATTTAACTTGTGATGAAAGAAAATCATTATTATACATAATGAATTTTAAGCTACTTAGTCATTTACGCCATCAGAGGTTGGTAAATGTTCTAATTTTTTATATAATTTATTAAAAAGGATGCCATCAAAATATAAAAGGAAAAGGAATCATTCAGCTTTGTCTCATTTATGTTTAGTCACTTTTCTTGTCAAAAGAATTCTTAGGGTTCAGTTTCCTAATGTATCTTGGAAATATTTTCTAAACAATAACAATATAAACAACATTATTCCAATACAGGATGTAGAAGAAAGGGGCCAGGGAACAAGAAGTATAAGAACCTTGTATGGCTACAACAGAGGGAGAAATACCCTTTGGTTCCCCTATTGCAGCACCTACCTGCAGCATAGAGGAACCTAAAGAGCAATAACTATAGGAAACTCAACCTAAAGAGCAGGGACTGTAAGAAACTCAACCAGTAGCTTCTATTGAGAAACCTATAGCCAAAGAGGATATAGAAATCCCAACTTCTACAAAAAGCCCTACTAAGCCAAAAAAAAAAGGAAAAGTGTGTCCTCTACCTCTACATCTATGAAGATGAGAAGAAGACCTGCACCATCAAGAATTCAATCGCGTTGCCTAAGGAAAAGAGGGCCTATGAAAAGTAAAGATAAAAAACAAAAAGAAGACGTTATGATTGATAATGATACGAATTCTGAGGGAAATATTCTTGATATTGACACTATAATACTAGTTATACAACCCCTGTATATGAGCAGTACTTCTGACTCAAATTCAAAAAATATTTTTTTTGCTAAAAAGATGAAAATATCTCCAAAGTGCCTTGTTTCATAAAGGGTTTGCATCTGAAGAGGAGGTGGGAGAAGAGCAATTTTTGGGGACTAAAAAGAATTCTTTTTGGAAGGAAGAAATACTAGCAAGGAACTGAAAGAAGCTTTGGAAAGAATAAGACATTTAGAAGATCAACTGAAAGCATACCAATAGAGGGATAGTGAAAGGGATGCAAAGATTAAGGAATTAGAAGAAAAACTCCAAATATTTGGCTAGGGATCAAAGTTAGAATTGTTTGAATAACTTTCCATAATTGAAAAGAGTTAAAAAGATCAAGACCTTGAGACCTCAACTGGATACATAAGAACCCCCACTATTCCCACTATAGTGTCACTTAGCATCGAGTTGTGGAATAAAACAAAAGATTTTTCCTAGAAAGAAAAGGATTGGGAAAAAGAGAAAGAAAAATTGATATCCACACATGTCAAAGCAATTGAAAAGAAGGAAATAGAGATAATAAGATTGAAGATAAAAATTGATGAATTGGCAAATAAGATGGCTCAATTGATGACATGCAGACCCCCTACTAGGGTATATACTCTGTTTTTGCAAGAAAATTTTCTATGTTTTCAATTCAATCAAATGATTAGTAATCTACCTGTTGCCATCAATTCAAGATCTTTTTTTTAGAAACTTTCCAATGATCTAGACCAGAAATGCAAGATCAATTGTGTGAATTCTATTTGCACAACTTGGTTCTTCCATATGATTTTGCATGGAACCCACTTATATTTATGGGAGATGTTTATATCAAGGCTCTAGCTTCCTACATTAGAAATGAACATCAAAGAGGGAAAATGCTAAATGAATATCAGGAGAGAGAGAAATCACTCCCTCTACAGTTAAGAGAAGTAGGCCCAAATGCAATGGTAGATTAGTGGATAGAACTTATGGAGCATATGGGGAGTTGCAACAAAGATTGGATTATAGAGAAAAGGATTATAGGAGAATGAAGGGACTAGTAGTAGGCATGATCAGAGAGGCATTCAACTTTACCCAAGGTAGATGGAACGAACTCACACCAAAACTTAAGAATAAGGAGCCTCATTCTATTTATAATTATGTAGCAGTAATTGGCAGATCACACAAATACATTGCAATTTCCCTAAGGAAATAAATTGCTTGGATCCCTCTCACCTTTCATCCTCCTCTCCTCATGTTCCCCATACCACACTGTATAGGGAGGAAAAGAGAGGAAGGTGCAACAATAGAGAACGAAAGATTAGCAAATATCACAAATCAACAATTTTTATTTGAAGAAGGGTAAAGGAGTGGATTGTGTTGTGGACTTTAGAGAGATGGCCTTGTAGTATAACCTTCAACCGTAAATTTGCTTGAGGATAAGAAATAGCTCTAGTTGGGGGGAATGATGGGCTTGATAATTGGCTAGTTTTCCTTTTATTGTTTCATACTTTTCATCATCTCGTTCTGCTAAGTTTCAAGGCATTACCAAAACCTTTTATACCTTTTATATACTTTTAAGTAGTCTTAAGCATGTGCAAATGGAAACATGTTATCTTGAGTATATGTATGGATTCATGAATTTCTATAAAATTTAGTAGGATTTTATGTTTAAATTGTGATTGTTAATAATAAGGATGCCTTAGGAATAAGACTAACATTTGTAGTAAGAAGAACTATCAACCCGTAGCAACAGGTTTCTCAGCCCGCAACATAAGGACTGAAAAATTGTTGCAGAGAAGAAGCTCCCAACCGAATGGGGTGCAACACTTTCAGAAGAAAAAGGAAGTGATCATTTACTGATTAGTCTATGAGTCACCTAATATTGATCTTATCTATCAATAATACAATGAGGAGGAGTCTAGTTGTAGCGGGATTGAATTATGACAACTACTTTGTGAACATGTTTTTGTTATGAGTGGTTAAGTTGTTGGACATAGAGCTTGTATTTGGTTTTTCTACTCTTGTTTCAGATGGTTATTATTTTTGTTTCAAAACTCAATATGAGGAATACTTGAAATTTGTTTTATAAGTATATTTTCATTCCATGAATAATAAAACTCCTCATAGACCCTATATAGTAGGATCTTCTGTCGAGGAGTGTTGGAAGACTAAAATTACTAAGAGGGGGGGTGAATCAATGATTTATGAAAGCCACAAAAATTTTCAAAAATAAGAATATATGTTTGTTTTGAGTCAAGAAGACAAATGGCAATATGTATTGTAAACTTGACTTTTAAATCAAGACACCAAAGGACAATTCAAAGAACATATTTTACTTGTGCATAAACAGTATTGTATAGGAATTTAAACATGAAACTTTAACAGAAGGGAAACGTAACACTTTCACATGTATCAGAGCTCACTTTAAATCAGAACTTTTGTGCATGAAACCTGACATATATATATATATTGGCAGATGTGAATTCAATATATTTGGTGACACATTCAAAACCGACAGATAAGAAAACTCACACACATATAAACATCGCATAACACCACCATTTTTCCTAAGTGGAAAAACCCTCTTTGGGAATAAAAAACCACTCAAAAAAAAATTCCTTTATTCACTTAGAGCACCAACTCTTTCATATTCAGGAGCACCAACTCCACAAAATTCAAAAGCACCAACTTCATAAAACTAGGAGCACCAACTCCTTTCCAATGTAAAAACAATACAGTATTCTATGAGAACCCTACAAGTGCAATTTTTGCAACCCTAGAATTACAATAGAAGACTATAAAATATTTTGCAATAAGCTCATTGAAGAATGTTGTATGAGAGTGACAACATCTTCCTCTGAATACAATAATCTGAGTATCAATATAAATATTTTCAATGCAATACAACTTCTAGACTGAATATCAAAAACATCATATTCCTCTTTTCAGATTCACATGAAAATGCCTAAATATCATCTTTTAAAGACCCTGCGAATAATAATCTCTATGCAATTTGAATAACTGTAAATCAATGCAGGTTAGGGTTACAAGAGAAGAACCCTAAATATTTTTCAACTAACTCTTTCAAGAACCATATGTTCTCATGTAACTTCATCAAAATTTCCAGATTGGAATAACTTAATGCATTAACCCTTTATTTGTTTGCAAATAAATAATCAAGGGTTTCAAATAACATTAATCACTGAATTTTCATGACTAATGCCTTAAAAAAAAATTGTTCAAAGCCCGTAAATTGTATTTACCTTAATACCTTTTTAAGGAGGAATGAAAATAAACAAATACTAGAAGAATCGTTTCAAAATTGTCCAGCTAAAGTCCTCCATCTACGAGCTCTATCTCCTTTTTTTAACTTCCACAATCAAGCATTTTACCAAAAATATACAACTACAACTCCATGGTGGCGGCTAGGGTTTCACAAGTTTATACAATGAAACACTAAAAACTTTGCCCTACATTTCCCCCAAGTCTTTCAAAGACTTTTCAAAAGAGTATAATCATTTGGGATTTGAACATCATAATACATTTGAATCCGCTGTCAAAGATTAAATCATTAATTTATGATGGTTGTCAATACCCATGTCAGTACCAAGTAACTAAGCCAAAACCTTTTTAATCATAGCACCCATTGTCACATGATTAATGTGACCGAAACAAATAAGCATCAAATCAATATTTTACTTAAACTTTTGAAACTTTAATCTGCCTGATTCCTCAATGTTTGGCATGCCTGAAAAGGGCTTGATTTGCTTTGTTTAACAAAGACTTTATATCTCTTTAGTGCCTGACACCATTTATGGTGTAAAATATAAATATTTCAATATCCTCACCATAGGATATATTAACCATGAAATACTTCAAAGACATTCACCAATGTAACATATACCATTGAAATATAAGCTGCCTGAAGCCATGTACTATATGTCTTGAAGACCCTGTTAGTAAAAATACTCTATAAAGAAAATATATATAGGTGACCTGAACCTGTAATATGTATTTCTTGAAACTTGTATGTGGATAAACATTGTCAGCAACAACATGCATCAAGAGTATAACAGCCATTGTCACCTTAGTTGATCATTCTAAAACCTGTCAAATGCAATGACCATAGAGATGACAAAATGATAGTTTCTACCCAGTCAAATTAATCAATACTATCAGCATCAACATAAAACAGAAATATGATGTAACTGTCAGATCAATACATCAACACTATGATCATCAACATAAGCGAACATCATACACCATCCAAAACCTGTAAGTGCATGCCATGAACCATGGGAAAAGACCATGTAGAACAATTGTAATCATCATGTGTGCCATACCAAATATCAATCCCTGTTATCATGCCTAATTACCTTAAATAATCAATCTAAAACATTTCAAGTGCAAAGACCACAGTGATGTCAATGCAACTAAACTGAGCAAAAAATAATCTCAAGAACTCATATGCAAACACCATTATACAAGTCAAGTATAAATATCATGAATGCCTTAAAACAATACAATAGTGCAATAATTAATAATGCACTAACATATCATTCAAAGAAAAATTGAATGTACCTGTGACTTGTAACCTTGAAGAACCAACCTGAAAAACCATTCACCAACCACATGAGAACCAATCAACCTAACAATCAAGGAGAGAATGCATCTTGCATCAGTTTTAATGAACGGGTTTCCAAACAACCAATCAGCATCCTCGAAACCAATCTGCACATCATGTAGCTTATCAATGTCAATCAAAGAACACCATTATAAGAACTAGTTTTGTCATCAAGGACAAACATCAAACATCAAGGACAAATCACAAACAACTGAGAGTCAACAAACTCCCCCTTTGTCCTTGATGGAAAAACACATACTTTCTCTCCCCCTTTTTGCCTCAATGACAAAGGATGAAAGAGGAGAATGTGAGATGCCATGAAGATAAACAACTGAGAGTCCAACCAACACATATCAATCTGAAAGTATGAATCAAAACTCAAGGATCAATCACTTTATAATCAAACAACTCAATTGCATATATCTCCTTGTGTTAATCACATGGATAAATACAATCAAAGACCCTATCAATTCAGATTGCAACATAAAGCTCTCCTTGATTCTTTGCATAGAGAGACCATAAATTTGACCCACTGACAAAATTTCATTAGTACGGCCTTATTGCATTAGAAATATTTCACATACAACTTGCGTCAAAATGTTCACAATGCACATCTACTACAATTTTCATTTATTTTCAACATGTATCACACTTCAACAGTATAAGCTTGTTATTGTGGAAACAATTCTGTTGTTCACTAATCACTGTTAGTAGACCCAGCAATCATAACAATTAAAAATATGAATTGAATGTGTACTGTCAAAGAAAGAACACAGTACCACATAACTATGTTGACATGACAATGCATTGTACTGTATATTGTCACCTTAAAAATTCTCAAACCTTCAAACTGTGTGAACATGTGAATCCAAGATTTATACACTGTCATTTGAACAAAAAAGTTGTCAACAGCCAACACACCACTGTCAATAGCTAATATGAATCACTATCTTATGTGATTGAGGACTCCTACAGTCTATAATGACTCATGACCAAAGAAAGAAGCATCAATACATTGTTTTTTCTAAATTGTTTATCATGCTTCAAGGAAGATACCAAGAATCAAACATGAGACAAATATTTGAACCAAGGCTCTTTACTACTTTCTCATAAATGACTATCATTGACATACCAAATTCAAACTCCACCTTGCAACAGTAAAAACATAGACACTTGCAACTTCAACAATATTAGAAACACAACTATCCTAAGAGTGCAATGTTTTGTCACCAAACACATTATCAAGTCTGCAACCTCTTGCAACTTTTATCATGAATACATGAATCCAAACTAGTACATATGACCTATATCACAAACTTTTGAAGATCAACACCATTACTATTAAGTAGAGGCTTTGTCAAAGAAGAGTCACTGTCAATCAGAAATCTGTTAATCAAATCTAAACTAGCAACATTTAGAGATGTATCCAAACTAGCAACATTTAGAGATGTATCATGATCTATTTAAACAATGGTATTTTTCAAACCCCCTTGTATCACCACTAGACCATGTGACTGACATATGTCACCAATCATTTGACAACTATCCTTTAGAATCAGCACAAGATCAAGTAATTTGGAATGTATTAAGTAACTCTGAGCTATCAAATAACTCAACTTGTGAACCATAAAGAACATCATGACTATGTACAATGAGTTATCAAAGTGTAAGGAATACATATCTAATAAGAATCATAAAATTATTGTTATGTTGATTGTTACACACACCACAGTACTTGTTCCAAAGTCATCCTATCAAAACATAATGACATCCTTGATACCTTGAGATCTAGTTATGACATGAACATTTTCATAAAAATCATTAAAGCATATCTGATAATGAAGAATACTATCATGTATGCTTTCAATCATGTACATCAAATGATTGCAGCAAAAATCACAGGCTACTATACTTTCTCTATTATAAAACATTTCTAACCACATATATACCACTGTTCTTTGATATCAAACTCACCTGGTCGATGAAGCAGACAAACTACACCAAAACTTTAAAAAAAATTCTTCCACTACATTCAAAGACTCCTTGGGGATAGAAAATAAAACTTTGGATTACTTCCCCTAAAACCAAACAGCCATTAAATGCTAAGAGATGATCCTTGTGCATTATGCACAAGACTAAGTCCTTCCTTCTCCTTTTCTTGCTTTCTTCTCTAGATTCTTAGAGATTCATTTCCAAATGATTTCTCTCTGCAAAACCTTGCTTTATGACCAAAACCATTACACCTAAAGCAAACAACTAAAGATTTTCACTTTCCTACATCATCTTTTAGAAACAATTTATCACAATTTCTTGCAATATGACATGATTGACTACACTTGAAGCATATGACAATACCATAGTTCCTTTGCCAATCATTTTTCTTCACTTTAATTCAACATTCAAATGCTCTATGGCCATATTCAAAATAGGAATAATAATAGCCTAAAAAAGAACAATTATACCTCATCAATTTACCTTTCCAAGAAAAGGGAGATCATGTGAATATGTTTGTTCTATTCCTTCCTCCTTTGTTGATATCCTTGTGTTGTTTGTTTCCTACAATTTCAAGGTTAGCGGCATGAAATTTTAAATCTATCTTTGTTCTAGGTTTTTTTCTAACCTTAGAGAATTTTCCTTCCTCTAAGCCTAGACCACTTTTGTCACTTGGAGATTTTTGTGCACCAATAATTTTATCCAAAGATATAGAGTCATTCTCATTAATTTTCTCATCACTTAACTGCTTTGATGCTTTATCAATGTTCCTTAGTAAAACCACTTGCCACTCAATTTTTTCTATACTCTGTTCTTTTACCTTAAGTTGGTTTCTAACTTCTTCCTCAATCTTTCTAGCTTCTTCAACTTGTATCTTTGCTTCTACAAGATCTGAACATATCTTATCTTCGATATCTTTTTCTTGTTGAAGATGCCTTTTTAAATTTTGGTTCTCTCTTCTAAGCTACTTAATTGTATCTAAAGCAAACAGGATTTCACCTTCCAAATCAACCTCACTTTCTTGCTCATCATATTCCTTTTCAGAATTCACTTCACCAAAAAATTGATCTACTTCATTAATTTCTCGGCCATTTGAATGTTCCTCAGTAATCTCTATAGATTTAGACTCAATCTGATTTTCTTCAAAACTATGAAGATTCGTACAATCATCACTTTCAGATGACCAACAACTTGTTTCAGTTTTCAAAGATATCTCCTCTTGCAACTCACCATTTTGATTAATTTCAATCAATCTATCCCAAACTTCCTTTGCATTCCTGCAATGCACAACCTTAGCAATAATTTCACTTGGAAAACTATTGAAAATAGCATCTATAGCCTTAGCATTGAATTCAAGAGTTGTATTCTCCTCATGTGTGGAAGGAGATGTTACAGATACAGTGCAACCTCTTTCTATTGTTGCCCACACATCAAACCCTAAGGAAGACAAATATGTCTCCATCCGACGTTTCCAAAGAATAAAATTGGTACCTTCAAACTAAGGTGTTCTAAACATAAGATACCCTATCATTTATGGATCATTGATAATGATCTCTTCCTCATTACTTCTCATATTGAGTTCAGGAAGAGCTTGGTGATTATTATTTTGCTATGAACTTCTTTTTCCCTTATTCCTTCTACCTTTTTCCATATCAGACACAACACTTCAATACCAAAAATCCTTAAGTCGATTAGACTTTATTAAACAAGGATTTGGCTCTAGTCACAAAAGTACCTTCTTGAATTCAAGATATGTTTGACAGACTTCCATTAATCAGAATCAATCCTAGGTGAATTAGACCTATATGAGGATCCTACGCTCTGATACCAATTGTTGGAAGGTTGAAATCACTGAGAGGGGGGGTGAATCAGTGATTTATGAAAGTCACAAAAAATTTCAACCAAAACAGAATTTATGTTTGTTTTGAGTCAAGAAGACAAATGACAGTATGTATTGCAAACTTGAATTTTAAATCAAGATGCCAAAGGACAATTCAAAGAAGATATTTTACTTGTGCATAAACAGTATTGTATAGGAATTTAAACATGAAACTTTAACAGAAGGGAAACGTAACACTTTCACATGTATCAAAGCTCACTTTAAATCAAAACTTTTGTGCATGAAACCTGACATATATATATTAGTAGATGTGAATTCAATATATTTGGTGACACATTCAAAACTGACAAATAAGAAAACTCACACACATATAAACATCACATAACACCAGAATTTGTCCTAAGTGGAAAAACCCTCTTGGGGAATTAAAAAACACTCGAAAAATATTTCCTTTATTCACTTGGAGCACCAACTATCTAGTTATCTAGTTTCTATTATTACTAAGTAGTTGCAATAGTGTTATGAATAGAATGTGTGTTATTTGAACAAATATCTTTAGCAGATTCTTGTTATATTTTGATTAATAGTTCAATGTTAGGATGTATTAAAGAGAATTGATTTGATATCATAATTTGTTGAGTAAGTGAGTGTGATGAAATATTTTGGAAGTAGCAACTCAAGCAAGGGCCACTTGAGATACTATTGAACCACTTTAGTTTTAGTTGTTAAAATAGATAATACATTGTTGATTCAATTGATAGTTTTTAGTTATATGGTTTTAAATGCATGTGTTTTAATTCATGAGTTGGATTCTAAAACTTATGTTTTGTTTCATACTTCGAAGAAATTAGCTAGGTTAGGACATTGCAGTTTAATAGTTAATATTTATAGTCTTCAGCATTAAGTACCTGTAGCAAAAGGTAGTTGTTTACAATTTTTTCCCCTATTTTGTGAATTAGCAGTTTATTTCAATTTTTAGCTTTTATTGTACTTGCACATGTTTTAGTCGCCTATACTTCATTGATGTAGGATGTTCAGAATCTGTAAATGCATATACTTTTCCAGCACTATCTATATTTTTATGATCCCTGGTCGATAATTTAATGCATCCCTCTTAGAGTGGCTCCACGGTTCATGTGCACTTGTATCAAACATATTTTAGGTTGTAAATATTACAATATTAGGATTGCATGTGTGGAAATTTTGCTTTCACTTAAGACCTCTCATTTGTCATTTTTAGTCTCTCATGTCATTTCCCAATGTTTTTACCCTCATTTTGAGATTTTTTTAAATTTTTATATCCTTAATGATCTATTTGTTGATTCCATGGTATGTTCATCATAGCATAGTGTTAATCTTCCCTAGAAAACTCTAGCTTATCATGGCAAAAAAAATACTATTGAAGGTGAAATGAATTTTATAGCCACAATAAAATATTTTAACATGACCTCAAGAGAGATAAATATGTCAACAAGTATTTAGAATCCACAATGCAAAAGAATAGGCAAACATACCATCAAGATAACACAAGATGAGCCTACAATAACTTGGCCCCAATAAATGTTAGGATAATGTAATATTTATCTCTATATTACATACAACATATAAAGTGACCATAAGAATATCTAGCCCATGTGATGGTGCACCACAAATGAATATTACATTTTAAGTTATAGTCATTATATAAGGTGAACAACAAACATTTCCAAATAAATGGTGAAAACTCATTGTGAAGCAACAAATACATCAATTATAATTGCATACATGACATTTTTTGTTAAAATAAGATAAGCTATTATAAATGTTAGCCCTTCAAAGAGTATGAAAATTATTTTTTAGATGTGTAATATTGGATTACACATTAAGGGATTATATTAAAACTAAAATTAGCAAACCATGATAAATAAACATTATAGTAGATGAACATGGAGAAACCTCTTTCGAAAAATCCCCACCATCAAATAGAACCTCAATTGTGTATTGATCTTTGATACAAGAATACATATGCAACACACTTTACTCCTTTAATTTGATAGCATTCCAACAATACCTACATACTCATGAAAATATACATGATACCTCTATCCTAACACTCTAATATATAGAGCATATAGAAACAAGAAACTATGAGCACTTTACAAAAATAAGAGTAAAAATCCATGGTCCCAAACTAGGCACCCAAACTCCTCATGCAAAACTCATGTTCCCTATTCACCTAAGTAGCCTCTTGGAATAGAAAATGTAACTCCCAAGAAGGTAGTAATATTAAATGCAACTCTTTCAAAATAGGCATCTTACTGGATAGCATCCTTGACTTGTAACTCTTGAATGCTTATATGTCCATGTCTATCATCTCATTATGGCGATAAAAATTCATGTGAGTCCCATGTACAAGGTAACAAGATGTTTCATAAATCACCCAAGTGCCTAGGATTGGGAAGTTCCCTAAATGAATTTGTAACTACCATTATCATGTGTAACCTCCCTCATTAATGCTATTACAACTCATCTAATTCAATTGAGAGAATAATTAAATAATCTTACCTCTCATCAACTCATTCTATTTACAAGGGAAGCTTTATCATCAAAGATTAAAGATCAAATAGAATCCCTCTTATAAATTTTATTCTTCTCCTTTTCTCCTTATCATGGTGACAATGAAATGTGAAGCCACTCAAATGAGTAGAAATGATCTAATATTTTATCCATATTCACATTCAATAAATATGTAGTGATGGGTTGAATATTATAATAACATATTGTAAGAGAGGGGGACCAACCACATCAAGGCCCCAGGTCATGGAGAGATGAGAGCGGAAGGTTTCCCTAACTTACCTCACTCTAAGGGGGTGTTTAAGATGAAGGACGAGAATGATGAGGACTATAAGGCCCTGCAACCACTCTTTAGATCCGAAATCTAAGCTAAGGCTAGGCGAGCCGATTTTTGGGTTCAACACTATACCTCAAGCAGCTCTCTGCCCAAGGACGGAAGCACGGTTCTAGGATGATAGCATGTCACGTTGGTGTCTCTTGGGTGCATTGGTGTTTGTATGACCAGAGGACCAAGAATACAGTACGAATTGCTAGAAAATAGGCTAGCGGCCTAGCTAGTGACTTCTAAGGGAACAAAACAAAACTATGAAGTAGGAAAGATACAAACAAATATGATAGAGAAAATATATGAAGGCTAAGTTGACAAAGATAATCTCACAAAGATGATCATTCTCCAGCTAGCTCCAAACGCACGTCCACCTACACACAAGAAAGAGTGAAAATTATTGGGGGTTGTATAGGGGTCTACCTCAATCAGACCCCTATTTTGGTGTTTCCACCTCCACAAATAGCCAAGATAGCAACAATAAATAAATGTATGATAAAGAAGTAGAGAAAGAAAGTACACGAATAACACTACAAAACAGTATTAAGCTACTCAACCAAATCCTAAAGGAGAGGAGTGAAAACATTACCACCTCCACCAAGAGCTCACTAGCTAATGGAGGAGAAAATAGAGCTTGAACAATCACTATAGCCTCAACTGTGATGAAGGGAGGTGTTGCAAAACCTTAAGCTCCTACTGCAATGGCTTGTTCCACACTTTCTTTACGGATTTGATGGAGTGTTGTTGCTACTGCTATGGTGTGCTAGACTATTGTTGAGAGTTAAGAATGCCAAGAAAATGAAGTTGAAGTGCTTGAGAATGCTAAAAGAGAGTGTGTAGAAGATGAAATGAATGAAGGAAGAGTGTTTTTGAAGGTGGGATGAGAGAAACTTCCATTTTTGAGGTTGATTGGTCAAAGAGGGATGTTACAAACTGACCCCAATGGGAAGTGTAATGCTTATACCAACTTCAGACGCAGGAATTCGTCAAGGACTTAAGCGGGCCGCGCGAATGTCTGTGCACCGCATGAGCATCCCCGAAAAATATTCTTCTACCTACGCAAAAGACATATGCCAAGTGGAATAAAGGCAACAAGCTGATATGGAATTTCGCCTTCAGATTTGGTTTTCTAAGGTGAGGAAGTGTAAAAGGGGAATTTGTGCAAGGAGTGCAAATTCGCTCCTATACATTTTTCCCCCACTTTAGCAAGCACAAATATTGATGAGTGCTTTGGTAAAGTAGATCAGAAAGGTAGTAGGGTTAGAAATGTATACATGAACCATCGAGGAAGCAGACCGTGATCTAGCAAACTCGAGAGCGCAGGACAAGCAAAGGACTTCATAGCCCCACAAAACTATGAAGTTGTAGAATGAAAGCATCTTACAGGCCCATAGACTTGCAAGGAGGTGACCCCCAAGATCTCTCGCATGAAGGAAGCCTCAAGAAGTAAGTGCCTCATAGGCCCGTAGACCTACAAGGAAGGCATCCTCCAAGATCTCTCACATGAAGGAAACCGAGAAAATTGCCTTACAGACCCGCAGACCTACAAGGAAGGTATCCTCCAAGATCTCTCACATGAAGGATACCGAGAAAAGCGCCTTATAGACCTGTAGACCTACAAGGAAGGTGTCCTCCAAGATCTCTCACATGAAGGAAACCCCAAGAAAGCGCCCTACAGAGTTGCAAACATGTAGAGAAGGTGTCCTCCAAGATCTCTCACATGAAGGAAACCCAAAGAAAGCACCCTATAGACCCGTAAACCTGCAGGGAAGGTGTCCTCCAAGATCTCTCACATGAAGGAAACCCAAAATAAAGCACCCTATAGACCCAAAAACCTACAAGAAGTGACCCCCAAGATCTCTCGCATGGAGGAAGCTCAGAAGAAGCACCCCGTAGACCTACAGGGAGGTATCCCCCAAAATCTCTCACATGGAGGAAACCCAATAAAGGGGACTCTGCAAAGTTGGAAAGCAACTTCACGAGCACACCTGCAAAGCAACATGTTCACCCACAAATAGAACATGTTTGAAAGTGGTCATGTAGGCAAGTAATCAGACAATCACACAAACTGTCGATAGATTAGAAAGCTTCCAAAGGGGTCCCTCGGGAACCCGGTGTGAGGAAAGGGGTCCACTCAAAGGACACATTGTTTGAGAGTACAGAAGAGATGTTTCTTTCTCAAATTGATTTATCATCAAGGGATCCTTTTGAAATATGTTCACTTCATCAAGGAATTCAGAAGGAAGAAAAATTCCCCCTTGCGAGAGGAAGATCAGAGCTGCTCCCACCTTGGGGGAAGGTTCTCAAGTTCTTTCTTTACAAACCTGTGATAAAGGAAACATGTTCCATTAGAGTTTCAAGTCAAGAATGTGATTCTTTGAAAAGAAGTTTGTGAAGATTCTCAAGAAAATATTCGTTGGCAACAAATGCATTTTTTGAAAATCAAAGCGCCATGAAATTGGTGTTGTCACACATGAGAGGGAAAACTCAAGCAAAGAAGAGAGAAAAATAAGAAAGAGGAGAAGAGAAATGAACATAAACACAGGGCACAATAGTAGCCTGATATTTTGGGGTTAGAACTGTTCATAAATATATATAAGTATAATATTAGTATATAAAATGAACTATCATCAACCCCCTATTATATCAGACCACATGAAGAATGCACGAGAAGACAAAATAAAAAATAAAAACTTGGGTCAACATGGAAGGGAAGCCTAAATGCCCCCAACGCTTTGCATCATCCCTAATTAACCGAAAATCAATCACAAACATGGAAGAATGATGATACACATAGAAGAAGGTTTACGACACAAAAATAATGCCTATATCCAAGCACCAACAAGGGTGACAAGGGTCATCCAGGCATGCATAGCACAATCATGGGGGAACACATCACAAAACACACACATCTATTCTAAATATAAAGAAGGGGCCTCACCCTAACACTGATTGACCAAGAGGTCGTCTACTTCCCACTCTAGATCATCGTAGGGGGAAGGAGGATGAGCCTGCAGTGGTGGAATGATAAGTGGAGGAGTGTTCGACCCTCTCGCAACAAGGACTAAGGAAGAAGGCCCTGCAAGCTCTCCTTCACTAATCTCTTGTGGAGCTAAGGTCAACGATTTCACAAAAAAAATTGACAAGTTTGGAACTGTTATCTGATTTTCCCCTACAGGCTCAAACAGGCAGGACAATCTATGTTTCAGGTGTTCATGAAGGCCAAATGGTGACATTGCTATGTAGGATTAAATCATACACCCGATGTATTTCTCAAGGAAGTTTGTTAGAAAGCATGCCTCAATCAGATTTGGCATAAAACTCCTAATGAAGAAAGTCGTTGAGACCCTCCTATTGTCTTCCCGACTGGCAGTGTGTTATACCCATTTGAAATCCTCATGGTCACCAAGACATCTCGGTCATTGTGAATTTTTATATCTCTCTCTGCTTGGGATGTCTCACCGACAGTTGTTCACAAGGGTGGCGTTGAGGGGAATGATTTGCTTCGGGATGATGTCTTTCTGACTGCGTGAAGTCTCGCCGAAGGGGATTGCCTTCAGCATAAGGTCTTGTCGACCCAATGGTGTCTTTCCGAAGGGAGTTGTGTCAACGTAATGTTTTGGGTTCGGTGTAGTTTCTTTCCGACCCAGTAGGGTCTCGCCAACATGGAATGGTGGTCCCAGAATGAGCTCTCACCGAAACAAAATTGTATCGGGGAGATGTCCTACCGACATGAGAAGGTCTCGCTGAGAGAGATTGTCTTCAGCATAACATCTTGCTGACTAGGGAAAGTCTTGCCGACCAATGAATATCTCGGTGAAAGGTTTGAGTTCGCCGTTATGTCTAATCGACAGGGTAAAGTCTTCTCGACTGATATGAGCTCTCACCGAAACAAGGTGGCTTTGATGAAAGGTCTTTCCGACCCGATAATATCTCGATGAAAGGTTATGCCTTCAGCATAAGGTCTGGCCGAAGAGGTGAGGTCTTAGCGAAAAGAGGTGCCATCGGGGAGATGTCTCGCCGATGGTTGTTAGTCACGCTGAGGGATTCTCCCTTCGGCATAGTGTTTTGAGCTCGGCGAAAGGTTTCGCCGACCAAGTAGGGTCTTGCCGAAATGAAATGAGCTCGGGGAGAATGGAAGAGCTCGACATGATATCTCGCTGACTGGTGGTACTCTCACCGACATGTTTTGTTCCTTCAGTGTAACGTGTTGAGCTCGATATGATGTCATGTCGAGTGCGATTGTCTCGGCGATGAAAGGGAATATCGTTATAACTTTGGCTACCCACTGTGATGTCTAGCCGACCCGATGGTGTCTCACCAAAGGATGAAGGGCTTGATATGAGGTCCTGCCGAGAGAATAGAGTCTCGCCAATAGATATGTGGTTGTGGTAGGACTCATCGCTGAGAGTTTGCATTCGACAAGAAATCTTGCCGACAATGGGGAGTCTTGCCGATAGCGATGGATTTTCCAATGAAAAGGGATATTGGTGTGACCGATGGGAACTCGCTATGACCTCTAATTGATAGTGATTGTCTTGTCGATGGTTTTCTGTGATATCGATATAACTTTTACATTCGATATGAAGTCTTGCCGATAGTGGTAAGCTATGCTGATAGCTGCTATAGAGCATAATCACATCGGGGAGACACAACCAGTGTCTCACCGACATGAGATTCTATCTGAATGACCTTTGACCGCCTGGGAATCTTTCGTGGAATATGTTCAACCAATCAGAGAGAACTAAAGGCGAACCATTAGCAGTTTGACTGATTAACTACCCCTGTGAAGGAGATCAACAAAGCATAAATGACAAGGACTTACTTTGAGATCAAAAGTGATGGAGCAGCTCGGTGAACAATGGTGTGGAGATCTAATGGGAAAGTTTGATGTTGCTTCCAAAAGAGGTCAACATGCAGAAAGATCTTGAGTAGGAAGAAGGCCAAAAGAAAGAAGAAACTGTCAGTCTCGAGGACAGCTATGAGGTCTACTGGAAAAATGCATATCGATATTTATGATAATGCTTCAAGGCATTCAAGGTGGCTCTGATGGAAGTTCGAAGGTGGACACGGGGGCAAGAAGTTAATGTGATGGTTGCAAAAGATTTGAAGGGCCATCCCTAGAGCAATCTTTCACCAACATGGACATGGGGATGTACATTGAATGCATTAACTTTATTTTCAAAATATCTAAGGGTCGACCCTTCTAAAAACTGATATTTTGTAAACCCTAAAACAAAGGGGCGACACTTTTTTAGTTTTCGTATATATGGCATTTTTGCCTCATTTTGAAAAGGGAGTTCTTACTTGCATATTTTCTGCTTTGTGACTTCTATGAGTCCTTAGAGGAGAATACTGAATTTTGTAAATCATTTACAGACATTATATGGTAGAGTTTCACCTTTGGTGATCAATAAAGAAAATAATTTCTTCCTTCTCAGTTATCTGTTTCATTGAGTGTGTTGGATGATTGATAAATTTACATGTGAATTTTCTTATTCCTTGTTAATATGTCTCATTAATAGCACTTTTAAGCAGAGGAGATACGTCTATTGCGGGTTATAGGTTATGTTGGTGATGCAAACAGTTTTTAGTTGTGAGGAGAATTTATCATCCTTCTAGGATTGTATGTATCGTGGCTTTCTTATGAAACGTTTATTCAGTATCCTATGAGTATTGAGTTGTGCATATCATCTTTTATTAGTTGATTGAAAACTGGGTGTTAAGCAGCTATACATGTTTGAACAAATTTGGTGTATCACCATAGGATTTAATTTTTATTTTCATGCACTCCTCCCTTTTCCTTACGAAGATTAGTAGTTAATTGATATTACCAGTTAGGAGCTGGCCTTATTCGGAGGTTCATTTCAACTTTAGGTGAACCACAGCCTTGAAATGATCCCATGTTTCTCTAGAAAGCTCAGTTTTTCATAACTTTGCATAGGGTACATTTCTAGGAGATAACAATTTTGGCACGCCCGATGGGACAGGGTCAAAATTAAAATTTCTAAGTCTTGTTGTTTTGATGTGCTGACAGTGAGCTAATAGCCTTTTAGAGGTCATTTTTAAGAATATATGGCAACTCTGTGTGGAGGAAAGGATCAATGTGTTTGTTTATATGAGAAAAATAGAAACCAAAAGTTCAAAAGCTATAGAATTTTTGCATTTATCTCCTCCAAGAAGAAAAGGGAGAACTCTCAGAAGGACTGTTCCTTCTCCTAGAGTTCAGTCAACACCACCTGGTGTTAGTGACAAGGCATTGTTTTCATATGAAAGGAGAAGAAGAAGAGACCCTCTAGCTAGGCGTTCAGCATCTCCTACTCTTAGAACAGAACTTTCTACCTCCTCATTTGGGGCTTTCAATTGTTCAACAAATAGTATTTCTACTACAGCAAATACTTCTCAACCAAGTTCAAGTTCTGCTTCAGCAAGCATACCAATGTATTCTAGCTGAATGGCAACACCAAGGGCCTTTACTTTCATACCATTCAACCAGGGCAGTCCCCTTAATCTAGCACAACATGATGACATTCCATTGGCAACGTTAAAAGGGTTACCAGAGTTTGCTAGAGAAGAACAAGTAACACCTTTTGAACATATCAGAGATGTGGCAGCATTGTGCAATGTGCATCATGTGACACAAGAAAATGTAGCTGTGAGATTGTTGGTTGCATCTTTCAAGAAGAAGGCATTGGAATGGTTTAGAAGCTTGTCGGTGGGTTCTATAAGAACATGGGATGAGCTTGGTGATGAATTTACCATATTTTTTGAGGAAAAAATCTGATCACTTATCTTTGGTAGAGCAGTTAACAACCATTAAAAGAGCCCCACAAGAACAAATGGCAGATTTCAATATCTGATTTCAAAGGACTTGGAACAGAATACCTACTACGGTAAGGCCTTCCGCTAATTATGCATTTTTGTACTATTTGAAAAGTTTAAATAGTGATATCTCTATCATGATACAGTCCATGGGGGGTACTTCTTTAACTCAGGCTTATAATATAGCTATTAAAGCAGAAAATAACCTCATTCAAGCAGGCAAGTTAGCACCTAGGCCACCTATGCCCTACTTCCCTAAAATTCAATCAAATATGCCATTGCAAATGCCATCTTTAGCCCTTTTACCTGCTATTCCAACATTACCCATTGCTGTGAGTCAGGGAGTGTCAGCTGCAGGACCATCAAGTGAATTGCAAGAGATCAAGTCTAGTCAGCAGAAGATAGAAAGTATTTTACAGACTATGGGAAATGAGTTGATCAGCGTGAAGAAACAGTATCAAGGGGCAAGGCCGAATTTTCAACAGCAGAACCAACAGCAAGGTCAGAATGAAAATCAGTCTTATCAAAACCAGGGATATCAGTATTAGCAAAATAGGCAACCCTATCAAGGTGCTTATCAGAGGAAAAATGTTAATCAGAGACCATTCCAATCTTATAATCCAACTCCTCTTAATGTTGTAAATCCAATGAAAGATATGGTTCCAGCCCAGAATAATTTTGTGATAGAAAATGAATGGTGTTATTCATGTAATCAAGCACATAACCCAACTTCATGCTCAAATGGGGTAGTTAATCAGGCATTTATGGTCCAAAATTTTGTCAGTCCATAGCCAGGTGCACCTGCTAATATACCTGAACAACAATCGGATATACACTCTAATGAGACTGCATTTTTAAATTGGCAAAGTGAAGAGTTCTATGGTGTGAATGTTGATTCAGCAATTGCAGCCAATACACGAGCTAAGAAAAGAGATCTAGAGGTGGAGATATTAGCTAATAAAAACAAGGGTCCTGCAACTGTAGAAGCATCATCCACACCTATTCTAAATGTATCGAAAAAAACTATTGTCTTACCAATCAATGAGCAGCCTCACAAGAATAAAGAACCGGCTACTGCTAAAGTACATCAGAAGGTACCTTTAACTGTACCTTACAACATTGTGGACAGTATGAAGAAGATGAACGTGACTATGACCATGTGGGACTCCTTAAGAATTTGTGGATAGGCTGATCTACTTAAAAAAGCATTATTTGAAGATACAAATCCTAAACAAGTTGTTGACTCCCAAAAGGTTGTAATGGCTAATGATGATCAAGGGAAAGTTGCTAATCCCGGTAGCAAAGGGAAATCTACGATTCAAGGTAAGAACGTGAGACCTCCTTCATTCTATGTTTTATTGATTATTGGAAAAAATTTAGTGCACAATTGTATGGTAGATAGTGGCGCTACCTGTTCTGTGATGCCCAAGCAAGTAGTTGATCAGTTAGGTTTAACGTATGAACCTTTAGAGAAAGGAGTAGTCTAGCTGGATGGCTCATCTATTAATACAGTGGGTCTTATCAAAGATTCTAGCTTAACTTTGCATGCTTGCCCTAATTTTTTAATTTCCCAAGACATTTATGTGGCAGATTTTCCTCTGTATTTTGGGTTATGTTTGTAAAGAGATTTTACGGCTAAAATAGGGGGATACCTTTCGTCTAACTGGTCTCACATGTTGTTTTGTACTAGGTATGGAACTAAAGTAACCATTAAGTCTAAGTTACTTGCAAAAGACAATATAGAACCCTATATACCTAGTGCAATAAATGCCAATTGCATAATTTTTTAACAAGACGAGCATGTTGTTGTCTCTGATCCTCGCATTGTTGTTGGTAATATTCTTGATATACTTTTAGATGAGTGGGCAGCAGGCCAAACTTCTAGTGATGAAAGTGACTTGGTGTTGGATGTTGGTATGGGTAACTACATGTTTCAAGAAGTTGATATAGTGATGCCTAACTTGGTTAAGAAGCCAGTGATCAACAAGACGAAGTTTGGGAAATGTATTTTGATGGCTCAAGGAGCAGGCATGGCGCTGGTGGGGGTGCATTATTGGTTTCCCCAAGAGCTGAAAGATATTATGCAACGTTTAGATTTGCATTTTCATGCACTAATAACACATCAAAATATGAAGGTCTTATTCAAGGGCTGGAATGGGCGAGGAAACATGGAATTAAATGTTTAAAGGTGCATGGGGATATTGAATTGATAGTAAATCAGGTTAGAGGTCTGAATGTTGTTAAAAATGATGTTCTTAAATTGTATAAGCATAGGGTTTGGGACCTCATAGAGGATTTTGAAGCTTTCAATATCATTTCAATTCCAAGAAATCAGAATCAGCATGCTAACAGGTTAGCAGCTGTGGGGGCTCAGTTTGACATTCCGAACAGCGTAAGGAAGGAATGTAATTAGCAACACATCAAGGTTATTATTAGGCCTTCAGTGACCAATAACAATGTTAACTGGCAGGTCTTTGAGAGTGATGAGAAAATTCTGCAATTTCTGCTTGAAGAGGACGTGTTTGCAGCATCAAATTAGGATAAAATCAAACAGCAGTATGGAGACCAGGTACTGCAATTAAAGAACAAGTTTCCTAAAGTTTTCGTCACGTTAGAGAGTATTTTCAACTCTGATGATCAAGCTAAAAGTAATAAATCCAATTTACTAGTTCAGCAAGATCATTATGAGGACTTAGAAATTGCACCCAAGAGAAGCCTCAAGATAGGAAAAATAAACTCTACTGCTGAAAAGCAGTCTTTTTTGCAATTATTCCAAGAATTGATTGACATATTTGCCTGGGAATATGGAGATTTGAAGGGATTTGATCCACGTCTTGCACGGCATACAATAGAATTGGAGCCAACAGCCAAACCCATAAGGCAGAAACAGAGGCCAGTTAATCCCAAATTGGAGCCATTAATGCAGAAAGAAGTTTTCAGACTTATAGAAAGTGGGATTATCTTTCCCATCAAGCATACTAGCTGGGTTGCAAATCTAGTTCCCATCAGGAAGAACGGAGAGTTCATATTATTCGTAGACTTCAGAGATTTGAACAAGGCTTCTTTAAAGGACAGGCACCCTCTTTCATCTATGGAACAGATTCTCCAATGTGTTTCAGGTTCTGAACGTTTTTCTTTATTGGATGGATATTCTGGTTATAACCAGATTTTGGTAAAAGAAGATCAATTTAAAACTGCATTCACCACAAAGTGGGGCACAATGGCGTACAGGAAAATTCCATTTGGTTTGTTTAACGCTAGAGCAACTTTCCAAAAGGCTATGGACATGGCCTTTAGCAACTTAATGTATAAGTTTGTTTTAGTATACCTTGATGACATCATTGTCTATTCCACGAAGACAGCAGATCACATTGACCATTTGAGGCAGATTTTTGAACGTTGTAGGGAGTTTGGCATATCATTGAATCCCAAGAAATGTGCTTTCTCTATTCATGAAGGAAAGCTTCTTGGGTATGTAGTATCTAGGAAGGGAATCACTGTGGATCCTAAAAGAGTTGCAGCAATCTTGGAGCTGCCTTTACCTCAGCATAAGAAAGGACTTCAGAGTTTCATTGGTCATATTAATTTTGTCAGAAGGTTCCTGCCTGATATAGCAGCCTTGTTAAAACCCCTTACAACTACGTTAAAAAAGAATGCAGAGTTTAAATGGACCCGAGAAGACAAAGATAGTTTTCAGCTGATCAAGGAGGCGTTAGCTTAAGCCCCAACATTAGTTAACCCAGACTTCAGCAAGGATTTTACCTTGTATGTTTTTGGCAATTTTGATGCAATTTCTGCAATTTTGGTGCAGAAAATGTGGAAAGGTTGGAGCAGCCCATTGATTTTTTCAGCAAGGGTTTGGAAGACTGTGAGCAGAAGTATACCTTGTAGAAAAACATGTGCTGGCTATTGTGAGAAGTTTGAAGAAATTTAGATATTTGTTGTCTCATAACAAAATTCATCTACAAGTGGCACATTCCAGTGTGAAATAATTTTTACTTAGCAAAGATCTAAATGAAAAACAAGCTAGATGGATCACAAGAGTTATGGAGTACGACGTGGATATTTAGGTCACCAAGTTGGTGAGGGGAAAAGGTTTATGCCAGCAGCTGGCTAATGAAGACATTTCAGCAGTAGAGAATGAACGAGACTTAGTTTTGGTTAATGTTGGGACAGCAAATAATAAAGCTACCAGCTGGTTGCAGGAGATGTCACATTTCTTGAGAATCAGGGAATGCCCACCTAATCTAAACAAAATGAAGAGGAGGTACTACCAACTTCAGTCTATTCCTTTTGTCTTGATTGATGATGTGTTATATAGGAAAGATCACAGTGGGGTACTGCTCAAGTGTGTTGATAATGATCAAGTGGATCAGATATTACATGATTTCCATGATAGACCTTCTAGACGTCACTATGCTGCAAGGACAACAGCATATAAAATTTTAAGAGCAGGCTATTATTGGCCTAACTTGTTTAAGGATGCACATACTTATGTCAGGAGATGTTCCAAATGTGCCTTGTTTTCAGGCAAAGAAAAGCTTGTTGCCTTGCCATTGCAACCAATTCAGATAGAGCAGTCGTTTATGAAGTGGGGAATTGACTTCATAGGGGAAATTAATCCACCCTCAAGTGCAGGTCATCGGTGGATTATCACAGCAACGGACTATTTTACACGATGGATAGAAGCTTTGCCTCTGAAGGAAGCTAATGAAATAGCAGTGCTGAATTTTTATGAAGACGTTATTTGCAGATTTGGAGTCCCATATTCTATAATTTCTGACAATGCCTTGGCATTTGTTGGTTTGAAGGTTGTTGATTGGGCATTGAAGAATGGAATTTACTTGAACACAAGCTCCAACTATTATCCTCAGGGAAATGGACTTGCAGAGTCAACTAAAAAAAATCTAATTAACATTATTAAAAGGACACTTCAAAACAATCAGAGGGATAGGCATGCCAAGCTAAAGACTGCTCTTTGGGAAGATAGAATTTCCCCTAAGAAGGTGATTGGGAACTCACTTTACATGCTGGTGTATGGTAAAGAAATAAAATTACCTATTTCTACTAAGTTGCCCACTTTGGACATTGCCAGTCAGCTAGTCCTATTTGAACAGACTAATCCACTTGCCTTAAGATATACTTAGCTGATGGAGTTAGAAGAAATTAGAAACAAGGCTATGAAGAACATGGAACGTCAACAAATCCTGACTAAAAGAACATTTGATAAGAAAACTAGATCAAGAGATTTCATGGTGGGAGATCTTGTGCTGAAATGGGATGTTCTAAACGATAGGTCGGGCCATCACACCAAGTTTGACAACATGTGGATGGGTCCATTTATTATCAAAGACTGCAAAGAACACAATGCTTACCAACTGGCCACAACTAAAGTTGAAGTGCTTCCAATCCCAGTTAATGGGATACACCTCAAGCCTTGTTTTGAGGTTTGATAAGTTCCTCCTTGTACATGCTTTAGGTTAGATTTCATGCATTCAATAAGTGTTGTTGCACTTTAGTTTAGTTGTTGTTGCATTCCCTAAGTGTTGTCCTAGCATAGTAAATAGTTTCACTTCTGTAGTTTCTTGTTTTCATGAATGTCTAAGTGATATTTTTCTTGAGTTACAAATGTGTTTGAGCCATGTACAAAGTTGGTGTTTTAAATCAACCTCTGAGTTATTAAGTGACTCCATGCCCAATGGACAAGTGTAGGCTACTGGTTTGCATGTTTAGCAAGCAAACATCCAGCTGAGGTCGCCAGAAATGTTACCTGATTTTCACCTACAGGCTCAAACAGGCAGGGTAATCTTGTTTCAGGTGTTCATGAAGGCCAAATGGGGACATTATTATGTAGGATTAAATCATACACCCGATGTATTTCTCAAGGAAGTCTGTTAGAAAGCATGCCTCAATCAGATTTGGCATAAAACTCTTGATGAAGAAAGCCGTTGAGACCCTCCTATTGTCTTGTCAACTGGAAGTGTGTTATACTTGTTTGAAATCCTCATGGTCGCCAAGACATCTCGGTCATTGTGAATTTTTATATCTCTTTCCACTTGGGATGTCTCGCCGATAGTTGTTCACAAGGGCGGCGTCGAGGGGAATGATTCGCTTCGGGATGATGTCTCTTTGACTGCGTGAAGTCTCGCCGAAGGGGATTGCCTTCGGCATAAGGTCTTGTCGACCCGATGGTGTCTTGCCGAAGGGAGTTAATGTCGGCATAATGTTTTGGGTTCAGTGTAGTGTCTTGCCAACCCAGTAGGGTCTCGCCGACATGGAATGGTGGTCCCGGAATGAGCTCTCGCCGAAACAAAATCGTATCAGGGAGATGTCCTGCCGACACGGGAAGGTCTCGCTGAGAGAGATTTCCTTCGGCATAACGTCTTGCCGACTAGGGAAAGTCCTGTCGACTGATGCATATCTCAGCGAAAGGTTTGAGTTCACCGTAATTTCTGGCCGACAGGGTAAAGTCTTCCCGATTGATATGAGCTCTCGCCGAAACAAGGTGGCTTCGATGAAAGGTCTTTCTGACCCGATAATATCTCAGTGAAAGGTTATGCCTTCGGCATAAGGTCTGGCCGAAGAGGTGAGGTCTCAACGAAAAGAGGTGCCATCGGGGAGATGTCTCGCCAATGGTTGTTAGTCACGCTGAGGGATTCTCCCTTTGGCATAGTGTTTTGAGTTCGGCGAAAGGTTTCGCCGACCAAGTAGGGTCTTGCCGAAATGAAATGAGCTCAGGGAGAATGGAAGAGCTCGACATGATATATCGCCGATTGGTGGTACTCTCGCCAACATGTTTTGTTCCTTCGGTGTAACATGTTGAGCTTGATATGATGTCCTGCCGAGTGCAATTATCTCGGCGATGAAAGGGAATATCGTTATAACTTTGGTTTCCCACCATGATGTCTAGCCGACCTGATGGTGTCTCGCCGAACGATGAAGGGCTCGATATGAGGTCCTTCCGAGAGAATAGAGTCTCGCCGAGAGTTTGCATTCGATAAGAATTCTTGTCGATAATGGGGAGTCTTGTGATAGCAATGGATTTTCCAATGAAAAGGGATATCGGTGTGACCGATGGGAACTCGCTATGACCTCTGACCGATAACGATTGTCTTGCCGATGGTTTTCTATGATATTGATATAACTTTTGCATTCAATATGAAGTCTTGCCGACAGTGGTAAGCTATGTCAATCGCTGCTATAGAGCATAATCGCATCGGGGAGACACGGCCAGTGTCTCACTGACATGCGATTCTGTTTGAATGACCTTTGACCACCTAGGAATCTTGTGTGGCATATGTTTAACCAATCAAAGAGAACTAAAGGCGAACCATTAGAAATTTGACTAATTGACTACCCCTGTGAAGGAGATCAACAGAGCATAAACGACATGGACTTACTCTGAGATCAAAAGCGATGGAGCAACTCGGTGAACAATGGTGTGGAGATCTAATGGGAAATTTTGATGTTGCTTCTAGAGGAGTTCAACATACAGAAAGATCTTGAGCAGGAAGAAGGCCGAAAGAAAGAAGAAGTCGTCAGTCTCGGGGACAGCTGTGAGGTCTACTGGCAAAAGGAAGATCGATATTTATGATAATGCTTCAAGGCATTCAAGGTGGCTCTGATGGAAGTTCGAAGGTGGACACGGGGGCCAGAAGTTAATGCCATGGTTGCAAAAGATCTGAAGGGCCATCCCTAGAGCGATTTTTCACCGACATGGACACGGGGATGTACATTGAATGCATTAACTTTATTTTCAAAATATCTAAGGGTCGACCCTTCTAAAAACTGATATTTTGTAAACCCTAAAACAAAGGGGCGACACTTTTTTAGTTTTCGTATATATGGCATTTTTGCCTCATTTTGAAAAGGGAGTTCTTACTTGCATATTTTTTGCTTTGTGACTTCTATGAGTCCTTAGAGGAGAATACTGAGTTTTGTAACTCATTTACAGACATTATATGGTAGAGTTTCACCTTTGGTGATCAATAAAGAAAACAATTTTTTCCTTCTCAGTTATCTGTTTCATTGAGTGTGTTTGATGATTGATAAATTTACATGTGATTTTTCTTATTCCTTGTTAATATGTCTCATTAATATCACTTTTAAGCAGAGGAGATATGTATATTGCAGGTTATAGGTTATGTTGGTGATGCAAATAGTTTTTAGTTGTGAGGAGAATTTATCATCCTTCTAGGACTATATGTATCATAGCTTTCTTATGAAATGTTTATGTAGTATCATATGAGTATTGAGTTGTGCATATCAGCTTTTATTAGTTGATTGAAAATTGGGTGTTAAACAGTTGTACATGTTTGAAAAAATTTGGTGTATCACCATAGGATTTAATTTTTATTTTCATGCACTCCTCCCTTTTCCTTACAAAGATTAGTAGTTAAGTGATATTACTAGTTAGGAGCTGGCCTTATCCAGAGGTTCATTTCAACTTTAGGTGAACCACAGCCTTGAAATGATCCCATGTTTCTCTAGAAAGCTCAGTTTTTCATAACTTTGCATAGGGTGCATTTCTAGGAGATAACAGGAACCTCATCCAGAGAGTTAAACATGCACTTTACAAGAGAACCATGTTTCACCTCAACGAACAAAGAGGATTGCGCCCAAGATTCAGCACTAGGCTCACTAAGTGATTCAGGAGCAGTGATGAACTCAAGGGAAGTTAGGACTAGTTTCATCACTAGGAAAGAGCAACTCAACATAGGACCACCTATTGGGGATGGTGGACTCCTCTTACATCCTTCGTTGTTGGAAGGACCATTCTCTACCTTTTTCTCCATCAAGGGATGTGAACTCCCCACAAACGAGGCAAGAGGTGTAGAGGAAGAGGAGGAAGAGAAAACCACAGTGGATACAACTGAAGTGTTTGGAATATCTATGGGTTTCAAGAAAGGTGAAACATTCGAAAGGGACATCAACAAAGACAGCTCCACCGAAGGAGCAATGAACACCTGCACCTTTTTAGGGTCAAGCGCATTCATACTCACAACAGAATCCAAAAGCAATGCGGAGCTAGATTGAACAGAAGCAGAGGGGAGGAGAGATGAGGACATGGCAGGAGGCCTTGATACAGGGGCAGTCATCTCCTCTTCCTTCCTCTATAAGGTGGACTACTTAGCTGTGAGAGCCTTTCGTTGGTGCTTGCGCTCGCATGCAAGGTGCTTTCTACGACTCTTCAAGCTAGAGGCTGAAGGTTGCGAAGGAATAGAAGGCTCCTGCTCAGCCATGGGAGTGTCCTCCACAGTTGTTTCTAGTGGAGGGATAGGCACCTAAATGGGAGTAGGAGGAGTGAGTTGAGAAGTAGCAGGGGGAGTCGGCTCTAATGCCTCGGCAGCGAGCCTCTTCCCATTTACTGCTTTGGGTGTAGAATTGGTAAGAGGCCACAAGGGTCAAGACCTAGAAGATTCCCCATGGAGGCCTTTTCTCCTACCATACCGAACGGGCCTAGGCTCCATGGGTGTGACGGGAAGTTTGAATGTGGGATATTTGGGCTTTCGCCAAGTGGGCACCATAGGATTCTCCCGCAGACACATATTGGAATCTGATGGCATCACAACGGGGTGAGAGGAAGCGTCAGGCTGAACAGCGAAAGAGGAAGGAGGATCTCGAGACCGCTTCTCTTCTTCCCTTCTACATGCCTTGGTGGTATCACTATCAACTTTTAAGCAAGCCCTATGTGAAACAACATAAGGCAATGGAGGATATGTCACTCTCGATGTTAGGTACCCTCTCTTGTAGTTCTAATAAGTTCGATACAAAAGGTCCTTTCTAGGCGGAAGAGGACCAACAAGCACAAGCCAAGAGTAATCCAAGGAGTAACTATCATGGGCAACTAACGGTTTATAACCGGTGTCATGAATTACATGCACGGAACCCTTGTGGATAAATTTTAAACATTTATGCACAACCAAGGGCACCGCATTCATAGCTACTAACCAAGGGATACCCAACTTCACTTTCAGATCTAGGGATTATGTCAAAGAGAAGCTTCACGGATTTAGGTCCAACCAAAACCGACAAGACGATACCACCCAAAGGAGGTATGAAAAGTCTATCATGTGTGCAGATGGTGCTCACAAGTGCATCATACCCATCTTTGTGAAAACATTTGATTAGCATGATCTCCTCAATTATAATGTTCACTTGAGACGTCAGATCAACGAGAACACCTGCTACGATGTTTTTGTTGATTCGCGTAGGGATGTAGAGAGGAGATGGTTCCCTATTAAAACCCATCAACAAATCATGTGAGGTGAAGGTTATGCCAGTACCACCGCTCACAAGTTGCGCAGAGGGGATAGGTTGATGCATGAAAGAGGCCATCGCATGCAATAAACGATACTCATATAGGACCCTCCAAAGGTTGCAAGATAGGACAATGACCCAATTAAGGTTTCGTTACACAACACTTTCAGAACCTTCCAACTATGCCTACTAGGGGTTGTAGGTTGGGTTGTAAGGCAAAGGCCTCACAACACTCATAAAATACGAGGAAAGGAGCTTTCAGTATCGCAAAATGGAACCAAAATGGTTCACATCGGGTTCACGAAAAATGTGAGAGGGGGACCAACCACATCAAGGCCCTAGGTCACAAAGAGCCAAGAGCGGAAGGTTTCCCTAACTTACCTCACTCTAAAGGGGTGTTTAAAATGAAGGACGAGAATGATGAGAATTATAAAACCCTACAACCACTCTTCTGACCCAAAATCTAAACTAAGGTTAGGTGAGCCAATTTTCGGGTTCAACACTATATCTCAGGCAGCTCTCTATCCGAGGAAATAAGAGTGGTTCTAGGACGACAGCGCAGCGCATTGGCGTCTCCCGGGTGCATCGACATCCGTATGACCAAAGGACCAAGAATATAGTATGAAACACCAAAAAATAGGTTGGCAGCCTAGCTAGTGACTTCTAAGGGAACAAAATAAAACTATGAAGTAGGAAAGATACAAACAAATATGATAAAGAAAATATATGGAGGCTAAGGTGACAAAGATGCTCATTCGCCAGCTAGCTCCCAATGCACGTCCATCTACACACAAGAAAGAGGGAAAATTGTTGGGGGTTGTATAGGGGTTTTCCTCAATCAGACCCTCGTTTTGGTGTTTCCACCTCCACAGACAGCCAAGATAGAAATGATAGAGAAATGTATGATAAAAAAGTAGAGAAAGAAAGTACATGAATAACACTACAAAATAGTATTCAGCTACTCAACCAAATCGTAAAGGAGAGGAGTGAAAACGTTACCACCTCCACCAAGAGCTCACTAGCTAATGGAGGAGAAAAGAGAGCTTGAAAAATCACCACAGCCTCAACTGTGATGAAGGGAGGTGTTGCAAAACCTCAAGCCCCTACTGCAATGGCTTGTTCCACACTTGCTTTACAGAGTTGATGAAGTGTTGTTGTTGCTGCTATGGAGTGATAGATTGTTGTTGAGAGTGAAGAATGCCAAGAAAATGAAGTTGAAGTGCTTGAGAATTCCAAAAGAGAGTGTGTAGAAGATGAAATGAATGAAGGAAGAGTGTTTTTGAAGGTGGGATGAGAGAAACTCCCATTTTTGAGGTCTATTGGTTAAAGAGGGACGTTACAAACCGACCCCAATGAGAAGTGTAACACCTCTGCCAACTTCAGACGTAGGAATCCGTCAGGGACGTAAGTGCGCCGCGTGGACATTTACTCATCGCACGGGGCGTCCTCGACAAATATTCTTCTACTAACGCAAAAGACATATGCCAAGTGAAACGAAGGAAGCAAGTTGATGTGGAATTTCGCCTTCGGATTTGGTTTTCTAAGGTGAGGAAGTGTAAAAGGGGAATTTACGTAAGGGGTGAAAATTCACTCCTATACACATATATAGTGGATCCAAGTCAAACATGAAATAAATCATCATTATCTTTTTAACATTTTTTGTGAAAATATTGTTCATAATTCCCCTCAAGAACATATTCTTCAACTTTCTCCATATATTCATTTCTCATAATAAAAGATCCACTTTGAATCATACATGTTCCATTAGAGAGAGTGAAAGATCTATTGATTTTATCTAAGATAATTCTCCCCATTAAAAAGTAGTACAATTTTCAAGAGTCCTACCAGACTGTTAAAAATTATAGCTAAGCAATTTAATTAACTTATATGACACCAAATTGAGAGGCAATTCAAAAGATTTTTGGTTTATTTCTATGGTCAACTGGCAATTACATGGTTACAATTCTTTTTTTTCTTTATTCACACTTCTTACCCTCTCTATATGTACAACCTACTAGTTTTTTTTAATATTCATTTTTTAAAAATTTAATCCACCTGCACCTCCCTCTACAGCTACAAGTGTCCCTTCATATTCAATTGTTTTTTTTTCCTTCTTCATAGGGACCTCCTCTCTTCCACACACTGACCATTTACATTTCCTATGATGTGGCCCTCTATCTTCCATTCAATGCCTCTTGTCATTCTCCTCTACGCTAGAAAAGATTTTGATTTTTTTTATTTCCTTTAGTTATCGAAAATAAACTAGCAAATTGCTTGATTCATGGAAGTCAATTTATCAATGGAAATAATAGGAGTAGATTATGCCTAGAAAAATAAAGATTAATTGTTTATTTCATTGCAACGAACTATCAAACTGAAAATATGCAAAATTAAATCGCACTCCAAAATAAAAGCTAAAACTGAAACAACAAATCAAACTGAAACATTTTTTGGGTTGATGTGGATTACAAGTTTTCTCGGATGCTCCTACATCATATTATTACACTAATAGACATTTCTTTAGAGAGAATCACTTGGAGAAGCACATCTATAGTTGTGCTTGAATGGTAAGCTTGAAAGGATTACCGTCAAATTAAAAAAAAATTGTAAATTTATAAAGTGATCTTTGACCACTTTATGTTGATTCTAACATGTGACATTATTTAGTGTAGGTATCTTCTCTTCTTGAATTTGAGTAGCTACATCTCTTATCTATTCATCATTAACTGATTGATAGCAAGATTTGTAAAGTTTGTGACATCAAAACAACAAATTTACATTTTCATTTACATGTTCTTAGTATATCTTAACAATCATTAATTTTACCATTTACCTAACATTTAAAAAAAAATGTTGCATCATTAGTTTTTTTAGCTTTTTTTTAATTTCATCAAGTTATCTTTAATACTTAAGTTGTATGATATTTTCACTCATGTACCTTATGACAGCCATATCAACAACAAATAAAAATGGCATCAAGGTTAATGTAGTCTCAACATCATTTATGAATTCAATACTGTGTGGTGGATAAATTTGTGAAAGCCTAATCAATAAAAAACCTCTTATTCATGCATTCATGAAATTGGTTTACCATTGGGGAAGGAAAGGAAATTGAGAAATCAAATAACTCAAATCACGCTCTTTCACAATTTCATGAATTGATGTTATAGTCAAATCTTGAAAGAGTGATATTAGGAAGGTGGTTACAATTTAGAAAATGTTAACATTTTTCCATGTCCCTCCACCTTGTCATCTTGTTATTTCTATAATTTATGCATATGATCTTTTACATATAAAATTTAAATGCATTGTAACCTCCTTTAAAAAACTCCCTATCCTTCTTTGAAGATGGCATTCTTTTTGTATTCTTTTGTAAATTAAAGTTTTTAAGGTCCAAAATATATATCAAATTACAAAGTTATTTTCTCAATTAAGCTAAAAGTTGATTCACTTAAATCAAGGTGCTAAAAATTGTTGGTTTAAAATAATTTTATACAACTTGTGACAATTATATCTCCACTCAGACACAACTTCAAAATTATTGGAATTATGCTTTTGAAAACTGGTCTAAGTTTAGTTTCCACCAAAAAATCATCTAACCCAAAAAAATGACTTCTATACGATATTTTTTCTACCTTGTAGACCATAACATGATTATAATACCACATATAACATACAAAGACACCTCTACACCCAATTGGTAGATTGCATGTGTAAAACCAAACTTATAAAGAAAATATTTATCCCTGTAGAGTCATAAGTTGCATACCCTCTACAATTTCTACTCTATAGTTTGCACCCGTTTTAATGTCCATCCCCCATAGCATGTTTTAGGTCTCACTTAGCCATTTTCCTTAGCCTTTTACCTTAATCCAATTGCCAATTGTGTTATTCTTTATGGCTTTTTCAATTTCAATGTGTTTCCTAACATCTCACTTCATCTTCTCTATTCTAATCACTTTTATTATTTTTGAGCTTTGGAAGACTTCCAAAACCATAGATTAATCCTCTAAAAAAATATTTTTTAAAAAAAGAATAGTGATGTGACTCATGGCTCCCTTACCATGTTGTGTTTTCTTAAGAAACATTTTCATTGGCTACCTTGTAAACAATAAGCCTAAACCAATTAAATTTTGAGATTTCAAATTCTTCTCTCATTCATTCACAAGCATACTAGTGTTTTCTCTTCCATCCACTTTCTCACTCTTGACTACTTAGTGATTCTATGTTCTCTATTTTTCTCCAACATTTCTTCCACATTCTCTTGCAAAATCATTCTCTAGCTTCTTGTGGATATTTCTAAGAGCTTGAGCATCTCATTTTGTTTTTCATTGCAATCATTGAATCTATTATCATGTCTTACTAGTCATTATTGTGTGAGTGACAAAGCGCATAGAGGGTTATATTGCAAGCTTCTCCCTTTTGGTGAAATTTCTCTTCCTTTTGTTTTCTATTATTTGTATTTTGAATTTAAATATCATTTGCAAGATTTTATAGTCTCTCCTCATCTTCTTGAAGAGGTAACAATATTATTTTTCTTCTTTCTGTAATAGTCAAGTTTTTTTTCTTAAGAATTGGAGATTATTGTGTGGTTGCTCCATTTTCTCCTTGTGAAAGAGTTCCATCACTCTCTTCTTGTCCATTTTCTTCCAAATAAGTTCCTCTCTTGAGTAGTCTTGATCTTGTTCTTGGCAGCACTCCAAGAACTCTTCTTTAACTCTCTCTCAAGTTTCTTTGCCCTTTATTTTTGCAAGCGCCTATCTTTATCTTCTTTCAAGTTAGCTTATTTTGTATTTTATTAGAATCTTTATTTCACAATGGAATATTCTTTTATTTTCACTTCTCAATTTGTCCAATACACATCAGCATAATTGTAGATTTCTAAATGTATAGCTATTTATATTGTTCACAATATTTTACTTACTTTAAACACAAACTAATTCTACACACCAATCTATTTGATTACCCATGGAGGTTGAAAGACCAAAATAAGGGCTCCCTGTTTTTGCAAACTTGAAAGCAATCTTAATCATTTTTCTTTTTTGTATTAGATTGCATGGTCTACCTCACATCAAAGCTCAATTTGATTCTCTTTAACTTTTTCAATTTTTTTCAATTGATTCATTTGAAAATGTTTCTTTAGTATTTTTCCCATTTATTATCCATTTATTTCTTTTGCTAGCTTGCACATTTTGATCTTTATTTTATTGTTATTTTCATTTTTCATAGTACAAATGATGAATCCATGAAAGAAAAAGAACAAAAGCCTTTGGGTCCTTATAGTGTCCCTACAACAAATAATTCATACACCTATTAGCAATTTCCAACTCAACTTTGAACTCATCCCACAACAAAATCCAAATTCTTTTGTTCTCCTATCCAGCATATTCATTTATCCTTTAAATTACATCATATCAAATTTCAAATTTCTTGGTTGCTCAAGCTAAATCATACTATTGAAAAGAATAAAATAATTAGTTTATTCTTTTTTTTTTGTTTAGTTTAAGAATCAATAATAGTTTATTTTGAAGAGTACTAAAAACAAAGTAAAAAGTTATGAATAGAATAAAAAAACAAAATCTATATAATCTCATCCTATTTTCCCCTATTGATCCTGAGAATGTAAAAACATAGCATTTACTTTTGATATTTATAGAGGGAAACAAAACTAATCTTTAATTTCACTATGTAGAATGAACCTTCTAATATTTCTCATATAAACCACCTACCCATATTAATAATTATCTACCAATATCATATTTATCATCATAGATAATTAATATCATATGACAAATATAAATTTTACACGTCTAATTCATTTGTTAAAAACTAAACCTTCTGTGTTTACGAATACAACATTCAACATCTCAATATATAGATAGAAACAATTAAAATATGAAGAAGGTATATCTAAGAGTCGTCAAGTCATTAAACAGTGATGAGAATGGCTCTTCAATTCACTCATGCTTTTCTTGCTTCTAAAAAGATATGATAATGTAATTTGCTTTAATGTAATTTGCTTCAGTAAAATTGCACGAGTTCAATTGAATTCACATTTCATAAATCTCTGAATTATTTATTTCCATAAAAATATATTTTGGGGCAGCATTTTCAGGAGCAACCCATTCGTTTGGTGGTGATTGCACAGCCAATAAAAGATTAAGTGCATTTAGGAGTTTGGGACGCTAGCCGCAAATGGCAAATTCCTGAGTTTAGTGAATCAGGGAGAAATAGAAAGGATTTTGTGAGCAGCAACCATGGGCACAATGTTTTATTACAAGGAGGCCCTTTTGGGTTTGGGGTTACATCGTTTGGTGGAGCTAAGTTAGCAGTCGCGGCTATAAAGCACGGTCAGCTTGTTGGACGACTGGGAGCAGCAAGGAGAATGGTTAAAGTCGTTGAGAAATCCCATTATTGGAAATGGGGAGTGATGTGACCGATGACGCATATCATTACGTGGAGATGGATTGAATATGTAGATTTCATTTAATAATCCTTTGGCCCATTTGCCGGAGCTGCACAAATGGATATCAAAATTTTGGAAACCCTCTCTTGCAAAATCCATAGTGATACATCCTTGTGCACGGAGTTTTTTTGTATATTGTGAGTTAAAGGCAGAAAAAGATTTTATTCTTACAGAGTTCCATGGTTTTGGGGATGTATTCTCTTTTCATCAAACTATGTTTTTTGGATTTTTATCCAACGACAAAAAAATTCCTAGATATACTGATTTGGGTAAGGATGCCTAACCTCCCTCTACATTTTTGGCCTTCTCTGGAAAACATAGACAACTATCATCCGTCTCATGCACATATTTTAGTAGAGATGGATTTATCCCAAGGACTTCCGACAAAAATATGGCTAAAAGTTGGTAGCAAAATTTGGAAACAAGCGCTCGATTATGAGAGATTAGCTTTTAGATCTAGAAACTGCTATGGTATTGGTCGTCTATCAAATTTTTGTCAGGGGAAGATGAGAACATCATCATATGAGACCACAAGTTAAAAGAATGTTGAACTGCATGATAACCAGATTGTAGACAGCCCACTTGAAGAGGCTTCTTTAGTAAAGGTTTCAGTTACTGTGGAGGATCCGACATCAGAGATCCTTGTTAATCGTAAGCAAGCAAAATGCCTAGCTGAGCCAAAAAAACTGCTATCTCCAAAGTCCCCTCTAATCAAGCCTCCTTTGATGGAAGTGCGCCACAATCCTAAGTCTCCTCTCAAGCCTGTTAAACATGTAGAGCAGTTTTTGCAGAGCCTGTGTCTAATCCCAATGTTTTTTCAGAGACAGTTTTTTCTGGTGAGATTTATTCTAAGGAGCTTCCGGCCCTTAATGTTTCAGCCTCAAAGGATGAGCTTTCAGAATATGTGGAGTACTTCCCTTCTGGTGAGGAGAATAAGATTCACAAAAAAAAAAAATATCAATTGCGCATAGGAGAGCCTCTTCTCATATGATATTAAGAACTCATAAGAAAAAGTATCATCTAGAAGAGCCAATTACCCTGGTTTTATCTTCTTTCAGTGCCTCACTGTATTTTCACTTGTTTTCTCAATGGAGTGAGCAATAGAACCTACAATTGTTCTATTACAAAACAATTTTCAATTTTATAATTTGATAATTATTCACAAAATTAGGCCTTCTGATTCTATTAAAGCAGCAAAACTGGTCATAGGAAACTTTTTAATTTCTCTATTTTACCATTGTATATTTGCTGTTATTTTCTTTGCATCCTTCATCAAAGGCATCATCAGGATACTCTATAGTTAGCCATACTTCTTTAACATTAACTTCGTTAATTCCAATGACAAATGAATCCATGCCATGTGATTCAAAAAATATACAGATAAATCTTGTGACACTTCTGATATCTTCATAAAGTTGCAACGATACTATAAAACGGAATTAGTTACCATTAAACTTCTATTGGCAACACAACAGTGCAATTAAAAAATGATGGTAACGATAAATAATTTAGGTCACTGCCAAGCAAGATGTCAATCACAAGTGACAACCCAAAACAATATGATGTTTGGTGGAGGCCCAAATAAATATTTCCTCGTTAACCTAAAACACACATTCTTATATTACCAGATGAGAATCCCTTTTCTTTCAAGGCTACAATAATTGCCATATTCATATGTTGAATATTTTGAGACATTATGGAAAAAGTTGATTACAAATTTGTTTTGCACCCTTCAAAATAGAGTTGTGATGGCTTTAGAAGAATAGCTAGAGACAATTGGTGTATAATATTGAATCAATTTTTTGTTGGTCTTGTTCTGTTCACTTGCATTCAAAATAGCCTTCGCCATCTTCATTCCCCTTCACTCGCATTGTCAGGCATAACACAGCTTGGCTTGACCAAGAAAATTAAGAAAATCTAGTTCCTAATATATTGACATTCTGACACGGGAAATTCTTTTATCTTTTATGGACTTCAGTCTAACTGTTTCATTTCCTTTTCTTCTTATATTGCTATCTGGCACTTGTCCGCATCCCTTTCAATTTGAACAGTGACATGACTTATTTTGTAAGTCTTGTCACAATATTCTATAACCTTATAAAGAATTTGATCAGCATTTGCATCAGACTTGATCCTTACATGACAGGCCAACAAGATTTTACCAACTGTAATGGCCCAAATGTGCAGTTCATGAACAGCCACTACTCCAGAAATCGCCCTCAGTCCCTCCTCAAGTTTTGTGGCATCAATCTCACGAGGGGTGCTCTCCATTAAAACTTCAAGTATACTTCTCAACATGTTGATAGTGGTTATCAGCACAAGAACTGAGAAAAAAAGAGTGCATATCAAATCAATTATTTTCCATTCAGGTTTTGCCCAAATACACGCTCCTCCTATCATCACTCCAATACTTTGAATCAAGTCTCCGAGAACATGAAGATATGCCCCTTGAACATTTATATTCTTATGTGCTGAGTTTTTCCTTCTCAAACCTGTTTCAATATCCTCATCTAACCTGAGTGTAGCCCCTTGCGAATTTTTGTTTTCAATGTTCCTCCATTTGTAAGTAAAGTCGCCTTCTGCCTCGTCTGAATGACACTCAATGCCAGAAATGAGAGGTTCTGTTAATGTATCTTTACCGACAACAATGTTCAACTTGTGAGGACTGTTAATGTCAACAACCAGCTTACGAGGACTGTTAACACCCATGCTCAAGTTACGGGGACTGTGGTCATCATGATGACTATGTTTATGACCATGTTCTTCAGAATATTTATCTTTCTGTTCATGTTGATGTTCATCATTGGGGCCATGGCCATGATCATGATCATGAGCATGCTCATGTACATTGCCATTATCATGATCATGAACATGCTCATGGACATTGCCATTATCATGATCATGACCATCCCCATGATCATGACCATGCCCATGTTTGTGCTCATGCCCAAGTAAGAAGATCATGACAAGGTTTACAAAAAGCCCAAATGCTGCAACAATAAACATAAGCTGCCCATCAACCTTACTTGTATTGTTTAGCATCCTGACAATGGCCTCATACACAAGAATCCCAGTAACAAGCCAAATTAGTTGTATAGAGACAAGTGCGCCTAAAATCTCAAGGCGATAAAACCCAAAGGTTTGACGGGGCGTAGCTTCCCAACCAGATGCCCATATTGCAAACAGGGAAATAGCAAAACCAGCCACATCTGAGAATAAATGTGCAGCATCTGTGAGAATTGCCAGACTGTTTGCCTTTATTCCACCTGCTACCTCAAGACTCATAAAAAGCAAACACAAGATTACAGCTATCCATAGCTTCTTTGTTGATGCTGCCCGTTCTTTTGCATCTGCAGCACGACTTTCTGCATCAACAAAACCACAACCTGTCCCACATTGTATGCTTCCAAGTTCAGTTCTCAGTCCCACAATTTGTGCTTCTTTGCAGGTATTATTTTCTGATTTTCTACTGTGCTCGGATCCAGAACCTTGATCTGCCATCTGAAAATACACAAGGAAAAGTTTAGCCAACATATATGAACTCAAAGGAATGACTAAGAAAATCCAAAAAACATTAATAGAATATTTCAACGTTCAAATATTATATACTTAATGATAAAAATGACTTTTGCAGCTTGCTGCATGCAGCAAAACAGCAAGTAAAGGTATCAGGTGGTCATAATCATTATCAATCCTACAAATATGCTATACACACAAATAGAAATAAAAGAGTGCATTTTAATTTTTAAACCATTGTTGACGTTCGTTTGCCCCATCAAGGAGTATTCAATAAAACAGTGGAGATATCATAGAAAAACAAATTTATTGTATCTATTTAAAAATTGCCAAGAAAAGATTCTTAGCTGAGTGGAAATATATATATGTTGGGGAGATTTGTTGTCATGTTTTCTCACAAAGGTGAAACGTGGTAAATTCTTTGATATTTTGTAGCTTTTCATTTCCATTGAGCTATTATGGTGTCTGTGATCTATGAGGATTAGACATGATTTTGAAAAGAAAAGAAAAGGTCCTTATGACTTGACTTCACAATTCAGTCAAACTACGCGTGCTTGTACAGGTGGTATTTCAACCACAGATTCAACATGATGACCTCAAACATTTACTAAACACCAGATATTTCCCAAACAAAGAGATCTTCAGGAAGCTGAGAAACAGAATCAGCAGATCTCCCCATATTCACGTATTGTCTCAAAGAATGCTGACAAGGATAGTAACACTTCTAGGCCAGCAGTTTTTGAAGATATCTCTTCTGCAGAACTCTCTTCCTGTATTGACTCCTTGGAGCTCCATGACAACTCTGTCCATGGTATTGGTGAAGAACTCTTCATTACCTCTATAGTTGATAACCCAGCTATAAAAGTTGACCCTACTGCTCCAGCAATATATGAGATCCCTGGGGATCCTACTGCACCGATTGTGTTGGGAATTTGTTGAAAGAGGTCTACCTGAATAAAGAAGAGTTCAGCAGATGGGATTAGAGAAGAGGAAATGAATCGTCCTGATGTGGGAGGTGAACAGGGGTTTGAGTAAAGTTGGAACCTTCTTCAATTACAGTGATTCAGGAAGGTCATGAGACTAAAGAATATTTGGATACTGCTATCACTATTCATACTTCTGATCCCATCTCCAGTAGAGATCCAAAATGACAGACCTCCTCACATGAATCATTCATTCTTCTCGGGATACTCCAAGCACAGCACAGGAAAACAATAAGGTGATATGTTGTCTTCTACATATGAGTGCAGTGGGAGTGACTGCCAGACAATTCCTATATCAATAAGTTGTCTTCTACATTATGAGTGCAGTAGCAGTGACTGCCAGACAACTTCTACATCAATAAGTTGTCTTCTACATATGAGAGCATATAGAGATGGGGACAAAGTTTGTTCTGATGAAAATTGATGAAGGTAACCAGGGTGAAGGTCTCATCTTGAATTCAGATCTGTTAGTTCAAGAATAAGCTAATTCTCGTGCCCACTTTGATATATTTAAGACAGTTACTAACAAGATCCTTAATCTTTCTACTGTTCAATACATGAACAAGGCCTATAAGTATAACCTCATTCTGATTCCAAGAGTACAATGTCAAAGGACAACACTTAATTTCCTCTAAGACCTGACTCTGATTTTTTATTTGATAGTGATGTAATCTCATAAACAACAATATTTTTTGGGTGAGGATACATCTGACCATAGTTGGCAGACTCACAGAAAACTCGCCGAGTTTTCAAAAACTCGCGAATTTTTTTTAAAAACGAGTTTTTTTGAGTTTAACTCGCGAGGACGAGTTTTTCCGAGTTTTTTCCGAGTTTTTTGCCGAGTTTTTAGAAAAAACTCAGCTTTGCAAAAAAAAGTATTTTTTAAGTTTCCGAGTTTTTGGCGATTTTTAAAAAACTCTCCAATTTTTGGCTTGGCGAGTTTTTCTTTGGGGCGAGTCTTCCAACTATGCATCTGACTATATTGTGGATTGAGCAGACAGCTATTGTGGCTGTAGTTTAATCATTATTTGATACTATAATTCAATCCAACCTTTGGGCAACATACCTTCTATATTTTTTGCTCACTATCAAAAACAATAATGGATTATGAATCCATCACAAGTGCACAGATGCAGGTGAGGAAAACATAAGGTTTTTATACGTGAATATATGTAACTTTATGGTGGAGAATAGTTCCTAGTTTTCCTTCTAATCCAAGTCTTGAGAAAAGAAATTATCTCCTGTTTGAATAGCCATACAAAACAGGGGTGACGTCATCTCCTCAATCTTCTAAAATGTTGTAACAAGAGACACCAATAGTCCACCCAGAAAAGATTTATCATATTTAGGACATAATATCATAGGCAGACATCTATACCCCAAATGCAGACTTAGGCATTGACAAATGCATGTCATGAGATATTGAAAACATCCTGTTAACATAGCAGTTGAAACTGACTATTGCGTTTCAAGTTTAGCAAAAAAATCTTGATTGGCAGATTCAGAGATCTTTGTTTGACAATGAGTTAATTAGAAGAATGAGTATTTTCAAAGTAGGTGAGCCTGTGCCCATCCCCCTTTCAGACATTTTACATTCACTTAGCTGCATGTCTGACCTACATCTACAGATTTTCCATTACTCCTTTTGGGTGACATTATAGCCATGTTCTATGAGGACACATGCGGGGTCCAAGTGATGTCCCGGAACAGGGATAGGGGCATGATATCTCCCACACACCATGTTTTGATTTTAGATTTGGGGAATCCTGGAAACAGGGGAACTCTCCTGTTTTTTAGAGCATCCGAGGACATCTTTTGATGCCCTTGGTATAGCCAAAGGGGTGTCATGGCATCCCTCAACCATCCAAGGGATAATATGCATCCCTGAGATGTCATGGCATCCCCAAACAGTCTGCGCCATTTGGTGCAAAAAACAAAATTACTAATTAGTTATCCAGATAACGCAGCAAAATTAAACTACTACACTATGAGAAACACTGATTTGCAACATTCAAAGTAACTTCATAAAATATTATTGTCTCCTGCAAAGTTATGCGTTGTCCAAGTGCAGTTCATATGTGCTCAAGATGAATTTCATGTTTTTTACTGCTCTTAGCATCAGGATAGCAGGAATAAAAGGAACCATCCGCAAGCTTGGAGCTATAGAAAACTTGCCCTTGATCCATTGCATGAAGCCCATGTATTTTACGCCTTGCTTAGGCTGCCTCCAATGTTTGGTTGTAACTCTTCCATTAGGATGAACAAACATGGTGATCATGGGTCCCCCTGATGCAAGCCTCATGTTTGTTCAAAATATTCTCCTGATGTTCCATTGATAATTACTATAAAGTTTTGTGTAGTGAGGCAACTTCTAATCAATTAAAATTACAATTTTTTTTAGTTTGTTTCAGCTATTTTTTTTATTTTTAACTTGTTTTGTTTCAAAGTTTCAACTATTAATGTGTCTATATTATTTTAATAGTCATTCCAGAAATCCAAGAAAAAAATTGTTGTCGCTGAAACCAAATCCCCTCATCCTCAAAACTCAGAGAAACACTGTGTTATATTGCTCAAACATTTGAATGCTTCCTAGATGTGAATTCTTAATAGGGCAGCAAACAAGCTAGGTCTATATGAGTTATATTGAAGTGATCTTGGATTGTACAAAACCCCAGTTACTACAATAGACAAGCTAGGACTTTGTGAGCTAGATTGAAAGGATCTTGGATTGCAGAGAACCTCAGCTGATTAGAGGAAACCGTCACAACTTATGAGAAGCATCTTCTCCAATTGGAGGAGTCTCTTGGCATTCATATTCTCACTGGAATCCCTTGGTTTCCAGACTCGAAAAATTATATTAGTTTCCTGTTTAAGGAGGGAGCTTATGTGATCAATTATGTCCTTGTTACCAGGGCTTTGATTCCCTACGCAAAACTTAAATATTTCTAACCATCTTTTTCTGTTAAACATAGTGTTTTAGACTTCTACTCTTTTATTTTTTTCCATCCTCTTCCTTCCAACTTCAAAACTACACATAATTATGTGCTTGCATGACAAAGTTATGCTCCCTACAAAATACTATTATCAAGAGCTCATCATGTTAGTTAGGTATATGGTGTTGCAAACATGAGACCAAATACAATGTGGGTTTTGATGGTAACATAACATAACGTTTGACCTCTATCCAACAAATTTATTACCTCGAGTCTTTGGTATTTTAAGGAAATTACACTCAATTTGAGTCTACAAAACAAAGATACAGTCTCCGCAAGTCACTGGTTTTTCAAAAGGATTCACTCTCAACTCATGTTTGTATAACAAAGTTATGACACTCTAAGTCTTGGATTTTCAACATGTTGGTGTAGGTTTTTTATTTTCCTAGTGTGTTAATTTATTTTCCCTTAGTCCTAAGTTTTTCCTACACTTAATTAAGCTTTCTTAGGATATAATAAAGTGAGTTTATTACTAAGAGATAAGTGTGTGGTGTCCCCTTCCTTTAAGGGTAGAACTACTTTCCACTTTTGGTGGCATCCTCCACTTTTTGTGGTTGATTCCTATTGGTCGGATTTGCCACCTACCTCCTCTCTTAAGTTCTATATAAACTCATTACCTAGTTTGTATTTGCATACTCTTGCATTTTCTTGCAATCTTTTGCATTGTATCTTTTCAGCTTTTGGAAGCTCTTAATGCAATATTGTCATATCGACATTGCATAATCTCTTGGTGTCCTGGTTTACATTCTTATGTTTTTCCAATTTATTTTACTTTGATCTTCTCTTAAAAAGTTCCTTGGGTTATTCAATCTATTTCAGATTTCTAACATGGTATCAGAGCTTTTGTTTTGAGAAATCTAAATTCATAGATTCTTGATTGAGAGATTGAGTTTCTTGTAAATATCTTGTAAATTCTCGTATGCCCTTCTCTTGCGTTTTGAACAATCTAAAGAATCAGAAAGGATTTGCAAAGATCTAATAACCTCTTCATATTGCATGTGTTGTGTGAGATTTGGGTGATTGCAACATTTCTGGTTATACTGGCAGCATTTTTTACTATTCCAACATGTCCAGAAGGCTCGAGAAAGTCAAATTTGGCTTTTGTTTCATCCAAATTGGAGATCATTTGACAAAGTTGCAAACAGGGGTTTGAAGCTCAAATCTAGTGAACTTTTTATTGAAGCATTTTCGGCCCAAACGAACCTTTCCATTGCATTCAGAAGGCCTAAAAACCCCTATTCTCATATAAAATTTGTCTATTTTAGACGATTTGTTTTTTTGGCAAATTTTTATTTTGCTAGGAGGGTCGTCACTACAAGCTAAACTTAACCATTTTTTAAAAAAAATCATAACTTTTCGCCACGGTGTCCGTTTTCTGCAAACAAGATATTGTTGAAAAGCTGGAGACAAGCACTTTCCATCCACAAAGGTATTGAAATGAAATTTTTCCATTTTTTGCCAGATATTGCAGGTTGAAGCTGTTTGGTGCAAATTTCTTCAAAAGGCCATAACTTTCGCTCTGGTGCTCCGATTTTTGAAAACAAGTAGACATTGGAAAAGTCTTGGAGAGCACTACACAGCCACAAGGCTAATTTTTCCAAATTTTGTCTCAGGTCCATTTTGTATCAGAATTTGTAATTTTGGCTATTTTGAGCCTAGTGAGCATTATATCTTGGAAAAGGCTTTGTAAACGCACTAAAATATAAAGTGCCAACCTCATGATATTGGTGTTCTTTTGTAATCATTTGAGGATTGTATTGTGGGTTTTTCTACTCATCCTTTTGTAATAATTTTGGATAAGGCTAATTATAAGTCTTGGAAAAAAAAGGCATTCTAACCCATCTCAGATGGCTAAAACTTTTGCCTTACCTTTATGTGCTCATGCCTGAACTAGATACACCTGGAAGGAAAACAATATGGGGTAATAGAATTGATCATGTATTAGAAATCGTTGGTTCTTATGTTGATACTTACACTATGTTGGTTATAGCAGACATTGAATGTCCCCATACACTTTGGACCAAGATTTGGGAGATGTTTGGAGACCCTCATGTTTCTCCATTCCCAAATGATCCTACTATAGATTGCCTCATTCCACTTGATGATGCAGATAATATACCCTATGATGATGCTACTTTAGAGGAGCTTAAGTATTAAGCGCATCTTGAACGTTCAGATGACACAAAGACTTCTCTTGCTTCTCATCCTCATGTTGAGATTACATCGACATCACCTGTTGTAGATTCAGATTCCAGAGATGCTTCTTCGACAGCCTCCAATGATTCATTACAACAAGATCATTTATGTCTTTTGGATTCAGTTCATTAGGACCAATTCTACCAGAAATCTCTTGTTTGTTTGTAGGGTCCCTCATCTCGAATCTAGATGACACTATTGAGGACATACATCTTCTCTTTGAGGACCACTCTTTTGTCCTTGCATCTACTTTTGCTACTTCAAGGTTTAGAGTTGTTTCTTCAAAAGCTTCCAATGACTTCTTGCAACAAGACATCCATTGTCTTCCTTATTCAGTTTTGTGAGATGATCTCTTGACAAGTATTTAAGACTTGTTTATGGAGACATATATATCAAATTCAAAGGACACATTTGAGGGGTTATCTCTCCTCTTTTGATGACAGTCATTGCATAACTGGTGTCAATCTATCATTGTCTTTGTCTTATGCTCTACAACAATCTCTAGGAGATTCTAATTTGTCATCTTCAGCAGTGTGGCCTAGAACACCTGATTTGATTGTGGCAACTTTCAACATCGACATGGGGATACTTGAGCAGACTTAGAGACTTCATACATTTTGCACTTTCTTCCTATATATTCCTTTCAAGTCTTGGGAGGCAGCTTGCCCATACCTTTGATTTTGTTTTTTCCTAAGGGGAGGAACGTTGTTCAACGATCGTGGACCATCTCCATCCACTTTCAAGCATCTACCATTGGATCTCTTTAAGGGGGGCTACTTAGTCCTTTTCTTCTCTCTCTATTTTGAGGGGGTGTTCTCTCTCTATTTGTGGGGGGCTTCTTGTTCCTTAGGGGGGAATTTGATATGTACATGAGTACCTAAAATGGCCTCATTTGTTGGGCCCATCATATTTTCCATCCTCCTAAGCTGTGCTTAAGGGGAAAGGGGGGTGTTGCTGTAGGTTTTTTATTTTCCTAGTGGGTTAATTTATTTTCCCTTAGTCCTAGGTTTTTCCTACACTTAATTAAGATTGCTTAGGATAATAAAGTGAGTTTATTACTAAGAGATAAATGTGTGGTGTCCCCTTCCTTAAAGGGTGGAACCACTTTCCACTTTTGGTGGCATCCTCCACTTTTGGTGGTCCATCTCCACTTTTTGTGGTTGATTCCTATTGGTTGGATTTGCCACCTACCTCCTCTCCTAAGTTCTATATAAACTCACTACCTAACTTGTATTTGCATACTCTTGCATTTTCTTGCAACCTTTTGCATTGCATCTTTTCAACTTGGAAGCTCTTAATGCAATATTGTCACATCGACAATGCATAATCTCTCAGAGTCCTAGTTTGCAATATTATGTTTTCCAGTTTTATGTAACTTTGATTTTCTCTTAAAAAGTTCCTTGGGTTATTCAATCTATTTCAGATTTCTAACACAACAAGATGTAGATGCTGCAAATTTAAAAGAAATGATCTCCAATATGGTAATCCTTATGATGATTTTCAAACTTCTTCTGTTTCAATTTTTTGGAAAGAGTTGTTGAGGGGATAGTCTGAAAACCAGATTGAAATCAAAGAGTACGAAGTTTATTTAGCTTACTAATGTAAACATCAAGACTTTTAAAACCCAACTCTTAAAGAGGCAACCAATCCATAAAACCTAGGATGTACTCCCCTTAAACTTACCACATATGGATATCAACTTGCTAACTCAACAAATTAACCTTTGAGCAATGTTTTAATACCTCCAAATGATACTAACAGCATAAGTTGGTGTTCTCCATGATGTAAAAGCAAAGAAAACACAAAAACAAAAATGCTTTCCAGGTCCGAGAGTGGGTCAATCTCTCTACATTAACTAAGGATGTCCTGCACACTTTGGGACACTTACTCGAAAAGAATTTGTGCTTTCCTAATCTCTCTTTATCAGACATATTTCATGAGATTTGCAAACATTGCTACAATGGTTGGTCCAATGATAAGGTTGGAGTAATTTGTAATGTCCCCAAATTTGGAAAACCCCTAAATCTGCCCTACTATATCAATTTCAAATAATCAATTTGGTTTAGGGAATATTTATAACTTGATTAGGTCCCTGCAAGACAGAATTAGAAAATATTTACAAGATAATATTATATGATGCTCTCATTTGAATACGTAAAGAAAACAAGGAAAGTAAGATTAGTGATACAACTACCTGTCTAAGACTTGCAAATAGGTTAGTAAACATCCTATAACAAAAAACAATATCTCATCATAAATATATTGGAATCTTTTAAGTTTCTAATCCATTCTTCAAGGGCATGTTTCCCAACACCAGACATATCAGAATTTATTTGTGAATAAAGTAGTTTTTTCCATTTTTGTCAACATTTAATTTTCAATTTTCTCCACTGCAGGTTTGGATTTTATCAAGCATGGGTGCACTATAAAGATTCAAACTTGTATGAAAAAATTTGAGCACAATTTTCAAGAAGCCATTGTTTGCAATTGTTAAATTCTAATTGCTGCTCCTACGGCCATGGCCACGACAGCTGCATTTTTTGAAGGGTTTGCAGCTTGTGTCAAAAGTGATAAAATTATGAAAATGGCATGCACCACGAAGGTTCCTGTGCCAGCCCCTGGACTCCCACTCAAAAGCAAAAAATAAAAATTGTTTTGGGCTGTACCGGATAGAAAAGCAATGGTTTCTCCCCTTCATTTGGATTGACATAGAAAAAACAGCAATTTTTTTTCCCTGTTTAATGAATATTTTAACAATTTTTAAATTCCCGAGATTTTCCCAATCAAATCCAGAGTAATTGAAATTCATTTTTAAATTTGATTTGCCAAGTCAATCCTGGTTCCAAGTAATGCTACTACGGGTGTAAGTATAGGCTAAAATTGACAGAAAAGATATACACCCTAACAGTCCCATGAATGGAGCATAGTGAAATCTCCTCAGCATGTGCCATATTAATTCTTCCATAGTAATTTGTAGTTATATTGTCAGATTGAGAATGAATTTTTTGGCCATGCTTCATGGTTCTAGGATTGCTGCAACCAAAAGTAAAGAGATTATAATGAAATCTTTGGCCATGCTGCATGCTTCTAGGATTGCTACAACCAAAAGGGAAAACGTGAAGTAATTATAACAACTAACAGTACAACAAATAGACCACAATTGCCATGTACCGTAAAATCATCCCTAAAAAAACTCCATAGCTCCTTGACTTTGCGTCAGCTGAAATCCTTGTTTCTAAAAAGTAGCCAATCCAACATTAAACATTCCAAAGTTTGCGGCTGCTGGAATTTTTATATTTCATGAGGCCACCAGTGCCATGAGGATAGAAAGGAGGGTTGGCCCTTTCCATCACACCCCACCTTATCTGCCATATAAACCAAAGGTTACCACGTAAGAAGAATTAAACAGATCTCGTAGGTGGTGTCCAAATATTAAAAGAGGTTTTGCCTGATGGAACCTCTGAAAGCATTGCATCTATTACTGATAATTTGATGAGCATTGTGGTTTCACGATTACACTCATCAAACTTGTCCTAGTCTTTACCCGCAACTATTGGACGAGTGTATGTATCAAGAACGATCTAATCAAGGCACCTGTACTCGAAGATTGTGAGCATCCTTTGTTTCCATTTGTTATAATTTTTACCAATGAACCTCTAGCTGCCTTCCAACATGATGTTGGGCAAAGAAGCCATCCCGCCCGCAATCCAAAATCATGAAAAACGAGGAAACTTGCTACTGTTAGAAAAACCATTTAAATTTTTGGGAAAAAAATTGCAAAACCCAAGCAGCAAAATAAAAAACCCACAATTTTATAGAAAAATAAAAATTGACAAAAATTCTAAAAATATCTGCAGAAAAATTTGAAAAAATTTGCAAAGAATGCCAAAAAAAATCTGCAAAAATTCCAAAAAAAATCTGCAAAAAAATTTGGAAAAAATCTGCAAAAATTCCAAAAAAAATCTACAAAAATTCTTACTAAGTCTTCGAGTCTTGACAAATTTGTAAAATTTCAAGATAAACTTGGTGTAGTTAGTAGAATGACCATTAAGAGAGGGTATTAAAATAATGTTTTATATTGTAATGTTCAATTAGCTTTCAAGATAGACTTTAGGAACCATCTTTAATAAAGTCATGTTGACTTTAGATATTTTTCCTATGAGTTGTCATCCTTATCCTTTGTGGATAAGATATTTGTCATCCTTATCCTCTATGAATAAGAGTTCCCCTTTTGCTTTATGATTTGTCAATCTTATCCTATGAGTTGTCATCCTCATCCTTTGTGGATAAGATATTTGTCATCTTTATCCTCTGTGGATAAGATATTTGTAATCCTATATAAGGATGTTTTTGCTCCTTATTTCTTAACAGATTTTTATGCAATCTTGGTTAACTTTCTATGCATTGTTTTAGTAATATTTGCCATATCTGTACTAAATATGACCTCACTTGTCAATTTCACAACGATAATTTTTCTAGCTAATAAGAACATCTATCCATCATGCTTATCGGTTAGCATTCTTCAAGCCTACTAGGACCTTATAGCAAAACAACACACCTTGCAATATCAAGCTAACAATACTTCCATTAATATACAAAGTTTACATGGATGCTCTACCATAATCAAACATAGGTACTTCAAATATTATTCAAGTTAGAAGATCATCCATCATAAATTAAGTTATATAGACTATCACAATTGATATGTTATTGCTGAGAAGGTTTCTAGATTTGATTGTGCCGGATCTTTTTTGCATCAACGTTTCGGATGACACTCCGTGATCCATCTTCAAGATGATAGAAGAGAGCTTACGGAGAAAAAAAAATCCAAAAACCTTGATGCAAAAAAGATCCGACACAATAAAATCCAAAAACCTTCTCAACAATAACCAATATGGATTGTAGAAACTTGATATCATTAATTGATAGGTTATTATAGTATAATAAATGATATACATAATATTCATTCTGTACCATACATTAACCCCCAGCCTCTTATTATCTTTTAATTCATTTGTTCAACAAGAATGAATTTATCAACATAAGGTGATCATGAAAGAGTACAATTATCAATCGAGAGTGGAATTGTCAAATTCTTACATTTTATTATTGATGTATTAGCAACAATAAGTAATGACTATGACAGCCTTTATAAAATTTAAAATGTTGTCCATAAGACTAAAGGAAAACACCTAAAGTGACTACAAAATATGTACCCCATCGAGCAGCCAAGCATGATAACTACAAGCAGCTCTCAGCACTACCTTTATATTACTATATCATTTGTTCATAGAAATCACACAAAAATCCTATTTATTTTCAAGATAACCACATGGCTAGCTGAAATCTGAGGGTACAAAAAGTATACTAAATAAATCCATTTTATGCATTTTCTGCAATCACTGCATTCCAAAAGACCACATTTCTTTCAGGCGGATTGTCTTTGCTCATACAGAAACTTTCCAACTATTGTATCTGACACAAAATCCCCTTCCATTCTGCTTATAAACAAAATGCACATACACTATTTCAAAATGCCCATTTTGGTGAAAGCAGGAAGAATGCTAGTAAAAGTCATGGAATCTGGTTTGCATCTGCTAGGGTGTGATAAAATTGGTAGAGGTTGTGAAATTTGTTTAACACCTACCATTTGCATTTTATTACATATCTAACTACCTTCTCAGCAATCTATTTAAAACTCAGTGCTGGAAATAGCATTCAACAACCCAGAAACTACTTGGAACTAGATACTGCAAACTAAGTTTAACTTAGAAAAATTCTAAAACCCCCTTCCATTTTCACCTGAATCTTACCCTATAGAAGGCGTGCAGGGAAGAAAGGACAATAAGCAAATACTAACAGAAAAATGTGTTTTAATAATTGGAAAATGCTTTTTTTTAGTATGTATCTACCTGGATTCACAAGCGATTGAATGCTGCTCTTTTCTTCCTATGGACTTACGCATCTTCCTTCCTTCACCTTCATTATGGTTTTTGCTTCCAGAGGCCTTTCCTCGTCGGCCATCTTCTCCCCACACATTTTTCTGTTTTTTTCTTCTCCCACACGATTTTTCCTTTCCTCTCCTCACGTCTGTCTGTCCTCTCTTTCCCAACGCCATTTGCTGCATTCTCTTCCTCTGCTGTTTGCGTTCTGAGGGTTTTTCTGCCTTCAAACTGCCCCAAAATCACCTCAACCCCAATCACCTTTCTTCACACCCTCCCTCTGTCTTTTTCTTTCCACGTATTTGCCTTTCCTTGAAAGTTTTTAAACCCTTTTTAACAAATTTGTTTTCCTACCTTCCCCTCTTCCCTTCTTGCAAGCATGATAAATGCGGAGAGGGAATGTCATTCCTCATTAATGGCTTGACAGGAAACCATCTCCATTCACAACATCCAAGCGATCTTGCCCCCACGCCATAGCTAGTCTCTCTCCCCTTTTTCTATTTCAAAAGTCATTTTAATTTGCTTTACTTTATTTTTATTCTATTCCTATTCCTTGACTGCAAGGGATGTGACAACTTTTTGATGATGAAGACCTACATACCTTGAAGGAGTCATATGATCAACAAGAGCTCAATCAAAATGGGAGGATGAACATTGCAGCATCAACAACACAATCTATAGCTTCTAGATTCGTAGCAACACCTCATAGGCTTCCTCCCTATCTTGTTAGTTTGTGCTTGTAGGTTGACTACGTATTTTGTATTTTGCAATTCCTAATAAATTTCTACTTCTAGTTTTAAACATTGAAGTAGAACTATGTAGTAATGTACTATGTAGTGTAATCAGCAACACAACCACCTCAATTAGTGAACAAAATCCATACTTCATGGTGCACATTCTCATTTTGTTCTATTTTTTAGTCTTTCTTGTCTTTAGTTGGCATTAAACTTTTTTTAAAAACTGTTTTTCCTCTTCTTAGAACTTTTTTATTTTCTGCATTTTTTAATTTGCAGATTTTTCCGAGTTTTTCCTTATTAATTGAAAAGCTCTTTGTCTTTCGGTTGCCAAGTTACTCCCAAGAAAGATTTTTGCTACCATGGTTCATCCCATTCATAAATTATTCAGGAGACTCATAAACCCTTCTGCCCAAACCTTTGTTGCTCTCTAGTGGTTGTGCACTAATGGTATCTCAAAGTTCTTTATTACTGTCATCAAGAGACTCTACGAGACAATTGTTGATTGGTTTCAAGCTCTGCATGGATTTTGAGTTCTTTCAGGATACTACCGAATTCAAACATGAATGCCCTCTATCATTATGCATTTGTGGTGTGAAAACCCCATGTAAGTAATAACTGTGAGAAATAGATGATTTATAAAGCATTAGCATCCTCCCTCCCTCCAATCCCTCCAATTTTTACATTGCAAAAACTTTCAGTGTCATAGTTTGTGGAACCCCCCAACCTGAGGTTGTTATTTGTATGATGTTCATTAATTTAAAAGTTTCTGTGTAAAGCTGCACATCAAATAATGGGATTATGTTCTGTATCAATAATTGTAAACAATTCCACATGAGTTAAAATTGTGAGAAAGGGATGGTTTATTTGGCATTACCCGCACCCAATCTAGAAGGTGGCTTAATGAGTCAGCATCCTTCCTCTGTCTAATACTGACATTACCCAACAGTTTCAGCTAGCTAGTGGTATTAAGATTGGCAGCAACTTTTCTGTCATGTCTTAATGTTCTCTCTATATTACAAACATTTTTATTTTTCTCAGTGGCCATTAGGGGAAAAGAAAATAAAATAGCAAGGTGAAAAGTGTAGATAAGCTTATTAATAGCATATAGACTTAAAGTACATAGGGCAAAAGCAGGTTCAAGATCAAATAAAAAAAGCAATTAAATTAATGTATATATGAATCTATAAGAAAATCAAATACATCTTCCCTCTTTTCTCACACTCTGTCTTTCCCACTCCCACTCTCTCATTCCTAAACTCCATCCCCCTCCTACCCTTTCTTAAACACCCCTTCCCCAAAAGTGCAAGATCTTCTGAGTTTTGGTCTGTAATACTTTTTGCATGTTCCTAGCCAGTTTTATACTCAATGTTATATCAATATAAAGATAAGTCCACCTGTCCACCTTTATGCAAACTAAGCACATAAATCAAAACCACACTCTCTACCAAGATTGCATCTCTAGTCCTTATAGGCTATTCATATGTTACTCATGGCTGCATCTCTTTTGTGCTACAAAGAAAATACTGCCTTACAGTTTCATGCATCAAACAAACAGCACAATTTTATCTTATACTTTTATTTGGCTTCTCTGACTATTTCAGAACAGAAGTACTGGTATTGACAATAAGAAGTCATCTTCAGTTCTGAAAAGCCCTTCAGACAGTAAATAAACTCCATCCACTTTTGGTCATCAAATCCAATTAGGACATGTATAACTAACAACAAAAGCACATCGAAAGTTTATTTTTTCAGTTACAGAAAAAATTGCGAGCCTATTTGAAAAAAATTATTACAGAAGTAATATCAGTATTAACAATATAACATAATCAAGAAAAAGACCACAATCACAATGCAGAGAAAATAATATCTGCTAAATGAACAAAATTAAGGAGATATGGAGTCCACACATAGTAGCAATAAAGAAATGAATTAGAAACAAAAATGCTTCCAGGTCCGATAGTGGGTCAATCTCTCTACATTAACTAAGGATGTCCTGCACACTTTGGGACACTTACTTGAAAAGAATTTGTGCTTTCCTGATCTCTCTTTATCGGACATATTTCATGAGATTTGCAAACATTGCTACAATGGTCCAATGATAAGGTTGTAGTAATTGTTATAATTATGATACCCCACTAAAAACTTGGTTCCTTGCAGGTTATGCTGCCAGGTGTTGGATGGGTGAATTTTGACAAAATAGGAACCCCTTGAATTGCAGCTTTTAACTGACAGGATCATCCAATCTGTGATATGGCACCAAAACACCTCTGAAGCCTAGAATTTGCTTCTATTTTCATGGGAGTGACATCGTATAAGTTTTTAATGTAACTGCATCAGTGACTACAACCACAACGTAAATATAATGCTATATCTGCTAAATTAATTCAAAGCAAAAAAGGATAACCCAAGTTCAAACACAGCCAGGCTTGGTCCCCTGCCAAATATGCATCTGAATGTTTACGATATGGGAAAATTTTGACAAAATAGAAACCCCATGGATTTCACATATTTAATAGAAAGATTTCTCCAGCCTGTGCTATGGCAATTCTAGTGCTAAATTTTTCCTATTTGCTTGACCCAGAAATGATAATCAAATCTGAATCCTCAACTTTCAAAATTATGGTTTACTTTAAAGGATAAAAAGCAAAGTTAATATTTATACAATTAACTTACAAGACAAGACCCAAGAAACAAAGTGCAGACAATGCGAACCCTATTGAATCAAAAGATCTGTATCTATAGCCAGACAAGTCTCACAATAAGAAGATACTACATCCTTCAGAATAAATCATCTCCCAATGAAATAAAACATAAATATTTAAGAAACAAGCTACAAGGACAAGTAAATTTTAACACTTGCCTAAATGCACAAAATACATAAAAAATGTGAATTATTTGTTGAATAAGATGCATTCAAGTGGTAAAGCATCAAAGCTTCCAGCAAGAGCTTGAGGTCACAATCCCCAGGAAACCTGATAAAGAGAAAAATGGATCAAATTTCGTATCCAGCTTGCTAGGTGTTAAGCATCATATCAGGCAAGGGCAGTTGAAAGCATAGAACCAGAAATCTGCCTAAAAATGTGATTTATCACAATTAATCACCATACAAGATGAATTATGAACCAACACAAATCTGTCCTCTGATTTTATACTGTTCAAGGGCATGTTTCCCAACACCAGACATATCAGAATTTATTTGTGAATAAAGCAGTTTTTTTCATTATTGTCAACATTTAATTTTCAATTTTCTCCACTGCAGGTTTGGATTTTATCAAGCATGGGTGCACTGCAAAGATTCAAACTAGTATGAAAAAATTTGAGCACAATTTTCAAGAAGCCATTGTTTGCAATTGTTAAATTATAACTGCTGTTCCTGTGGCCATGGCCACGACAGCTGCATTTTTTGAAGGGTTTGCAGCTTGTGTCAATAGTGATAAAATTATGAAAATGGCATGCACCATGAAGGTTCCTATGCTAGCCCCTAGACTCCCACTCAAAAGCAAAAAATAAAAATTGTTTTGGGCTGCACCAGATGGAAAAGCAGTGTTTTTGCCCTTTCATTTGGATTGACATAGCAAAAACAGTAATTTTTTTCCCTGTTTACTGAATATTTTAAGAATTTTTAAATTCCCAAGATTTTCCCAATCAAATCCAGAGTAATTGAAATTCATTTACACTTTTGATTTGCCAAGTCAATCCAGGTTCCAAGTAATGCTACTACGGGTGTAAGTATAGGCTAAAATTGACAGAAAAGATATCCACCCTAACAGTCCCATGAATGGAGCATAGTGAAATCTCCTTAGCATGTGCCATATTAATCCTTCCATAATAATTTGTAGTTATATCGTCACATTGAGAATGAATTTTTTGACCATGCTTCATGGTTCTAGGATTGCTGCAACCAAAAGTAAAGAGATTATAATGAAATCTTTGGCCATGCTGCATGCTTCTAGGATTGCTACAACCAAAAGGAAAAACGTGAAGAAATTATAAAAACTAACAGTACAACAAATAGACCACAACTGCCATGTACCATAAAATCATCCCTCAAAAATCTCCATAGCTCCTTGACTTTGCGTCAGCTGAAATCCTTGTTTCTAAAAAGTAGCCAATCCAACATTAAAGGTTCCAAAGTTTGCAGCTGCTAGAATATTTATCTTTCATGAGGCCACCAGCGCCATGAGGATAGAAAGGAGGGTTGGCCCTTTCCATCGCACCCCGCCTTATCCGCCATATAAACCAAAGGTTACCACGGAAGAAGAAATAAACAAATCAATCAAAAAAATTGTAAACAACATTCAGTTTCCATCCAACGGGTATTCCAGATGAATTGTTTATCTTATCCATAATGGACTGTGGAAACATATTCTCTTTATCCAAAAAAAACTTCTGTTCAGGGGATTTGAAGAAAGAGTGACCCAAGTTCAAATCCCAAAATTAGAATGAAGCTACACACAACTGTGGCAAACATATTCGCGTAATAACACATCGTCTGGGCCAGTGATGTTCCCAGTTACCGTTAACACGAGAAAAAAAAATGCACAGCGTACATGATTTCAATCCTCAATGTGAAAATATGGTCTGACCAAACGAAAATCGTTCGAAGATTGAATAGGTTCTTCCAAGTTAAATCACATTAAAGGAAGGCTATTATAGAAAGCTAGGAGCCTCTGGTTAGTTTCAGATCAAGGTTTTAAATTCTCCAGGTCTTTTTAACTTCTTTGCATGTCATTTTCATATGTTTTCCTATTTTTTCTCAAAGTACCGAAATTCTACAAACATTATAGCTGCAAAAAGAAACTTTTCAATTATAATCAAAAACCTGTGAATTTCAAACAACAAATTAGCTTACCTGATTTTACTGGCCAATTTGCTCTCACATAAACTCGAACGGCTGACTGCAGAGAACCAAAAATTGAATCCGTCTCTAACAAAGAAAATATCACAAATTAACGAGATTGATCTGTTTCATAAGGCGGTGATTCAAACGTCTAACATCCGCATAGCGCGGCGGACAAAATTGGAGGAGGGATAATACACCTAATTTGATCAATTGGCTATATGAATTTTCTTTGTAATTTCAAAAAAAACATTCAATTTGTGGCCCTCCAATTTTTAATTTAGAACATTCAATTTGTGGCCCTTCAAATTTTTATTTTTTTTATATCAATTAAAAAAAAAAATTACTAGAGGGTTTTGGTTTTGTTGTTGTTTTTGATTAACGATAAATAGGTTTTGAAGGGTGTCTGAAACTTGAACAAAAAATAAAGTGGCAGTAAAGATAAGACAAATGACTACCCACCCAACAACGACAAAAACACCAATTGATTAAAGACCATCAGTACACCATAGTAGTCCAAAACAGCCAAAAAACAAAAAACAGAAAGGCTGTCAAACAAACATTACAGTAAATCTTTAAGCATTTTTGCAACCTCCAAATCCTTGGCCACCAACCTATCATGCATATCCATGATTTCTTCAACATCACGAGCAAAATCCTTCTTACCTTTCTTAGTTTTGCTCCTTGTACAAACACTCGGGCCAACAACCAAATCAGTTGAATACACATCCAACCCAACACCTTCCCCACGATCCAAGTTCGTATGATCATCAAACAATCCCTTCCCGGTCAGTTCCTTAGCCTTCTGGTTGAGGAAAACCATACCCTCCGCCGAGGCCTCCAAATTCTCTTTTGTTGTTGTTAGGTTGTATTTCTATAATATTAAAATGCATTACGAAGGAATTGGTATTGTTTCTTCACATTTTTTGCAATATCTAATAAGCTGCGATATTCACAAGCATTTTTAACTCTTTTTAAATAGTTTCAACCTTTTGTATCTTCATAGTTGTTGTTGGATTTGAAGGTTTAACAATGCATGATAAGACTCAACTTTAAATCATTTGTAAAAAAACCACTAATTGCAAGGATTAGATTATCTAAGATCCAAGCAATAAATATAACAACAAAATACATTTATCATCATCTTCTATCTTCACAGCTACTGTACCGACTGTAATTGACTCAAGATAAGATTAGATACATTTAAATATTTTGTAATTGAGTTCCTATCATTCATTTTAAGAGAATGCAGTTTTATTTCAAAAACAACTTATTTATGAGAATATTTGTTTGATAAATCTCTCATTATATCCCACAACTCATATGTAATAGTCTCACTAGCATATGTTCAATAAAATAAATTTAGATAAGCACAACAAAATAATGCCACAAAATTTTTTATCAACCTTTACCTATTCTTTATTCAATAAATTGTTTGGCTTTTTTCATTATTCATTGCAATTCATTAATCCTTCTTCCAAAAGATCCTCCATCTTCCAATTCCCAAGCTCAAACCTATGCCATTGAAATTTTCTCTCTAATTGAGATGAGCTAATCATGATCTCTATCACCTAGAACTTTAAACCACAAGAAAAACTACAAAAAAAAAAAACCAATCACACACTCCAAGAAAGGTGTGTCTCTCTCTAATCAAGCCAATTGTGGCTCTTATACCAAATGTATGAATTAGGGTGAAGCAAACATTGAAATATGTTGGACTTTAATGCACTACAAGTTTTGTAACAATGATAAATATAAGGAAAACGAAAAACCCCACAGATAAATGCAAACCATAACAAATAAATTTATGTGAAGAAACCCTTGCAGAAAAAACTCCACACCCAAAGAGCTACAAGCTAGTATCAATCCTTCAAAATAATGTTACACTGGTATAACGTGTCCCTTTGAATTTAGATGGTACTTTGTCACTCGTACAACTTATAAAATAACATATGCAACCTCTAACTTCAAGCTCTAATTTATACAAGAATTATAAATTGAAACCATGGATTATTTTCTTAAACCATTTATAAATCTAAAGGAGGTCATTCAAATGCTTTGACTCAATTTCTAACACCTCCTTTCATCTTAGATGCCCCTGGGGTATTACTGGCATATTCCTTATATTTTGTTATATGTCATAAGGTAGAATATTTGACTATCCAAATTTTGACACCTAATTTGTCTTCATTCTCATATGCACTAGATGTTTCGTGACAAGTGTCCAACTCTCACAAGACTAGTCAAGATTCCAATGTGACCCACTTCTTACATATTTTAACACATCATAACAATTATCCATGTTATCTCCCTCTTACATATTCATACACATCATAACAATCTATCACAAGTAACCTGGTGAAGACTAGAAGATGCTCTTACACACTTTTTAAGATGTTATCACATTGCAAAACATGACAACATAAAGTGGGATGTACCTATTTCCTCACGTTAAAACAATCCATTAAAGATAAAAAAAATTACTATATTTCCAAGTGAGACACCAACTTTTCCAAGTGACAACAAAAACTGCTAAAGACAAAATAGTAAATACATACAATATATTAAATATGAACATTAGGATTGCAAAGTCCAAACACCTTATCCCAACAAGAAGACAAGTCCATAAAATTGGGACAATGTAATCAAATAATTCAATGCTATAAACAGCTTCACATGAAAAATAAAATTGAAACATGTAATAATTGTTTCTTTCATGTAAATATTTCTTATAAATTACAAACAACATATGACTTAAACTAATTATTGTTTTCTTTGTTTCTTTTCAGTGCCTTCAGCAAATTCCAAAACTATAATCATGTATTTCTTTTTGTCATCATGAAAATATTACACCTCTATGATTAAAGTGATATAAATTTTGCTTTCCACTTGCTATGGCATATATCATAAACATTTACTAAAATATGTATTTTAGTCATTAAAATTAGACAACACTTTCTATTTATAACAATATGACAAAAGTTTTGAATTTTGATTTAATTTATTTGTTCAATTCCATCATTTTGTTTATTGTCAAATAATTTAAACATTAAAATAGAATATGTTTATAAATTTAACTAGGTATGCCTTTTTGAATCAACATTTCAAATCACACCTTTGTTGCCTTGTACTTATGGTTCAGTTCCCTTGTTTCGCTGCTTTTTATTTCAAAAACATTTCAAATCACACTCAATGATCTATCATCAATATCTTTTTCCTAATGATGAATCACTGAATATGATTTATCACTGAATATGATTTGAAACATTGATTCAAAAAACATACATTCTATATTTCATATACTGTAAAAAAAATTATACCTACTATTATTAAAATACTTAATTACAAAAATAAAAACTATATTTAAAAAAAAAAATACCAACTACCTTATAATCCTTATCTATCAAATTGAAATTTATTTAGAAAACTTCCTCGTTGACGCACGTGCCTTAAATGGAAAATAAAATAAAATATAGTGCCACATCCCTTAAACAACGCACCGCTAATAATAGAAAAATCTTGCACAAGATTCTAAAGATTGGAACGTTTTCCATGTGACGACGCGTGGAAATCCCATGTTCGTCCTTAGCCTAAGCGTGTGGAGAACATGAATGCCGTGTGGAAGTTTATAGATTGCAATGAAAATTTCTGTAAATTATAATACTCTTGGAAAACAAATAATATTTCGAGAACCAACGTGGATCACGATATGAAAAGGCTAAAAGTTAATTTATCAAATTTAAACCCAAAAATATCTAGTGTGACATTTGAAATAGATAAAAGTTGGATACAAATGTCATACGGCACAAACAATTTTTATATGAAAATAAATGTTCCCCAAGGTTAATGTAAGATAATCAAATGGAAGGCATGTCTTTTAAGTGCAAAATAATCTACATTAATTAAATGAGTTAGGGATATAGATAATTTAGTAATTAATTTATTTTTTAAAGTATATGTTAAGTGGATAGGGTACTTAGTTTGATGATTGAAGATAGGTGGTCTTTATAAAGATTTTGAATTTAATTATCTTTAAAGTATGAAATGATATCTCTCTATCAATGCAATGTTTTGAATTTTATGTAAGAGTTGTGTTCTATTCTGAATCTAGTCTATTTTAAGAAGGGTATTTTTCATGTTCAATCTTTTATCATGTGTATTTGATCTTGCTTAATATGCATCTCTACTCTTTGATTTGTTTAGTTTGGCTTTCTCTACTCTAAAGAATGATGGCATTTAGAAATATCTTTAGAGGGTTGTTGATATGTTGTAGGGGGCATGTTCTCCTAAGTCAATCCCCATAAAACTTGTATAGAGGATTGAAAATAATAAGCTTCATCCATGCAAATGCTCCTATGATGAATATGCAAATCTCGATTCATTTGGTGCACTGATTTCAAATGTTTTATAAATTGCCCCTTAGAATGAAAGAGTATGTCAAATGAATTCTTTTAAATACAAAGACATAGCAACAACTCACAAAAAGAATGTGTTTATAGTTAGTAGAATGGTAAGGTGTTAGCTTACTTTCAAATATTAGGGGTCAAATCCATAAACACAAGGTTAACCTCAGGCCCTTAAAAATGACCTATGATGATGAAATAAAGTCTATACACCTAATGATTGTTTAGCCATATATGGTACAATAAAATATGGTCAATGTAAAGAAGTGTGTAAGTATGGATAAAAATATAAAAATATGTTTATATGGGGATAGGTGATGGCTTGGGGAATGAACCCAACTTTGCACAAGATTGTGCCACTTGTAAATATGCAATTATGTTAAGATATTATCTGAAAGTTGGAACAAAACTAAATGGGAAATGGCATGGGTATGCAAATTTCACCATTACATGTTACTTCCACTTTGAGGTGTATTTGAATCCTAAAATGATCATGTATTTCAAAGTTCATAACACTCACAAACATGCATGTAAAGTAAATATTTGAGCATTAGAAGATATCTCAAGGGTCCATATAAAATAATGGGCACTAGTAAATGTCAATGTGTATGAATTCTTTAGTATTCATACTCCATGAAAATTATAAAACAAAAAAAATTGTTAGGATAGTGTGGTATTAAATTGCAATCCCAATGTCTAATGTATGTATCTCCAACATCTTAGGAATGGGTACATGGGCACCCATGTAGGTGTTGTGGGATTGTTTAAATATTAGTATTCTCTTGGGACTTGGAATATTAGTTGTAATGAAATTTAAACAAGGCAGTTTGCAATCAACAAGAGTTCAAGTAGTCAATACAGCTCAATGTGAGTTACTTTGTGATTGTAAATCCTAGTGCAATGGGAGTTACTTTGTGATGATGGAGCAACTCGGTGGGTCTTGTGTTAAATGTTGCTCTATTTTGCAATGCTATGCTTTGGATGTGTGTCCATTATAGACTACAAATTAAATATGGTGTTAATGAATGACAAAGGGAATTACATTCTATTTCGAGAAGGTATTCTTCATGAATGGAGTATTGGAATTTTTACCATGGTTTTGTATCCATTGTTTTGTAAACCACATGTGGTTTATTGTATCTATTTGTTCTCTATATGTTGGAGGCATGGGATAAAGGTTTCATATACTCATTCATATGTTACCCTTACATTGTCAAAATGTTGTTAGACTATAGAAGATTGTATGAGTTGTATTGATGTTCTTATTTCTACTTGATTGATACAAGCTCAATATCTCTTCAGTGGTCAAGTTTTTTTCTTAAGAGGGATTATCCATATATATCTAATGTCATATGTGTTTGTTGATATCTTATTATATTTATACATGCTCTTCATATTCTATTTTAATTTCAATGGCTAATCACATGTACCTCTAATTAAATTAATCATATTTGTACACTTTAAATTTACTTTTATTAGATTTATTCACCAATTATCTCAATATTTGTGATCACAACTAATGGTTTTGATAAGAGAGGGATGCCTTTCTAGATGTATTGTGAGGTTTTTTATTTTAGTGGGTTTTGTGGATCCATTGTGGTAGAAGTTGTGGATAACACATCTTTGTTAGAATTGACAAGTTCAATGGTTTTGGGTGTGAACTATAGAAGTTGAAAATAAAGGATCTATTGGAAGAGAGTGGTAAATGGAAGGTTGTTGTGAAGAAAGGAAAATCCAAAGTAATGTTTGATGAATATTTTACAAAGTTAGATAAGAAGGCATGAAGAACTATTTAGTTGTGGCTTGTAGATATCTTTCTCTTGAATGTCTCTGAGGAGACCACCACACATAGCTTGTGGAAGAGGATAAGTGATATTTATTAAACAAAGAGTCTTGTTAATAATTTTTATTTGTAAATTAATATTTACTAATTTAAATGAAAGAAGGAGAATATGTCATCAAAATTTGGAATGATTTTAATTTGATTTTAAGTCTACTTAGTTCTATCGGTACTAAGCTAGTTGAGAAGGATAAGTGCATATTACTATTTTGTTATTTTCTATTATCTTGGGAAAATTTAATCATTACTTTGAGTGGTTATATTTCAAATCAAAAAATGGATGCCTTTTTTGCTGCCTTTCTTTTAAGAGGAAAAAAGGAGAGAGTCCATGAATGAGGGATCAACAAATGCATTGCATAAACTCAAGGAAAGGCCAAGGAAAAATGTGGGTCTTAAGGGGAATGAGAGAAATTGAAAGATAGATCCAAATTCAAAGGATGGTCTAAAACCCTTAGGAAGAGTAGAGTGAAGTGTTAGGACTATAAGAAGGAATACAAAATAAGAGGAAAACTTGTGATGATTCCTCTACTTTGAAACCCTTTAATGATGGTGACAATGACGATTTATTATTTTTTTTGCTAATTTTGAGCTAGTAATGATTGTTGCCTCATCAATCCAAGTTTCTCCTACCATATGAATCCTCATGAGGACTAGTTCTCATCTTAACAAGTTTATGATGGAGAAGTTTCCTTTAGTGAAAAAAGTTTGTATTTGATTTTTGGTTGTAGACACCTAAATTTGGACACTTAATTTATCCAAATTTATCCCCTTTCGTCTAAGCATCCTTTTATTTGCATTAATTAAGTAATATTACTATTATTTAATTAATACCCTTAATTTTGTCAAATCCCTAAGGTATTTAGTTAATAATTAAATACTTTATCTCTTTAATCCTCCTTTCATCAAATGAATTAAATCATGTCACATCCCTTCCTTAATCTTAATCAACCTCTTAATTCCATCATTAGGAATGTGCACATGCCTAATCCTTGATTAGGAGGTGTCACATCCTCCAACTTTTGCAAGTTGGCCCCTAATCTCTCTTAACCACCTAACCCTCCTCTAATTCTTCATTAATTAGCCTAATCAACCTCCCAAGAAATTTTTAATTCCTTTTATCCTTCTAAGGAATATTAAATTCATTTTTCTCTTCCCCATGTGATCTTTGACTTGTCACATCAAGTCACGTGTGGAATCTTCCCCATGTAATCTTTGACTTGTCACATCAAGTCACATGTGGACAAGTGCTTCATTTTTTGGAACCTTGTCTTGTCCATGAGATTCTTTCAAACATTTAATTCACATTCATTTCCCAACTACTTTCCTCTTTCCAATGGAGATTTTTGAGGAATACTAAAATTCCTCTCATGTCACTTTCATTCCCACTTGACAAGAAGTTTTTTTTTAGAAAATCTTCTCATCCCCCAATGTACTTTTAAGGTACATGTCCTTCTTCCACATCATGTACCCTCGTTCCACCTCACTTACACATCATCGCATCTTTAGCCACTTCACATTCCACATGTCAAGATGTGAAGGTTCGTGAGTCATCAACTCACCATAGCCCTTCATCTTGGCTTTGTTGGATAAATCTCAACCATTGAATTCTCTAAAGAATTCAAATTCCTCTATAAATACCCCATTTTTTTCTCTTATTTAAGGGTTTCATGATTTTACTTAAACTCTTGCCAATTTGACATTTGAGCCATACTTAGCCAACTTTCACACTTTGCCTTCACCATAGCACTTGCATCTCATACTCATCTAATTTCAACCATCTTTGCATCCCATTTCACATCTTTTGCCATCAAAAGGAGCATACACAACATCAAATATCAAAGGGCCAACCAAAGGAGCAACTTAGCAAGGTATAATCATTTCATCTACATTTGTTAAGTTAACATTTTTCTCAATCTTGAGGTGTTAGGTGTTTGTTCTTCATTGTTTCTTGCATTTTTGTTGTTGTTGCATGCTTTAGGACGAGGATTTTCACTTGATCACATTTCTGGCACACCTAGTGGGACCCACAAATGAGTCTCTTGCTTTCACATTCTCTATTTTTTTTACTGTTTGCAGGTGCAAGTTGCAAAGGGGTGGACCCGCCCTAGCAGAGAGGCGTACCTGCCCTTCCAAGAGTGGAACCGCCCACTAGGGGTGGACCTGACCTAGCAAAGGAGAAAACCCGCCTATCAGGGGTGGACTTGACCTTGACTAGGGGCGAACCTACCCTCCATAGAGTCTAGAAATAGAAGATTTTTTAGTTTTTTCACAGAGGGGCGGACCCACCCAAAATAACTTTTTCCAAAAGGTAAAAACTGCATTTTAAGCATTATTTTCTATTGTTTTGAGTATTTATGACCCCCTAACGTGTGTTGTTTGTGTTTTTGCAAGGATTTGACTAGCATTTAGTGAAAAAATGGAAAACAAATTTCTTACAAGTTTCTTGTAGGGCCATCCGTTTTAAAACATTTATTAACTGTTTGTTATCAATTTTCATTAATTTAGGCACATAGCTTAACTAGGGGGTGTCAAATATAATTTGTGTGCCATACGTGTGGTAGGTTATTGACGTATCCAATCCCCTTGCACCATTTGGCGATCCTAGGTAACAAGAAATCGTAGCTTACCAAGTCCTTTTGTGTCACCCATTTTTTTTTTCTTAGGGGACCTACTTAGGAATTTCATCACCCCAAGGGATGATCCCAACCATGTGTACCGAAAGGGTATACAAAGGGGGGAGAACCAAAATTGTACCCCAATCCAACCACGTCATTATTGGTGAAGCGTCGAGATGACGTGAAGAGTTGGTTCGAGCCTTTAGTATCTCACTAAGGTTTTTGACTCACGCTTGTGACGGGTTGGTGTTCACGGTTTGGGTCTCACGTACCGGGTGTATATCAAGGACTCCCTAGCAACCATGTTTATCCTAAAATAGAGGACTTTTCCAGTCATACTCATTCTACTAATCTTAGGATCGTGTTGCTTGAACTATTTTCTTTGTGCAAAACTAGTGATTTTCTATTCAATCGAGTCAACCTTGTCCTCTAATTGCTATTTGTTGTGTTTTGGGTCCTTTTCCTTAGTAATTTTTGTGAAAACCTAGTTCAGACTTGTCTAGGGGTGGACTTGACATTTTCCAAGGGTGGACCTGCCCTCTATATCAGTCCATTTTCAACCTATTTCAATCAGATTTTGTCCAACTTTTAGTCAAACAGGCAGACCTGCCCTCCAGGGGTGGATTTGACCTCTTTCAGGGGTGGACGTGTCCCTTAAACAGTCAGTTTTATCACATGTTTCATCATTTTGGACACTCGTTTCATCGTTTTAAGTGCCTGTTTCATCATTTCGATCGCTCGTCTCCCTGTTTCAAACATTCATGCACCCATTCCAAGAATCCATTCCTCGTCACCTTGATTCGAGTGTCCATTTCCTCATTTCGTGTGCCCGTTTACTTGTTTCAAATAGTTTTTTTTGCCTGTTTTCACTTAATAGGGGTACCTGCCCTAGTAGGGTGGACCTGCCCACCCAGGGGTAGACCTGCCCTTCAAAACAACATTTTTCACCCTCCGTTTAGTCGTTTCGAGCACCCGTTTGCCCGTCATCAACACATTTTCCATAATTCATCGTTTCATCGACCAAATCACATGGGTGCTATGTAGAACATCATTAGATTCCATATCTATCATCAAATAATCCATCCTAGTTTTGTTTTGAGGGTTTTGATTTTTATGTTGAAACTTCTAAAGGCCATAACTTTTGACTTGGGTGTCCGATTGGGCTAAAATTTTATGGGTGGTTGCATTATAAGGTGGCATGTGGATTCCCAACTGACCCTACATCGATTGGACCCCGTTTTGACACATTTTTGAGGCTTCAAACTTTCATCTTGACCCTCAAAATCGCAATTTAGTGTTTTTTTTCAGTTTTTAAAAAATTATTTGCATTAATAACTCAGAATGCATGTCTCAGATTTAGGATGTTAGTTGGTAATTCATCCTATCTAAGTTTTGGGTTTTTTTTGGAAAAATTTGGACTCTCAAAAGTATGTTTGTGAAGTTTCCTAAAATGGCAAAATTTGACAAATTTTGAAAATTATCAAATCTAGAAAAATCTAATTGTCAGCACCTTACATCCTTTAAACCCCTGAACTTGGTGTAGAATCAATCCCATAACATCCTCCAATCATCCTAATTTTAGCTTCAATCCAATCCTAATCTAAGCTTTAATCTACTCCTAATCTGAGCTTTAACCAAAATCCTAATCTGCACTTTCCCTACCTTGGGCGAACCCGCCCTTCAAACAATTGATTTCACCCTTCGTTGGGTCGTTTCAGGCACCCTTCTTTCCATCTCAATCATTCTTCACCTCATTACGAGTATCCTTTCATCCATTCCAAGAGTCAGTCTCTGAATATGAGCATTCATTCATCCATTCTAATCAATCATTTACTCATTTCAAGCTTTCATTCATCCATTTTGAACATTCGTCCACCCTTTTCGATCATTCATTTACTCATTTTGAGTAAACATTCATCCATTGCGAACCTCCTATCATTTTGAACTCTCGTTCAGCTATTTCGATCATTTGTTTACTTGTACCGAGTGATCTTTCATTCATTTTGAACCTTCATCTTCTCATTTTGAGAATCATTCATCCACTGTGAGCACTCGTTTACTCATTTCGAGTAGTTGTTCATCCCTCTTGATCATTCGTTTACTCATTCTGAGTAATCATTTGTTCATTTCAAACCTTCATCTTCTCGTTCTGAGAATCATTCATCCATTGTGACTAGTTGTTTACTCATTTCAAGTTGTCATTCATCCCTCTCAATCATTCATTTACTCGTTTCGAGTAATCATTCGTTCATTTTGAACCTTCATCTTCTTATTACAAGAATCACTCATCCGTTGTGAGCAGTCATTTACTCATTTTGAGTGGTCGTTCATCCCTCTCAATCATCAGTTTACTCGTTTTGAGTAATCTTTCATCTATTCTGAACCTCCGCTCATTTTGAGTAGTCATTCATCCATTTCTATCATCTGTTTCCCCAACCAAATCATCATTTTCCCCATCCAAATCCCCTGAACTTTATTTCAGGTTATTATCTGAATTGACCTAATTTTTTTAATTGATCATCATTATCAACATCTGCTTAGGATTGCCATCTGTCCTAAGTTAATCATCATCGTCGGCCTGACCAATCCACTTTTAATCTCAAGGTGGATTTGGTGTCACAATCATTCATTTATCCTTTAATCTGATCAATTAGTATCCTAAGTCACCTAGGGTAGTCTTTGAATGGGGTTTTCCAATCCATTTCGTCATCCTATGTGATCCATCATTCGATCTTATTAATAATCGATTGATCTTATCCAATCCAATCCAATCGTATCCTTATCCAATCACCTTCTACCCAATCAATCTACTTCCATCTCGAAGCAGATTCAGTGTTGTGATCATCCTTTGATAATCAAATCCAATTATTAGTATCAATCCCATCACATCATCTAATCATCCTAATCTGAGCTTTAATCCAATCCCAATTTGAGCTTTAGTCCGTTTCCATTCAAAATCTTTGATCCTTCCTATTTATCCTTTCATCATCATGAATCCTTATCCTCCATCAATAGTAAACAAGGGAAACCCTAATTAACATCAATGACGATAACGAAAGTCTTGTTGATCAAGAAGAATATGACATAGATCCCCTTGACACTATCATCGCTAGTAAGCTTTCTCCATCCACTTCCCACAATCCAATCACCCCTTCAAGCTATCATGTTATGTCTTCATCCATGCCTAATCATGCTTCTTATGCTACCTTTGACAAGGGATACCCATTATCTTCCTCACCCGCACCCCCATCATATCCTTCACTTGCATCATCTCCTTATCCTACATCCATGCCTTCCTATCCTAATTTATCATCACAATACCCCTATCTTAATCCCTTGTCCACATCCTCCTATCTCAATCCTTCATCCACATATGCCCACTATCCTAATCCTCCATACCAATCTTCCCATCCTACTCATACATTCACACCTTCCTATCCTAATCCAACATCCACATCAACCTATCCTAATCTAACATCCACATATTCTTATCCTAATCTGTCGTCCACATCTCCCTATCTCAATCCGCCATCTCAATCTTCTCATCCTAATCCACCATCCCAATACCTTTATTACAACACATCGCCCATATCCTCTTGTCCTAATCCATCGTCCCAATATCTCTATATTAGTTCCCCATCTACTTCCTCTAGCATCAATCCACCATCCATGTCATCCAACCCTAATTCACCATACCAATATCCCTACCTTAACCCTTCATCTAATCTTAATCCCCCATCTACTCCTAGTCCTACATCCAACCCTAATCCTCCATCTACTTCTAGTCCTCCATCTACTCCCAGTCCTACATCCAATCCCATTCCCCCATCTAATCCCAATCCTCCACCAATCCCCAATCCTTCATCCACTCCTACCTCACCCTCTAAACCTAGAATATTCAAGTTTCTCACTCCTGAAGTTCTCCAAGGACTTATAATAAAGATGACACCCCCGAATCCACCACTTGAAACCATGGAACCATGTCATCCCAATTCGTCATCGATGGTCACTAATGATGAGACCCCTCTCTAGCCCACACCTATCATTAATGCTACCACCCCTAGCACCACTCAAACTGTTGAAACCATCACATCATCTAAATCCATTGAGCCCCCATCCCCTACTTTGAGATTTGTTGAGCCCATTGAAGATAACAAAATCTGATCCACTCCTCCTACACCTAGATCCTCCAAATTCATCACAGATCCACCAATCCAATGCACTCCTTCCACTCCTAGTATCACCCCAATCCCTCCTCTTAAACTTCATGAATCCTCCATCCGTCCACCTCACCGACTTGGGGAGTCCATCCAACAAGCCTCCATTATCATGCCACCCACACAAGAAGAGTCTTGCCAAGACCTTTATCCAAAGAATAACAACATACCCTCTTCTCCACATCAAGATCCTGCCATCCTATCTAGTCCATCTCAAGATCATAGTCCCCCATCCATTCCATCCCATGATCTCCTTGATTCCACCACTCCATCTCATTAGAACTTATCTCCATTTCCATCACAAGAGCCCTTATCACCCACTACCACAAATACAAATCCTATCATGTCACCTAATCCCTCTCTTGATCCCTTACCACTCCCTTGTCCCGATCAAGATTTTTCCATCCCCTCATCTCCATCTCATGATCCTTCGTCATCGCCTAAACCTACTATCGCCACACCGCTTGTATATCCCCTTGGTACTCTCACATTCTTCCATGGTGGTCTCCTTGCAGAAGAAGAACAAAACATATACACCACCCCTCCTCCCCCGCCTAATAATGGAATCGCATCGTTCTTCCTAAATAATAAAAATCCTATCATGGATCAAAAGCTTAAGAACATGAATTACCAAGGAAAAGGTTTAGGCCTTCACGAGCAAGGTATTTTAGAGCCCATCTAGGTCAAAGAACAAATCCATATGCAAGGTCTTGGACATATTTCTCAAGACTCACAACCTAAAGATGTTGGTACAACCTCTAGACATCCTCAATGAGCCTCTTCCAAAAGTAATATAGGCTCTTCCCATCGAAACACCAAATCATTTGCTGCCATCCCCCCTCCTCCATTGTACTACCTCAAAACAACCATCCATTTTCCTCCCTCATCTGCTCCATCCATTTTGGGTCCTTATGTCCCTCTACCCACTCTATCTATTTTGGGCCCTTATATCCCAAAATCACCTCCTCCATCTTGTCCTATTCATCCTTTCATCCATCCATCACCCCTCCATGTTTCCCATCATAAACATCCCACTCGCATATCCCATAATCAGGATCAACAAAGGCACATACCTAGACATCCTCCATCTACACATAATCCCCATAATCCTACCTCCATTGCTCCACATCATCCATATACTCACACCCATCCTATTGCTACTTAAAGCACTTTGCTTGTTAAAACAACAATGCATGAATCTAAAAATCCACATGAATCTAAAGCTCCCCATGTCCCCTCTAAAAGACATGGTGAAGAAAAGAAAAATAAAATCCAAAATAAAAATCAAACCCATCAAAGTTCCACCAAAGAAAAAATCAAAACCATGTGGATCCCAAAGAAAAAAGATGTAATGCCTTCAAATGAAGCATCCATAAAAACATCCAAATTTTCTAATCCCAAAGCTAATCATGCACCCCTTCCATCTCCTAAATCTATTTTGGGTCCTTATGTCCCAAAATTCACTATCCCATCTCCTCCATTATCCCCACATTCTCCATCCATTAATCCTCCTATCCTTTCACATACACCACCACATGTTCCAATGTTGGTCCTGAACTCACCACCCCATCACACACCTACCCCATCATTCTATCCATACCCTTTCCAACATCCCATCCATTATCCTGCTTATTTTCCCCATCAAATCCCTCTAATTCATTCTCTTGCATAATCCACTTATCCTAATAAGGTTGTACCAACATCCAACAGTCGCTTCACACATGGGTTCTTAATACCTCATATGGAACTTATGCTTGAATCCTTCATCCATATCCTTATCGTGTATCTTCTAAATCCCCTTATCCACATCCCTATCCTTATCCATTTCCATCCCCCTGCTATCCAAAAATCCAAAAAAGTTAAAAAAAAGTTAAAAAATAAAACAGTAAAGAGAAATAATTCATCAAATGGTGAAAACTTGGCAAACAAGCGCCTTGGATAAGTACCATGATGAAGACCTGAAAAATAGGCGTCATGTGTAAATCCCCATCCATCGTTTTCCACACTTGGGGGCAACTTCCTGATATGCATTCCCTCCATCTGCTATGCTTCCAGCTATGCACCTGTCTTTTTGCTATACGTCCTCTTCATTCATCCCCTCCATCCCACCTATCTTCTGCATCCTACCATCATATCCCATTTATCTCCCATCCCTCCATCCTTCTTATGATCTTGATCAAAATAGGGGCACCTATCTATGCATGCTTTGGACACCTCTTGGTATACATTCCCTTCATCCATGCTCTATCATATTCCTTAATCACCCATCCTATCCTCCTCTAAGCATCTCCTTTATCTTCCCATCCACTTGTCTTGCGTCCCTCCTACCTCATCACAAATGACATATCTAGAGTGGGGGCATATTCTTCCTTTGTGCAATAAGTCCTTGGAGACATCCTATCCATCTAAATAATCCCTTCCATCTCCCCACCCATATCTTCCTATCCATCTAAATGATCCCTTTCATCTCCCCATCCAACTCTTCCTATCCACCCATCTTTCTCTTCTTATACATTCATCCCTATCCTCATCCCATCTTGTAATCCCTTGTCATTGCTATCTAGCAATAGGCCTCCCCCCATGCAATCCAATGCCATCTATCTTATTGTCATCACTTTTGCTTCTTTTGCACATTTTTTCAATCTCCTCTCCTTTCTCATCATTCATCTATCCATCACACTATCCTCCCAATTCATCTTTTGATGATTTGGATAACTATCCCACCCCTGAGCTTCGTGTAGTCATCATCATCCCATCCTATCCACCAGGTCTATCCCGACTCATCACATCAGTCCCATCATTTTCATTCATCATCCTCTATCCATCCTTTGTCTTTGGCCTTTTGTCGAACTACGTTGCCCCTGTGCTTTCATGTAGGCAAGGTCGATCTTTTGATTCGCCCCTAGGGCTCACTTTTGTCCATCCTATCTTGGTCATCCATCAATGTCTCCATTATCCTCTTTCAGATTTTATCCATGGTCAATCATCAATCTTTTATCAAACTACAAGGGCTCTATGCTTTCACGTAGGCAAGGCTAATCTTTGATCGGCCCCTGAGCCCCTAGGTCTTTAGGGTGTGTCAGTATCATGTCTTGTCTGTCTTGTGTCATGTCGTCAAGCTATGTCCTTATCTAGCTGGTTCTTAACAAACAAGATCCACTTGTATCATCAGATCCAATTGGTTTTGAATATCTTGTGTCATATCGATCTTTTAGTTTAGTATCCATCATCAGTCTCAACAGGATGCATCCTTCCTAACAGACCTCATCAATCCCATCCATCCCCTTGATACTGTGGCAAAGGATGTTTGAAATTGATTGTGATCTTTTGATGCTTTTGGATTTCGTTTATCATTTTAGCTCCCTATCATCACTAGTCATGGTCGCCTTGGTCCATCATATCATGTTGTACTTTGATTGATAAACATAGGGGCATATCTTGATCTTTTTGCTTTGTCGTTGTCTTCTGGGTTGTCCCATGTAGTACCCACCAAGATCCTCGAGGTCTTGTGTTACACTGGGGCATCCTTTTGTGCTTGTGGTTATCCCAATACCTAGCCCGACCAAGGTCTTCATGACTTTGGGGTATTGGGATAACATTCTTGTTTGTTGTGTTTGTTTCATGCATTAGACACTAATCTACCTTGGTCCTTTATACCTTGGTGTGTAGTGTCTTTTGCTATAGCAAAAATCCGTGCTCCTAAAGATGGAAAATTTGAATTAGGATTGCATTTCATCTCCCATTCCATTCCCTCAACTATCAAAACCCCCCCATCCATTCATCCTTCATCACTCTCCCTCCCCTATCCATCCAATCTCTTATCATCATTTCTTCAATATTCTTAGACTAATATAGATTGGTTATTCTAAGCATCTTGTCCCCCATCATTTTTATCCCTTTCATCCACCTCACACCCCAATCCAATCCTCATCCATTCAATCTAGCACAAATCATCTCAACACATCCTTGGTCTTGTCCCCAGCCTAGTTACAAGCCTCGATCCAATCATCCTCATCATCGGGATGTATCCTTCCCTATCCTTTGGTGTTGTTTCAGGATGTATCCTTCCCTCATCAACAACCCTTTTTATTGAGATGAATCATTCCTTACCCTTGTGTTGTTTTGGGATGTATCATTCCCTTATCAACAACACTTTCATCATCATCATTAGGATATATCCTTCCCTATCCTTGTGTTGTTTTGGAATCTCTCATTCCCTCATTAACAACACTTCATCCATCATCAACCCCTTTTGGCTTGTAGCTTGACTGGGGCAACATCACCTTTTGTCCTTAAATCCATTTGTGCTTCATCCATCTCCTATCGTTTATCATCCTCTCTTATCCATCACTTTGCATCATCTTCCCCATATACTCTTGCATTGTTTCATCCATTTCGAGAGCACATTCGTGTTCTCTTGAACCTGCATATCCTCTCGAGGGGGCGTCCTCAATCCATACTCTTCATCTTCACTCCCATCATCTTTCTTCCCAGTCACTCCTTTGATGACTGGGGCATCTTTCCCAATCTAACCTTCTTTTTTTGGGTTCTATATTTTAATATTATTTGAAATGATGCTAATTCATAACACCATCTCAAAGAGGGGCAAAATGTAGACACCTAAATTTGGACACTTAATTTATCCAAATTTATCCCTTTTCGTTTAAGCATCCTTTTATTTGCATTAATTAAATAATATTACAATTTTGCCAAATCCCTAAGGTATTTAGTTAATAATTCAATACCTTATCTCTTTAATCATCCTTTCATCAAATAAATTAAACAAATATGATATTTATTTAATTCCTCACATGTCACATCTCTTCTTTGATCTTAATCAACCTCCTAATTCCATCATTAGGAATGTGCACATGCCTAATCCTTGATTAGGATGTGTCACATCCTCCAACTTTTGCAAGTTGGCCCCTAATCTCTCTTAGCCACCTAACCCTCCTCTAATTCTTTTAGCCTAATCAACCTCTCAAGGAATTTTTAATTTCTTTTATCCTTCCAAGGAATATTAAATTATTTTTTTTCTTCTCCATGTGATCTTTGACTTGTCACATCAAATCACATGTGGAATCTCCCCCATGTAATCTTTGACTTCTCACATCAAATCATATGTGGATAAGTGCTTCCCTTTTTGGAACATTGTCTTGTCCATGAGATTCTTCCAAGCATTTATTTTTCCAACTACTTTCCTCTTCCCCATGAAGATTTTTGAGGAATAGTAAAATTCCTCTCATGTCACTTTCATTCCCACTCGACAAGAAGTTCTTTTTTGAGAAAATCTTCTAATCCCCCAATGTACTTTCAAGGTACATGTCCTTCTTCCACATCATTTACCCTCCTTCCACCTCACTTACACATCATCACATCCTTAGCCACTTCACATTCCACATGTCAAGATGTGAGGGCTTGTGCGTCCTCAACTCACCATAGCCCTTCATCTTGGCCTTGTTGGATAAATCTCAACCATTGAATTCTCTAGAGAATTCAAATTCCTCTATAAATACCCCCTCTTTTTTCTCATTTAAGGGGTTCATGATTTTACTACCAGAATCTTCCAATTTAACATTTGATCCATACTTAGCCAATTTTCACACTTTGCCTTCACCATAGCACTTGCATCCCATACTCATCTACTTTCAACCATCTTTGCATCCCATTTCACATCTTTTTCCATCAAGAGGTGCATACACAACATCAAAGATCAAAGGGCCAACCAAAGGAGCAACTTAGCAAGGTATAATCATTTCATCTACGTTTGTTAAGTTAACGTTTTTCCCAATCTTGCGGTGTTAGGTGTTTTTTCTTCGTTGTTTCCTCCATTTTTGTTGTTGTTGCATGCTTTAGGACGAGAATTTTCACTTGATCACATTGGTGATGATAAGAAAATATAACAAATCAAATGAAATAAGATAAAATGCATAAAAACATAAATATTTTACCTTAAACACCTTCAAACTCAATGATTAATCTAAATAGGATGCACCCTAAGTCTATTGATGTGCTTTGAGTAGATATAATGTGGATTACTCTAGAAATATTTTAGCATAACCTTGTTGCAATGGATATTATGGAAGCAAAGTGGGAAAATGAACTTACATGCAATAGACTTGATGATAATGAAGGGTGGAGGATTCTATTTATAGAAAGAGGCTTAAATGGATGGAGGGATAAGATCTTGCCACAAGATCAAGAGCTCATGTTAAGAGGTGCTCTTAAGCAAGAGAGAAAGGACAAGTGTCATTTGAGGGTTAATGGAGAGTGGGGGCTAAATGATGGGGATTAGATAAGATTATGTGAGATTATGATAGGATTCCCAAAATGAAAATATTTGAATTTTTTCCATCTCTAGGGAGGTGAGTGATAGGTCCAGATAATAGCTCATTTTCTGTTGTTTTTATACATATTTTGAGATACTTTTAGATAAACTTTCTAGATAATGCTCCTACATTATACTATCCTTTCATATCTATTATGCAAACTCGAACCTTAAATATAATGATGGAATTATGGTTATAATATAGTAGTATTGTATGATTTATATGAAGATATATGTGGAATGTTGATGGAATGTTATGATTTGATTATGATAGTTATCCTTGTGTACATGTTTTGCAAAATTAACTTGTTTGCAGCTAAAGAGGAAGTGTGGTGTGTAGCAGTTGTAAGATGAACTCATAGCAAAAGGAACGTTGGACACCAAAACGGAGGAGCTCCAAGTTAAGTTGAATGTGATGATTGTTGATTAAAGGAACTCGATGAAGGTTGAAAATGTGTTATTATAACTAGTTAATAAATGTTGAAGAAGAGGTCTCCTTCACTTATAGGATTTTGACAAATGGTTGTATGTTTACATGCAATTATGTTTTGACAAAGTTTTAGTCCTATTAGGTTTCCTTTTCCTTTTCAGTTATAGATTGAATAAATCAGTTTTAACTCTACGATCTAAATCTATAGGAGTGGAGTTAATGATTTCAATTAAGTTATTGCTTTGAATAAGATTCCCTCAAGCTTGTATATAGTTGTTGGTTGAATTTGTAGAATAGTTAGTTGGGTTTTTAATTTTATGTTATCAGTTACTTTCAGTTTCAAGGCATGAAATATTCAGAATGATTGAATACAATCTGTGAAGATCTTATGTAATCTTCATGAATACACAATGAATGGAGTTTAATTCATGGAATGCGTAGAATCTATTAGCTAGATTTGGGTTCATTTAAAGTGAAAACAACCACTTGAGCATGGTTCCTCACTTGATTTTCCATTTATTTACTTATGTTTAATAGTTGTTATCAGTTTATCACTATTTCATGAATCATATGCAAGTTAATTAGAATTTCATATATTGCTTATTGTTAATGAATGCTTATAAATATGCATGCAATGGTTAACCATTAGTACTTCAGAGGTTAATTTAGTTGTCATTAGTTTTTATCAGTTTTGAGTTATTACAACATATTTCATTGGTAATAGTTCAGTTATAGGCTAAGCTATAGGTACCTGTAGCCACTAGTTCTGGTTATGTCTTTTACTATTTTGCAATTTTGTGAGTTTCTAGCAAGTAGAATTTAACTTGAGTAGGGTAGCTTAAGTAGTTTTGAGTCCTTGAAGGCATATATAATGTTGCACTATCATATGCTTACAAACCTTGGGTTGACAATTTAATGTAGTCTTAAGCAATGTTGAGTGGACTGTTTAGTTAGTTAAACCTTTGAATTGTGTAAGTTCTAACAAGTTTACAATACATTAGCTTTGACTCTACATTTTTAGCACCATTGTCAGGTATGGTGTGATTTTCATAGTCTTGTTTTCATAGCTTTCATAGTTAAAATTTATTCCCAACATTAGGACTGTTAGGCTTCATCTTTTTCCAACACCAGAGATACACTAACATTGTGTTAGACTTCATCTTTTTCCAACAACAAAGATACACTAACTTTGCCAAATATCAATCAATGAACATTTTAAATCCTCAAGTTTAAAAAAAGAAAAGAAAGTAGATAATATGTTGTCCTACTAAATTGTATTGAACTTATTGCTCGACTTCTAACACCATACTTGACCCATGGTCAACATAATGGATTAGGGAGAAAGTCTTCTCTAAATTTATCATATCAGCAGTTAATAGACCTCAAACCTTGGCGACCACTCAACACCATGCCTAGCAGAGTCATACAATAGTTAGTAACGAACATGACTGTATTGGAAGTTGGAAGGTGATAACATTTAATCAACAATCAAATCCACACATTCTTATCGTCGTTCACTGTAAATAGAGATATCTTATATAAAAGTAAAAATCTACAATAAAACTTTGTCAGTGGTTTACCTACTAATTTTGAAAAATGAGCTGTCATGTTAAATGATAATCAGTGAGAATAGAGGAAAACAAACTTAAGTCATCTTCATTTTCTTTCATCTATACTGTACTCATAAACAATCAAGAAAAATATTTGCCAGTAGGCTCGCCAAATTCTACGTGCAATGGTCAGAAATTGAGGCTAGTCAAGGTAATGAAAATTCCAAACTTTTTCCTCCCTATTAAAAAATTAGTTCTTATGAAAAAAAGCTGCTCAACCTCATGAAATTTTCAGCATTAAACGCTGGTATGTAATGAGTGTTCACGCACACAAAATAAAACTCCATAGTAATGAGTCTGGTGATAGGAAAGTTGGCAGCACCTCTTTATACCTTTGTCGTTGTCAAAAGAACTGAAACGACTGTCAAATGCAAAGTTTATTTTCTACTATCAAATGTAGAGATGTTAGTGTCTGAATGTTAAAGATACAATGTCAACGAATAAATGACTAGACCTGTATATTTATTATCACCCTACAAATACATAGATTCGTACCCGATGTATGAAATTTGCAGACATAACACTTACCTCCACTGGCATCACTAGATTTCCAGCTTGCTCCTCTCCTGCTAACTTGCAAAGACTCTACCGATGTAACAGATTGTTAGATTCAACATTTATGATGGGCAGGTCCAGTGTGAGCAACGTGGGTGGCTAAAAAACAACACTAGGTGGCTAGAGATGGCTCTAGAAGGTTCTTTGGTCAGCTCAAATCTTAGTGAACCAGACATGAGTTCTCAACCAAGCCAGCATCTCATGCAGGAAGATGCGCGCCTGAAAGAGGAGAATTATATTCAAATGGTGATGAAAGGTTTGAAGCGCAAAGTAGCATATGTGGTAGGGGTTGATCTCTGCCAGCTTGAACTTAAAGGTTAGTGAAGATAAAATCCTGCCAACAATATCGGGTCTATATCTTCACAAATGTGATATTAGGATAGTAAGGACATATAAGGAAAGTTCTAACACTTTGTCAGAAAGGCTTTGGAACATGCACAAGTGTCGAAATAGAAGATGTCTAGTAAGCAGATAAGGCACCACAAGTGCACAACACATTATGTGACATGAGAACACTATCACTCAAAACACAAGTATAATTCTTCATCTAACACTGATTCATCCACTCCCCCAACCATTGGATTTGCTTTCATTTTTGAAAGGAAACAACTTTTCATGAATGCCACAACATGTCAACAAAGCTTATTATGATGCGCAAGGAGTAGAATGTATGGGCATGCAAACTTTGTTAAGGCAACATGAAGTACTTGGACTGAAAAATGACTGACAATGGTAAAACAATCACGTCATATATGAAATTGGCCATAAATGAAACCACAGAACCCACAACATTATTAACCAGTTAATAACATAGCTGCCTTAGAATGAAATAAAATGCTATGAGAGAATTTGGGCCATGTATAGACCCCCAAAACAATTTTACTAGATTCAATGGCGAGTGGCTTATCTTCAGATCCTGCATAAATCATGTCATGTTGGTATTCAATTTAGGAACTTTCAAGCTAATGAAAATGGCAGGCGTAAAGCAAGTTCCTTTAGCCAACATTGTCTCCTACAGTGCGAAAGTTTTGGAGAAACACTCATCAAAGTAAGAAGGAAGAAATCACACGAACTGTCTTGCAGACTACTTCAGAGAAGCATGGTCTCATAGAACATGTTGATTGTAGGATATATGCAAAGCCTACTTGTAAGAAATCTTGCCAAAGTAGATACTATCAATAGATGATAAAGCCAGATGGTCTCAAATGTGACTCTAGGCTTTAATAAAGTACACTAAAATTGGACCTTTTCTAACAAACAAACAACAATAATAAACATAACTATGAGTCATGCCAAAATGTGTAAATTAACTATGCATCATAGTTATAAATCAGATTTTAACAAAGGCATGAGAAAAACACTTAAAGTGGCAGAAGTAGCAGCTGATGGATTAGGTGTAAAAGATTCCTCAAATCCCCTCACAAAGAATGCCATGCACGGCTGCAAGAGAAGCTTTTGTTTCTTTTTCAAGGCATATAAAGATGGTTGTCACCGCAGATGATGTTATGCAGTTAGCTCTTGATATCATGAATTCTATAGGAGAAATAATTCACATTTAAGCAAGTTACTGATTTGGCTACAAAGCACCAAAATGGGTAGTAAAAATAGACAAAGTTTAAAACCGATTGTGCTTAAAAGAAGATGCCAGTTCAAAACACATAGATAGCCCTCCTTCTAGCACCATATGTGAGCACCTCTCAAATCTGCAAACATCCTAAACTCCATAAAGAAGGTAAGTGCATACAAATTTGCTAAATACTCCTATGAAATAATGCAAAATGTTTCCTAAACATGATAGCAAATCAAACTAAATTGAAAGCATGAAAGAAACAAGATACATATCTATCCCATAGTGGATTGGTGCTTCTTTCATGTGGAAAGAAGCCCTTTCCCAATCCTTGATAAGTTTGGTGATCAGAATGCAATGGGAAAAATCAGTTCTCCATGTGAAGAGAATGACTTTGCATAAAGATTGTGGAGTTGTGGAGGATTTGCTTGACGAATGATGCCTCTATTTGTAGATTCCCAATTGCTAAGAGTGCCAAACATGGAGGATGTGGGACTAAAGATTTGGCCAATAGGAAGAGGCCACTTGTCATCATGTGAGTGGTTGATGCATGTGCAAGATTTGGGAAATGTGCCCAAGAGGGGGAAATTTCAAATTCAAATTTGAGAGTAAATGTTGAGTGGGGGACATGTAAGAGTTTATTAAATGCCTTGTTGGATGTACATTTCAACTTGCCTTGTTTTTCAAATTTGAGGGCCATGTTGAGTGAAAATGAGAGTTTTAATAAATCAATAAATTGATTTATTTGTGCAAGTGGAGATATCTAGAGGATGCAAGTGGGTGGGTTAGGTTAGGCTAATTAGGATTAGGTTAGCTTAATGGTGATTAGGTGAGTTTGACTTTTAGGACTTTGATATTTGATTTATTTGAATTAGAAAATGATGGAATATGATTTTGGATTTGATTTAAATAGATGTTTGATTTATTAAAAGGTTGATGATAATGTTTATTTGATTTTAAATAAATGACCTTAGGAGATGAGATTACCTATTGAATGGATGGAAGTGAACCTGATTAATTGATGAATGGACCTAATGTGAAATCTAGTTTAGTTAATGAATGAACCTGATTGAATGTAGAATGTTAATTTTGCATGTCTACATTTTGCCCCTCTTTGAAGCAATGTACTTGTTGCATTGGTTCAAAGAATAAACTTCCCACGATCAAAGTTTAAAAATTTTGTGATTTTTTCAGATGCCCTAGCGGAAAGAAGTACACTGGTACATTGCCCCCTCGAGAGATTGAGTGAAAAGATTTGATTTGAGGGTTGATCTCACGATAAAGAGGTTCGAAATGGGTGGTTATGGACGATGATGCAAATGAGATGATTTCAAGATGCTTAGAATAACAAATCTATATTATCCTAAACAACTTAAATGATGATATGATGTGAGATGGATGAGATGGATGATGGGATATGCTATGATTATGCAATGGATGATTTATGCAGATGCTTAGACTAATAGATCTATATTATGATGATGATACAAATGCAATGCATTTGAAATGATCGATGTTTCCTATTATGTAATGAATGATATGTGGTATGCTGACGGTTTGTGGATGTAGGATGAATGCATGATGGATGCATTGGTGATGATGATGTTAGTACGGAAATGAGATGATGACAAGAGGATCCCCCAAGTCCATGATTGGTCAAGAATTTATTAGAGATGATGATGATGATAGATGATGATGATAAATGGATGATAAAAATTGGATGATTTGCTTATCAAGGATTGGGATTTTAAAAGGGCTACTTACCTTATGTTTGATAACACACGTAGGTACGATGCATCAAGGTATAAAGAACCAGGATGGCATTGTACCTAGTGTGATGGAATTTGAGTCAACAAGCAGATAGGAGTATTCTTGTTCACACTTGAATACGGAAACCTTGCTAGGGCATACCTAACAAAGCAAGTATTCACCAAGTTATTTTACAAGAACGTCCAACAAGCACAGCAGAAAAGAGATAATGATCCTTGCCCCATTCCTATCTCTCTAAATCCTTCGTTCTGATATCATCGAGAGGTCCTTGGAATGAGCACAATAAGATAAATCAAAATAAAAGATCAAGTATGCAAACAAGCCAATGTTCTTCATACCTTCAGCCAAAGGGATTTGTTTTTGATAGGATAAGAATCCAAGGTGATATCCAAAATGATGCCCATTGTCGGAATGATATATCCTAGGACATGCATTGTATAGGATGATGATGGTTTGATAAGTTGATTGATAGGCTATTGATATAAGTTTGATTGACATGTTTGCAACTGATCAAGAGTTTGTTTTAAATGTTGTTGTTTGCTTTTGATTTTACAATTGAAGCTTGCTCTTGCTGACTGTTATGATTGTTTCTATTTGTTTTGCCAAAGGATGAAGGTGACGATCAATTTATTATGGATGATTGATTATCGCGGGTGAAAGCGAAATGAGACAGATGGATTTTTTCAAATATTTGGATGTTTTTGATGTTTTGAAATGTTTTGAGGCTGTTTTTGGGTTTTTGGATTTTTTAAATGTTTTGTTTTTTTGATTTTTCGAATGTTTTGGGGTTTTCTGAGATTTTATGAATGTTTTTGGATTTTGAGGTTTTCAATGTTTTTGGATTTTGATTTTTTCAATTTTTTGGATTTTGATGTCTCGGGGTTGATCAAAGATTAGCCTTGCCTTCGTTCAAGCTCAGAGATGACGTAGTTCAGATACCATACTTTTTTTTTGCTTTTTTTTTGACTTTTATGAATGTTTTTGGATTTTTCAATGTTTTGGATTTTTTTAGATTTTCTAATGTTTTTAGATTTTCACATGATTTTGACGGTTTTGATATGGATGTGTATGACAATATCAGTGCTCTGTTTAGGATTTTTGCTAAAAACCAAGCTAAGGTTGATTGATCATATCGACGGATTGATGATGATGATAATGATAACATTGTTGAGGATACACAACAATACAAGGATAGTATTAAGCAACACAAGGATTGGGAATGATATCCCAAGATGATGATGGATTGATGATGATGTTTTGATTGGATTTGATTGATCATGATTGATGAAGCTAGATTTGGAACAAAAGTTGTTTCGAATGATTGGATGTGACGTTTGAAGGGTGCATTAGATGCGATTGATATTGATTGTTTGGATCGATGTGCGATGAAAGATGAAGACTGATAAGGAATTTCTTCTCATCAAAATATGCCATGGGCTAGTGATTTGGATGTTGGATCACAAATGCTTTGACCAGTTTGATTTCTTATTTTCCAATGTTCAAATCGCCACATAAGTTGGAGGATGTAGATCAAGATTTATTCTTGAAGCAAGATGTACATATCTGCCCCCAGTGTCTAGCAATGTATGGAGTACAATGGGTGGATGCTCGGATAGGTGTACGAATAGATGGATAAGGATAAACATGCAAAGGATGTCAAGGATTATCTTGTGATAAGATAAGGTGTTTGAATGGAGGAATGCTCACTTGGATAGTGCTTCATGGCTCAGATAATGCTGCATAGGATAGGATTAATGAAAACGACCCATGTCAAAATGTTTATCGTAAGAAAGCATAAAGTGTGCCCCAAAATTTCATCAAGATCAAGATAATTTGGACTACGGATGCAGATGGATGAAAATGGATTGCATAAATAGTTTATGGATGAATGGATTTATTATGGATGGGATGATATGCTTTCACCTGAAGGGGTGCACGTAGATGCTTGATTCTACACATGACGCTTGTTTTCTAGGTTTTCATCATGGTCTTGCCCAAAGCATCGCCCATGCGGTTTTCACTAGAGGACGATTTTTTTTCTTTACTGTTTTCAATCCTTTTTCTGATTTTTTTAGATTTTTTGCTTTTTTGATTTTTTTGAAAGATTTTAAACTCATGCTGAATCATAAGGTGTTGCTATGTAGATTCCCCTATCATAATGTGTCATCGATATCTTGCCTGAAGGAGCTGCTTTGCTAAGATACGTGCACTTGAATGCAAATTTTGGGATTCTTGGTCTGCTTCATTGATATTGGGGTTAACTCTGTCTTTGTGCGTACATCGCGATAGAGTGCCTTCTGAATCCTTATGATAAAGGGTCGTTGCCAATACATGGTTGATGTGAGAATTGGATATCATGTGTGGAGGCGTGGATGGAGTGTGTTTAGGGATAAAAGATGGATTGGTTGACAGTTTGGAACCTTTGACTCTCCAAACTTGGGACGATGAGAAATGATGGGTGGATACGAAATTGTGGGTGGAATTAGGACCAACTACTTGATACACTTTGTACGTCGCTTGAAAGGCCTACTTTTTCTTTTGTGGACATCCTTGATGGATACTTTTCCCTTTTTGATTTTTCCCCATAGTTTCTTTGACTAATGGAGTTTGATAGGGATGGTCTTTCTTTGTATTCTTTGGTATCCATTTGTATTTGATTTCTCCATTAAGCTTCTCAACTTCTTTTGCTTTGATAACATTCTTCGTACTTTGATTCAATTCTTTCTTTTGACGTTGGTCCCAATTCATGGATGGGGTGATGGGTGGATGAAGATTCATGGCATGGCTTGTTGTAGTATTGACTGTTACCTGGTTTACACCCTCAGGCTCAATCAGGCAAGCATCTATGTTGCAGGTGTCATAAGGGTCAAATGGGACCTCTTCATCGAAGGTTTTTCATGCTAGGTTCCCTCTTGAACAATTTCTTCCCACATTTTTACTATGTTGCATCGATTGTTCCCTTAGTTTTTGCATTCTCTGTATCCTAGTTCCTATCGACATGGGTCCGTGAATGTTACCCCGACTCAGGTTACGTTTTCTGCATCGAATGAGTCTGTGTTGCCTATTGGCAAGACTCATCCGATGTCACGATGATCAAAAGGCTTCTACATACTTCATTCAGTGGGACGCTTCGTTTGTTTTGGCAACGATAGGGTTTCTATCGGCATATGTTTTCACCGTCGGGGTTGTGTCTTATCGATTTTATCATCTCTCCCCGACTCAGGTGTATGGTGATTCATCGATGGAGCCTTATTCTATCGGCATAGGGTCTCAGCAAAGTCTTCTTGTTTTGCCGACTAGAGGAGCAGAATATATCATATTGGCAGGAATTTAAGTTTTCGTAGGGATGTCATGGCGACTTTTCTTTGTCTTACCGACAATGTGCAAGGTGGTCGTATATCATATCGACATGAGTTCATTTTTGTCTCATCAATCGGTGGCGGAGGTATTTACTCATCAGCGTAATTCAGGGTGATCGCCGTAAGGTCTCGGTGACTGACCTTTGGTTTCGCTAATGGAAGACATGAAGGCTCCTGGTCGGTGTAACAACTTCCTTGTCTCGGTGACTCTTAATGTATGAGGCCTTTCGGCATAACAGATATAGTCTATGAGAGGTCTCTCCGATGGGCGAAAGCTACAACGACATACTTGTAATAGATAGACTCATCGGTGGGAGATGCATTAGGTCTCAGCAACCCATGGGAGGCAAGGTATTTCAGAATAACGGGGTGCATTCTGTTTAGTGTCTTGCCAATAGTAGGATGTCACAGCGATGGAAAACAAATGGGATTGTCGACAAGATAAAGCATGGGTCTTAGTGACTAAAGGTTTTCTGTTCGACGGAGGTTATTTTCTTCGATAAAGGGTCTCAGCGAACGCCTCAAGTTTCACCGAAGTCACAACGAGCCCGACACAAAAGATGGAGGCATCAATATCTAGTTTTCGGTGGGAGTCTTGCCGATTATGAGTGACTTCGCTGAGATCATCGAATATCAGCATAGAGTCTCATCAAAGTGGAGATGTCTCGCTGACAGTAAATGGATGGCCGGCAGATGATGTTGGTTTCGACGTATGTCTCAGCGAAGCAGGAGAAGCTGGCTAGGAGATAGGGAGTTTGCCATAGGATAAAGCCATCGGTGGGTGGTCTTGCCGACTTGGTAAGATCTCGCTGAAGGCCATAGGAAACTTGAGCCTGGTGGAGAGGAATGAACTCGAGGTAAACAAATGGAGCTCGACATAGAGTCTCGGAAAATAGAGATGGTTTTGCCAACTGCAAGGAGACCTCACAAACATGAAGGGCCCGCCAACTGATGATGTTGCCCGGAGGTTATGCCAAAAATAGTGGAGCCTCCAAAATGAAAAAAGCATTTTTCGGCTAAGGAAGGTTCTTTGTATAGCATCTTGTTGAGACAGAAATGTCACCCCAACTCAAAAAGCCCTCGGTGTAATGAAACTTTTGCCGAGATGTCTTGGCAACTATAGGGGGTCTCGTTGGGAATCTTGCCGAAGTAAAGCGAGGCGTGTGATCACCAAAACTAAAGTGCCTTCAGCACAACCTCTTCCCGAATCCATTTTATCTTGCCGATGGTTTTGGCGGTATCAACGTGACTTTTAAGGGATGCAGAGACACTTGATCGCATCGGCAAAACACTTTCAATGTCTTACCGAGATGCATTTCCATTCAAAGGACTTTTGACCAGCTACAGGGCTGCGTGGCTTTCACTCAGCCAATCAAAGAGATATAAGGGTAAATCGTGGTAGTCCAAAGAGCATCGACAGGATGAAGGGCGACGTGTATCTGTTGCAGGATTAGAGCATTCATGGTGCAGCCGAAGTAGCTCAACTGGACACGATGGATTGAATAAATGTGGTAGTTGAAAGAATATCTGAAGAGGACTTCTTCGAGAATCTTTCACACCGACACCAACAACAGGGACACGCAGGATCTTCAGCATTAACTCGGCAAAAGATCTAGGGGAAAGTCTATCCCGAATCAGGATATTTTTTGTAAAGCCCTAAGGGGCTGACGTATCAGTTTGTATATAAGGAATTTTTTCCTTTTTGTAAATAGTTATGATTGCACACTCTGAAGAGTTAGTGATTTTCAATCAATCCTTTCTCAGTCAATGTATGTTTTCTGTAACTCAGCTGAAATCTTGAATACAACATAGAAATTTACCTTGAAAGTTTGTCTTCATATTTGTATGATTCTCATTTCTGTATCTTTCTTTTTGAGCTTGCAAGTTTCTAACTGTGTTTTCCATAATACTGCATTCATATCTTAGATCTGTGAAAATCAATCTTTCCTTCCTAAGATGCGTATGTAGACCAAACCTGTTAGGAAGACAAGCATTAAATCTAAAAGATGTTGTCTTGAGAATAGCAATTGGGCTTTCAAGTGTATGTTCTTTTTGTGTTCATTTCATGATTTCTCACCATTCGTTGTATCATCCTAGTGTGGTCTTTTAACTTATGCATCTTCTTCCTCTTTTCTCTCAAAGAATCAATAGTTTAGGTGATACCCAAAGGAAGTTGGCCTTCTCTGGAGGTTCATTTTAGTTATAGGTGACCCATAGCCTTGAGATGATCCCATGTTGCTCTAGAATGCTCAGTTTATTGTAAACTCTGCATAGGGTGCAATTCTAGGTGACAACAATTTCTGGCACGCTGGGTGGGACAAAAATTTGTTTTAAGTACTGGTTTGGTATGCAACTAGTGAATTATCAGGCTTTATAGAATCCCTTTGGCATACTTGGCGACTCCACAAAGAGGAAGAACTCCAGAAATGCATGCCTTCTATAGTATATGAAAAGAATTGGAACAAGAAGCAACTCATGCCCTTTTGAATACTTGTAGCTATCACCACCAAGAAGATGAGACAGAGTTGAGGGAAGGCAAAGAACAACAATCATCTATTCTAGAAGAACTCAGTCCACTCCTCCAACTGTAAGATCTCAATTCGTTGCACCAACAAATCCACCTCAGATACCTCCAATGGCCGCCCTGAGGAATCAACCCTTTGTTGCTTTCAACGGAGGGAGTCCTTTGAACTTGGCGCAAGATAATGATATTCCAATGGTAGCCTTGAAGATTCTGCCAATTTTCACGGGAGAAGATCAAACTACTCCCATTGAACATTTAAGAGATGTGGCTTCGTTATGCGGAGTCCATCACATAATCGAAGAAGATGTTGCAGTAAGATTGCTAGGTTCTTCACTGAATGGAAGAGCTGTGCAGTGGTACAGGAGCCTACCAGTCAGTTCAGTTGCAACATGGGATGACTTTTGAGAAAAATTGCACAAGTAATTCCAAGACAAGTCTGACAACTTTTCTCTTTTGGAGCAACTGATTGCCATTAAGAGGGCTCCACAAGAACATATGAACGACTTCAACTTCAGGTTTCAAAGAACTTGGGACAGAATCCCTGCAATGGTGAGGCCACCTCCGGAGTATTCATTCTTATATTTTTTGAGAGCTTTGAACAGTGATATAGCTGTCATGATATAGTCAATGGGAGGAGTATCTCTGCCAGATGCCTTTGAAACAACTATTAGAGTTGAAAACAACTTAATACAAGCTGGTAAGCTTGCCCCCAGGCCACCAATGCCATTATTTCTAGAAATTCATGCAAATATTCCTTTGCAAATACCTCCTTTCACACCTCTGCCAGCTGTACCAACGCTACCGGCTGTTGTTCCAACCATTGACAAGCAGGAAAGTGTTGCTTCAAGCTCATCAAATGAATTACAAGAGATCAAAAGTATTTTACTGAATTTTGGTAACAAGTTGGTAAACTTGGAAAAGCAACAGACCTATTCCAGGCCTTATCAACAGCAAAATCAGGCCTCAAGTCTGCCTTTTCAAGGTCAGCAACAACAATTCCAAGGGAATAAACAACAGTATCAGGGCAATTATCAGGGCCCAAGATAGAGTGTGAACACAAGGCCTTTTCAGGCCTATGCTCCAACACCTATTAGTGCAGTAAGGGACTTGGTTCCCACTCAAAACAATTTAGCAGCTGATTATGAGTGGTGCTACCCTTGTAGCCAACCTCATAATCAAGCCACTTGTTCAAATGGACTCATCAGTCAGGAACTTATGGTGCAAAATACTTTGAGTTCATAGCAGAGTGCATGCAACGATGCATCCTCACAACAACAGGCTCAACTTAGTAATGATGCCACCCTACTTAACTGGCAGGGTCAAGAGTTTTGTGGATTGAATGAGGATAGTTCTCCAATTGCAGCTAACATTAGGGAAAAGAAGAGGGCATTCGAGCTTGACCAAGCAACTGACAAGGGAAAGGCATCAACTGTGGAGCCATCTACCTCTCAAGCAATTCATGGTTCACAAAGAGATCAACAACCCTCAGATAAGGAGCAGCCACGCTTACAAGCTGATCATACCGGTGCAAAGGTACACAATAAAAATCCAATTGTACCTTTTAACATTCTTGATAGCATGAAAAGGACAAATGTAACTATGTCTATGTGGGATTCTTTAGTCATTCTCAGTCAAAAGGATATGTTACAATCAGCCCTATCAAGTCTAAAAATGTCTGATGAATCTGAACCCTCAATAGGTCAAGTTAGAGCAGTGTTAACAAATGATTCTCAGGCAAATGGTCAACAACCTTGCATAGTGAATGAAAAAAGAGTTAAACCACCTCCTTTCTATGTGTCAGTCATCATTGGTGATAAATTAGTCCATAACTGTATGGTAGATAGTGGAGCTAGTAGCTCCGTCATGCCAAAACAGATTGCAAACTTGGACTAAAATACCAGCCTTTGGAGAAGGGAGTGATCCAATTGGATGGCACTTCAGTTAACACTTTGGGTATTATCAAGAACTTAAGCCTCACTCCCCATGCTTGTCCAAACTTTTCAGTCCCTCAAGACATATGCATCATAGACCTTCCACCTTTCTTTTCCATGTGTTTATCTAGAGACTTTACAACCAAGATAGGTGGGTATGTATCAGCTGATTGGTCAGACATGTTATTTAGAACAAGATATGGGACTAAAGTTACCATCAAGTCTGAAAGGTTGGCCAAGGACCACATTGAGCCATATAACCCAAGCCCCATAAATGCTGCTCCTTCCGCTGCAAATGCAAATTGTGTTGTTTTTACTAACAACGAACTAGCTGCGGCTCAAGAACTCCAATCAGAAGTTGTTCTTGATGTGCTGCTGCATGAATGGGTGGTTGAAAATGTATTGGAAAGTCCTGGAGACCTCATTCAAGATGCTGATATGGGAAACTACATCATTCTTGAGCCTGATACAGAGATTCCAAACTTGGAGAAGGATGCAGACCAGTTGTTACAACCCCTTAATGGACTTTGGGAGATGTATTTTGATGGTTCTAGAAGTAAAAATGGAGCAGGAGGAGGTGCAATGCTGGTATCTCCGCAAGGTGATAAGTACTATGCTACCTTCCATTTTGCTTTTGCATGCTCCAATAACACTGCTAAGTATGAGGGCCTAACTCAAGGTCTAGAATGGGCCAGGAAAAGAGGAATAACCCGCTTGAAAGTGCATGGAGACAATGAATTAGTTGTTAATAAAGTGAGGGGCCTGAATGTTGCCAAAAATGACACATTAAAGTCCTATAGAAACAGAGTGTGGAACATGCTCGAAGATTTTGATGCCTTTAATTTAGTGTCTATCCCAAGAAATCAGAACAAGCATGCTGATAGGCTCACAACCATTGGAGCACAGTTTGATATTCCAGATGACATCAGAAAGGAGAAGGTGCAGCGGTATGTGAAGGTTGTAGTCAAACCATCAATCCCTGACAACAACATCCACTGGCAAGTCTTTGACACTGATGACCAAATCCTTTCCTTCTTGCTTGAAGAAGATCAATTCTCCATGGTAAATCAAGAAAAACTCAAGTAGTAGTATGGTGATCAGGTCATACAGCTAAAAACAAACAAATTGCCCAAAGGCCTAGTTACCTTAGAGTCAATTTTCAGTACTGATGATCAACTAAAAAAGGGCAAGGCTGGCTTGCAGATTAAACAAGAACACTACGAAGAGTTGGAGATCTTCAAAGGTAAGCTCCTTAAGATAGGAAAAATCTGTTCACCCGAAGATAAGCAAGCTTTTGTTGCTTTGTGCCATGAATTCCATGATGTCTTTGCTTGGGCGTATTCAGATTTGAAAGGATTTGATCCCCATATTGCTCAACATACGATTGAATTAGAGCCTAATGCCAAGCCAGTAAGACATAAACAAAGGCATTTGAATCCTAAACTTGAGCCTCTAATGATTAAAGAGTTGACTAAACTAGTTGAGGGGGGTATTGTCTTCCCTATCAAGCACACCTTGTGGGTTTCTAATCTTGTACCGGTTAGAAAGAAAGTGGTGAGATAAGGCTCTATGTAGACTTTAGGGATCTTAACAGATCCTCTCTAAAGGACCACTACCCACTGCCCTCCATGGAATGAATCCTATAGAAGGTTGCTGGTTCTGAAAGGTTTTCATTGCTAGATGGTTTCTCGGGATATAATCAGGTGTGGGTTAAAGAGGAAGATCAGTTTAAGACTGCTTTACAACTAAATGGGGCACCATGGCATACAAAAGGATGCCTTTCAGTTTGACCAATGCTGGTGCCATGTTTCAGAGGGCTATGGACATGGCGTTTCAAAACCTGATCAACAAAATCATACTGATTTACCTAGATGACATAACAGTGTATTCTAAGAATGTTGATGAACATCTATTGCATCTTAGGCAAGTGTTTGAAAAATGCAGAGAGTTTGGTATCTCTCTCAATCCAAAGAAGAGTATCTTTGTTGTTCATGAAGGAAAATTATTAGGACACATAGTTTCAAAGCAGGGAATCACTATTGACCCAGAAAGGGTTAGAGCCATACTTGAGTTGCCGCTGCCTAATCATAAGAAGGGCCTACAGAGCTTTCTGGGCCAGATCAACTTTCTAAGAAGATTCATCCCTGATGTGGTAAATCTTTTTTAGCCTTTAACAACTATGTTAAAGAAAAATGCAATCTTCAACTGGACAAAGGATGCCAAGAATAGTTTTTAAAAGTCAAGGAGGCCTTAGCAGCAGCTCCCATGCTAGTGAATCCTATTTTTTCCAAAGAATTTTATCTGTATGCTTATGGTAGCACAAATAATATCTCTGCAATATTAGTTCAAAAAAATGAAGAGAATTTAGAACAACCAATAGCTTTCTTTAGCCAAGGTTTGGTCGACTATGAACAAAAATACTCCTTTGTAGGGAGGCACGTTCTTGCTATGATCAGAAGCCTTAAGAAATTCAAGCCTTTGGTCTCTCATAATAGAATTCATATCATGGTGGCACACTCAAGTGTGAAAGAATTCTTATTGAATAAGGATCTGAATGAAAAAAGAGTAGGATGGATCACTAAAGTCATGGAATACGACATAGATATTAGGTTCACCAAGCTGGTTAGAGGTAAAGGTCTTTGTGAATAGCTTGCTATTGGGTCGAATAGTGATATTGAGCTAGAAAAAGATGTTACCCTTGCTAATGAAGATGAGGTTCAAAATAATAAAGATGATGTACCTATAGAGACAACCAATTGGGTCCAAGATATGACCCATTTCTTACAGACTAGTGAATGCCCATTAGGATTAAACAGAGCTAAAAGGAGATACTTCAGATTGCAGTCCATACCATATGTGCTGGTAAATAATGCTCTCTTCAAAAAGGATCTAAGTGGTGTCCTATTAAGATGCATTCACAGTGACCAAATTGAAAAGGTGCTTCATGAGTTTCATGATGTAGCTGTAGGAGGTCACTTTGCTCCCAGAACCACTGCCTGGAAAATCATGAGAGCTGGTTACTATTGGCCCAACTTGTTCAAGGATGTGTATTCCTGGTCAAGAAAGTGCATCAAGTGCGCCCTGTTTTCGGGAAAGGAAAAGTTGCCAGCTATTCCCCTGCATCCGATTCAAGTAGATCGGCCCTTCATGAGATGGTGCATTGATTTCATCGGTCCAATAAACCCACCTTCCAGTGCTGGTCACAAGTAGGTACTTATAGCCACAAACTACTTTACAAGGTGGACAAAAGCAATAGCCTTGAAAGAAGCAAGGGAGTCTTTAGTCTTGAGCTTCTATGAAGATATAGTCACCAGGTTTGGTGTACCTGACTCCATCATATCTGATAATGCCCTTGCATTCACAGGTCTAAGAGTAACTGAATGGGCCGTTAGGCATGATATTCATTTGAACAAATCTTCAAATTATTACCCCCAGGGTAATGGCCTAGCTGAGAGCACAAATAAAAACCTCATCATAATTATTAAAAGGACCATAGAGGACAACCAAAGGACCTAGCACGTCAGTTTAAAGAATGCACTTTGGGCGTACAGAGTGACCCCTAAGAGGTCTATTGGTGATTCGCCATATATGTTGGTCTATGGTAAGGAGGCAAGATTGCCCCTGTCTATGGAGCTTCCAGCTCTAGACATTGTTCATCAGTTGGAAATGCTTGAAGGACATAACCCAATGTCTGTAAGATATGCAAAGCTTATGGTGCTCCAGGAATCAAGGGATAGAGCAATGAAGGCTTTGGAGTATCATCAGCTCCAGACAAAGAAGACATTTGACAAAAGGGCAACAACAAAGGTTTTCAAGGTGGGAGACCTTGTGCTGAAGTGGGACGTTCTCAAAAGCAGAACTGGCCATCACACTAAATTTGATAACATGTGGACAGGTCCATTCATCATCAAAGATTGCAAAGAACACAATGCATATCAACTAGCTACAATAAAAGGTGAAGTGCTTCCTATCCCACTCAATGGGATACACCTTAAGCCCTGTTTTCAAATTTGACACAGTCTATCTATTGTACATAATAGTGTAGGTTTTATGTTTTCCATAAGTGCTATTTCAACACAGTATATATCTTCTCTTTTTGTTTCCCCTGTCTTGCCTTTTTGGCCACCTGTTGTGTCCTATAAATCTTATGAGGTCGGGGCCATGTGCAAGCTGACATTTTAATTGTCCTCTAAGTTTTCTAATGACTCCATTCCCAATGGATAGGCCTAGGCTACCAGTCTTCATGTTTAGCAGGAAAACATCCTGCAAAAATTGCCAAAAATGTTACCTAGTTTACACCCTTAGGCTCAATCAGGAAAGCATCTATGTTGCAGGTGTCATAAGGGTCAAATGGGACCTCTTCGTCGAAGGTTTTTCATGCTAGGTTCCCTCTTGAACAATTTCTGCCCACATTTTTACCATGTTGCATCAGTTGTTCCCTTAGTTTTTGCATTCTTTGTATCTTGGTTCCTATCAGCATAGGTCCGTGAATGTTTCCTTGACTTAGATTACATTTTCTGCATCAGATGAGTCTGTGTTGCCTATCGGAAAGACTCATTTGATGTCACGGCGATCAAAAGGCTTCTGCATACTTCATTCGGTGGGACACTTCGTTTGTTTTGGCGACGGTAGGGTTTCTATTGGCATATGTTTTCACTGTCAGGGTTGTGTCTTACCGATTTTATCATCTCTCCCCAACTAAGGTATATGGTGATTCATCAGCGGAGCCTTATTCTATCAGCATAGGGTCTCAACAAAGTCTTCTTGTTTCACCGACTAGAGGAGCAGAATATATCATATCGGCAGGAATTTAAGTTTTCGTAGGGATGTCATGGTGACTTTTCTTTGTCTTACCAACAATGTGCAAGGTGGTCATATATCATATCGGCATGAGTTCATTTTTGTCTCATTGATCGGTGGCAGAGGGATTTACTGATCGGCATAATTCGGGGCGATTGCCGTAAGGTCTCGGCGACTGACCTTCGATTTTGCTGATGGAAGACATGAAGGCTCCTGGTCGACGTAACAACTTCCTTGTCTCGGTGACTCTCAATGTATGAGGCCTTTTGGCATAACAGATATAGTCTATGAGAGGTCTCTCCGATGGGAAAAAGCTATAGCGACATACTTGTAACAAATAGACTCATCGGTGGGAGATGCATTAGGTCTCAGCGACCCATGAGCAGGAAAGGTCTTTCAGAATAACGGGGTGCATTCTGTTCAGTGTCTTGCCGATAGTAGGATGTCACAACGATGGAAAATGAATGGGCTTGTTGGAAAGATAAAGCATGGGTCTCGGCGACTAAAGGTTTTCTATTCGACAGAGGTTATTTTCTTTGACAAAGGGTCTTGGCGAATGCCTCAAGTTTCACCGAAGTCACAACGAGCCCGACACAAAAGATGGAGGCCTCGATATCTAGTTTTCAGTGGAAGTCTCACCGATTATGAGTGACTTTGCCGAGATCATCGAATATCAACATAGAGTCTCGCCAAAGTGGAGATGTCTCACCGACAGCAAATGGATGGCCGACGGATGATGTTGGTTTTGGCGTAGGTCTCAGTGAAGCAGGAGAAGCTGGCCAAGAGATAGGGAGTTCGCCATAGGATAAAGCCATCGGCGGGAGGTCTTGCTGACTTGGTAAGATCTTGCCGAAGGCCATAGGAAGCTCAAGCCTGGTGGAGAGGAATGAACTTGGGGTAAACAAATGGAGCTCGACATAGAGTCTCGGCAAATAGAGACAGTTTCGCCGACTGCAAGGAGACCTCACAAACATGAAGGGCCCGCCAACTGATGATGTCGCCCGAAGGTTATGCTGACAATGGTGGAGCCTCTAAAATGAAAAAAAGCATTTTTCGGCTTAGGAAGGTTCTCTGTATAGCGTCTTGTCGAGACAAAAATGTCACCCTGACTCAAAAAGCCCTCGGTGTAATGAAACTTTCACTGAGATGTCTCGGCGACTACAGGGGGTCTCACTAGGAATCTTGTCGAAGTGAAGCAAGGCGTGTGATCGCCAAAACTAAAGTGCCTTCGGCACAACCTCTTCCCGAATCCGTTTATCTTGCCGATGGTTTTGGCAGTATCAACGTGACTTTTAAGGGTTGTAGAGACACTTGATCACATCGGCAAAACACTTTCAGTGTGTTGCTGAGATGCATTTCCATTCAAAGGACTTTTGACCAGCTACAGGGCTACGTGGCTTTCACTCAGCCAATCAAAGAGATATAAGGGTAAACTGTGGCAGTCCAAAGAGTGTCGACAGGATGTAGGGCAATGTGTATCTGTTGCAGGATCAGAGCATTCATGGTGCGGCCGAAGTAGCTCAACTGGACACGATGGATTGAATGAATGTGGTAGTTGAAAGAATATTTGAAGAGGACTTCTTCAAGAATTTTTCACACCGACACCAACAACAGGGACACGCAGGATCTTCAACATTAACTCAGCAAAAGATCTAGGGGAAAGTCTATCCTGAATTAGGATATTTTTTGTAAAGCCCTAAGGGGCTGACGTATCAGTTTGTATATAAGGAATTTTTTCCTTTTTGTAAATAGTTCTGATTGCACACTCTGAAGAGTTAGTGATTTTCAATCAATCCTTTCTCAGTCAATGTATGTTTTCTGTAACTCAGCTGAAATCTTGAATACAACACATAAATTTACCTTGGAAGTTTGTCTTCATATTTGTATGATTCTCATTTCTGTATCTTTCTTTTTGAGCTTGCAAGTTTCTAACTGTGTTTTCCATAATACTGCATTCATATCTTAGAGTTGTGAAAATCAATCTTTCCTTCCTAAGATGCGTATGTAGACCAAACCTATTAGGAAGACAAGCATTAAATCTGAAAGATGTCCTAAGAATAGCAATTGGGCTTTCAAGTGTATGTTCTTTTTGTGTTCATTTCATGATTTCTCATCATTTGGTGTATCATCCTAGTGTGGTCTTTTAACTTATGCATCTTCTTCCTCTTTTCTCTGAAAGAATCAATAGTTTAGGTGATACCCAAAGGAAGCCGGCCTTCTCTGGAGGTTTATTTCAGTTTTAGGTGACCCACTGCCTCGAGATGATCCCATGTTGCTCTAGAATGCTCAGTTTATTGTAAACTCTGCACAGGGTGCAATTCTAGGTGACAAAATTCACATCGGTTTCATCATAAGGATTCTTCATGCTCCCTATGTTGACATTTGCTTGAGACTAAGTTTCCCCTAGTATGGTGTCAGTAGTACCTTTATGCTTTGATTCTACTTGTTCTGAGATGTCTTGTTCAATAAACATGCTTTGACAAATGACCACTGTAGATGACATTGTTTCAATTTTTCGCTCTGCTAACTCTGGATTATACTGTTCTTTCTGATTTGCTTCCTTGAGTTGATAATGTTCGATATCTTTATTCATGATGTCCTTAGTTTGCATTTGGGATATATCTGATCCTGATGTTGAAAACTCTGTTTGACTGTAGGAACCAATAACTTGTTCCGTTTGTGCAATAATGTCAGGAATAAAAGGATCATTTTCTAAATAACGATCATCTATGTTTCCATCCAAAGAAAGCATCTCATGGGTAGATGGAGGAGTATGTGCTACATATGATCATCTTGCATGGATAGGAGCGTGTCCATTAGATTATTGTAGTATCTTGAAGATACAAATTCTTGATCTTGAATGATTTCAGAGTTTCTTTCGACATGCTTTGGATCAAGTTCTTGACATGGGTCAGTTTCAAGGGATGGATTACTTACCAAGGGTTCTTGGATGGGAAATGGATCAATATCCTCTTGATCTTTGAATGGGCTTGGATCAAGTGTCGAGTTGAGGATTCCTTCGACATCTGCAACCATGAGTTCAAAGGGTGTTAAATGTCTTGGAAAGGACCACTGCTAGACTTTGGTGAAAGATGTTGATCATGCTTTGGCATAAATTCTTGAGATATGTCCTCTAACTCATAAGGCGATGTAGAGACATTTTCAACATGATCATAGGTGGACGGATCGTGCATTATGTCAATAGGATCAAATAATCCTAACACTCCTTGAAATAGATCACTAAAAAGTGGCTCTTTATGTATGGTGAGTTGATCATTGGATGGGGTAGAAAAATCCTTAATGTGCTCCTTGATGGAGAGATCTTGATCATTATTTTCAACAATCGTGGCAAAGAGCTTGTGAATGCCTTCAACCATAGGGTCTAGTGATGTCACTTCTTCAATTGGATCATTTTCAAGTATTGTTGGTGAATTTTGATCATGATTGAGAAGTGACTCTTGATGTATGTTGGTTTGATCATTGGATGAAGTAGACATAGCTTCAAGGTGCTCAGTGATGGATTGATCTTGATCCTTGTTTTCAACAATTGTCATCTTTTGTGCTTGTGCTTGTGTTTGTTAGGCAGCTTGAGATGCTTGTTCCACTTGTTGAGCTTGTCTTGCTTGTTGTGTGGCTAGATATTGTTTAATGGCCTTTTGGTAGGCTTGGTGAGCTTTTAGTGCAATGTCATATTGTCTTGCTGTGTTTGGTTTTGGTGGTAGTGGTAGTGGATTCGGAATTGTGTTGGATGTAGTGATGAGTGTTTGAGATATGCTTAGAGAAATCATGGTAGTGAGGGGTCAAGATATGATGGGTGTGATAGGGGTGATTGGGATGATTGAAGTGATGGGGATGGTTGGAATGATCGAGGTAATAGGTCTTTTGGAGACCATGTTTTGATTTGACGAGATTGATGTTGTCATTGGATTAGATACCATTTGTTGGTATGATGTTGATGGAATATTCAAAAGATTTGATGTGATGGCTTGATTGGTGTTAGGGGGATTGATTTGGATGGAGTGATTGGTGCTAGGTAAAGGGGAAGCCCTAAACCAAAGAATGATGTTGATATGGGTAATGTTGGTGGAGATGTCTCTTGGCGTAATGACTCAACTATTTTGGTAAGTGTAGCAATTTGATCTAGCCAAATTTGTTCTTGATTTGGATCTTGACTCCCTTGATATAGTTGATTTGGCTTGTGTTTAAGCAAATTTGGAGTGTGTACTTGTATTTGATTTTGGACAATGTTCTGATTTGGGATGACACTCAAATTTGGCATGATAGGTTGAAATTGACCATTGTTCATGTTTGGAATATTCGTATGATTTGCAAATGTATCCATCCCAAAGTTTTCCAGATTCATGTTTCGAAAACTTGTGCTTGGTACATTCTCATTTGGCTTGTAGGGGTTTGGCGGGATGACGTTGTTCGTTTGAAGGCTCATGCTTTGATTGTTCGGTTGAGAGACTTGTAGTTTTGGATTTAGCTCTACCATCGGGAAATGTGTTCCAATATTTGATTTGGGAATACTCACACTTGTTGTGCCATTGACATTTGTCGAAGGTAATGATCTTATGCATGGATTTTGATAATCGATAGGCATTGTAAGGCTTTGAAAGTTCAATTGATTTGGATTACTCATGATGTATGGATCAAGTTTGTATTCCATGTTCCTCCCGTGTTTTGACCTTGTTGCAAAAGTGACCTCTAAGGTTCTTAGGACCAATGACGAGATGAACGATGAAAGGGGGAAATGATATGAGTGTTGAACGTTTAGGGACTTTGGATCAATGCTAGACTTAGGGCTTGATTTTGATTGTTTGATTTGGATAGTGAACTTGAAAACCCTAAGATTTTAGATGTGATCTTAGGATGAATTTTCTCAAAGGATTGCTAATTCAATTAAATGTATGAGAAAGGATGCATTCCCCTACACCTAACTAAACAAGGTGATTTTGATTGTGATGATTTGCCCAAGTCTAGAATGATGTTTCCAAAAGCTCTAAAGTTGTTTGGTGAGATGGGATGATAAATGTTTGGATGGATCAAGTGTTTGATTTGATCCTAAGAGACTTAGAGAGACTTTGTTTACTAGGACAAGGTATTGAAGAACACACTTTTCTCTAAGAGTAATTCAAAATCAAAAGACCAATGTTTTCTTGAAAGATGATAAAGATAAACAAGCACATGTGTGGTGTTAAATTTGTTATATTTGCTTTAATGACTTGTTTTTACCAAAAACAGACACTTGATTATGTTTCAAATTGAATGTCCAATGTCACAACCTCTTTTCATCCCACAAAGTGCTATGTGGAAGTTCTAAGAAATCAGGACAAGGGTTGCCTAATATTGACCTTTATAAGAGAAAATTAAGATGTAAACCCAATTACTTAGAAACCTCTAAGGACATAATCCCCAGGGTAAGCAATAGTTCTTGGGTTTTATCAAAGGTATTTTCTCTAGCTAAGGGGTTTGAAATTTTGATGATGATGTTGAATGTTGGTTTTCCAATGTTTTTGATAAAAGCACCGTGTTTTCAAACCATAAGCAATATGACATCCTAGCTCAATTGGTACGTTTTTCTTAGTGGGCTTGCCTCATGCCTTTCATAGAAGAGATGATTTTACATGAAACCAAGGAAAAAATATAAAGGTATGTTAAGAATGAAGTCTTAACCTCTATATTTCAACCAAGATCAGACATGGAAAGTAACTTCTTGGAATCTGAGTTCTAATTCACCACTTTGATAAACTCACTCAATGGATCAATTGGCCACTACAAAATAAGGGTTCTATTTCGAACTTTCAGTTTGTGGAGATTGAACCATATAGTGAGAGTCCCCTTTTGGATCCATCTCGTTGGAGCCAACTGCGTGATACTAGTGTTTAGTCCAATACCCACATTTATATCCCAATTGGAAATACTCTTGGCTTTAGAGTGTTACCGGTTGAGCTGTTCCCTTGGGTGAGTAATTTTTCCCCAAGGTAGGCCCTCTAGGATAAACAAAAGCGAGCAAAGACATAATCCGTAACTCGATCAATCTTTGATGACTCAAAGAGAGAGAATATATGCGATGATGCTCTACTCACACTCACACAAGATGTTCAATTTTAAACCCAAATCGAAGTGTGTATGGGAAATTATTTATGCAACTTAATGTCACCAAAAGCCTTTTGATTCTCAAGATCGCCGTGAGGCATGAGAGAAGTGCATACGTCTTTTGATGATATTACTTTGTGTAAATAATTGCACAACAATAAAAGCACACATTCATTTTATCCTTCAAAGCAATGATTTTATTCATTTTGAAACACCAATGTCAAATGTGAGGTTGCTTGTTCAATTTTAGCCCAAATTGAAATCTAGTAGGTATCTAAGTTTCAATTTTAACCTTTTGCAAATGAAAAATCAAAGTGTTCTTTTTAGACCCAAACGAAAGTTAGTGTCCTATAAACGAAAGATAACAATTTCATGAAGAAGTGTTAAACAAACACTTAAAGCGTTTAAAAACAATTTGATTTTTAAAAATATCCTCCTTTCGTTTTCCTTCGCTAGCCTTGTCTTCCTCGTTTTCCTTCATTTGTACCTTCCTTGCTTTCCTTTCGCTTTCCAAATTTGCTAGTCCCCCTCCAAAATAAAGATAAAAGCAGTCTTCAACAACATCTACATGTTGATATAAATGCGCCCCTTAAAAAGAAGTCTCCAACCTGCAATAGACTTTAAATGCTTATTCATTCTTTTTCTATAATGGGATTGGGAAGCCCAAATAACCAAAAGTCAATTAAAAAACAACTTTCCCTAAATTTGAAATAGCAAGTAAAAGCCATCAAATATTTTCACCATGCAAATGTGATTCATCTTTGCCATTATTCCGTTTTTATCATTCAACCACAATTTATTGTTCTTTACTAACTTTGCCAAATATCAATCAATGAACATTTTAAATCCTCAAGTTTAAAAAAAGAAAATAAAGTAGATAATATTATGTCCTATTAAATTGTATTGAACTTATTGCTCGACTTTAAACACCATACTCGACCCATGGTCAACATAATGGATTGGGGAGAACATCTTCTCTAAATTTATCATATCAATAGTTAATAGACCTCAAACCTTGGCGACCACTCAACACCATGCCTAGCAGAGTCATACGATAGTTAGTAACAAACATGACTATATTGGAAGTTGGAAGGTGATAAAATTTAATCAGTAATCAAATCCACACATTCTTATCGCCGTTCATCGTAAATAGAGATATCTTAGATAAAAGTTAAAATCTGCAATAAAACTTTGTCACTAGTTTACCTACTGATTTTGAAAAATGAGCTATCATGTTAAATGACAATCAGTGAGAATAGAGGAAAAAAAACTTAAGTCATCTTCACTTTCTTTCATCTGTATTGTACTCATAAACAATCAAGAAAAATCTTTGCTAGTAGGATCGCCAAATTCTATATGCAATGGTTAGATATCGAGGCTAGTTAAGGTAATGAAAATTCCAAACTTTTTCCTCCCTATTAAAAACTCAGTTCTTATGAAAAAAAGCTGCTCAACCTCATAAAATTTTCTGCATTAAATGCTGGTAAGTAATGAGTGTTCACGCACACAAAATAAAACTCCACAATAATGAGTCTGGTGATGGGAAAGTTGGCAGCACCTCTTTATACCTCTGTCGTTGTCAAAAGAACTAAAATGACTGTCAAATGCAAAGTTTATTTTCTACTATCAAATGTAGAGATGTTAGTGTCTGAATGTTAAAGATACAATGTCAGCGAATAAATGACTAGACCTGCATATTTATAATCACCCTACAAATACATAGATCCGTACCCGGTGTATGAAATGTGCAGACTTAACACTTACCTCCACTGGCACCACTAGATTTCCAGCTTGCTCCTCCTGTGCTAACTTGCAAAGACTCTACCAATGTAACAGATTGTTAGATTTAGCATTTATGATGGGTAGGTCCAGTGTGAGCAACGTGGGTGGCTAAAAAATGGCACTGGGTGGCTGGAGATGGCTCTAGAAGGTTCTTTGGTCAGCTCAAATCTTAGCGAACCAGACATGAGTTCTCAACCAAACCAGCATCTCATGTAGGAAGCTGTGTGCCTGAAAGAGGAGAATTATATTCAAATGGTGATGAAAGGTTTGAAGCACAAAGTAGCATATGTGGTAGGGGTTGATCTCTGCCAGCTTGAACTTAAAGGTTAGTGAAGATAAAATCCTGCCAACAATATCGGGTCTATATCTTCACAAATGTGATATTAGGATAGTAAGGACATATAAGGAGAGTTCTAACACTTTGTCAGAAAGGCTTTGGAACATGCATAATTGTCAAAATAGAAGATGTCCAGTAAGCAGATAAGACACCACAAGTGCGCAACACATTATGTGACATGAGAACACTATCACTCAAAACACAAGTATAATTATTCATCTGACACTGATTCATCCACTCCCCCAACCATTGGATTTGCTTTCATTTTTGAAAGGAAACAACTTTTCATGAACGCCACAACATGTCAACAAAGCTTATTATGACGTGTGAGGAGTAGAATGTATGGGCATGCAAACTTTGTTAAGGCAACATGAAGCACTTGGACTGAAAAATGACTGGCAATGGTAAAACAATCATGTCATATATGAAATTAGCCATAAATGAAACCACAAAACCCGTGACATTATTAACCAGTTAATAACATAGCTGCCTTAGAATGAAATAAAATGTTATGAGAGAAATCAGGCCGTGTATAGACCCCCAAAACAATTTTACTAGATTCAATGGCGAGTGGCTTATCTTTAGATCCTGCATAAATCATGTCACGTTGGTATTCAATTTAGGAACTTTCAAGTTAATGAAAATGGCAGGCGCAAAGCAAGTTCCTTCAGCCAACATCGTCTCCTACAGTGCAAAAGTTTTGGAGAAACACTCATCAAAGTAAGAATGAAGAAATCACACGAACTGTCTTGCAGACTACTTCAGAGAAGCATGGTCTCATAGAACATGCTGATTGTAGGATATATGCAAAGCCTACTTGTAATAAATCTCGCCAAAGTAGATACTATCAATAGATGATAAAGCCAGATGGTCTCAAATGTGACTCTAGGCTTTAATAAAGTACACTAAAATTGGACCTTTTCTAACAAACAAACAACAATAATAAACATAACTATGAGTCATGCCAAAATGTGTATCTCCAGAAACGTAGCCAAATTAACTATGCATCATAGTTATAAATCAGATTTTAACAAAGGCATGGGAAAAACACTTAAAGTGGTAGAAGCAGCAGCTGATGGATTAGGTGTAAAAGATTCCTCAAATCCCCTTACAAAGAATTCCATGCACGGCTGCAAGAGAAGCTTTTGTTTCTTTTTCAAGGCATATAAAGATGGTTGTCACCGTAGATGATGTTATGCAGTTAGCTCTTGATATCATGAATTCTATAGGAGAAATAAATCACATTTAAGCAAGTTACTTATTTGGCTACAAAGCACCAAAATGGGCAGTAAACATAGACAAAGTTTAAAACCGATTGTGCTTAAAAGAAGATGCCAGTTCAAAACACATAGATAGCCCTCCTTCTAGCGCCATATGTGAGCACCTCTCAAATCTGCAAACATCCTAAACTCCATAAAGAAGGTAAGTGCATACAAATTTGCTAAATAATCCTATGAAATAATGCAAAATGTTTCCTAAACATGATAGCAAATCAAACTAAATTGAAAGCATGAAAGAAACAAGATACATATCTATCCCATAGTGGATTGGTGCTTCTTTCATGTGGAAAGAAGCCCTTTCCCAATCCTTGATAAGTTTGGTGATCAGGATGCAATGGGAAAAATCAGTTCTCCATGTGAAGAGAATGACTTTGCATAAAGATTGTGGAGTTGTGGAGGATTTGCTTGAAGAATGATGCCTCTATTTGTAGATTCCCAATTGCTAAGAGTGCCAAACATGGAGGATGTGGGACTAAAGATTTGGCCAATAGGAAGAGGCCACTTGTCATCATGTGAGTGGTTGATGCATGTGCAAGATTTGGGAAATGTGCCCAAGAGGGGGAAATTTCAAATTCAAATTTGAGAGTAAATGCTGAGTGGGGGACATGTAAGAGTTTATTAAATGCCCTGTTGGATGTACATTTCAACTTGCCTTGTTTTTCAAATTTGAGGGCCATGTTAAGTGAAAATAAGAGTTTTAATAAATCAATAAATTGATTTATTTGTGCAAGTGGAGATATCTAGAGGATGCAAGTGGGTGGGTTAGGTTAGGCTAATTAGGATTAGGTTAGCTTAATGGTGATTAGGTGAGTTTGACTTTTAGGACTTTGATATTTGATTTATTTGAATTAGAAAATGATGGAATATGATTTTGGATTTGATTTAAATAGATGTTTGATTTATTAAAAGGTTGATGATAATGTTTATTTGATTTTAAATAAATGACCTTAGGAGATGAGATTACCTAATGAATGGATGGAAGTGAACCTGATTAATTGATGAATGGACCTAATGTGAAATCTAGTTTAGTTAATGAATGAACCCGATTGAATGTAGAATGTTAATTTTGCATGTCTACATCATGTATGAAGATATAGAGAGATCCCTTGGGTAGATTCCTTCCCTCTACATGCCAAACAACCATATCAAAAGTTGGTGAATTTAGTACTCAGAGCGAAGGTAAAACTAAAGAAGAAATTTCCTTATCACCAATGTCTAGCACACATACAAAAGGAACATATTGCACCATGGGGGATCCAGTGGATGATGATCTTGAATGAGCATTATTTGAGTTCCCTATCACTAACTAGGAAAGGGCTACAGTGTTGAAGAAAATTCCTCCTTCGACCTTACTAGTCTTCTATTGGTTAATGACCGAGGACCGAGATACATTTCTCATTGAGTTTGATGTCTTGTGCCAAAGTTATGATTATACTACTAATGCTCACAGGCTCAAACTCTTCCCTGCAACTCTGAAGGATGAAACCCTAAGATGGTTCATGGGATTAGGTAGGGATGTTGTTCTTGATTGGGAAACCATAAAGACCTTGTTCCTAGAAAAGTACCACAACTATTATATAGGACTTGACAGGAGGGAAGATGGAATTTTAAGAATGTCACAAAAGGATGATGAGACCTTGGAAGATTATGTGGAGATATTTTAATTTGCTTTGAAGAAAAACCTACAAAATAAGTTGTCAGAAGAGTCCCTTAAGTTGGTCTTTTTGAGGGGATTAATGATGATTGCATGGATTCCTTGAACCTCATTGGGCAAAGAGATATTTCACAAATACCATTTCAAGATATTTTTAAGGTTTGCAGGAATTATTCTAGGACCTTCACAAAAAGGCCAAGAGGAGATAAGACATCCACTATTGGTAAATCATCTTCAAGGGTTTCAAAGATTGAGTTAAGCAACTTGTTGTCCAACATGAAGGAGGATATTATCAACCATTTGGAAACTTAGTTGGATACTCTCCACATTAAGAAGAAGTAGGAGGAAGATGAGGCTATGCTCATTGAATATTGTCGAAGTTGTAGGGAAAGAAAAACAAATTACAAATACAAAAGAGTGGCTAGAATCCAACAAGATAAAGTTGAGAAACCTGAATTTTAGCCAATTGAAGGAGATGATAGACAACTCTTTTATATAGCACAAAGGAGGCCATGAAAATAAAGACAAGGTATGCCACAAGACCCCCTTAGCTTTAATTCATCCTTTCCTATTGGGAATCAAAATTTTTTTGCTTGGAACTCTCAACCTTAGCAAGCAAACCAAAACTAGTGGTAGAACCCTCAACAATGGCCACAAGCTTAGTCAAATTGGAACCAATAGACAAACCCTTGGCCAATTTTTTTTTTTCAAGGTTCTAATTATAATCCACAATGGCCAACCAAGCAAAATCAATGGCAATCTCAATGAAAAAAAGGTCAGAAATTACAACAAAATATGAACTATTAGCAGCCTACACTCCCTCCTCCACCACAACAACAAGTTTTAATGCTTCCATCAAATCCTACATCCTAGCCATCTAAGTAACCACAAATACCTGCCCAACTTGCACCTAACCTTAACACTAAGCATGTTCAATAGACTTATACTAATGAAGATATGCAATACCTGACATATGGGGTAGAGGTGAGTGATGTCCACCCCAGATAAAAAAAAGAAGCTTGTTGGACCTTCATCTCCTCAAATTACAAAGATGGAGGATGAGGAACTTGTAGTTGAAGCTTCAAACAAGTCACCTTTGGAACCTAAGTCAAATCAGGTACACCAAACTACCTCAAGTCCCAAGCCACCTCTTTTTGAACACCTAGCTATCTAAAAGCATCATGCACAAGCTGAGATATATCTTCTAGGTCTATTAAAAGATGTGAGCATAAAGATTCCACTTATCCAAGCTATCAAAGACATTCCTGTCTACACCAAAACTATAAGGGATTTATGTCTTAAGAAACCAAGTAGGAAAATAAAGAATCTTTAGATAGTTTGTGTCTTGGGAAACCTTACAAATATCATGTTGGGGAACATTATTGTCCCAAAGTATACAAATTCTGGTAGTCCACTAGTGGACGCTAAGATCAATGGAACCCTCATTAAGAATACTTTGATAGATTTGGGGGTAGCAATCAATGTCATGACCAAAGAAATAATGTAGTTTCTTCAATTAGTCAACCTTAGGCCCACACAAATTATTTTACAACTAGCTGATAGGTCCACGGTCAAATCTGAGGGAATTATTGAAGAGTTAGTGATTGTATTGGATTCTTGGGAATATCTTGCTGACTTCATAGTGCTCTAATCAAAATTTAATCTTGCAGGTTACCCACTCATCCTAGGAAGGCCTTGGTTAGCTACAACTGATGCATTTATATGTTTTAGGTCTAGCAAAATGATAATATCCAATGGGAAAATCACTAAAAACTTGGTTCTCTCTCCACTAGCCCAACCTTATGCTGAACTTGAGCAAACTATTTGGCCCAATTTCGATGAGGAAGATAACTATTCTCTGTAGACATTGATGACTATAGATCATAGCCCCTTACTGGATGATCAAGATGAAGATGAGTTCATTTCCCACATAATCCAAAATGACCATGGTAGGCGACCACAACAACAAGACTGCCTCATATGCCTACAAGACCCCTTGGAAAGTATTATCCACACCAATTCTATAGAAGAAATATCCTAGATATTTCATTCATTACTACCTCAACAATGCCTACTTAATATACCTATGATATCCTCGAGTTTTACCTATTCTAAACAACTAAAATGCAATAGAAAAATACAAAGAAACACCTCAAGATTAGCCTAACGAATTGTTAATACAAAGAGATAAAATGAAAGAAGATTCAAAATGATTATACCTTCTCTTTGCAGTTGAAACTCCTTAGTTGGCCCTTGATTTTGGATTGCTTTGTATGCTCCTTAGATGGCTATTGATGTAGCTAAATGAAAGATTAACTAGATGGTGGGATGCAAATGAAAATAGCTAAAATGGATGGCTAGATGAGAGAAAATGCTTGTAAAATGAGTGCACAAAATGATAGCATAAGGTTGCTCAAATGACTAAATGTTGAAAATGCCTTAGAGGAGGGGGTATTTATAGAGGAATTTGAATTCTCTAGAGAATTCAATGGTTGAGATTATTCAACAAGGCCAAGATGGAGGGCTAAGGTGAGTTGAGGACTCACAAGCCCTCACATTTTGACATGTGGAATGTGAAATGGCTAAGGGTGAGATGATGTGGAAGGAGAGTACATGATGTGGAGGAAGGACAAGTACCTTCCAAGTACCTTGGGGAATAAGAAGATTTCCTCAAAAAGGAACTTCTTGTCCCCAAGTGAGAATGAAAGTGACATTTGAGGAATTTTAGAATTTCTCAAAAAATCTCCATGGGAAATGAGAAAGTGGTTGGAGAAATAAATGTGAAAATTCACATTCTTAGGAGAATCTAATGGATAAGAGAGGGTCTCCAAAAAGGTGGGAATTGGTCACATGTGGATGAGGTGACAAGTCAAATGTTCTAGAAGCCTTGGAAGGATAAAATGTGAATTAAAAATTCACATAGGGAGGAGAGAGACCTAGGATGAGTAAATGTGAAATTCACATGGGAAAGAGGGTCAATGTTAAGAAAGGAAAATGAAAATGTTGACTAAAAAGGGGTGCTAAAAGTGGCTAATGACTTTAATTAAGGTTGTACAAATACCTGATTAAGGTAATTAATGAGAGACTAGAAGCAAGTGGCAAATGTAGGAGGATGTGACATTAATCTTTGATTAAGAGGATGCACATCTTAATTATGAATTAATTAAATTAACCTAGATTAGAGAGAGATTATGGAGGATGTGACAAGGAGAGAGAAAAGAAGAATTTTAAATTGATTTTAATTCAAAAAGGGTTAAGATGACTAAATTTAATAAATTGATGTATTTATTTAATTTAGAGAGGAAAAAGGTGTAAGGTAAAACATTTAATTGTTAAATTAAATACTTTAAGAACCTTAGGTGAGAAGTGCAATATTAATTAAATAAATTAATATTGGTGGAATGGATGAATAAAGAGGTAAATTTGATCATATGGGAGCGATCAAATTTGGATGTCTACATTTTTCCCCTCTTTGAAATATTGTTAGAATAATAGTGTTTCGAAGAAAAATAAAATGTCGATGGTAAAGGAAAATGATAGGGCTTGATGCCCCAGAATGAAAGAGGTTGAATGAGCTACCCAAGTGGAGGAAAAAAAGGAGGGAGATTTCCCAATGATTGCCACGAAGGGATGGAGGGAAAATGGTAGGGTATTGAGGTTGAATGAGCTGCCCAAGCGGAGGGAAAAAAGGAGGGAGATGCCCTAGTGACTGCCACGAAGGGATGGAAGGAAAATGGTAGGGTATGCCCCCTTGAGAGGGTGGTTGGGGAAGAAAAGGGGCCTCATACAAGCTCTCTATAGGAAGAAAAGGAGGACACCATTGGATAGAGCTTGAAAGACTAACTAACTTTGAATTTTGAACGGAGTCGATCGGATGCACGGTTTGCAAATGGCGGCCCTAGGACAAGAGGGAATTAGTTGGAGGAGAAAAAAGTTAAATAAAAGGTAAAAAATACTTTTTATTTGAAAAGGGGGTAAAGAGGGGTTAAAAGGTAATTTTAAGAATTACCTTGTCACATTGTCACTATAGCAACTGAGAGAAGAGGAGAGAAGAGGAGGAGAGGAAAGAGCAACGATGCCACAAGATTACGACTTTGACATCATTCACCAAGCAGATGAGGTACGAAGGTGCCACACCCACTACGTGATGCCCCGCCAAGTTAGTAATAAAACCTCGCTTATGTATTTTAAACATTTATAGCATGTTTTGGGATGTTTAAAGAAAATGTAAAACATGGGTTTTATTTGTGGGATAAAATAGAAAAATGGGTAGATTTAAGTTTGGCAAATAGATAGAGAAAATAAGACATTTTAGAGGGGGGTTGTGGGAGGGGCAAATTTGCCCCGGATTGGGGCAAGTCTACCCCGTGGCATGGCGTATCCGCCTTGGCTTGGGGTGCATCCTCTTTGGCTTGGGGTAGCGTCGCCCCAGTTCAGGGCTATGTCAGCCTGGGTTGGGGCACATACACCCTGGTGCTGGGGCGCGTCCTCCCCGGCGCTGGGGCACATCCGCCTTGGCCTGGGGCGGAGCCGCCTCAGAGTGGGGGCGCTATTACCCCAACACTGGGGCATGTTTTCCCTGGCACAGGGGCGTATTCGCCCTAGCCTAGGGTGGAGTCCCCCCGGCTCAGGACACATCCACCCCGACGTGGGGGCAGATTCACCCCGGAGTGGGGGTGCTATACCCTGGCTCGAGGCGTGTCTGCCCTGGCACAAGGGCGTATTCGCCCCAGTGTGGGTGCATCTACCTCAATGCGGGAGGGTATCTGGCTTGGTCAAAAATACATGCTTGTGTTGACTAGGGAAAAGCGGGAAGATGAAGAGAGAGAAAAACAAAATAAAAGAAAAGAGAAAAACAAGTGATGTCCCGGGGTTGGGAATATGGTGTACTGATAATCGGGTAATATGGATGTAGGGTTTCGAGCGATTACGGACACATGAACGACGGTCAGAGGTTTTGACAATGACCATAGCGGCCATGACCATAGTAGATCATGCAACATTAGATCATGCAGGGTTATTGGAATTTTTACAAGTTCCAGTGATGAGGGCACATCGAGCGATGCTGATAGCCTTGATAGAGAGATGGAGTTCAAAGACATCGGCATTTCATCTTCCGACAAGGGAGATGATGGTGATGCTGGAGGATGTATGGCTCATCTTGAAGCTGCTGATAGCGGGGCTATTAGTTAGTGATGTGGTATCGAGAGGGGCAAAGTTAGATCACACTATGTCAATGTTATTTGGACATGAGGATCTACCCATACAGGGTGGGCAGTTGGACCTAGACAAATGTTTGTCAGTGGGGGTACCTACCATTATTTTTGTGTGGACTAATTAATGGGATATTTTTACTGGATCATAGTAGGCAATTTTGTAGTCTACGGTACATGGAGGTGATTTGACATATTATCAAGTGGCACAAGGGATAGATCTTGTGGGGTACCTGTGTATTAGCGCAGTTATACAAGGTATGCATGTGATCTGCAACCGAAACTCAGTGAGTTTGGCACACACGACCCTACTACAGGTGTGGGAATGGGAGCATATTATGGTGACGAGACCCGTAGTGGTGAGGGAGGGAGATGAGGATGATAGGGATCCTATGGCCCGAGGGTATGGGGAGGCGAGGGGTTGGGTTTTGCAGTACGAGATGTAGGGGGATATGGATGGGTGGAGGAGAGCGATAGATGGTCTGTAGGAGAGAGACATATTATGGTGTCTGTATATGTATCAATAGTTTAGGGGATGGAGGGGGGAGGAAGAGAGACAAAGGGGTTACTTTATGAGCCGGTACGTCTTGATTGGGAGTCATCGTGCAAAACGGAGATGCATCAACCAAACAGAGTGTTGAGGCAGTTTGGGTTGATACAGGATATTCAGATGCGCCCGTCAGGTTTTGTTGACTCACTAGAGAGTGACCATGGGGGCCCGCTTTTAGACCGAGGGATGCCAGAGTGGCATGGGCGATGATAGTGTAGGTACCCTACCCAGGGAGAGTTGTTGGGGTGGAGGATGTAGGAGTGACATTATGATATGACCAATGGTGGCACAATCACCGATGGGAGAGGATTACACCGATGGTGCCTATTGTAGGAGTCATAAGATTCAGATCAAAGGATGAGCACTAGGGGGAAAGGGAGGGTGGAGATAGGAGGAGACAGGTGTGAAGGGGAGGAGAGGGGATGGGAATAGGACAATAGGAGGATGCAAAGGGTGTTGGTTAGCAAGGCAGAGGAGGGGATGAGGTGGAGGTGGTGGGACAACTAGAGAGGAGGAGGAGGAGATAGCAGAGGAGGGATAGGGCGGAGGTGGATGTAGGAGGACCCATTGGTGGGAGATATGTAGTATGATAGGAGGGTGGGATAGATCCAGAGTCATATGTAGTAGGAAAGGATGAGCCAGAGGTGGAGATGATACGTGCGGTGGAGGGTGGAGCTATTCAACAAATCAACATAGGAGGTAGGGTACGGCGGAGGAGAGTGTTGGTGCGGGTTGACCAGGAGGAGATGGGAGGGGTGGACAATAGGATGGATACTAGGAGGAGATTGAGGCCAAGGGTTAGTTAAAGAGTAGGAGACGACAAAGGAGGGGGTAAAGTGTGGTAGAGCAGGGGCCTTCTGTGGTAGAGATAGGGGGAGCAAGGATGAGGAGGAGTCAAAGGGGGAGGCGAGGGTTGTAGGAGAGCCAAGGAGACTGATGAGAGTGGGGAGGCATGGTTAGCCACGTAAAGTTTGGGTCTGTCCCACTGTGGAGGACCAAGAGACTTAGCAGGAGCAAGAGTGCATGGGGGATGATGCTATGGAGATAGATGGAGATGTTCCAGATATGGATATTTTAGATGCAGAGCCATTTGCGGTGGTTCCTTTCATGGCATTAGAGGATCCTATTGCTCAACTGAGAGATACTATGGAGAGGCTTCAGATTACAGATCAAAGGTTGAGGATAGTCGAGGCAGAGGTGATCAGACTTAGGGTCGAGCTATCGAGAGTACCGGTAGCAGGTCAAAGAGATTATGGATTTATGGTTGGCCTCCTATCCACATAGGTAGAGGCGATGGGGAGGGAGAGAAATGGAAGGAAATCTAACATACAGGGGGTACTGGATGAGTTGGATGCTATTAATTGGGACAGTGACAAACTACAGGTAGAGGTTGCTATATTATAGGCCAGGAGGGAGCTAGAGGGGGTGTCAGATCAGGGGTCGACAAGCATGGGGCAGAAAATAGATGATCTTCGGTGGGAGCGAGATGAGCTACGTGATAGAGTAAATTGTTTAGAGTAGATAGTAGGAGATATGGGGTTGATGTAGGAGAGAGAGGGCGAGGCGAGGGAGCAAGCTCGTATTATGCAGGTAGAGAGAGATGTAGTGCAGGCACAGGTGCAGGCTATGGAGACAGAGAGGGATGTGGCATAGGCGAGAGTTCAGGTTTTGCAGAGTGAGAGAGAGATGGTAGAGGCACAGATACAGTCTGGTTAAAGGAGGAGAGAGGAGGCAGTTTTAGAGGTATCGTCACTGTAGAGAGAGCGAGATGCATCAGGTTTGAGAGTACATGAGCTATAGAGGGACAGGGATGTAGTGGTGGCTCAGTCACAGGTCGCACAAAAAGAGATATGTTGCAGAGATGCAAATGCAAATGTTGCAAGGAGAGCAAGACATATCAGTGGCTTAGTTGTAGCTAGTACAGAGGGAGAGGGATGCTACAGAGATGCGGATGCAGATACTCCAGGGAGAGCGGGATGCAATAGTGGCTCAACTGCAGTCATTACAAGTTGGTGATGTGATAGGGGTAGATATATAGGGGTTACAAGGGGAGAGAGATGCAATAGTGGCTAGGGTAGTGGTTGTCGAGGAGATGAGAGATCGAGTTCAGGCATAGATGGCACAGTTACGATTATCCCAAGAGGCTTGGGAGCAGGAGAGGAGAGTGATCACTAGAGATCGGGATAGGTATCGCTAGGAGTAGAATTCCACTCGAGTTTAGGTTGCTAAGCGAGAGGAGAATGCGAGGGAGGCAGGATTTTGGATGGCCTTGTATTATCATGCAGTTCTAGAGTTGACACAACGGATGTTCTAGTATGTGCGACAGACACCACAGATGCCAACACCATCCCAAACTCTGGGGATACGGACCCAAGGTTTCAGTGATTCACAAGGAGTTTCACCAAGTAGGAGATCAGTACCTGATTCATCTTAGAGATCAAATGTGGGTAGCTCATTTGGCAGATGACAACTGCTGAGTTGTTGACAGGTGCAGGGTGGATGGATAGGTCATAGTGACAGTGGTTATTTATAGGACCTTGTACTGGTATTTTACTCTGATGATATTTGTATACAATGGTCATAGATATGATGAAATTGACGACATTATTATGATATTATTCATGTGATAGTCATGATTTATGAAATGTACTTTGGACTTTTGGTATATTTATATATGATATATGATAGCCCTTATTGACACCATGTTCATGCGTTGGATGAATGATCATGTTTATGCATTTGTGGACTATGGATGATTTTATTAATGCAAATGCTTATATGATGATATGATGTATGCATATGTTTTATTTATGATGGCTTGTGTAGATGTTTATGTATGGATGCTTATTTGATTTATTAACGTGTATGTATATGTGTATGATGGCTTATGTAGATTCTTTTATGAATGTTTTATACATGCAGGATGTGATATATTATGAGTCTAAAACTTTGCGATGCAGGTGGTGATGTATGCATGGTTCTAACACGTTATGATGAATGTGGTGATGTATGTATGAACAGTAGAATGAACCTAATTTGTGTGGATGATAATGCACATGTAACGGAGTTAAAGTTGTAATGAATTAACAATGTGAATAGTAAATCATGAAAGGTAATAACACATGGTCATAAGTGTCAATAAGGACTAACATGAAAAGAAAGGGGGGAAGATGTATGTGTAGTTATTGTGGAAAATGGGTGTAATTTGGCACCTGTCAATAACTTTTTGTATCCTGAGAAGAATGGGAGAGCGGGGTAAGTATTTGCACAACCAAAATCATAAGGTGAATGCAATGCAACAGATAATGAAATGCAATCCTAATATGATTTTCCACCATTGGAGCACTGATTTTTTCTATAGCATGACACCAAGTGCCAAGGTATAGGCAACCAAGGCGAGTTAGCATCTAATGCATGAAACAAAAACACAAATAAGAAGGCTATCCCAACACCCCAAAGTAGTGAAAACTTTGGTTAGGCTAGGCATTGGGATAGCCACAAGCACAAAGGGATGTCCCAACATAAAACAAGATCATAGGGATCTTGGTAGGTACTACGTGGGACAACCCAACAAACAACAATAATAAAAGATCAAGATACGCCCCTATGTGAATTAGCCAAGACACACCATAATATGATAGATTATGGAAATCTTAACTAATTATAATAGGGAGATCAAATGATAAACAAAAGCCAAAATTATCAAAAGATCGCAATCAAATTTCAAATGTCCTTTGCCATAAGATCGAGAGGATGAATGAGGTTGATGAGGTCTGTTAGGAAGGATGCATCCTGTTGAGACTGATGATGCATATTAAACTAAAAGATCGATATGACACAGGATATTCAGAACCAATTGGATTTGTTGATACTAGCGGATCTCATTTGTTAATAACCAACTATATAAGGGCATAGCTTGATGACACAATACAAGAGACAAGTCACAAGACAAAAGACTGACAAATCCTACAAACCTAGGGGCTCGAGAGCTGATCATAGATCAGCCTTACCTACATGAAAGTGCAGATCCCTCATAGTTCTTGAAAAGACTATGGATAAAGTGGAAAGAATACAATGGCGACCAATGACGAATGATGAAACAAAGCCTCGAGGGTGGATCAAAAGATCAAACTTGCCTATGTGCAAGTGCAAGGGCAACGTAGTTCGAAAAAGACAAACAACGATCGACCATGGATAAAAGTGAAAAGGGGACTGTGAAGACAAATGATGAATGACCATCACAGGATAGTCAAAATTCCCTAGGGGCAGATCAAATGATCATCCTTGCCTACGTAAAAGCACAGGGGAAACATAGTTCGACTAAGGACGAGAAGACTGATGTGACAAGATGAGATCTAGATGGAGACTGACATGATGGATGATCCTATATGATGACACCAACTGACCAATGATCAAATGGATGACACAAGCTCAAAGTGGGATACTGAAAAGCTTAGGATGAGGGATAACCAAGGTGGATAATCCAATGCTCAATCAAAATATATACCAAGCGGTCGAGGATGGGATGGGTGAGGATGATAGGGCGAATGAAAGCACATAATAACTAGGACACAAGGTAGATAATGATTAAGCCCTCTAAAAATGGTGCCTGTGAATAGGTTTTCACCACTTGTACTTATCCAACGCACCACCAAAGGTGGTTTTCTCCATAGAACAAATTTATTTCTCTTTACTATTTTTTTGATTTTCTTGATTTTTTGATTTTTTTGTGTTTTTGCAGGTAGGGTTACCAAGCGGATTTAAATGTAGAACCTCTTTAGATGCATGATATTGATAGGCTCTTCTAGGGGTTCTCCTTCAAGGGTAGCAAGTTTGTATGCCCCAAATCCATATTTAGCAGTTATGATATAAGGACCCAACCAATTTGCTTCAAAATTTCCTTTCTTATCGCAGTCTTGTTGAGTACGTTGGTTCTCTTTAAGAACTAGTTCACCAATCTAGAATTGTTGAGGATGAACCTTCTTGTTGTAGTTATGCTTGAGGAGGTTTTGGTAGGCTTGTAGATGATCATAGGCTTTGATTCATCTTTCATCAAGTAACTCCAACTGTGCAAGTCATGCAACACAATCATCCTCCTCACTGATAAGGTTCTTGAGAGAAATCCTCAGTGATAGGATCTCAACTTCAATTGGTGAGATGGCTTCAACACCGTATACTAAAGAATAGGGGGTGGCGCCTGTAGGGGTGCAGATGGAGGTATGATATGCCCAAAGGGCAGGATGAATATGGAGGTGCCAATCTCGACCAGTATTATTGACAACCTTTTTGAGGATGCGGATAAGGGTCTTGTTGGTTACTTTTGCCTAACCATTACCTTGGGGGTAATAAGGTGTTGACCAATGATGCTAGATATGAAAGGTGTTACAGAGCTCTTTCATGGCTTGGTTTTAAATTTTTTTTCCATTATCAGATAGGATGGTGGATGGAATACCATATCTACAGAGAATATGGTAAAGGATGAATTTTAAAATTTGAGTATCAATGATTTGTGAGATTGGCATTGCTTCCACCCATTTGGTGAAGTATTCAGTGGTAGTAATTATGAATGTATGGCCGTCGAAAGAGGGTGGGTAAATCTTGTCAATCAAGTCGAAACCCCATTGAGAGAAGGGCCATGGTGCTAGTAGGGGCTGAAGGTCCTGTGCCAGAGCATGAATCAAATCTACATGTTGTTGGCAGGGAAGGAATTTTTTCATGAACTCACAGGCATCATGTTTTAATGTAGGCCAATAATATCCAGCTCGGAGAATCCTTTTGGTCAAAGACATACCATTTGAATGGGCCCCGCAAACACCACTATGTACCTTCGTTGGTGCAGTATGGGTTCGGTCTCATTCAAACATATAAGGAGGGTTCCATCATACTCATGACAATAAAGCGTATCACCGACGATAATGTATCGGGCTGAATGTTGAATAAAGGATTTTTGTTGGTTTCGTGTGAGGTCTGGGGGTAAAATATTATCATGTAGATAAGCATATATGTCTTGATACCATGGGGAAGTGGGACCTACAATATCACACACCATATCAATCTCATGGATATCATATGTCGGGATTAAAAGTTTTTCCACAAGGAACTCATATTTTGTTCGATCTCTGGGCATGTCAATCAGGGAGCCAATATTAGCCATTGCATCAGCTGCTTTGTTCTATACCCTAGGAATTTGGTCAAACTGTATGAAGTTGAAATATTTCTTGAAGTCATCAACCATGCGTTTATAGGGTAACAGTTTATCATTTTTTGTTAGGAATTCATCATTAACTTGTTTAATGACCAACAATGAATCACCAAAGACTCTCAAGTGAGTTACGTGCCACTGCTTTGCAATTCAAAGGCCTGTGAGGAGGGCTTTGTACTCTACTATGTTGTTGGTACACAAGAATGCTATCCTGAACGATTTTGGAATATAGTCACCTTGAGGGGTAACCAATAGAATTCCTGTGCCTGATCCATTATGAGTATATGAGCTATCAAAATACAATATCCAAGCAGGTGCTTCTATAACTGTGAAAAAAATTTCATCTGGAAATTTAGTGACTAAAGGGTAAGCATCCACTAATGGTTCCTTGGCCAACTAATCAACTATGACTTGTCCCTTTATGGATTTTTGATCCATGTATTCTATGTTAAATTCACTTAGGAGAATGACCCATTTAGCCATGTGACCAATTAAAGTGGTCCTGGATAACATATACTTTAATAGATCAATTTTTGCTATTAATTTGACCAGATGGCTGAGCATGTAATGTTAGAGTTTTTGTGTACTAAAGACCACTGCAAGGTAGGCTTTCTCCATGGGTGAATAGTTTAATTCATAGCCAACCAGTGTTTGACTAATGTACTAGATTGCTCTTTCTTTTGAGGACTCATCATGTTGTGCCAATAATGCCCCCAGTGCGACTGAAGTGGCAGAGATGTAAAGTAGGAGGGGTTTCCCTAGAATCGGTGGCATTAAGATCTGTGGATGAGAAAAGTATTCCTTGATCTTATCAAAACCTATCTAAAACTGTTGGTTCCATCTAAAGGTGGAATCTTTTTTTAGAAGATGGGTGAATGACTGACACTTATCTGCAAGCTGGGCTATGAATTGGCAGATGGATTACAGTTTTCCTTGGAGACTTCTTAATTATTTCAGATTGCACGGGGGTGGCATATCCAAAATAGCTTCACCTTGGTGGGATCAACCTCAATGCATCTTTGAGAGACTATGAAACCCAACAATTTCCTTGATGTAACACCAAAGACACACTTTTTTGGATTTAGTCGTAGTTTGTAATGTTTTAGCCGCTCGAAGATCTATTTTAGTATGGCAAGGTGCTCTACTCTGGTTTTGGATTTTCCTAGCAAGTTGTCAACATAATATTCCATGACAATATCAATGAGTTCATGGAAGATGACAATTATTTCCCTCTAATATGTCACCCTCACATTCTTAAGACCAAAGGGCATAACATTGTAGCAAAAAGTACCCCAAGGTGTCGTAAAAACGGTCTTGTGTTGATATTTAGGTGCAATTCGGATTTGATTATAACCAGAGAAACCATCCATAAGAGACAACATCTCATGTCTTGCAATAAGGTAAACCAACGTGTCAATATTGGGTAGCAGGAAGTCATCTTTTGGACAGGTTGTGTTAAGATCCCGGAAGTCTGTACAAATCCGAATGTCTCTATTTGGTTTTCCAATAGGCACTATGTTGGAGATCCAATCAGAGTATTCAATGGATTTGATAAAACTAGCATCCAATAATTTTTCTAACTCCTTAACCAATAATTCTACTTGTGGATGCATTTTTCGAAGCTTCTGTTTGATAGGCTTGGCATCTAGGCGAACATCCAGATGATGAACTACTAAAGAAAGATCTAAGCCTGACATGTCTGAGTATGACCAAGAAAATTTAATGATTCCATCTTGGAGCAGCTAAAAAAAGACTGAATATTCTTGCTCTGATAGTGACTTGGCCACATAAGTGATCTTAGGGTTTTCAGCAATACCCAAGTTAACTTCTTGAGTTTTTTCAATTAAGATGGATGACCGTGTGGATAATTGAGTTCCCACAAGGGGAAGATGAATGTCTCCATCTTCCAGCATCTCTTCGAGGTTTTCACTCTCATATGCGTCGTTTATTTTTACTTTTTCCAGGTCAGAAAGTGCCTCTGGGAGGTTTTCACTAGATGTCTGTTTTTTATTTTTCTTGTTTTTATTCTTGCAACTGGAGCGTTTATCTTCCCCCAATGCCATGATGTTGACATATGTATCTAGGAAGACCTTGGTAGGTGTGCTATTACATAGGTCCCAATTAATGAGTTCAAGATGGCGAAGAGAAAGGCTGATGGTAAAGACAGATAAGTAGTGAAATATGGATGACAGGTATGTGTGATCAACATCATCATACACACATATGATGGATTCTTCCTCGGGTATGTCTTCCAAGTGACTATTCTCCATAGTAACACTATTGGAGGTATTAGGTGTTGTTGCAGGGCCTTTCTATTTTTTGTCGTATCTAAGGCCTATATTCCGTGGCAGCTTTGATACATCAATAGGTTGCAACCATCCCTGTTCTTCCTTACTTAGGCCCCCGTAGTGGTAGTTATGCTTTTCTGCAAACTTAGCTAACCAAGGGTATACTTCCTGAAAGTATTCTTTTAGAGGAAGATCTTGTTGGGGTTCTTCACGGTATACCCACTGACTGATATTGTCTTCTGGTGCATCTATCCTTATATTAGGAGACTAGAAAGTGGTAGTGGGAATGCTTTTTGCACTGAAGGTGATAGTCTTGTCTTCCTTTGGAGTAGCTTGAGAAGTTTGGTCGTACATGTGTGGTGACAGTGGCATGGTTTCTACATTTAGAGTAGTATGCATTTCATATTCACCACACCCCTTGTCAATGATTTGGACTTTGGTGACTGTAGGATTGGTGGTAGAAGATGGAGTGGCCATTGTGGTGGATGATGGATTGGAGGATGATGACTGAGATGCCCCCATTTTGACCCTAGGACAATAATGTAAATGGGGAAATGATGCTTCTAGAGCATGATAATATTCAAATGGTTGTGGGTCGACATAAATGGTGATCTCTTTTCCATTAACCGGGAACTTTAGGCATTGATGGTACGTGGAGGGGATGACTTGCATGGCGTGGAGCCATGGGTGGCCAAGGAGGAGATTATATGGTAAGTCTAGATCAAGGACATGACAAGTAGTGTGCTGAACTACAGGTCCAACTTGGATAGGAAGATTGATGATCCCTTGAGAATTTCTTTCTGCATTATCATAGGCTTTGATCGTGATGATTTGATTACTCAAATCTGCTTGAGTATACCCCACTTGTTTTATGAACTTCAGAGTACATAGATTGAGGGTAGGGCCATTATCTACCAAGACCCTTTTTATTTTATGACAGGCAACTAGGACTTCGATGTGCAAGGGACGGTTGTGATTGGAATCAATACTTGGCATGTTGTTGTTGCTAAAGTGTAGTTGGTAAGACAAATCCAGGTGTCCTACTAAAGCTTGGAACCATGTGGGATTAATGTTGTTAGGTACATGGGTTTCTTGTAAAGCTCTGTTGAGTATTTATTGATGTACGGGAGAAGACTTAAGCAGATCCAAGATTGAAATTTGAGCAGGGGTCTTCCCTAAGTGATCAAGAATGTTATATTGAGAGTTTTTAGGATTTGATTGGGCAGATGTGGAGGTTGAAGGGATAGTAATGTGGGACCGTCGGGTAGCAACAACACATTGGGGATCTTTAGCCTTAACATGTATCATAGACACACGAGGTTCTACCTGTTCAATGTAATGGATAATGCCATCATAATTGAGGGGTACATTTTTATAGCTTATATTATTTGTGTTGTTGTTTTGGGGATTGTTACTGGAGGTGCTTGCACCTTGATTATGGTTAGGGAAGGAATTTTGATATATCTGTAATTGAGCATTGGATGATGAAGCTTGACTGGTGTTGACTTTGATATCTCCTCGATCAATAAGATCTTGGACATAGTTTTTGAGACCTTCAAATTTGTTTAGAGTGTACCCTTTTATCTTCTAGAATTCACAATATTCATTCTCCCTTAACCAGGCTGGTTTGGGTTTGGATTCATCAAGCGGTTTGGTGACAGGGTATGTGATCGGATAGTTGACATGTAACAACTTATTAAAGATGAAGCTCAAGGGTTCTCCTAATTGAGTATATTGGTGTTTGCTATTCCCTTAGCTATTCTAGTTCGACTATTGAGGAGGGTGAGATGCCCCCTGTGGCATGGATATGGCATTAGGCACAAATGGTTTTTACCTTTGAGATGTACTAGCCACCTGAACATGTTTAGTGTTAGTGACACCATCATTCATTGCATTTTTGTTCTTGTTCCAAAAGCGTGACTTATCACCGGATGGCCTTTCTTTGTCATGGTTATGTATCTTGATGTGGCCTTTGGAAATAAGGGCACATTCGAGGATGGGTCCTTTTTTCACTATTTCAACAAAAGTGGTAACACAGTGCAACCTGAAATTGTGAGCCATGTCGGGATGTGAGTTCTCCACAAAGAGGGTGACCATGTCTTTCTCTTTGAGAGGGGTTTTCATTCGGCTTGCTAGTGCTTGCCACCTTTGAAGGTAGCTAGCAAAGGTTTCACCTTCATGTTGCTTCTCCTTAAGAAGATCCAAAGTGTCAGTGTCTTTTTCCAAATTGAAAGAAAAGTAAGAAACAATTTTTTTTTGAAAGACCCGCAAAGGATTTTATGGACCCTCGTTCTAGACTCATGAACCATTCAAGGGAATTTCATGTCAGGCTCTATGGAAACAAACACAAGAGGTATTTGTCGTTGTGCATAACTTCCTGAAGTAAAACTCTTGCAAGTGGGCCTTAGGATCTTTGTTTCCCTTGTATCTGTCAAACTTTGGTATCTCAAAGTGCTTTGAGAAGGGAATTAGTGAGATGGACAGATCAAATGGATAGGGACATATATCTTCAAATTTAAAGGATTGTTTACTAGTAACTACTTGGAGATCTTTCAAAGCAACTTTAATTTCCAATAGATTCGCATTGACTGGTTGTGTAATCAAGGTAGATGGGTTGGATGGGTAGGGATGATATGATGACTGTGGGTCTTGTTGAGATAATATTTGAAGATGGATGTAAGGATTTTGATAATGAGAGGATGGTGTTCCCTGTTGATGTGTCGGGGGTGTTTGTTGGTATGGAGGTTGTTGCTATGAGGTATAGTGCGATTTTTTTTTATAAGAATGCGTGACTGAATGCTGAGGAGCTTGAATGTGATAATGCGGATTGGTTTTTTGGTATTGGAGGTATTGTTGTGATTTTTGGGAGGCCACATAGGGTGGTTGTTGTTGGAACTACTGGTTATGATAGTAATAATGCTGAGGAGGTTGTTGTTGTGATGTCGATTGTTGCATGGGCTGAGATGGGATGTTGTGTTGTGGTTGAGCTTGTGGATGTAAAATGGATGTGAGGAGTGGGGATATGGTCTGGGTGAGCGGTTGGGATGGATTTCCTTGCGATTGGTATGGGGGTTGTTGTGAAGAAACCAAAGAATTATGAGGGGGTTGTTGCCGATGAGGTGGCTGGGATAACGTAGAGGTGTTATGTAAAGGAGGTTGTTGGGTACCAACCAAAAAATTTGGTTGGGATGCACCTTGTGGAGGTAATTGAGGTGGTAGGTTACATTGAGGAGGCTGTTGAGATGTGTATGGAATAGGTGGTATATTTGTTAGCATTAATGGCAGAGGTTGTGGAATATTTTGTGGCATACCGTAGGCGAAAGGATTATTGGGATTAGATACTTGAGGAGCCCCCATGACTGAGATTGTGGTGTGTGGGGGATGGTTAACATGATAAAGAATGATATTGCCAAATTCAGGTTGATGCCAACCCTCTACTAGAGGAATATTGGGGATGTATGAACCATTTGGTGCATTTTGTGAACCTTGGGGTATATTATATGTGGAGCTCCTATATTTGGATAAGTCAACACCTAATGGAGGTTTGACACCCTTTTCAATTAGGTGGGCCAATATTTCTTCCCCGTGTTTCTCGAACAAGCGGTTAGTCATTTGCACATTGGCGAGATTACTAAAATGTTCCTCAAGCGTGAGTTCGGGTTGATTGGCCATAATCTCTTCACCATGTGGTGAGTTGTTCTAATTTTTAGTGTTGGAGTGTGATGAAGTTCCATTATGAGGGTCTTGAGGGATGTTTACTCCATTGTTAGGATCTTGAGAGACATTTGCACCATTTGTAGGATTTGCATTGTAATTAAGATCTTGAGACATGTTCACTTGAGAATTTTGACTTTGTTGTTGTGCCATTTGCTTCTTAGCTTGTGACCTAGTTTGAACAGGCATGCAAATGTGCTATGGGTAGATTAAAAAGACATCCTTGATGCACAATTTGATTTTGATTAGATGAGATTGGATTTTTATTGGTTAACATTATATTTTGATTGGATGGATTAGATTGGATTTTGATTGGATCAGATTTCGATTGGATTGTTAAGATAGATTGGATTGGGTTGGATGTGATTGGATCAATTAGATAATTGGATAAGTGTGATTGGTTTGATTGGATGACTAGATAAAATAGATTGAGTGATTGGATAGGTGTGATTGGATGATGGAAGATGTGAGGGACCCTAAATCACCCTTAGTGACCTAGAGCATTGATTAATCCAGCGGATGATCATGACATCGAATCAACCACAGGATAGAAATGGATTGATTTGGGCTAGGGATGATAACTTATGACATTGAATTCACCTCAAGATGAAAGTAAATTGATTTGGGTCAAAGTTGATGATTGATATGAAGAATAACAATCAAATTCAAGTGCTAAGGTCAATTTGGGTAACAACTTTTAACACGAGGTTAAGGTGTTTATGTGATATGGAGTAGGTGGTGCAAATGGTAAGATTTTGGTGAATCAAGTTCACTAGGTGATGATATGGGCTTTCCAAATGAGTTACCGAAAAATTCAAAATGAGTGGGCGGATTGAGAGAATAAATGTATGGATGTTTGGAATGACTAATGAAGATTTAGGATGATTAAATGGAAATTTTGGAAGCTAAAAAGAGGGTTGGAATGATAAAATGGCAGTTTAGAATGATCAAATGGGGTTTTCAGAGGTTTAGAATGACAAAAAAGAAGTTTGGAATGATTAGATAAAGGCTTGGAATGATTAAACGAGGGTTTAGAGGCTAAACAAAGCTAAACGGGGAGATTTTAACTGTTCAGGAGGGCAAATTCGCCCCACTACAGCAAACAGGAGGGCAAATTCACCCCACTGTAGTAGACAAGAGGGGAAATTCGCCCCACTGCAGTAGACAGGAGGGTAAATTTTCCCTACTGCAGTAAATAGGGACTTAGTTTTGATGAAAATGACTATGGAAAGGACTTAAAATGACAACAATAAGGCCAATTTGTCAAAAAGTTTACTAGTTTTGTCACAAGAAAACACTTTCAAACAAGCACAATCCTACGATTAGTATTAAGGTATGGCCAATAAAGGTCTTAATCTAGGATGCACAAGGTGTCTAGGGAGTCCTTGATATACTCTCGACATGTGAGACATAATTGTGAACACCAGCCCATCACAAACATGAGTTGGGAACCCCAGCGAGATACTAAAGGGTTTAGACCAACTCTTCACGTCTATCTAGGTATCACCCTAGCTTTGATGCTTTTCCAGTTACAACACCACTAGATTGAGGTACAAATTTCGCTCTCCGCCTTTGTATACCCCGTCGGTATGCATGGTTGGGATCGTCCCTTGGGGTGATGAAATCCCCAAGCAGGTCCCACTAGAAAGAAGACACTAATCGTTTCCAACTACTCTCCAGGCTCACACGAAGTGCAAGGGGAAAGTGAAAACAAACTAATGCCCCCTTTGGGTAACACCAAAAAGATAGACACAACAAATAATGGATATTACCTCCCCTAATTAAACTATGTTCCTAGATTAACGAAAAACCACAAGGATAGCTTTGGAAATCTGTGTAAACAGAAGGTCCTGCAAGCAAACGTTAGTTGTTTTACCCTTCTTTCTTCACCAATTACACAAGAATATGCTACAAAATTTTAGCAAAAACACCAATATCCTTGCAAAAAATAATGTTAGGGGGTTAAGATATGAAAACAACAAAAAAATGGAGCAAAAACTAAGCTAAAACAATTGTTTTACCTCTCAAAATGTGTTATTTTAGGGCGTATTCGCCCCTCTGCAGTAATTAGGAGAGAAAATTCACTCCTCTGCAGTGACCAGGAGGGCGTAGTCACTCCTCTACAGTGACCAGGAGGGCATAGTCGCTCCTTTGTAGTGACTAGGAGGGCCTAGTCGCCCCTCTGCAACAAATTTGTTAGAAACAAAATATGGAAGAGGGCGTATCCGCCTTGCTGCAACAAACTTGTTAGAAACAAGATATGGAATAAGGTGTAGTCACTCTTCTGCAGCAGTAAGAGGGTGCAGTTAAACTTTTGTAGCAACAAGAGGGCACAGTTGAACTTCTGCAACAACAAGAGGGTGTAGTCGCCTTTCTACAATGAAATGTTAGCAAACAAAATTCAAACGAGGGTGTAGTCATCCTTTTATAGTAAAATGTTAGAAAAAAAAGTTTAATTATGGGCGTAGTCACCCTTCTATAGTGAAACAAAGGGCGTAATCGCCTTTTTGCAGTGAAACAGAGGGTGTAATCGCCTTTTTGTAGTGACCAGGAGGGCATAGTCGCCCCTTTGCAATGACCAGGAGGGCATAGTCACCCCTCTACAGTGAATTAGAGGGCATAGTCACCCCTCTGCGACCTATTCCTACAAACAATCTCAACAACAACAAATGTTAAATAGAGGAACCCACTTGTGGGTCCCACTGGGCATGCCAGATATGTGATATCCTCGAGTTTTACCTATTCTAAACAACTAAAATGCAATGGAAAAACACAAAGAAACACCTCAAGATTAGCCTAAGGAATTGTTAATACAAAAAGATAAAATGAAAGAAGATTGCAAATGATTATACCTTCTCTTTGCAGTTGAAACTCCTTGGTTGGCCCTTGATTTTGGATTGCTTTTTATGCTCCTTAGATGGCTATTGATGTAGCTAAATGCAAGATTAACTAGATGGTGGGATGCAAATGAAAATAGCTAAAATGGATGGCTAGATGAGAGAAAATTCTTGTAAAATGAGTGCACAAAATGATAGCATAATGTTGCTCAAATGACTAAGTGTTGAAAATGCCTTAGAGGAGGGAGTATTTATATAAGGATTTGAATTCTCTAGAGAACTCAATGGTTGATATTTATCCAACAAGGCCAAGATGGAGGGCTAAGGTGAGTTGAGGACTCACAAGCCCTCATATTTTGACATGTGGAATGTGAAGTGGCTAAGGGTGAGATGATGTGTAGGTGATGTGGAAGGAGAGTACATAATGTGGAGGAAGGACAAGTACCTTCCAAGTACCTTGGGGAATAAGAAGATTTTCTCAAAAAGGAACTTCTTGTCCCCAAGTGAGAATGAAAGTGACATTTGAGGAATTTTAAAAATTCTCAACAAATCTCCACAGGAAATAAGAAAGTGGTTAGAGAAATAAATGTGAAAATTCACATTCTTAGGAGAATCTAATGGATAAGAGAGGGTCTCCAAAAATGTGGGAATTGGTCACATGTGGATGAGGTGACAAGTCAAATGTTCTAGAAGCCTTGGAAGGATAAAATGTGAATTAAAAATTTACATGGGGAGGAGAGAGACCTAGGATGAATAAAGGTGAATTCAAAATTCACATGGGAAAGAGGGTCAATGCTAAGAAAGGAAAATGAAAAGGTTGACTAAAAAAGGGTGCTAAAAGTGGCTAATGACTTTAATTAAGGTTGCACAAATACTTGATAAAGGTAATTAATGAGAGATTAGAAGCAAGTGGCGAATGTAGGAGGATGTGACATTAATCTTTGATTAAGAGGATGCACATCTTAATCATGAATTAATTAAATTAATCCAAATTAGAGAGGGATTATGGAGGATGTGACAAGGAGAGAGAAAAGAAGAATTTTAAATTGATTTTAATTCAAAAAGGATTAAGATGACTAAATTAAATAAATTGATGTATTTATTTAATTTAGAGAGGAAAAAGGTGTAAGGTAAAGCATTTAATTGTTAAATTAAATACTTTAAGAACCTTAGGCAGGAAGTGTAATATTAATTAAATAAATTAATATTGGTGGAATGGATGAATAAAGAGGTAAATTTGATCATATGGGAGTGATCAAATTTGGATGTCTACAATACCAAGCCTTGACCTCTCATTCGTCCAAGAATCATCCAAGGAATTGGAAATCATGCCATAAAGGAATTTAAACATAAATAATGTTTTGATAGAAAAGCAACAAAACTCTCTATAAATAGTATTGTAGGCACACTCAACAACATATGCATGGGATTTCCATGATATGAAAGGCATAGATCCTGATTGATGTATGCACAAGATTTATATTAATGATGGTTATAGACCCATTTCGCAATCACAGAGACGTATGAATCCTACTTTGAGGGAGATAGTGAAAGTTGAACTACAAAAGCTCCTTGATGCAGGTTTTATCTATCCAATATCAGACAGTGAATGGGTCTCACCCTTGGTAATTGTTCCCAAAAAATGTGAGAAATAGAGAGTTTGTGTAGAATACCGAGAATTGAATACAACCACTAGGAAAGACCACTTTCCCCTACCCTTCATAGATCAAGTACTTGATTCTCTAGTTGGGAAGAAGTACTTTTATTTTCATGATGGTTTTAGTGGTTATAACTAGATTAAAATTTCTCTAGAGGATCAGGACAAGACTACATTCACATGTCCTTGGGAAACTTATGCTTACTCTATTCTCCCCTTTGGCTTATGCAATGCTCCAACTACCTTTCAAAGAGTAGTACTCAACATATTTTCTAATTATGCACATGATTGCATGGAGATACACATGGATGACTTCACTACTTATGGTGAAAATTATGAGGAAGCTTTCAACAATTTGGAAAAATTGTTGAAACATTGTAAAGAACACAACCTATCCCTCAACAATGAAAAGTGTTTCATGATGATGACATAAGGAATTGTGTTGGGACACTTTATATCCAGTGCAGGAATTTAGGTTGATCCACACAAAATAGAGATAATATCTACCTTACCTATCCCTCAAAAACAAAGAGATATAAAAAGTTTTCTTGGCCATGCAAGCTACTATAGGTGGTTTATCAAATATTTTAGTAAGATTGTTGCACAGTTATTTGTTTTGCTGAGTAAGGACATTGAATTTGAATGGACATCAAAGTGTCAACACTCCTTTCAAGAATTGAAAAAAGCTTTGACTCAAGCATCGGTGTTGAGAGGTCCTAATTGGAATCAACCTTTTCACATACATACAAATGCTTCAGATTTTTCCATTGGAGTAGTTTTGGGTTAGAAGGAAGACAACAAAGAGTATGCAATTTATTATATCAGCAAGAATCTTCAAGGAGTAGAGTTGAACTATATTGTAACAGAAAAAGAGATGCTTGTTGTAGTATATGCTATTAATAAATTATGGAACTATATTACTAGCTATTCAGTCTTTGTTCATACAGACCACACAACAATTAGGTATTTGATGAGCAAGCCAGTAGTTGGCAATAGATTAGTAAGATTGCTACTTCTCTCATAGGAATTTAACATTACCATAGTAGACAAACATGGTAAAGCAATTGTAGTGGAAAATTTCCTATCAAGATTTCCAACACAATCAACTAAAGGAGTGGTGGATGATTCATTCCCAGATGAACAATTATTTTCTCTACAAGTACATGTACCTTGGTATGTAGATATTGCCAATTATTTAGAAACAGGGCATATTCTACCACACTTTTCTCCAAGGGAAAATAGACAATTGGTTGACAAATGTTTCCCATACTCTTGGGTATTTGGTTATCTATTTTATATTGGCCTTGATAACATCATGAGAAGGTGTATTAGGGAGGATGAGATCTTTGACATCACGAAGGCATGCAATTATGAGCCATGTGGAGGTAATTTTGCAACAAAAAGAATAGTCTTTAAGATCCTCACAACTGGCTATTATTGGCCAATTCTGCATAAAGATTCAATTAAATACACACAGAGTTGTGATAGGTGTCAAAGGATGGGAAGACCAACCAAGAGTGATGAGTTGGCCTTACAACCTTAGTTGACATTGACACCTTTTGATAAATGGGGATGAGACTTAATTGGACCAATCTCACCTACATCCAACAACAAGGAGTACATCCTTGTTTGCACTAATTACTTGAGTAAATGGGTGGAAGTAAAGGCCTTACAATTTGTCAGAGATGGTAATGTGGCTAAGTTCTTATATGAAGATATTTTACTAGGTATGGAGTTCCTAGAGAAATAGTCACTAATCAAGGCCCACAATTCACTTTTGATCTAATCATCAAGTTGGTTTAAGAATACCAAATTAAACACAGTAAATCAACACCCTACCACCCACAACGTAATGTTTAGGTGGAATTCACTAATAGGGAGATTGAAAGTATTCTCACTAAGACAATGCAAATCCATAAGAAAGATTGGATTGCAAGGTTACTTGAAGTAGTATGGGCTTACAAAACAACATGGAAAACCACCACTGGTTTTACCCTTTATGAGTTAGTCTATGGTAAGATAATAGTCCTTCCTATTGAATTTGAATATAAAACACTAAGGACAATAGTAGAACTAGAAATGGATTTAACAGAAGCTCGAAAGGAAAGGTTCATACTTTAAATGGGTTGGATGAGATACGAATGGAAGCAATTCATCACACAAAGGTAGTTCAAAAAGAAAGAATGAAGTAGCATGATCAGTACAACAAAACCAAGGAGTTCAATGTGGAGGATTGGGTACTATTATATGATTCATGGTATAAATAATTCAAAGGAAAATTCCAACTCAGATGGTTGGGCCCCTATGAAATTAGTCAAGTTTATCCCAGTGGGGCAGTCTAGTTACACACCATTGGTGTAGTCTAGTTTTCACTTTTAATAAATGATCATAGACTGAAGTTATATAAGAAGCCATTGCAAAAGGAAAATTTCATATTTTCTTTGTTTCAACAATATGGTGCTCACATTGAACCAAATACAAAATTTGACACACAAATTGATGGTTCAATAACACGTGATTTACCAAGAACTTCTGGTGACCCAGAGATTGAGTTACACAACTCAATCCTTGAGCTCACTCAAGATTAATTTCTCATTTTCTCTCACAAGCACACACTACATGTTATGATATTGTTCACAATATATTCAGAGAGACCTATTTATTAATACTCACAAAGGGTCTTGATGCCTCAGGGACTTGTAGCTTAATGATGTCAATGTTCAGAATGGGCCCTGACATTGCAAGTACTCGTAGCATCATCTGGTAGCTGAAAAGAAAATTCAAATTAATTGGCATCATATTTAGTGCAAGTTCATACACATTCATTTCACCATATCCACATGTAATATCCATCATTTCACAATAAGTACCTTCGACATAATTCTTTTGCTACCTTCTAGCATTTCAAATCCTCGAGCTATCAAATCGTCAGCTCATATCCATAATATTGTCCCATCATTTGCACTCGCCACCCACTATTCATTACCATACAATTAATATTTGTCACATTGAATCAATGAACAAATATATTCTTTCCAATTTCCATGCACGGTGGATGGTTATTTCTTCAAGGTGGTACTTCAAGTATGCTATCATGATTATTATAGTATTCTTTAAACATTCATTATATTTTTCATTTTACTCCATGCATACAAACTATTATATCACTAATTACCATCATTTCATATTTAAACCACCTCCAAATCACAAACATGAAGTGAGGTCACTCACTTCACCAATTAAGTTGTGGGGAGGGTACAACCTAGATAGTCTTTTCATCAGTATTTTTCACTTAAATTAAAATCAATGAATGGAAATGACATGCAAAACCCTTTGAGTTATATCACATTTTTGCTTCCATTTCAAATTGCTAAATTTTATACCCTAAGAAATTGAGCTTAAGTTTAAACCAAAGTTGAAAGCCAAAATTAGAACCTGTAAAGTGGAGAAGTGAACCATAATGGGAGGTGATGTCATAAGAAGGGAGCCAACATCTCACTAGAAAATTCTAGAGGATGCAACAGTGTTGCCCATTTTCACTAGGGTTGGTTGGCTTGACTACTTCTTGAAATTAATAGAATTTAGTGATGACAGACAAGAAGGTTTGCATCTACTCTTCAGTATGATGAAGCTATGGTAAAGGGACTTTCAGTAGACGCATATGAGATTGTCATTGCACATATTACTAGGTTACCAAGAATAGTGGCAAAATTTCCTGCACGAGTCAACGTAGTTGCAGCTAGGGAAAAATTTTGCATATGAGGAGAGGAATTAGACTCCTCATCACAAGGTACAAAGAGACTTTCCCTCCCTTGATTATGGGAAAATTATGCCTCTTACATTATTAGATACATCACCTGTGATGGTAGGTAGAACCTTCTGTATGTAGTTCATTTTAAATTACTCAGTCATCTTAGGCATAAAAGGTTAATGAATGTACCAAACATTTTGTATAATTTGTTGAAATGGATGGCCTCAGAATACCAAAGAAAACAAAGTGACACCTCTTTATCTCATCACTGTTTAATTAATTTGTAGATAAAGAGGAGTTTAAGGATTCAATACCCACAAGTGAGGAGGGAATATTTCAAGAATGATGAGTGCACATATATTAATAGTTTGCTAGATGTACCCATAGTACGTGAGGATGTAGAACCCCAAAATGAGCCTAAAGAGGAAAAACCTCATGTATCACCTATGGCTTCGCCTACCTGTAGCCAAGGAAAGCATGAGGAACCTGAAGAACCAGAATCTAGGCCACCTATAATAGAGGAATTACCTTCTTCTTCAAGGTCACACAAATCTAAGATTCAGAGAGGTAGTGCATCCACCTCCTCTACACCCTCTAAACCAAAAGAAAGGGAGGATACTCCAAAGAAAAGGAGGGATACTCAAAAAAAGAGAGAGGGTGATACAAAGTAGAAGGAGGATGTTCCAAAGAAGAAGAGTGTTCAAAAGGGAAAGAAGAAAATTGAAAAAGAAATACTTACACCTAGACATTATGGAAAATTGAGGAAACAAGGGGACACAAAGGAAAATATAGGGGAACCTGAAGGAAAATAGATGAGTAAGGAACAACCTTAGGGAGAAAAACATCAACAAGAACAATGTTAGGAAAATGTTATGATTGTAGGAATTGACTCTGAAATAGAAGGGGATGTTCCTAGTAATGTGAATATACCAACGAAAAGGAGAAGATATGTGGTGACAACTTATAATTCTGAATCAAAAGATATATTTACTGCTAAGAAGTTATGAAAAAAAACCCTAGATAGTCCTATTCATGGAGATTATGAAGAAGGAAATGAGCAATTTGAAGATACAAAGGAGGTTTACATTGAAGAAAGAGATGTAAGGAAAGAACTCCAAGAGGAATTGGATAGGATTAAACACCTGGAGTTAGTGTAAAATTATGAGCATAAGGATAAGGAAAGAGAAGCAAAAGTGCAGGAGATGGAGGAGAAATTGCAGTTGTATGGTCACAGTACTAAGCTAAATTTGTTGGCACAATTGGTTGTTACCAAGATAGGGCACAAAGAACTAGCAATGCTAGATGAGAAGCCCCCTCCTCTCAAAACTATCGATTACCACACAACCTTCTCACTTGGTTAGAAATTGTGGAAAGTGACTAATGAGCTTGCACAAGAAAAGGAGAAATGAATGAAATGAAGGAAGAATATGAAAGGGAATTAGAAAAGAGCGATATGGAATTGAATAGATAAACAATTCGGTTGGAGGAAATAGTAGATAAGGTTGCACAAATTGTTAGATGTAGGCCTCCATCGAGAACATATGCATTATTTTTACAAGAAAGGTTTTTATGTTTTTAGTTTAGTAGATTAGTTAACAAACAATATGTTGGTATGAGTATGAAATTTGAATTTCTAAAAGCTTTCGCTGAATCAACACCTGAAGAACAGTATCAGTTGTGTGAGTTTTATTTGCACAACTATGTGATATTTGATGAGACAAAATGGAACCCTCTAATTTTTGTGGGAGACATTCAGATAAGAGCACTTGCCTCCTATTATAGAAACGAGCAACTTAGGGGTGAGATCATGGAGGAGTATGAGGAGGAAGAGAAATCCATTGCACTTCCCATAAAAAAAGAGGCTAAAAATCTAGATGCAATCATTGAAGAATGGCTAAAATTCCTCAAACATAAGGGTGTGGGTAAGAAAATCATGAAACTTAGAAAGGAAAATTATGAGAGAATGTAGATGCTAGCTATGGGTATTGGAAAATAGTGCTATAAGCATGTACAAAATAGATGGAATAGTCTAACACCTGAATTATAGAAGAAAAAGCCACATTCTGTATATAATTTCATTGCAATGCTTCAGAGGGTACACAAATATATAGCAATTGGTGTCAACAAAGGAGTTTATTAGGTACTTCTCACCTTCCATCCACCTATTCTCCTCTATCCAATCCCACATTGGATTGGGGAGAAAGGTGATGAATGTGAGAAAGCAAGAATTATCAAGATGAGGAAATTTTTAGAATATCAAGGGTTCTATTTGACATAGATTCAGGGGGTTAACATAGTTATGGACCTGAGACAAATTGATTTGCAGTACAATCAATATCCCTAGTGTTTTGGTTGGGGACAAGCAAAAGGCTAGTTGGGGAGAGATGATAGGTCCAGATAATAGCTCATTTTCTGTTGTTTTTATACATATTTTGAGATACTTTTAGATAAACTTTCCAGACAATGCTCCTACATTATACTATACTTTCATATCTATTATGTAGATTGAACCTTAAATATAATGATGGAATTATGGTTATAATATAATAGTATTGTATGGTTTATATGCAGATATGTATGGAATGTCGATGGAATGCTATGATTTGATTATGATAGTTATCCTTGTGTACATGTTTTGCAAAATTAACTTGTTTGCAGCTAAAGAGGAACTGTGACACACAACAATTGTAGGATGAACCCATAGCAAAAGGAACATTGGACACCAAAATATGGGAGTTCTAGGCTAAGATAAATGTGACGGTTGTTGATTAAAGGCACTTGATGAAGGTTGAACATGTGTTATTATAACTAGTTAATAAACGCTAAAGAAGAGGTCTCCTTCACTTATAGGATTTGACAAATGGTTGTATGTTTACATACAATTCTGTTTTGACAGAGTTTTAGTCCTATTAGGATTCCTTTTCCTTTTCAATTATAGGTTGAATAAATCAGTCTTAACTCTACACTCTAAATATTTGGGAGTGGAGTTAATGATTTTGGTTAAGTTGTTGCTTTGAATAAGATTCCCTCAAGCTTGTATATAGCTATTGGTTGAATATGTAGAATAGTTAGTTGGTTTTTTAGTTTTATGTTATCAGTTACTTTCAGTTTTAAGATATGAAATTTTAGAATGATTGAATACAATGTTTGAAGATCTTATGTAATCTTCATGAATACATAATGAACGGAGTTTAATTCATGGAATGCATAGAATCTATTAGCTAGATTTGGGTTCAATTAAAGTGAGAACAATCACTTGAGCAGGTCACTCAAGGTATTGTTCCTCAATTAATTTTTGAGTTATTTACTTCAGTTTAATAGTTGTTATCAGTTTATCACTATTTCATGAATCATATGCAAGTTAATTAGAATTTTATATCTTGCTTATTAGTAATGAATGCTTATAAATTTGTATACAATGGTTAACCAGTAGTACTCTATAGGTTAATTTAGTTGAGTCATTAGTTTTTATTAGTTTTGAGTTGTTACAACATCATTTCTTTAGTAACAGTTTAGTTATAGTCTAAGTTGTAGGTACCCATAGCCACTAGTTTTGGTTCTGTCTTTTACTATTTTGTAATTCTATGAGTTTCTAGCAAGTAGAATAACTTGAGTAGGGTAGCTTAAGTAGTTTTGAGTCCTTGAAGACATATATAATATTGCACCATCATAAGATTACAAACCTTGGGTTGACAATTTAATGTAGTTTTGGGCAATCTTGAGTGAACTATTCAGTTAGTTAAACCTCTAAATTGTGTAGGTTATACCAAGTTTACAATACATTAGCTTTGAATCTATAGTGGGAATTTAAAACTAGATTTTATTGATAATAGAGAGAAGACCCCATGCAAAGTCAACTAAAAAGGTGATATTTGTCCCTGAAGGATTTAAGGGAGGAAAGGTGAAAAATTATTGGGTGAATATGCAAGCATGCACATGTGAAGGGTGTGACACATGGTAGATGATGGCAAGTTTGGATTTATAAGGAATTTCAAATTGGAAAAAAGGTTAAATGAGTATTATAGAAGAAGATTAATTAATTAATTAATTCTATGGTAAAGACTAAGGTTAAATTAATTAACCTTTAGAAGAAGGGAAAAAGGAAAATTAATTAAAAAATAATAATTAATTTAGAGGACTAAAAGAATAATTAATTAAATTATAAAATATTTAATTAATTAAGGGAAATGGGATAAATTAATTAAAATTTAGAATTTTGATTAATTTAAAAAGAAAAGTCAAATTTGGGGTGTCTACATTTTTCCCCTCTTTGATGCAATATTCAAAATGATGTTGCATCAAAGAAGAATAATATGCCCTAATGGGATTAGAAGAATAGGAGGTGATACCCCCTCGAGAAACTAGCTAAGAGGAAAAATAAATAAATAATAATTTATAATGGTCTCTCAAAAAGGTTGGCTTATAAGGGTTGATTAGGTGCAGATGGATGGAAATTAGGAGAAAATATGGAGAAATGAGGGCTCAAGGAAGGTATGGGTGAGTGTGACCAGTTATGAAGGTTCCTTCAACACACATGGGGTGGTCCAATTAAGGTTAGGGGCCTATAAATATGCCTAGGGGGGCTCATAACAAGTCATTTTCATTGGTCAATTTAGAAAGAATCAGAGGAGAGGAGAAGTATATGTTGAAAGTACAACATCATTTGCATTGCATGGAGTGGGTTTGAGAGTTCAAACAACTAGTGAAGGTAGGGGAGTCGATGAGTACCCCATCGAGGTTTTTTTAGGGTAGTTAGCAAGTAATAGATCAAGGTAGGATAGGGGACAAAGGGGAGGGAAATAGAGGTTTCATTTCATGAAATGACATTTAAGGGTGTGATTATTGCACTTTCATTTCATGAAGTAGGGCCTATGACTCAAATGCCACCTACATTTTAAACCACACCTATGCACCACCATTCGACACATTTAAGGAAAAAAGAACTTGTGCTAAAATATGATTGTGACTAGGGATTTAGTACTTGCATTGAATAAAATTGTGTTTACGCCTAAAATGACACCTCCTCAAGGTAAGTATGCACCTATGTAGGGTAGATATGTTATTACAATTAAAGAGGCACTTGCATAAGGCAAAGACATGCATGCACCTAAAACAATGCAAGTACAAGATAAAGATGTGCTTGCCCATGGAAACATGCTTGTGAAGGCTAAAGGAACACTTGCAACAAAAATAGAGCTTGTATATGGTTAAAAGTGCACTTTTGTCAAAATAACAATTGCACCCATAGGAGCTAGGGTAAAAGATGTTGAATTTAGGTGATGTTGATGTTTGGTGTTAGATGGATGTAGAAGACCTCACTAAGGTTGCAGTCATGTGAGTGACAGTCGAGGGTGATGATTTAGTTGAGGTACTAGTTGGTTGAGATGGATTGGGAGTGGTTGGAGTTGATAGTCTTATTGTACATCTTGAGGATGCCCTTAATTAGAGCACATTGTGTGATAATGACTGCGATAGTGGAGTAATGGCATAGCAACACTATGAGCTTCCACCTTACAATAGGTGAGGCTACCATGAAATTAGAGGATGTGCAGAGGTTCTTGCATCTCCTAATTCAAGGAGAGTTGCTAGAGTACAACCTGATGCATACAAAGATGGATTTACAATAAGCATTCATGACAAATTACCTACTAGTTAGGGACATCAAGATGGATCTAGATGTAGGGATGGGAATGTTACTATAGTCATCCTTGTATGCAATAGTATTGATTTTAGGGGTCATGATGCCAAATTGAAGGTCCCATGGTTTTTTTGTTGGATGGGAAAGTGTGCTTGACTGAATATTCTCAAATGGTACTATATTAGTGTGGGGCTCATGTGTGTTGGTTGAGTTGTACAGAGAGATGCACTTGGGAATGTGTCAAGATGGTTGAAGTTTGGGATGTACAGTTATATTATTTAATATATGTCCTACGAGCACATGAAATTATTATGACCAGTGATTGACAAGGGTAGAGGTCAGGGGATGCTTATGCCTCATTTTTGTGACATTGGCGATTGGGAAATCTTCCTTACTAGCAACAAGTTATTGATGATATGGATAATTTTATATAGCAACCATTCTAGGAGTGTGAGGATTGGGAGGATGATGTTATTCAACTACCTTATATACAAATGACTCATTATATCATAAGTTAGACTCTTACCATCATTGAGTGGTATCTAGCAATTAGGGTGATGCAAGAGTTTAGATTATGACATATAGTACCTAGATAAGAGGAGGTTTTTTCTCAGGTTGTATGGGATAGGGGCATCTAGGGAGGCTATATAAAGTTGTATATTTTGGAGAGTCACTCCAACAATATTTTAGGACTATGGAAGGTAGTTATTGATGTTGGCACCACTCCAGATTATGATGCATGGTGGGAAAATTATAGGTTGGTTTGGCTAACACTACCATAGGATTATGTGGCAATAGGAGGTGGAGACAAAGATGGTGATGATAAAGGAGATGGGGTTAGGAAATGGGTATACCAATGGGTGGACATAGGAGAGGGAGGATTTGGAGGAGAGGGAGGAGTTGAAGGAGAGGAGGTCATGGTTGAGGAGGACATTACAACAAAGGAGAAGTAGGTGAATATTATTGGGGATGATCAACTCAATGATGAGGATGATATACAAGTACAATTGGGTCTTGTTATGTCTAAGTGAGATCAATTAAGAACTAAGCAAGATGCTCTATGTGTAGAGGTGAGGAGATTACAAGGATTGGTGGATGGGGCCCAATCTAGGGATGGAGGGTAGGAGGATGATGAAGCATAATTGGCAGTAATGATAGTAGAGAATGATGAAACCTACACTATAGTAGGTTCTAATGGTGTGAATTTGCACCCCTTGCAAATTCCCCATTTACACACTCCTTACCTTAGAAAACATGATCCCAATGATAAATTTTCCACATCCAATTTCATATTTCATCCACTTGGCAGCTCATTTGTGTGTTAGTGGGAAATTTCTATTGAGGACGCTAGCACGACATGTGAACGTCCACGTGATGCGCTTTTGTCCTATCAGGATTATCGCCTTTGGAATCTATAGAGGTGTTACACTCCTCCATTGGACGTGAAGTTTAATGTTCGTTGCTCTTTGGACCAACTTCAAATGGGTTTTTTCCTCCATTCATTCAAATTGGCTATTCTTCCATTCAATCTAGCTTCTTCAACTTATTCAATCTTGGGCACAATTTTGGATAGCTTCTTGATCAATCACAGTCACTTTCAAACTCCTTCACGCTTCACTACCACCATTGTAGCTGCAAGTTGTTGCTTTGTTGGTTCCTCCTCTTCGTTGTTGTAGTTGTGTTGGCTTTGGAGAGCTTGCAAGCTCACATATTCCTCCATTTTCCTTGAGTGCACTTGGTTGAGAAGGTGACATCCATCCATTTCTATTTACTTTTGCATCATCTAATTATGTACTAGCATATTTTTGTTCATGTATTGTTTGATATTTATATACTTTATTTATCATCTTTCTACAATCATTGCTATCTGGTTGTCCATGGAGGTGGAAACACCAAAGTGGGGAGCTAACTGAGGCAGTCCTCTAAACATAACCCCAACATTTTCTCATTCTTGTGTGTGTAGGTTGTTCATCAAGTGAAGCTTTTGAAGGCCTCAACTTATGGGTTTAAAGGTCCATTTCCATCACCTTTCTCTTGTCAAATTCTAGCTTAGCATTGTTAAAGTATTCTTCTTGTTATTTCTGTTATTTTGCATTTTCTATCTCTTTTATAGCATAAAACTCTGTTAGTTAGGTAGCTAGTAGGTTCTCTAGTGTTTTGCATTGTACTTTACACTTTATGTCTATACAGAAACCAACACATCTTTGAGACTCCAACACACCTTGTTGGTGTCTATGTTCCATGTTGTAACTTCCTTTAGTGTAAGATGTCTGAGTTACAATCTGAACCTAGGAAATTGACTTTGTTGGCCCACTGAAACATTTGAGTTAGCAGAAGGAAAGTGATGGACCAATTTTCCTTCCTTTTTAGCCCCCAAAACCTTAAACCCTTCTAATTCATTTATCTAGCTTGAGGTAGATGAAGGTAGCCTATTGTTCTAGACTCTCCTATGACTTGGAGTCCTTGAGCAGTTAATCCCCCTCTACATTTTGGTGGACCTAATGTGAACGTCGTAGCATCTATTTCTTTGTGTCGAGACTCTGCCTCTCACACCTCATGAAGGTTGCAAACTTGTGTTTCATGAAGCTTTATGAGCTTTACGACCCAATATAAAAATTTTGAGTGCATTTTTAGGCGTGTACAACATCTAGAAATGGATTTCTCTAAGGTCACTACTGGTCTCACTACTGGTTTGGCTTCTCAAGAGATGGTTTCAAGAGCATAGGAAAGTTTCTTTGGGGAAACCACGCGTACTCCTACCCCTCCTATTTATATGATAGCCCCACCTCTGAACAATCATGATGCACTTGCCATTCCCATAGAGCATCTCATTGCTTTAGATAGGAGGTTGTTGGATCTTGCAAATTATTTGGGGAAAGAACAAAACACGACTAGGGTAGCTAAGGTTGTTAATGAAATGAGATGCATGTTGGACAAAGATCGGGTGGGCCTAGAGCTTCTCTGAGGCATCACTAGCATAGTGGAAACATATGTCCTTTCCTACAACCCTTGAACAGGTGAACATACTCGAGGTTCTAGGCTCAAAATCTATGGAAGGAAGATAGGAGTTTCGATGCCCGTAACATCGATGTACATGGCTGAATTGGGCCCTTTTGTCAACACCACCCCCGTGCCTGAGGCACCTCCAATCGTAAAAATAAACAAAATCCATCTAAGTTTCAACACCATCACTTCTAATTCTAGTGGAGGTAACTCTAGGGGCCATGCTGGCTTTGGCAGTGGAAGTCTTGGAGGAATGGGGGGCAGTGGCTTTGGTGGTGGTTCTGGTGGTAGTTCCACTAGTCTTGTTTCATTGTCTGACTCAGTTCTGAACACTCTACTAAAAAATATGGGCCAAATGCAAAATCAGCTGGTGAATCTATTCGAGGCCACCTCCCAGATGATTTTCCAGCCTTTCTTTCATCATAGTCCTTTATCAACAACAATTATAAACACTCCTATCCCCTATTATATATTTAGGGAATATTCACCTCATTTGAAGACTTTGCATCCTCTACAATATTTTTTGGTATATTTTATAATTTTTGCATTCAATTTAGTATGTATATTTATTTTATATCATAAACCCACTAAAATGGAGGAAAAATGTAATGTCAAAAATTGGATACCCCTATGATTTTATATTATATCTTATGATCACTTTGGTGTGTTAATATAATTATCCTAAAGTCAAGATATTGGCAACCTTCTATTATATTTATGGCAATCCTTATGTTTTTATCCTTTTGGACATTTATTGAATGTAAATATCTTATATGGGAGAACATCATCTAGAAAACCATGCAAAATGCTAGCGTCCCAAAATATTTCATGATTCTAGTGACCATTCGAGTGTTTCTTTCTTGTTGTTCTTATTGGAACTTAAGAAGGTAATGACTTTAAGTGTTGTTTGAGTAGTTATTTTATCCTTTTTTTTATTTTTTATAAAAGGGGTAAAAACTTTATTGAAGTCGAAAGATTACCAGTACATAAGAATAAGGGATCCCATTAGCTCCCACAAAGGAAAATCCAAAACAACAAGAACACACATAACCACCAACCAACCAACCATCTACAACTTATCCCTCCATATCATCAGCAATGACCTTCTCTAGATCAAGAACATACTCAGGAGATAACTGCCTGCACCCCTCAATCCTCCAATCATCCTCATGCTCAGAAGCCCACTTGGCCAAACAATCAACCGCCCTATTCCATTCACACAGGATGTGGACAAAAGACACCACTTCTAAAGTAGAGCACCTTTGCAAAATCTGTCTAACCACTAACACAATCTGCCAATTAACATCAGCCACCCTTTTCTCAAGCAACAAATTAACAATAATCTGTGAATCAGATTCACAAATAACCTTTCACTAACCCAAGGCACAAGCACGTTCAATAGCCCAAAGAATCGCTAGCCCTTCCATAAGGTTGTTAGAATTCTGCCCCTTATGGATGGAGAAAAGAAAAATGACCAAACCAGTACAGTCTCTACCAATTCCACCAATACCAGCAAGCCCTAGGTTGCCTCTAGAGGAGTCGTCAGTATTAATCTTCAGAAACTCCATCGGAGGAGGCATCCATCTTCCAACCCTTTGAACCTTCTTTTTTGCACTCCTACCTCTTCTAACATAGGCCGAGATTGGAGTCAACCCCTACACCCCCAATCTATTCACAATCTCATCATCTCTTCTTTCCAATGGAAGTGTCACTTCACATTTAGCTTCCATTGTCTCTTGGATCATACTAATAATTTTGTGCCAAACCTGATGAGCCAACAACTTTTCTCCTCAAAAAATCCTACGATTCCTTTCCAACCAAATTTTCCAAAGGATGAAAGTAGGACCAATGTTCCACAAAATCTGGAGAAAAGAGGCCTAGGAGGGGGGCCTTCCAAGATTATTCCAAAATTCAACAAGAGAAGATGCATGAACACAAGGATGTTTCCAAATGCCCCACCACCAATGCCAGAGTAGCATAGAATAAGAACACTGGAAAAATAAATGGGGAGAATCCTCCTCACTGCACCCACACAGAACACACATAGAGGGGCCCTAGAATCTGCGCTTACGAAGATTCTCCCAAGTCAAACATCTATTCCAAGAAAGAGTCCAAAAAAAACAATTACACTTAGGCCATGAAAACTTGTTCCACACATGTTTCCACCAAGGGACCTCCACCCCCCAAACTTATGAGAAAGGAACTCCTGATAACCACTAGACACAGTAAAAACATCCTTTGGGTTCAGGCGCCAAGCTAGAATATCCTTATCCCTAGGGGAGTTGCATTATCGACCAACCAAGATATTTTGGAGCACAATACCATCCTCCTCCAACCCAAGAATAGGCTACTCACCAGGGTCCTTCCACCTCACCACCTCCACATGTCCACCAAGGTCAAAATTCTTAAAATCACTCACTCTAGACCAACTGGCCTCCAAAAAGCTTTGCGATAGAGTCGCCAAATTAGGGTACTGACGTAGAATGGGTGTGTAACCATCCCAAGAATCAGACCAAAAAATAGCCTCAACCCCCTTATTACAAATCCAGAACAGGCCCTCCTTGATTAGCGTAGCCCCTTTCTTAAGCATTCCCCAAATCACCAAGCCTTTCCCTACTAGAGGGAACTTGGGAAGCTCCTCCTTACAAATCCCTAGAAGATACTTGTGGGATAAGATCCTAGCCTAGCTATGATCCTATTCCACACACCACCTCCAATAAAGCTTTGCAGCCAATGCCAATTCAGACCAACTCGCCTTTCGCAAACCAAGTCCTCCCACCTGCCTTGGGCTACAAACAACATCCCATTTAACTAGGTTCCATTTAGATGAGGACAAGCTACCCGCCCATAAAAATTGTCTAGCCAAAGAGTCCATATCCTTCACAAACCCATCTGGAGCTACATGTAACATGAACCTGTAAATAGGAAGAGCCTGCACCACAGACTTAAGCAATAGAACCCGCCCAACAAAAGAGAACCATCGATGAGTCCAATGGCTAACCTTCACATGAAAATTTTCCAAGATATTCTGCCAAGACTCCCTAGGAAGTTTACTGACAGAGATAGGAATACCCAGATAGGTTAAAGGGAGAGAACCAATCTGGAACCTCAAGATATGAGAAATCCTTTGTTGAATAGGCCACAAATTATTAAAGAAGAAAATGGAGGATTTGTCTTCATTAATCCTTTAACTGGCCACAACAAGATAGATATCTAAGGCCTTGCGCAGATTCAAAGCTTCTTTGATCTTGGCTAGACCCATCAAAGCCATATCATCCATAAATTGCAAGTGTGACTGAGGAGGAAAGTCATTTCCCCACATCCATCCCTAAATCAAACCCAACTCCACATTACGTTTCACTAGTCTACCTAGACCTTTCGCCAGAAGAATAAATAAGTAAGGAGAGATAGGATCCCCTTAACGAAGACCCCTAAAAGAACTAAAAAGAGTAGTAGGCTCCCCATTAATCAACACTGAGAATGAAGTGGAGGTAACACAACTCATCACCCACTGGATCCATTCCTCATCAAATCCAAAAGTAATAAGAATTTTCTACAAAAAAGACCACCTCACTCTATCGTAAGCCTTCACCATGTTAAGCTTGATGAACATAGCCTTTTCTTTCGAGGATGCCATTGAATGAATGGTCTCCGTAACAATGACCACCCCATTCAAAAAAATTTGATCCTCCACAAAACCACTTTGTTCCTCAGAGATAAGCCTATTGATCCATCTCTTCAGCCTTATAGATATTAGCTTGGAAATGATTTTTACACCACATTACAAAGAGAAATGGGTCGAAATTGACTTAGACGATTTTCCCCCTCACATTTTGGAATGAGAGCAAGGAAAGTAGAGTTTAAAGCCTGAAGCATCTACTTGTTTTTCTGAGACTCACACACCACCTCCAGCAGGTCCAACTTAATGATGTCCCAAAATTCTTGATAAAATTCAATTGGAAACCCATCAGGACTTGGGGCTTTCTCTTTCTTCATCTAAAAAATAGCAGCCTCTAATTCCTCCAGCGAGGTATCTCACAAAAGATACTCATTCATCTCCCTAGTGACCAAAGAGGGAATACAAGCTAGAACTTGGTTTTCTTCCTCTGCAACATACTAAGAGTCCTCATGAAATAAAGAAGCATAAAACTCCGAAGCTTCTCTAGATATATCCTGCAAGGAAGATAGTAGTTATTTTATCCTTATCCTTGATATCATTTATAATTTTTGAAGATAATCCCCATTCTACCATATTATCTAGGTCATTTTTCAAGTTCTCTTTGAAGAAAGAACCAAAAACCTCCATTGTTACTTTGTGAAGCTTTTTATTAGCTCATTGTGTATGTGAATACCATTTTTCCATTGCCCATGATATTTTTGGAGTTATGATGATAACTTATAAAAGCCAACAATGTTCTTCTTAGTAGCCTCAAGCTCTCAAGGTGACAATGTTCTTGTTTTATTATTCCTTCTCTTCTTTTATGTTGATCATCTATATTTGGATCCTTGAGTGTTAATAGCTCATGCATTAAGGATTATATTAATCCTTATTATTTCCATTATTATCTAGCTTTTTATTTACAATGTGCTTACCATTTTATTTAAAAAATATATTTAAAAATAAGGTTACTCATGGATGCCAAAAGACTATTTAGGGTGTGATTGAGGCAAGCCCTCAATATCCACCAAAAAAAAATGTATTGTAAGTTATTTTGGAGAATAAATCTTCAGTCTAAATCTTTTTAGTGTTTTTTATTTTTTTGTTAATACTTAGATTTTATTAGTAGTTGAATCATTCCATTTATTATCATTTTCATTTTCATTTTCTATACATTTAGTACCAATATTTAGGATTAGATCACACTTTTTTTTTTTATATAGAAGATGGCATTACATTACATAGATGTCCTCGTAAAGCATTGACATCCATGATAGAGAGCTCCATCTTTTGGTCCTAAGTTTTCTAGTTCCTATAGTTTTTTATTCTATTATCATATTTTGATTTTGATTTTCTAGTTTTTCATATTCATCATTAGACTAGATCTTCATATGTTTAGCTTGCATTGATTAAACGCAATTAAATTTACCAATTAAAAGGTAATAAAGAGTTAAGCAACATGATCTAAGTAGTAGCCTAATTGAATATAAAATTTCGTTGGTTGGCTCTAATGTGATAATGTGAGATCACTCTCAAATAAAACTAGTCTTTCTTAAGTAGAGTCAACTTTCCCCTATTACACTAAATATTTTTCCTAATGTTGAGTATATGAAGAATATAATTTTTAGAGTATGAAATACAAAAGCTCAATTTCTAGGCTATAAAATTTATTTTTGGTGAAAATATTTTTTTTAGGTTATTTATCATTGCTTCTAGGAGTGCCTATTCCATAGATCTTTTCAAGCTTTAAAATTAAAAAATGGGCCCTAATAGCTTCCAAGATCAAAAGTTATGGTCTTTTTAAGTTCATCCTCTTGCATTTGAATTGTAAAAACATATTAGACATATAAAATACTTGTAAGAGAGAGTTACACTTGTTGACCAACTTATGATGCATGTTATAACACATTATAAGGAATCTTTTAATGGAGATAATGAAGCCAGAATGGAACACTTGATTTGGTGAGTGGTTTATGATGCACTTATGATAGGTAGAAGGAATATACTATTTATAATTATCCTTTGATGAATGTACTAGGTAGATAAATGCACTTGTGAACTCATCTTAGGATTTGGGTGTTGGTTTTCTAACCAAGTATTTGGGTGTCACTTTTTTGGGTGGTTTTAGCTCATGGTTTTATAATTATCATTTGATGGTTTAGTGTACTAATCTTATTTATAAGGTGCTTGAGATAGAGGTATTAAGTAGTGAGTTTGTAGGTATTATTATGCTTTCAAAATTGCTATAGGTCTTTGGTTGGTGATACTCCTATAAAGCCTTACTCTGCAGGTGTATTTTTATTGTGTTTAAATTATTAAATAACTCATTGGACTACTTTGGAGTGTGGATTTTTTTTCTCTCGCAAGGATTTTACCTACATACAACTATGTTAGTGTTTTGTTTTTTTATTATGTTTTGTGTGTTTATCCTTTATGTAATTTTAAAAATCTAAAATTTTCATTTCTATCATCTAAGATTAGTTTAGAAAGTGTTTCTACATACCTTACTTCCTTTCACTTGGTATTAGAGCATGATAAAGTCAAATTTTATGTGTTGGGTAGAGGGTTTTTTATACTAATATTATTTTGTGTGGGAGATTACACAAAATGGTTTGATATTATTATAGGAAGATACAAAAAGTAGATTTAAAATAGAAATTAGAAAGTTCTCAAACACAAACATTGAGCTTTGGAAGCTTAACATGGATGATATGATCATGGATAGATATCCATGGGCTATAATATTTAGATCAAATGATATTTCTATGTCATAAGAAGACTGGGACAAAATGGAGAGAAAAACTAAGAGTATCATTAGACTCTAAATTTTGCTTATTTAATATTGTTGAATGTACATGAAGAGACCACCACAACACTTATTTTTATGAAATTGAGAATTTTGTATCAAACTAAATATTTATTTAGAAATATTTTTCTAAGGAAAAAGTTGTATACCCTCAAGATGGAGGATGGTGGGTTTGATTTGAACACTTAAATGAATTTAACATGGTTGTTACCTATTGAAACATAGAAAACGGGATCATAGGTCCTAAATGCAAATAACCTAGGATTGTAAGGGGCCTTTCTCCTAGGGTTCCATTAAGATGTAGATCAACAAGGTGAATAGATTGACTATCAACTATGAAGGTGAGCCAATCATGCCTAGATCTACATCCAATTGAGGATGGGAATGGTTTATAATTGATTTGGAATGATTAACCTAATGATCTTATATGCCCTAATATGAAATCACACACACTTTGAAATGATGCTTAGATCTTGAATTACTACAATAAAGCTTTGAAATGATGCTCTTGACTTACCCTTGATGTTCACCTCTAGCACGTTCATAATCCTTAGATTTTATATGATGCAATAACTAGGTATTTATAGAAATTTATCTTAATTTCGCAAAAAATAGATCTTGAAAGACAACACTTGAAATTTGAAATTTGAATTTAAAAATGCTGCCAACAACATATTTGAATTTGGGTCCCAACTAAGAAGGGGGACCCATTCACCCATGGGTGAATGGGTCCTATCCCAAATTTCTAGGACACACCTAGTCGGGAGCAAAATAACAATTGGCTATATTTATTCAATGCTTAAAATGCTTTAGAAAACAATACAAATTAGGCCTTAGAATGCATAATTTTAGGACATTATGGGGTCAATTAAGCTCAATAATTTAGATGGTCCAAAACATAGTGTGGAATTGTTAAGGGTGACAGTTTTCTACACTACACCTAGTTGTACTTTATTGGAAAAAAAGGAGGAGGATTGTTGCATGAATTTTTTATGTTATTTGTAAGATTTATTGGACCATATTGTTATGGTTATTAGAGCACTACCACCAAGTTGAAAATGGATGAGGTGGTGGCATCATATATTTTTAAAGAGATGTGAAAGAATACTTCTAAACTTGATAAGGAGGCCCTAGTTGTTAATGGTAGATGTTGACGCCAAAATTTGATGAGGTAACAGTGTCTTATGGGAAACTCGGTTCAAGGGGGACCCTTTTGCACCAAACTGAGTGACCTTCGAATTTTAAAGAAGCCAACTTCTTCTATAATGTTGTTTTTTGGGAAAGGGAAAAGGAAATAGATATAATGAAGCAAAATCTAATCTAAGGCGATGCGCCAAACTTTGCTGATGGGCACGATAAATCATAGATGTAGGGGCCTGAATGGTGTTGTCACGTTCTAAAACGTCAGACTTAAAACTATAGCATGAACAGTTCATTTATTGACATAAAATAGTATTGCATACATCATTACTACTAAGAAGAGTCATTTAGACATGATTTAGATAAGCAAACTTGTATTCAATATATAGAAGTCTTGTCAAATGAAATGCTTAAGACAATAAAAACACAGTTTACAGTTTAATCAAAACATGAAAAATAGAAAGGCCGAATAGTGGGAACAATCTGAAAGTTTCTTGCGAATAAACATGCAAAAGAGGTCTAGTGTCTCTTGCTAAAACCAGTATCCTTTTTCTAAAATTTCTCTCTTTTTTTTTACTCATTGCTGAGAGAGTATATATAGCCGGGGAGACAATTCCCACCGCTTTGGAGAGCTGTAACAGAAAAGATTTCCCAATCCCCTACAATGATCTGCCAGAATCAAAAGATTCCTAAAGCCGTTACAACGGCAATTAGTTAGAACACATCATCTGGTCATCCAGTTGCAAGCGCGCCCTTCACAATGATGGCAGTGGTCCTAGCCAGACTTGAGGCAAGTGTCATCCACTGCTTCAAATGACCCTGACAAGCGGCACCCAATAGCGTAATCTCCCTCAGCCAGCCTATCGCCTGCTTCTTGGATCAGTTGTAAGGCATGTGGTAGCCTATTGTTGCTCGAACGAAAAAATTCCCTCATTGCTACCGAGAGATTGCGAAGAAGCAACTAGTGTCCAACGGGCTAAGGTCCTTGTTGCAGTAGAGAGAAAGCTGCATTAACCAGGTGCGAAAGACGTGTGGCAGCGTTTCACAGCCTGCGGTTGTTCACCTCCCTGTTGTTTGAAAAATCTGTGAATGATTGCCACCTAGCAGAAGGTGGGGCCTGCCAAAAATAAAAGAAGGCCCGTGAAAGCATTTCGCAGCCTGCGGCAGCTTATTTCATTTTTGCATGAAAAACTTGCGACACGCCGCCACATAGCAAGATGGGGGTCCCTCTGACAATCTTTTAGAAGTGACGGCCTCCACGATATGTTTTCGCGACCCGAAGAGACCACAAGGCAAAAAGAAATAAAAACCCTAGCAAGCGAGACACGTGGATGCTCAGCGTAGCTCCTCAAGACCTGAAAGGGAAGCTGCTACCTGATGTTGCGAAGAAGAAATGCACAAAAGGCAGAGATCAAAATTCAATGGAAAGCCGACTAAACTCAACAACACACAGGCCGGCGCACACACATTTACAAAAGAAACCCGCAGGGAGCTGTTAGAATATTTAGTTTAACAACTTTTGGCGACTATTAGGGGCGTTTTGGACAAGGAACGGAGAACCCAAAAACTCTCTGGTTCTGCAAACCAGAGCTTTATCCATTGGGCGAATGGAGTCAGAGTTTGGAAAGAGCAGTTTGCAAGGGCGACCGTTTACTTTCGGACGGCTTTGTCATGCTGTGCAAATTTTCTTATGCCCTGTAGAGATCAATAGCTTCCTTGTGAGGCAACACCTCAGGTAGGCCGGCGCCTGCTTGGATATGGAAAAGTAGCTGGGAGAGTAGATGAATGATCGTCTCAATGTTGGCTGCCGTTGGGGAACTGCTGAACTCCCTGAATGCCTCCGATTCGTTTTCCTTCTGCTCAATAACCTCCGTGATCTGTTTTGTTGTCGCAATGGAACCATCCTCGAGGAACGAGGATGATAGCCCCAGCTTACCTAGCTTGGAGAAACTTCCCTGAATGCCATCTAGTGCCTTACCTAGAAAAGTTGTCGCTGCCTTAGTACACTGGAAGGCAGAGTGACAATGAATGAATTTATTTGCTGTTTGAGCAGCAATGTCCCGATCTTCGATATCTGCCCCGGCCAGGATTTCATCCGAGACTGAGTATAGCTTGTTGAGTAAGTCCCTTGCCTTAGGAACCCTCTCCAGGATGAAACGTGAGAATTGCTCCATTGTGTCGTTGGCCTCTTGATTTAGCCTTGATGCCTTGGTGATAAATTGGAGGGTAGGTTGCAGTGTTAGGCAAAAGGTCTTAACTAACTCCCAGTGAGAAATGTATAATTTCCTAACTAGCGGAATGACATTAGGTTGGGCAGGGGCAGGCGATAGAGAGGCTTTAAGTGAGGAAATCTCTGCGTCCCTTGAAATGAGGGCCTCGGCTAATTCTGCCTTCTTCCTTTTCTTGGATGCTAGTTGCTTCGCATAGCTATTCATTTCTTTATTCCAATTTTGTTCGGCTCGAGAGTGGTTCACTGATTGCTCCTCTAGGGAAGCCTTTGTCTCTCGGAGTTCCTCTTCTAGTTTAGCCTTCAGGCTTTTAAATTCAGCTTCTTTCTCCTGTATTTTTTGCTCATACTGCTCTTGTAGGTGCTCCAATTCCTCTCCCTTTTGTGCCATCCCCTGACCATACTCAAGGCAGATGCATTCAAGCTCTTCCTCTTTTGACTGTAGGCTCTATCAGGCTGCCTGGTTCTGGCTTTGCAACTCTTTTACTAAGCTTGGGTCAGCAACCTGGGTTTTCAAAATTTCACCCTGAAGCCTGTTCCTCTCCTTCTCTGCTGTCAGCGCCCTTTCAGTCATTCGGGCGATATCTGCCTCTAAGGATTTCTCCTTTGTCTCTAGAAAGTTCACCCTCTCTTTGGCTGCCTTGAGCTGCTCATCCTTCTTCTTTAATTGGCGGCCAGTTTTGAGGAAGTCGGAAGTGACCACCCATTGCGTCTCTTCCATGATTTCAACCTTATCTTGTGGCCTCGCTACCTTCATGTCAAGTCTGACAACATAGATCTCAGTCTTTGGGTTGCATTTCTCCTTTAGGCTTGCTTATCCTTAGGTACATGGTTGCGAATTTTAATTCTTGTCAGGCCTCATCATACGATGTTTGTACTCTCAGCTCAGCGAGAGCATTGTCATCCTTTTCCTTACGTCACCTCATTCTATTTGCGCGTGCCTCTTTTCCATAATCTATCTGCGCTATGAATTTGGCTGGTGATGAAACTAGCCCACCCGTGAAAGGAACACCGGAAGGCAGGGCATAGGGATAGGTAACCTTCATAGGTGCACGTATTTGCTTCTTCTGGAGGGTGACTGTTTGTGGGGAAAAGTGTGGCATATTCCATAGCTTCGCCTGAGAGCTATTAGCAAGGCTAGGTATTTGTAGCGACTGAATCATGGATTCAGTCATAAGGTTTATTGGCTGAGAAAGGGAAGCTGCTGACTAGATGTCAGCTTGTTGCAATGGAAGAGGATCAGTAAGCATAGCGAAAAAAGAATGGGGGCCGACTGGGGGCATATTTTCTGAAAGCGAAGTGAGGAAAGTTTGAGTGGTAGCGGTAGGCATAAGCATACTCAGAGGAGTAATTATAAATAGTTGGGCCTATGAAAACTAGGCAAATCCAACTGAATGAGCTGGATCAAAAGCAGAAGGTAGAGGGCTTGGACTTATGGTAGGAGTTGCTAACGGAGCAAGGGCAGATACAAAGGAATGAGATGCAAGAGAGGAAGGAGCGAAATGTACCTGTTGACTAGTCGGTGGTTCCAAGATTATTCGTGACTTGCCCGCAAACTTTGGTATTTGGCTAGTAGTGGGCAATTCTCCTCCGACGGGTTGTTGCAAAACCCCTCTGATAACACTTTTCGTGCACTGCCTTTTCACCGGCAGAAATTCACTAACTTCGGCAGTCGGATCCTTCTGATGAGGCGTTAGCCTGGCCAGTTTGGTGGCCCAAGTGCGTGTGTGTGAGCCTCTTGATATATTAAAACGTACATTAGTGGCCACATAGGCGTCATGCCCGGAGACGTTGCCCCCTTGCGCTGAAGAGGATGATACCGCTGCTTCTTCTTCATGCTCCTCAGATCCCTCTCCCTCTTCGCTCTTGTCAACACTAGAGATCGGGCTGGGGTGACCTTCATTCCACCATCTGTCGAATTCTTGGTCGTCCTTCAGCTGATTATAAGGAGCATCCAACTGTGCACATTATTTCTTGATGATATTTCCAGAAAGCTCTTATTTTTTCATTATTCCATTCCTCACCTCTCTTTAACTTGTTGTACATGCTGCGCTCCATCAGAAGATTGTCCCTGGCAATGGCCACAGGGAAGTAGAATTTGTGCCATGGGCCCCTAGTGTTCGGCATAGGGATTTGCGCTAATTCCATAAAATCTTCCTCTCTATCTGTCCGCAGACTAAGCCATTTTTCCTAGTATGGTTGGGGAACATGGGTAACTTTCATATGTGGCTCTGGTAAGTCATTGAAAGGGTCGTACTCCCATTTATCATTTATCAGTACCAACCCTAAATGTGCTAGCTTCTCTTCTAACAACTTGTGCGATTATTTTTTAACTAGTGTTACCGACTTGAAACTCTTTGGACAAGTGAAAAATCCCTTCCTCTTGACACTTCTACTGCTACAGAAAGTGAAATCAATGACACATACCTGCCAAAAAAATTTTAGCGCAAGCACTCTATCGGTGACGCAGGCCGGGAACAGGAAAGGTTTGCCAGTAAAGCCCCACATTCTAAGGATTGTAAAATCCCTGCCTCTGAACCAGTCACAAGCAGGGGTGTAGCCTTGCATAAATCTGGTCTGCTCTTGGGTGAGCCGGATGATATCACCTTTTTCGATTAAATCATTCAAGACCGGGGCTATGAAATAGTCTGCGAACGCATAATAGTCATATGTTGCAGAAAGGAAAGGTGTCCATGTAGACATCGACTTTCTTTTATTCTGCTCATAAAAATTTGATAGCGGAATAAATCGGGTGAACAAATCTGGATTCTGATGCAGGAAAATGTGGACCAGGTAGGAAAGAAATCTAAACTTCTTCTTCGCTTGATAATTCTCCATTTGATGTATCATTTCTTCAACCATGAACTTAGCAAAATCATACCAGAAGAGTTCATGCTGCTTGCGAAACTGTATTGCAGGGCCCAGTTGAAAAGCCTCGATCTTCTCATCAGAGTCTCAGCCGTAAACAAATGCCAGCATAGACATGGTGTCCTGGAGATCATCATGGAATGAACCACACAATAATGGGATACTTGGTGCTTTAGCGGATGCGACACCTTTCTTATTAGTCTCCTCTAACAAGAAATCTGAGCCGATTTTCATCTTCCTCCATATTTTCTCCCCCTTGCTTGGGCGAAATGGCTCGATAGTCTCCTTCCTCCTACTTGGGTCTGAGATACATAACATGTGCCAGATGGCTTCTGGGCTGATATGCACCCTTAAGTTGCGACCTTCAATGCAGTGAGTATCTGGATTATAGCGTTGAAAAGCTGCGTCGACCACCTCCGGGCAATAGTGCACCAGTGGGACCATATATTGTGGGAGACCACTATACCAGACTCTACCTACTGTAGATTGGTCCACCTTTGTTGCTGATAACCTTGCACAAGCCGCCTCTCTGAGGGATTTAAGGTTCTTTGCAAGTTTTGGGTCATAGATATTGTTCCATTCTTCTTTAACCTTTTTCTGGTTACTCCATTCCTTGGGTCTATCTAGCTCTTCCGTGTGGGCTCTTCTTGTCTTCACGGGTATACCAGGCATGGCATATGCTACATCCTCGTATATGTACACCTCAACCGAAGAACGAATAGCCATGAATAGTTCCTAGCTAATCTCCTCCTGCATTGGCTGAGCTGAAGATTCTGACATTTTTCTTTCCCTGCAGAATTTGTAAGCTCTTGGCCTGCGAATATGCTTGCTCTAGATAGACCGACAAAAAACAACTCTGCACTTCCCTTGCGTTTGTAAAAATACTTTGAACTATTAAGCTTTTTCATGCAATAATAGCAACCTTTCCCAATGTGGTAGGCGAAAGTAAGCCTTTTGCATTTAATTGGGAATGTACCATTAATCCTACAACTCGTGCAAGATGAACTAATTGATATTCCGAGGCAGCCGGATTTCATTATTACATGTACGAGATCATGTGGTACGCCTTGATCTCCTTGGAAATTGAGCTTGCAACTCGCCTTCTAACCTTGCGTTTGCATGCGCTGGCAATTAATATCCTGGCCAGAATGATTACACCAAACAAACGATCACCGCCTGAAAAGATGAGTATCGCCTTGGGCTCTGGGACATGCTTGAGAGATGACACAATAGCCTACGACCATTCCTTCACCAACAAGTGCCACCTTTTTAAAGCTAATTAATCAGCTTCATTTAATTAAACACGCCTTGAGCCGTACTATCATGAATGTACCAGCCCAAAAATGTGAACAAACACAGACTCGACTTTCGAGACAGTAGCTAGCATAATATCATATTTTTTAGAGGCAGATTGGCATGTGTCTTGTCAATTTTTCTATAAATAGGTTAGTCGATAGTGAGCAAAACAAACTTAGCATTTGAGAAGTGATAGGTTAGCAGCAGAGTGTTAAACAAGTCTTTTCATAGGTTAGGTGGTGCACAATTCTGGCATTAACTTAGAAGCCCAGGGATAGTGTCAGGAAAAAATGGATACCCCAATTTGCCTAACCTTGTTTAAATCACAGACGACGTTTTTAGGTGAGATTTCCACTAGGAGGCTGAAAAGGATGATGAAAAACAAGCATTTGCTGGTTCTGGTAGCCATTAAGTGGGTCCTAGGCAAGGATTGCGTAGAATATGAGGATAAGTATAGGGTGAATACCGACATATGCTCACACTTTGTAGCGTCCATGCTGGCCATTTGCGTTCCCCGACCACTTATCCTGAAGTTGGTTAAAGAAATATTTTTGAAGAAATACTTGAATGGGCTTGGTGAGGTCGTTGCACATGCTGCATATGGGATAGGCTTGCCAACAGCTAGTGACCTGCATCGCTTTATTGAAGAAGAAGCCGTCATCGTTTGGATGCCATTCCTCAACGGATTATGTCTGCAGACTCGTGACCAACACTAGCAGAGGGTTACCCAGGCCCTACACTTCCTGTTTCAGAGCTACAATGTGATACCCTTCTATGACATAGACTGGTACACTGACTTTAGAAATCTGGTGTTTCCATCGCCAACGACGGTTGCGTCAAATGATGCTACCAGTGTCGCTGAGGAGCCTGTGGACGAGGATGAAATGGACACTGCAGTGAATGAGTTTATTGCTGCCAGTCATGCCTTTGGATAGATAACCCCTTTTCCTTCTTACCCAAAATGTAACTCTCCTATTTTAGATAAGCCTGATAAAAGGCTATCATATATAATATACCTTGATACTTATATATTTTGAAAATCGCCCTCCCAGCCATTTTGTAACGAAAAAACATATATATAAATATATACTTCTCGTTTTAAGGAAAAAATCCATGCTCTTTTTGCTTATGTGTTTAAAAATTTATGGGTTTACAATTTTTGTGTGCTATTCTTCATGTATGAGTGTATTTTGTGTAAAGCAACCCTGGTGTGTTACCTGCCAACGATAATGAGCAAATGCATAGAAAGACAACTGATTCTAGAAAAAGAATAGGCCAAACACAGGAAAGGAAATGAAAGCACTATTTACATCTGTACAAGGTAGAGCTTAATGCTTAATGAAACAACTTAAGATGAATCCCATTGACTGGGATTCCTAACGGCTCTTATTCCATATTTTTCAGCTCAAAAGCGTTGTGTTGCCTGCAGCGAATGATTTTGAAGGGTCCTTCCCATAGGCTATCAAATTTACCGTGCTGACCTAGCTTCGCAGCCCTGCTGTCATATTTTAGCACTAAGTCTCCACTTTTCAGACCTTGGTCGGAAGCCTTCTTGTCAAACCATCGTTTGACCACCTGTTGACGGCTTGTCATTGCTATTAGGGAATTTTTCCTTTTTTCTTGTACTTCCAACAGTTCGGCGAGCCGAACCTCCATGGCTCTATTTTGTTCAATCTCAAGGGATTTCAATAACTGTATTACTGGGATCTCCATGGAGATAGGTAACAGTGCCTCCTTCCCATATACCAGCTCATAGGGCGAAGTCTTAAGGACTTGCTTAGGAGTTATGCGGTTTGCCTAGAGAGCTTTTCAGAGATTTTTATGCCATTCCCTCTGGTGCTCTGAGCCAACATTTTTAAGGAGTCAGACTAAGCTTTTATTTGTGGACTCGGTTAGGCCATTTCCTTGTGGATAATAGTTTGATGATGTTTTAAGGAATATGCCATTCTTTAATGCGAAGTGACATACCTTTGTACCTAGAAATGCTCTGGCGTTGTCTGAAATGATTGTCTTCAGAGGGCCGAACCTCGTCACCAGTGCTTCAAGGAAGTCTACAATCTCTGTTTCTGTCGCACCCTTAAGGGGAACAGCTTCCGCCCACCCTGTGAAGTAGTTTGTAGCTGTTAGGATCCACTTATGTCTGGCACTAGAAACCGGGTTGATCATTCCGATGAAGTCTAGGCCCCATTGCGCAAATGGTTCATTCGCCACGATAGGTTTGAGGGGCATCGCTGAATTTTTCCTTCTGTCAGAGAAGAATTGACATTTTTTACAAGCCCTTACCAGTAAGTAGGAGTCACTGAAAAGTGTAGGCCAGTAATATCTAGCTCACAGTACCTTGATGGCAGTAGTTTTGGCGGAGAAATATCCACCTTCATCGCTATTGTGAAATGCGTCGAGGATCCTCTACGCCTCCCCTGAAGTAACGCATCGCAGGAGCACACCATTGAAATTTCTTTTGAAAAGGACTCCTATCAGCGTATATTCGCAATTCTGAAGCCGGTAATACCTTCTTTTTTGGGATGAGAGGCCTGGCGGATACCTTCTGGTTTGCATGAAGTTCATTCTATCTGTCAGCCAATCGTCTTCCGACCCTAGTTCATTTATCAGGACGAGCTCTGGCTGTTCCTCCTTGGCAGGTACCTCCTCGTTCTGTGCCATATACTCACACAGTCCTCTGCCTTTAACAGTCTTAGTAGGCCTAACATCAATGTCATACTCTAGGATCTTGGTAATCCAATTAGCCCTTTTTTTTCTATAATCTCTCCTTCCATGATGTATTCACGCATACTAGAATGTGCGACATATACCAGAACTTTGTTATAGGAAATTAGATGGCGGAACTTTTTAAGTCCCTTTACTATTGCGAAGGCCTGTCTTTCGATGAAGTTATAATTCACCTCATATTCCTTTAGGGTTCGGGAATAGAATGCCACTGGATGCTCTCCCTTTCCCTTGCTATCTTTTTGAGTCAGGACAGTAGTGATACTGGACTTACTACTGAAGGCATACATTATAAAATCTTTGCATTGATCTAGATTAATCAGCACCGGGGCTGTGGAGATCACTTCCTTGACCTTTTCAAAAGCCTCCCGAGCTTCTGTTGTCCACTTGAAAACTTGATCCTTTTTCAGCATTAGGGTGATCGGCCTAATCATTCCTGCAAAATCAGAAATAAATTTGCTGACGAAATTTACCTTGCCCAGAAAAGACTGGTCACTTTTCTTATTTACCGGAAGGGGAAGCTCCTTGATAGCCTTTACTTGTTCGGGGTCAATTGAAATACCTTCTTTAGACACAACATGCCCTAACAGCTTACCCTGCGGTACTCCGAATACACATTTCTTTGGATTTAAGGAAACACCGAACTCCTGGCATTTTTAAAAAACTAATTTCAAATGATCAAAATGATCATCTTTAGATTTAGAGAACATAGTAAGGTCATCTAAATAAATTAGAATAAACTTATTGATCAGTTCACTGAATGTGATGTCCATTGCTCGCTGGAAAGTTGCCCCCGCGTTGGATAAACCAAAAGATATTTTACCATATGCAAATGTTCCCCACTTGGTGGTGAACGTAGTCTTGTGCTAATCTTCTTCTTTAACTTGAATCTGGTTATAGCCAGAGAAGCCATCCAACAGAGAGAACATTTCTGATCCTGCAACAGTTTGGAGGATTGACTCCATAGAAGGCAATGGATAGTGATCCTTTAGAGATGCTCTATTTAGGTCTCGAAAGTCCACGCATAAGCAGATATCACCATTCTTCTTTCTGACTAGTACTAGATTTGATACACAAGTACTATGTTTGATTGGGAAGACAATACATGAATCAATGAGCTTGGTTAGCTCTTGTGCCATTAGGGCCTCAACTTTAGGGTTGAATGGCCTCTGCTTCTGTCGGACTAGTTTTGCACCTTCTGTTAGTTCAATAGTGTGTTGAATGATGCCAGGATCGTAACCCTCCAGATCATCGTAGGACCAGGACACTACTCCATATTTTTCGTAGAAACTAATAAGCCTTCCTCTATCTTGCTGTGGGACATCTTTTCCGACCCGGAGATTCTTGCCATTGGAGACTCGAAGGTTTTCATAATCACTTTTGTCTACCACGAACTTCCGCTTATCATTTTGGGCTTCATTACAATCGAAAAAATTCTCGAGAGTAACTAACCCTTTCGGAAGTTTATTTGACTTGAGCTGCATAATTTGTCCTTCATAGGCCTCGACGATCTTTGGTTGAAGTTGATCAGCAATTTCCCCTGAGTGCTGGATAAATGAGGCGATGTGCTCATCACTATCAAAGACTTGCCAACTTTGATCATTATAGGGAATTGTTGGTCGGACAAGCACTCGCACTGAATATTTGTTCCGAAGCAAGTCAGAGATAGGATCAAACTGAGCACCGATCACCGCCATGCTATCTGCATCGCTATTCTGCGTTCAGGGAACGGTTAGAATGTTGAAAGCTTCAAAACCTTCAATCAGGTCCCAGATCTGATACTGGTAAGATCTCATTCGGAAATTCTTCACTGTAGAAATTCCCTGAACCTGATTAACTACCAATTCAGAATCTCCGAACACAATCAATTGCTTGATACCCATTTGTTTCGCTAGGCTTAGGCCTTGGACTAACCCTTCATATTCAACTTCATTATTTGAATAGGCGAATTGGAATCAGAAAGACCTCAACAACTTTTCCTTTTGTGAGGATATTAGACATACCCCTGCTCCAGCTCCAACTTTTCTCCTTGCTTCGTCAAAATACAATGTCCACAACTCATTTGCTTGGTTATCGTCGGATTCTTTGGCAACCTTCGGAAGAACTTGGTCTTCATCATAAATCACATATGTGCCCAATCCAATAGCATGATAATTCTCGAAAGGATCATTGTTTATGTGTTCGCTTAACATAGCATCTTCCTTATCATTTCGGTCTCCACTCACCCTCTCTTCCTCTAGCAGTTCAACACTATACATGTCCTACTTGGTGATAGAGGTATGTGCGGCCTCAAAATTGATCAGGGCCTCATCCACCACATGTTCGAAATGTAGAGCCTCCGATTCTATCTTCATTTTTGCGCCATGCTTGGTCCTAAGTATTAGATGTGACCAATCTAAAGACAAATATCTGCCCACCTTTGAAGTAAATTCTCAGGATAGACAGAGACTGAACATAGGAGGAACATCTATGATCACCGTATCTTGCGGGACCATGATACTTGGGCAGGAAAATAACGTTAATGGAAGCGCTTTGATGACACCCACGGTATCAACCTTATTTCCATCTAGTTGCATTACCCCTTTCTTCATAGGTTCGTAAATGAGCCCCAAGGCTTCGACTATCAGTTTTGGCATAATCATTGTACTAGCGCCATAATCAATCATAGCGTTATGTAATAGCTTTTCCCCTACGATGAGAGTCAAGAAGAAGGGTTGAGGTTTTGGCCTACCTCCGCTTTCTGCATGGGCTCCTTCACTTTGTCTGTAAGGGCCTTAGCTAGTGGCATTTGATAAACCACCTCTGTACTGGCAGACAACTCTATTGGTGCTGAGCGGATCTCTTGCTGAAGCGCCTTTTGTAGCATAGTCTTCTGTTCCGAGATAGCTAGAATGTCCCATAAAGACGCATTAGTGGATGATTTCTTTAATTGATCCACCACATTAAAAGGTGACGAGCTCAAAGATTTTTGCTCCTTTTCTTTTGTTATAATAATCTCCTTCCTTGGTTGAGAAGGCGAAGAGACGGTCGAAGCGCCGAGAATTTGATCTGACACGCCTTTGCATTCTGGGCTGTCCAAAAGTGAAACAACAGGCTCACCGGTGAATCTCCTCTTTGAGCATGTGTTATAGTCAGATTGCACCTGAAGCGTTTCGGTTACGGATGTGTCATTGGCAAACACCTTTTCCTCGTCTTCCATCCAGGAGAAGAGTGCATGATCAGGAGCAATATCAGACTCTTGCTCTAAAGACATTCCTTGCATTTGCACAGTAAGGACCGCATTCTCCATTGCCGAGGTACATAGGTATTCTTCATTTTCTATTGTAGTACCTTGACTACGTTGCTCTGCTACCTTCTGTTGTAAGTTTCCACATGGACAATTTCGGGGCATATGTGCATCATTGCAGGGAAAACACCATGGATTGATGTCATCAATAAGATTATTTTGTCCCGCGGTTAATTCTCTATTTGAGCTTGGCAACGCACTTGTGAGCGATGTAGGCACTGGGACCATTTGGTTGGTAGTCAGCATTGGTGGATTAGTGCGAGGCGCACTTTGATATTGATTTTGTTGATAAGTAGACCGCCCACCCTGATAGTTTTGATATGTGGGCCGTGGAAGAGTTGCTTGGTTCCGCTTGAGAGTTGTTATGTCATTTTCCATAGTTCACAACATCTCTTTGAGGTCGCCTATTTCATCCTTGGAAGAACCCAATGTAGAAGCCAAGCTTTCAGGAGTGGCCGCATATGAGTACATCGACTGGGGAGTTGCTGCCGCACTAGTCGATGCAACCTCTTGTGCTGAGTTTGATATTTCAGGAAATATCGGGATAATAGGTCAGGGAGGCAACTTTTCGCAATCTATCAAATGATTCTTAGCTTTGATAGGGGTAGCATAAGCATTTGGTAGAGTGGCTCCTCCCAAAGACTTAATCATCACAGAAATGTCAGGGTTAATGGACTTTAGATAAAATATGAATGCCAGTTCTGGAGTTGGGCGGATGGTCACAGGAATCCTCTATCAATTTGAGTGAAATTGGGCATTGAAATTTGTTAGAGCCTCCTGGGACGCTCATCTTATGACGGATAGCTGATAATATAACGAAGACCGATATCTGTCATTTGAGAATCTTTCATAGAATGGATCTCCGAGGTCATTCCAAGTGCGAATTGAATTTGGAGTCAGTGTTCGATACCAATCCAGAGCCTTGCCTTTGAAGGATGTAGCAAGGAGCCTCAGGGCTACATTCTGCAATGTAATACCGTGTACCAGACATACATCCACTACATCCTGCAAATATTCTACTGGCATTTTTGTGTTGTTTTTGGCAAATTTGGGAAGAGCTTTCAAGGCCGAAACTGGGATAGCGCCCCAAATAGCGGGTGCTACTGGAGCTACCAGGGGACTTCCAACATCCCATGCTACATAGTTTCTGTTCGCGGTCGGCAACATGGTGAGAGGAAAGGGCGGTGGGAATGGAACGGTTACTAGTTGATTTGTAGTCTGGACTGTCCCTAGCGGAGGTACTAGTAAACCTGGGTTATTTGCAGTCTGAGATCTAGTTACAGGCCGATGGCTCATACACCCCTCTATAAGGCAATTTCATTAGTTCAGGTCCCACCGGGCGTGCCAAAAAAATGACAAATTGTTGAAGCCAAAATTTGATGAGGTAACAGTGCCTTATGGGAAACTCAGTTCAAGGGGGACCCTTTTGCGCCAAACTGAGTGACCTCCAGATTTTAAAGAAACTGGCTTCTTCTATAATGTTGTTTTTTGGGAAAGGGAAAAGGAAACAAATATAATGAAGCAAAATCTAATCTAAGGCGATACACCAAAATTTGCTGATGGGCACGATAAATCATAGATTTAGGGGCCTAAATGGTGTTGTCACATTCCAAAATGTCGGAGACTTAAAACTATAGCATGAACAGTTCATTTATTGACATAAAATAGTATTGCATACATCCTTACTACTAAGAAGAGTCATTTAGACATGATTTAGATAAGCAAGTTTGTATTCAATATATAGAAGTCTTGTCAAATGAAATGCTTAAGACAATAAAAAGCACAGTTTACAGTTTAATCAAAACATAAAAAATAGAAAGGCTGAACAGTGGGCACAGTCTGAAAGTTTCTTGCGAATAAACACACAAAAGAGGCCTGGTATCTCTTGCTAAAACCAGTATCTTTTTTCTAAAATTTCTCTCTTTTTTTTTTTACTCATTGCTGAGAGAGTATATATAGCCGGGGAGACAATTCCCACCACTTTGAAGAGCTGTAACAGAAAAGATTTCCCAATCCCCTGCAATGATGCCAGAATCAAAAGATTCCCAAAACTGTTACAATGATAATGAGTTAGAACACAACATCTGGTCATCCAGTTGCAAGCGCGCCCTTCACAATGATGGCAGTGGTCCTAGCCAGACTTGAGGTGACAAGTGTCATCCACCACTTCAAATGACCCTGACGAGCGGCACCCAATAACGTAATCTCCCTTAGCCAGCCTATCGCCCGCTTCTTGGATCAGTTGTAAGGCATGTGGTAGCCTATCGCTGCCCGAACGAAAACTTCCCTCATTGCTATTGAGAGATTGCGAAGAAGCAACACGTGTCCAACGGGCTGAGGTCCTTGTTGCAGTGGAGAGAAAGCTGCATTAACCGGGTGCGAAAGACGCGTGGCATCATTTCGCAGCCCGCGGTTGTTCACCTCCCTGCTGTTTAAAAAATCTGTGAACGATTGCCACCTAGCAGAAGGTGGGGCCTGCCAAAAATAAAAGAAGGCCCGCAGAATCATTTCGCAGCCCGTGGCAGCTTATTTCATTTCCGCATGAAAAACTTGTGACACGCCGCCACGTAGCAAGATGGGGGTCCCTCTAACAATCTTTTAGAAGCGACGGCCTCCGCGATCTATTTTCGTGACCCGAAGAGACCACAAGGCAAAAAGAAATAAAAACCTCCGCAAGCGAGAAACGTGGACGCTCAACGCAGCTCCTCAAGACCTGAAAGGGAAGCCGCTACCTGAAGTTGCGAAGAAGAGATGCGCAAAAGGTAGAGATCAAAATTCAATGGAAAGCCGACTAAACTTGGCGACACACAGGCCGACGCACACACATTTACAAAAAAAACCGAAGGGAGCTGTTAGAATATTTAGTTTAACAATAGATAGAAAGGAAAAGAAAATAAGAACAAGAAGAAAGACAACTCTAGATCTAAATTCAACGAGAGATCTAAATATCTTGGTAAGTCCAATGAAAAATATTGGAATAGAGGCACAATTTCCCATTATAAAAGAAATTGTAAGGAGAAAAAGAAAAGGAAAAAGAGAGATTCTAATGATGAGTCTAAGAGTTATCCCAAGATCACGGTGATGATGTTTGTTGTAGTCTTAGCTACACACACATCAAAAAGTGCATGGATAATTAAATTTGATGCATATTTTCACATGAATTCATATTGGGGTTAGTTTAAAAAATATAAATAATATGATGGTGGGAAGAAATACTTTGGAGATGATTCTCTTGTGAATATTATTGGTTGTCGAAGAGTCCTAATTAAATTACTTGATGAATAAGAGATGAGGATTAGTGTATTGGATATCCATATTTTGACATGGAACCTACTTTATATAAGTAAATTGAATGACTTGACTATGTAAGTTATTTTTGAGAGTGGAGGGTGCAAGAGGTTGAGAGGAATTATGGTGCTCACTAAGGGTGTTCTAACAGACTCTCTATTTTAGCTAGATGCATACACAATTTAATGTGATTATTCTTCTATTCCTATAGTGAAGGAATCTATAAGATATTCGTGTTTACCATTAGATTCAACACCAAAGAGGAGTGTTTTATCCACTCTTTATGGTCATGTAAATTCTTGGTACCTAAGGGTGTGTTGCAACTTGATCATTGTTGCACCAAAAGATTGACCTGTTAATACCCGATACAACTACCAGAGTTAATGAATTCGTAGGAGGTGGTTAAGCCATGTGACAAACCCAAGCATTGTATTGAACAACATAAGGAGACCAAGGGCACACACCTTGCATTAATCCCCCCAGTGCAAGCGAGGGGTTTGAATTTGTGACCCAGGCTCTGATACCAATTATTGCAAAGACAGTTGTCATTGCACCAAAATATCAACTTGTTAATGCTTGATACAACTACCAGAGTTAATGAATACATGGGAGGCAGTTAAGCCATGTCACGAATGTAAGCGTTGCACTACACAACACAAGGAGACCAAGGGAAAACACCTTGCAACAATGGTGCTCATTCTTTTGAGACTAAGATCTTCGTAGAAAAAAATATATTATAGCAATAGAGGGTAGGTCATATGGGTTAGAAGAGTCTAAGTACCTTAAAAAATTCCTATTTATGGGATAAATGATTGTAATCTGTTAGTGTAGGTTTTCTAATATTATTTTTCCTACACATTATTAAGCATACTTAGGTTATATGATACATGGTTCATGTGAGGACATGTGGTGTAATCCATCAATTACATGTGTCACTCTCACCCACACTTGGGTGGTTGAGTCTCACACCCTCTTTTGGCCTTTTATGCCACCTCACAAAACCACTCTCTTGTCTCCTTCTGAGTAGCTTATGCCACCTATTTGGCATTTTCCAAGTAGGCATAACTCCCACCTAATTTGGTTATTTGGGAGTTATTACCCCTCTTGGAAGTATATGCTCATATTATGCTATAGATTCAACACTCACCTCTCCCTCCTATGTAGTCTAGACAAGCTCATATCAACTCGGCCAATTCAAGGGAGTGTTGATGCATATTGTATCATTTTGAGTGTGATAATTGTTACCCAATTTTCACCTATGGGCTCAATCAGGCGAGGCAATCTGTCTTCAGGTGTTCATGAAGGCAAAATGGAGGAACATTTGCATCAAAGTTACATATTTTCTAACTTGTTTGCTTCTTGTGCAGCTGTAGGGGAAAATTATGTTTTGAATTCGGCATGTGGATTAAATGTGGCTCCCATAAGGGTTGAGCCCAATGTGCAGGTGTTCAGTTTTATTGGGAGGGTTTTCATCTTATGATTATGCCTTGCTTTTCCCCTTTCTGCTTTGTTTTCCTTGGGCCCTCTTCTTTTTCTTCTGTCAGAGGTGGAGTCGGAACTGAAACCGAACATTGGAACTTTTCTAAAGTTCCAGTTTCCATTTTTGTTCTAGTTCTAATTCCACGCTTTTGCGCATTTGTTTTCTTTTGACCTTGTGTTTGACCGTGGGGTGGTTTTTCCCTTTTTTTATTTTTCCTTTCCTTTTTCCCTATTTTTTCTTTGTGTGTTGTCGAAGGCGGGGTCCGAATTGGAACCAAACTTGAACTTGTAAAAATTTCAGGGTCTCGTTTCTGTTTTGCTTTCGCCTGGGTTTAGTTTTCGTTCTGATCCCATTTGTGTTTTGTTGTCCTTTGGTCTTTGTTTTTTGTGTGCCTTGGGTTTTATTTTCCTTCCTTGGGCATTTTCTTTGTTTTGGTGGACCTAGGACGTGGACTGAAACCGAGCATTGGAACTTTTCCAAAGTTCCAGTTCCTGTTTCTATTCCGGTTCCGGTCCCAATTCTGCCTGTTCTTCTTTTCTTTGTTTTTTGTTGCTAGTGATCGAGGGATGTTTCATTCTCTTTGATCTTCTTTATTTTTCTTTCTTCCTTTTTTCTTTGTGTGTTGTTAGAGGCGGATCTAGAACTGTAACCAAACCTAAACTTGGAAAAGTTTCATGGTCTCGTTTCTATTCTGACTCTGCCCTTGCTGTGTTTTTCCTGAGATCGGTTTTGGTTCCGATCCTGCTTTGCTTTCTTTTGTTTGGGGGTTCTTTACTTTGATGGAGGTGGAATCAAAAAATGGGATGAACTTGGAAATGTTGGTTAGTTTCAGTTTTAGTTTCCATTCTGATTCTGACTCTGGTCCCGTTTCTTGTTTTAACCAGGTCAACGGTTGTTAGTGAAATAGGTAGGTGATTACAGCCGTTCCTCACTAGCTCGCTGAATCAAGGTGCAAGATCTTTAACTTCTGTTAGGAGCGCGAGATGCGTCCTAAATACTGGGTTACTAAGGTGGTCAAGGGAAGCATGTGCTTTAAATTGATGACGATGTTATAATCATGCAAAAAAGGTGTTCAATGCTTACTCATTAGGGCTAGTGATTGACCAAGTAAACCGAATGGAGGAAAGTCAAAACATTAGCAAGACTAGGGCTATCGATGAGACATCATGCTGAATGCTAGAATAGTTAGCAATAGAGTCTATCACCAAGAGGTCTCCCTGATGTCGGCAATAGATATGTCTTGCCAACAACTCCTGTCAGCAAGATAGGATCAGGGTCTTGGCGACCTGAACACTACGGGGGGGTCCAATGAGCAAGATTCCTAAGTGCATGATCCCCTGAGCTCAGTATGTCGGCCACGAGACTTAATGGCGGATGGGACATCTGCTAGCCGAGTGGATCGACATAAATGTTAAGGCTTGATTGTCTGACAGGGCATTTAAGGCAACTCTGGAGTGGTGTCGAGGTCACCATTGTCAGCCATGAGACTTAATGGCGGATGAGACTCCTCTAGCTGAGTTAGAACTAACATAGGTGCCCATGCCTTCTAAGCATGCAACCAACTCTAGAAACAGGCTTGAGGTCAGGGACAAGGGTTGCAAATTAATGGTGGTAGTTGAACAATCCTCTTCTATTAAATGCCAGAGGGCAGTCCAATGGGCAGGCGACATGTGTCCCCTTCTGGTCTGATGCTTATTGCTCCTTCTATTTCTATAAAGAAGGATTCCAAGGCTGGAAGGAGGAGTTCTTGGTTAAGAGATTGCTGGGAGAGCGTTATTCAGACTTTGTAACTCATTTTTTTATGAATACTATAGATTTTTAATACAAAGACTCCTTATTTTTCTCAATAGAAAGTCATTTCCTTCACCTATTTTCTTTGTTTTTTTTAGCATTGGTTGTGAATTGCATGATAAAATTCTATGTAATCTTTTATTTTATTAGATTCCGTCAATACTGGATGCAAAGAATATTATGTCATAATGCAGGTTTATGTTAGTGATCTCCATCTATTGCATTTATATATGTGAAAACACCATTGTTTTCCTTGTGTTTAAGCATTAGAACAGTTAGAACCTTAAATAGAATCATTTTTGCAGACATAAATCTTTGTGTTGTGAGATTGTTTGGCTTTATTGAGATTTTTTGTGAGTTTCAACAGCCTTGTCAAATTTTTATCTTTGGTGTACCACCTGTTAGTGATAGGTATTAAATTTCAAGCATATCCTTCTTACTCTTTTCCTTATCATTTTTAGTATTTTCAAGTTATCTTAAGGGGAACTAGCCCATAATCTGGAGGTCCACTTCATTCCTAGGTCACCCACAACCTCGAAGTGTTCCCATGTGTCAATAGGTTGCTACAATTCATAGCTTAGCAAGGGTGCAAACCTTATTTGACAACAATAATATCATCATTTTGTTATTGCACCATATTCTAACATTTCATCCTCTTATTTCTCTCGTGTAGAAGGTTAATCTTAGTTTCTTAGGTGAGCCTAGGTGCTCGAGTTCATCAACTCTTACATGGTATCAGAGTGGGATCTGCAAGCTCCTTCTCAAATTTAGGAGAAATTCAGCATCGAGGTTTTTCTAGGAGCATTTTAAGCCAAAACAAACCATGTCATCGGGTCCAAAAGACCCAAAAACCCTCATTTTCATATATAATTTATCCAATTTGGACAAAATGGAATTTGGGGCAAAAAAATTTCCATAAGTACCCATTACACACATTTTGAGGTGAATTTTTTTCAAAAAATTCAAAAGAAATGATTTTTTTGATTTTCCTGCATTTTTAAATCAAAAATATATAAAAGTGTTTTTTTATGCAAGTTTAGTTTTTTTATATTTCAAAAATACATTTTTCTTACTTTATAATTTTATTTTATTTTTTTATGAAAAAAAAGAAAAAAATAAAATAAAATTCAAAGTACCTATGCAGTACCCAGGTACTTGTGTAGGGTACTTGTCGTACCAGGCCACTAGCTTGATAAATGTTGCGTACCCCATAGTTCGTGGGACTTGGGGAAGGTTCAGCCCTCCAAAAAAAATTAATATTTTTTCATTATTACAATTTTTATTTAGAAATAAAAAAAGAACCTTTAAGAAAAGCTAACTTGCTCATTTGTACGAGATTCTACATGCTTGTACCTACCCTTCCATACGCTGCATCAGTCTCGGCTTGCATGCAGGGAATTTGGCGCCTATGACAAATTTAGTGTTAAATTTGGTGGTTTTTTAGCAGTTGAACAATTCTGGTAGGTCTGCTACATTTAGCAGAAATTTTGGAGGCTCTGCCAATTTTGGCGAAGTTTTAAATTTAGCGAAGGTTGACTTTTTGAATTTTTGGCACTCCTCTCCATTGAGATTTTGCATTTTGCACGTGATCTTGAGAGGCCTCTAACTCAGTCATCTGGCTCCATTTTGTGAGCAATTTTTTTTTTTTAGGGTAGAATTTCGCAGGCTTCGTAGTGGTGGAATTAGTTTTTGCTCAAGTGATCCCATTTTTTCAAAAAATCAGGTTTTTCATCAGATCTAAAGAACAGTCCTTATTTTTTGAACTTCAAATAGTTGTAACTTTCCCGTACGACGTCAGATTGAGTATTTGGGTCCATTTTGGAACCTTGTAAAACTCTAGAAAATAACTCTAGCATTGTAAATGCACTGATTTATAAAGTGCTAAATCATTTTTTGTTGGGGGGGATTCTTGATTGAGTGAAAAAAGGGGGTATCTCTGTGTATTTTCCTTCTTGCATTTTCTCACATTGTCACAACAATCTAAAATGGATAAAGCGGTTCCTCTACTCACACCATACAATTACTTTGAGTGGAAAAATGAAATGGAACTTCACTTAAGAAAGTTAAAATTGTATAGAATAACAATGGGTATTGATAAGGAACCTACCAAAGATGAAGAAAAGCCTAAATGGTTCAACAAGTGTGATGAAGCTTTTGGCACCTTTTGCATGGTTGTGTCTCCTAATCTACACTTTCATATTATGTCTACAAAATTACCAAATGAAGTGTGGAATACTTTGAATACTCTCTTTGGTAAACATGATGATTTGAGAGCACATTCATTGGAGAACGAGCTCATAGGATTGAGCCCATGCAATTTTGACATCATTCAAGATTTCTTTACTAAATTGAATGCCATAAGATTTCAGTTGGAGCAATGTGGAGTTAAAAAGGATGACTCATAGTTGATTTTGAGTATTCTTTCAAAACTTGGTTCTGATTATGCAGTGTTTGTTTCTACATTTCATGCAATGAAAAGAGCCTTAGGAAAATGATTTACTATGCCTTCTCTAGGTGAGTTCGCAGCTGATCTCACAAAGGAGCAAGATAAATTGATTCAAATGGGCATTATTAAATCTTCCAAGTCTCAAGCCTTGACTGCAAAACAAGCACTAATAAGAAAAATAAGAAACAAAAGAACCAAGGAGATAGAAAGAAAGATTCAAATCAATCTTCATCTACTTCTAAAGTAGAATCTAAATTCTCTTCAAAAGAGGATTCATCTAAGAAGGAGAAGCCCACTTGTGCATATTGCAAGAGGAGTGGACATGAAGAAAATTCTTGTTACAAGAAGGATATTGATGAACTAAAACATCTTCTTGAGAAGAACAAAATTAGTTTGCCTTCTTGAATGGTTGATTCAGCTTCTTCCTCTAATTCCAAAAATTCAAAAAATTTAGAATTTGATAAGGAAAAAGACCATACTACAAGGGTAGGTGAATCAAAAGGTAAAGCTCTTTGTGCTTCTATAGGTCTTGGATTAGGGAGATGGCTCCTAGATTATGGAGCTTCTCATCATATGGCTTCTACACAGTCTATGTTCTCTTGTTTTGAGCCTTGTGTTATGCCACGTATTCTTATGGGAAAAAATACATACATGGATGTAATTGGGAAAGGATCTATTGATATTTGGGATGACACTTTCAATAATGTTTTGTTTGTACCTCATCTTTCAAACAATCTTCTTTCCATCTATTAGATCACTCATGGTGGAATAGGGAAGACTGTGGAATTCATGCCTGATTTAGTTATCATCAGAGACTTGGAGAGCAAAGAGATAATTGCTACTGGGATAGTTGATCATGCATCTCGGTTATACACCTTTTCAGACTTTTCACTTGATGATGGTTTTGATCGTTTGGTTGTTGATCACACTCCTAGTGTGAGCTTTGATTTTGAGCAAAACTTTGGTTACTTGAACTTGGGTATTCTCACAGGTGATCCAGTTCTCGAGCCTTGTATTCCTTCTCCTCCTTCTACTGTTGCTTTTGAGGATACTGGTGGTGCTACATTCATGGCTACTTGTGATTTAGTGCAGTAAGATACACATCATCTTCCAAATATAGCTACTTCAAATGACTACTTGACAGACATTGTAGGTTTGTTTATGGAGTCTCATATTTCATACTTGGGAGACACTATTAATGACATCCATCTTCTCTTTGATGAAGTTGATTCTTCTTCAGTTGTTGTGGAGGAACCTTTGGATCCTCTTATTCATTCTCCACATGATCATTCATCATAGTTTGAAATGATTGTGGATACATTTGAGCAACATTTGGGGGAGGCATCTTTGTCTTCAAAGGAGATATTAGAGTCTTTTGATCTTGTTCTAAATACATCTCTACTATGTTTTGGATTGTCATCTTCATCAGCGTGGCCTAGAATGCCTGATTTGATGGTGGAAAATTTTGACATTGAAATGGAGATAGATGAGCAGTTCTCATAGGCTTCTTACATTTTGAGCTTTCATCCCTTATATTCCTTTCAGGAATGGGAAGACATTCTTCATGCACCTTTGGTTTTATTTCTTCCTAAGGGGGGAACATTATTCGATGACCATGGACCATCTTCTACATCCAACTTCGAGCATCAACCATTGGTACCGTTGACTACTTGAGGGAAGGCTACATAGTCTTTCTTATCCTTTCTATTTTGGAGGGGACTTCTTCCTTGCATGGGATTATTTCTTGTGTTGGGAAACTTGTTTTATTTTCTCTCTTTTGGGGAGGAGTTTTTTCCCACTAGGTTTTCTCCTTTTCTCTGATTATGAGAGATTATTTTGTACATGGGTACCTAATATGGCCTAGTAGCCAGGACCCATCCTTGTGTATTTTCACCCACCTAAGCTATGCTTAAGGGGGGGTGTTAGTGTAGGTTTTTTAATATTCATTTTTCCTACACATTATTAAGCATACTTAGGTTATATGATACGTGGTTCATGTGAGGACACTTGGCGTAATCCATTGGTTACATGTGTCACTCTCATCCACACTTGGGTGGTTGAGTCTCACACCCTCTTTTGGCCTTTTATGTCACCTCACAAAACCACTCTCTTGTCTCCTTTTGAGTAGGTTATGCCACCTATTTGGCATTTTCCAAGTAGGCATAACTCCCATCTAATTTGGTTATTTGAGAGTTATTACCCCTCTTGGAATTATATGCTCATATTATGCTATATATTCATCACTCACCTCTCCCTCCTATCTAGTCTAGATGAGATCATATCAGCTTGGTCAGTTCAAGGGAGTGTTGATGCATATTGTATCATTTTGAGTGTGATAATATCATCATTCTGTTATTGCACCATATTTCAGCATTTCATCCTCTTGTTGCTCTCATGTAGAAGTTTAATCTTAGTTTTGTAGGTGATCCTGGGTGCTTGAGTTAATAAAAAAATCTTGATTATAATCTTGAGTTTTTTTTTTTTGTGAATATTATGTTTATGAAAAACAAAACATATTTAATTTAAATTGTAGTTATCATAAATATTCTAAGGTATTAGACTTGATACATTTTGGTGTTTTTGGTTTCGTTAAATTTGATTTCAATATCTATTTACTATGTTTCTTTCATTGATGACTATAGTATAAGGACATTGATATATTTCCTTAGGGGTAAATATAAAGTTTTTAGAAGGTTTAAAAAGTTTAAGACTATTATAGAGAATCATATTGGTAACACGATTAATATTCTTAGGATTAACAATGGTGATGAGTTCTATTCAACAAGTTTTGTTAGGCTCTATAAGGATCCACAAATATAAATACATAACACAACTCCATACACCACTCATCATAGTGGAGTTTAAAAAAAATGAAAAGGACCTAGATGGAGAGGGTTGTGCATATGCTTAGTCCAGTTTGATTGGAATAAAGGTTTTGGGTATAAGCAATTACTACAATTTATTATCAAATTTTGTTGATAATATAATTGTGAAGGTGTGGTTGGCCAACAATACTTCGCTAAAACATCTTAGAGTTTTTTTTTCATATGCTAATATACCTAGGGATAAGAGGTCAAATTTAGAGAGAAAAATTATATAATTTATCTTTTAGTAGTTATGATATTGGTGTAAAAGGGTAAAATATTTGGGATCCTATGGTTGAGAGAGTTTTGCATAATAAAAGTGTTATTTTTAGATAAGTTATACTTTATTCTACTATATTGAAATTAGAAATGGATGAAAAGAAAGATGGAATGCAACTACCCTTAAAGACTAGTAAAGTTGAACAAGAAGCCCATGAAGGATTTGAAAAGGAAAGGTTAGATAGTCTACAGTGTTTTGAAGAGGATGTAGAACCTCCACCTCAACTCTTAAGGAGGTCCACTCAACATAAACAACAACAAGATAGGTATAATCCTCTTGATTGAAGATGTATTTTTTCTTTGATTACTAACACTAACAAGCCTAAGACTATAAAGGAGGTTATGGTTATGAATGATGCAAAGTCTTAGAAAGTGGCCATGAAAGAAGAGAGGCTTGTATTGAAGAAAATGACACATGGGACCTAGTTCCTTTTCCTGATGGATGTTAACCTATCATATGAAAGTTAGTGTTCAAAAATAAAATTAGTTCAAATAGTGGTGTTGAGAAGTACAAGATGAGATTAGTCAAGTCAATGGTTATTCCTAGGTTGAGGGAATTGATAATGGTGAGATTTTATCTTTAGTTTCTAAGTTGATATGAATTTATTTTTTATTATCTATTGCAACAAAGTCTGATCTTGAGGTTGAGTAGATGGATGTGAAGACAAATTTTCTTCATGGTGACTTAGAGGAAGGAATTTATATGTCACAACTAGAGTACTACATTGAAAAAGGTAAAAAAAATTGTTTGTAGGTTAAATAAATATTTGTATGGTTTTAAGTAATTTCCTAGGTTGTGGTACCAAAATTTTGATACATTTATGTTGGGATTGAGGTTCAACTTAGATAATTGTATCTATTAGAATATGGATGGTGGTCACTTCCTTTTTATAAAATTATATGCTGATGATATGTTATTTTTGGGAATGGGAATAACACAATTTGTATTTTGAAGTCTTAGCTTCAACATATTTTGAGATGGACTTAGGGAAAGCTAGGATTATCTTGGGGATGAATATCAGTAAAGATGGAGTTAAAAAAAAATTGGTTGGTCTAGAGTAGGCTAGAGTAAGAAAGTAAATTTAGTGTTGGGGATATTTAGCAAGTCAACTTGAAGATCTTTGTGTGTTTCTATTTCTATGGGACTAAGTTATTAATTGAATAATGTATAAATTCTCCTAGTGAAATGGAGGATATGGATAGAGTAGCTTATGCTAGTGTTGTTTGAAGCTTAATGTATACTATGATTTGTACAAGACTAGGCATTTCCCAAGAAGTGAGAGTTCTTAGCTATTTTCATGGATAATATTGGACAAGGACATTGAGATATAGTGAAGATGATCTTTATGCATTTTTTGGGTACCTCTAAGCACTTCAATTTTATCATAGTAAATATCTAGGGGATCAAGAATGAATGACTATTCATGGATTTTGATTGGGATAGGGATATTGACAATAAGAGATCCACTAGTGGATGTGTTTTTACCATGTTGGGTGGTGGTATTAGTTGGACGAGTAAGCAAAAATATATGGTCACTTTGTCCACTAAAAAATAGTGAACATGACAACTACTTATGCATGTAAAGAGGTCATCTATCTTAAGCGATTGGGTTCATACGTGGGGATGAGTCCAGGAACTATTACAAATCTATTTGATAGTTATAGTGCCATATGCTTGGAAAAGAACCAAACCCTTCATGTGAGGAAATAATATATTGGCACCCAATAGAATTTTGTGACAAGGTAGAGGATGGGTGGGTGATTCTAGAGAAATTTCACACTTTGTAGAATGTTATATATGCATTGATGAAGTTGGTGAGCACAAAAAAATTTAGGTGGTGCTATGAGTTTGTGGGCTTCTTGACCCCTAAAAATTAGTTTGAAATTTTTATTACTCCATTTTCTCTTAGAAAAGGTGTTCAATAAGTGAAATAATTTTAAGAGAGGTGTCTCAACCTTGCTCCTAATGTTGAGTATATGAAGAATACATTTTTTGGACTTTAAAACACAAAAACTCAATTTATGGGCTATAGACTCTAATTGTGGGAAAAGTATATATTTTTAGGTTGTTTAATATTGCTTATAGGGAAGCTTGTTTCATAGATATTTTTTAGCTATATAATTTAAAATAAGGGCTTCAACGACCTCCCTGATCAAAAGTTATGGCATTTGAAAGTTTGGCCTCTTACATTAGAAATGTAAAAATATATTAGATATATAAAAAGATATAAGAGGGAGTTACATTTGTTGACCAATTTATGATGCATGTTACAACACATCATAAGACATCTTTGCATGGGGATAATGAATCCAACATGGAACACCTAATTTGGTGAATGGTTTATGACATGCTTATGATAGGTGGAAGGAATATAGATTTTTAAGCTTGTGAACTCATCTTGGGATTTGAGAGTTAGTTTTTTAGCTATATATTTGGATGCCACTTTTTTGGATAGTTTTAGCCCATGCTTTTGTAATTACCATTTGATGGTTTCATGCACCACTTCTCTTATTTATAGTGTGCTTGAGATGAAAGTATTGAGCGGTGAGTTTGTAGGTATTGTTATGCTATCATAATTACTCTAGATATCTAGTTGGTGATACACTTGTAAAGGCTTTCTCTACAGGCCTATTGTAACTATGTTTAGATTATTGAATAATACATTGGGCTATTTTTGAGTGTGAATTTTTCTTGAAATGGATTTTCCCACATACACCTATATTGTGGTATAGTATTTTGGTTTATATTTTATGTGTTTTTTTTTGTGTAATTGTAAAGATCTAAAGTTTGCACAATACTCTCCTCTTCAATTAGTTTGGGAAGCATTTTATGCATACCTTGATTCTTTTCAAACACAACCTAGACATTTTCATTTGTTGTATGATTCCTACAACCTTGCATAGATATCAATAAATATGATGAATTTTCTATCTTTGGAGCATAGATTATTGAGAGTCATGTACAAACTATGAGAATTGAAAGGCCTATGACATAGGTTATGATGAGAGTTCACTAACTATGATAAAATAGAAACTTTATTGATCCTCCAAGGACGTCAAAAATTATGATAATGAAATTTGATTCTTCCATCATTTGTATACTACTCAATTCTCACATTAAAACACCCCTTGTTGCTCTATACATCCAAAAACATCCATCTCTATTTTTACTATTATCATTTATCTTATGTACAAATTCTATCCATAAAAAAATCAAGCAAGAAAAACTTACATCAAGCAAGCAATAGAGCATAGATATATATTAAGAAAATTCCCTTGATGATCCCATCATGAGCATGCCAACATCATTGAAAAAAAATGAAATTGACAATAGCTTCACATTAAACAACTTTCCTTCATTTGTGAAAATTTGAAAGTTATAGGAACCATGATTAAATGCATATAAATAAAAATAAGAATTTACATTTGCAAATAATATAAAAGGAACACAAAATATATTATGCAGGAATTCAATTGATTATATTATTTGTTGGCCTTTATAAAATGCCTTCAACCCTTTAACTTCCACAACCTACTTTTCTATAAGAACCTAAGTATTAACTACCCAATGTATATTACTAATAATAATAAATAACTTTTGGATCATTAACATCTAGAAAACCCCCTTGATTCAAAAGAGAAACAAACATCAACAACGTTGAATCAAACAACAATAAGCCCAAGATGATCTAGAGCATCGATAGCTTTCAACTCTAAAAACTTAGTCTCCTATCTTCTAGTATTGATGAAATAGTGTTGACACATATACACATCCTCTTAAAGCCTAAATTTCACTTGCCATTCCTATAAGGGAAACCCTTGCTAATCTTGTAGATCTAATGCCCTATTTCATTGCCTCTCATAGTTTGAAGATCCTTTGCCTCTTCTTGACACTACTTGATATGGTCATGCTAAAATTCCTCTATAGCATGCCTTTGATTATATATATCACATGAAAATGAACAACATTAAAATTTTCCTTCTTCATTGTCTTGGCTACCAAAACTTCTTATTGTGTTGGTTACCAAAGTCATTCCTCCTTTGTTATCTTAGCTAGCAAAACTTCTCATTATCATGGTTACCGAATCCCAAATACAATGATAATTTTCATGGTGATTCCTTGTATATGCAACTCTTAGAAGCATCCTTAATTAATAGCCAACTCTTTGAGCTCACATACACATCAATTGACCCCAATTTACCTCTACTTCTATTGAATAAATAACACGTCAAAGTATAAAACCACTCATTAATTGATCATGAAGATCTCGTTTCTCCTATTGACATAAATATAATAACATAACTCTACTAAATCAATACTTCAAAAAAAACCAAAATTGAACCCAACATACCAAATTTTAAAAAACAAACAAAATTCATCAAGCACATTCGATACACCAAAAATGTGTATAGGCTGTCTCACAAAAACTAAAATAAAATCTGTACTGAAAAATGAGACGTCGATATTATATCTTTGCTGCACCCATCGAGGTCCGGACTGCTGAAGAAAGAAAAGATCGCTCAAATTGTACGGGATGCTACTCCAAAGTGTTTGGAATGGAAGTCAACTAATTTTTTTCTTTTTCTTAAAATGTTTATTTGTAAAGAAACACAACCTCATGAATTATAATATAAATGACCTCTTTGGGATCCATTTCACAATTCACAAGCTAAAGGAAACATTTATCTCGCTATAATAAAATATGTTTTTTTATCTTGACAAACCAAATAATTAAATTGTAGACCCTAAGATTACTTATCTTTTATTTCTAATGGTTTAAAAATGGTTTAAAAATTCTATTAGAAACATGAGTAAGTCTTTGCTTATCAATCCCATGCATTATTATGAATGGTGGTGTCACAATTTTTTTTTATCAAAACTATAATATTAATTGTTCTTAGGGTGTTAGTAGTACAATTCATAATTAACAAAATTCATAGTTATTTCCTAAGTCTTTGTATGATTGTCATAGGGCTTTACTCATATTTTTCCCTTTCTTGAAAAATGAAAGAAAATTCTTGTAGAATAAAAGAGACTAAAAATGAGGTATTGAGAAGCCCTTAGTGAATTTAGGGCATCACACATCTTTTTCAAATTAGAAAAAGAGTACAAATATGGCTCAAACAAGAAAATAAAATACAAATTTAACAAAGTAGAGATTGCAAGGAGTGCAAGTATATCATCAACAACTAACAAAATATGCTTAAAGGGAACAAAACAACTAGTGTCTACCATGAACCATGATCACAAAATTGAATATAAAAATAGAGACTCAATCAAATCCCATTTTTCTTCCCTTTAGTAGCTTCATCAAACCCAAAATCTATTTCTCAATAATTCTCACACTATAATCTACAAATTATTTAACCCATTGTAGATGACCACTCCTTAAACCTCTAATAGAGGTAGGGGTATAATTGGAACAAATATTATCATCCTTCTCGATAAAAGAGTTAGTTCAACCACTCATTGAGACAATATTACTATCCAAAGAATCTTCCCCATAATCATGCATATGTATTACCAATCCACCACTATCATATATTGAATGTCATCCTTATAAGTGCCAATAGTCCAATTACAAATAATAGTAGAAGGGGGAGTGTTGCAAGTATGAAGGTGTTATTGATGCCAACAAGCTGGTGTTGTCATTGATTTCAACTATGTGTTGGGGAAGGTTGTTGAGGATATTGAGAAAATCGTGAATAAGAGGGAAACAAGTTGTTGCAAGTTTTGCATGTATAGTTGAGATATTGAGGAAGTGTTGTGAGTAAATGGAGATATATTTATGTTGTAGTGTTTAGAAATGTGTTGGAATAGTGTAATGCATTGAGATGGTGTCTCTGGGACTTGATTTCCAAGTGCTTTTGAGAAAAAATTGATAAACAAAGAAAATAGTGTTGTGCAAGTGTTTAGAACATTCTTCGGGATGTGCTCCACATTTCTTCTATGTTAATTTTATGCATGTGTGGATCTGATATGTTGTTCAAAGTTGTCATTAATTATTATATCTTGAATTTGGGTTTCTGGATCACTGTGCAGAGTGAGGTGTGTTCACCAATGTGTGAACTAGGTTAAACTAGTGTTGTTTACAGTGGTTTGAGAGAAATGTATTTGCTCCACACTTCTCCACAGTTTGGTTTAATATTGTGTAGATCTTTGAAGTTGCTTACAATGTTTGCATCTTTCAGTATTCAAGGTTACATTTGAGTTGGTGTAGTACAGTGTGTGTTTCATGCATCAATATGCATATAAGGTTAACTAGATTTTCTAGGTTGAAGTATTTTTATGATGTGAGTTTTGATAGATTATTTGTTGGATCTCAAGTGGTTCGTGGATTTTTCTAGATTGTGTAAAAGATATTTTTTTGGCCTGTGTGTCATCTTGATTAAATGGGAAGCATGTACTTAATAGTCTTATGGTGTTTAGCATGGGTAATGACTGACCTAGTGTTAACACTACATGTAGAGCCTTTCAAAGTTTTTGGAAGCGTGTTGAGGTGTGTTAGGATAAATTTGGGTCCTAATTAAGGATTTGTATGGTCCACCTTCATTCCTATCCACCGCGAAAATGTTTAGGTGCTGACCTAATTTGAAATTTTAAATGTAAATGTTGTGTTTCCAAACTTAGAAAAGGTTTTCAAGGTTGAGGATGGTATAAATAAGAGTGATGTTGTTGGAAGATCTCAAGATAGATGCCAGATAGATGTGAGTGGTGAATGTGATGTGAATTACAAAAGTATAGATATGAATTTGAGCAGAGTAGTGCGAACTTCACATTGTTGGATTCCTGAATGCAGTGAGCTGAAGGTGTTCACTATCTTTCAATCAAGGTTGCAGAAGTGTTGGAAAAATTGTGGTGGATTCCCTATTGCATTAAGAATTTGTTCTTTGTGTAACATTTCTACTCTATCTTCTTTTTCATTATGTGGTAGTGAGCCTTGGCTGTGAGCCCTATTAGACGTGTCCTATTCTGGCAGTGAGCCTTTGTACCAATTTTGCAATTACTTATATTGTGAGCTAATCCTCACCATGGTTTTTCCTTCATTGGTTTTTCCATGTAAATATACTATTCTCTTGTGTATGGTGTTGGTTGTTTTAGTTTCTATTATCTATTTTTCATGTTTAAACATTATAATAGATTAAGTGTTTAATGAATACATGTCGATCTAACTACTATTGAGGGTTTTGATGTTTTGATTTGGTACAACTGATTCACCCCCACTCGTAGTTGTCTTGTTCATTTAACTATTGGCATCAAAGCAAGGTTCCTTAGAAGAGCTTAACCGCTTGAGGTAGATCTAGGATGGTGAACAAGTTAGATTGCCCTAGATTTTATGACATAGATGATGCATTCTGGAACATAAAGATGGAAGGATATTTGGAATCTCATGGGTATGAGATTGAAAAGGAAATAAAGACTCAATATACTGCACCTTCGAATGGTCCAAGCACAAGTGATGATATCAAGGAACATGAGGTAAATGCTAAGGCAAGGTTTATTATTGTGAATAGTCTTTCAAATTTGGTAAAATTTATGAATCTTAAGACTGCTAAAGAAGTTTGGGATAAGCTTGAAAGCATTTATGAAGGAGATGACAGGGTTAAACAAGCAAAGTTGCAAAATTTGAAGGCATAATTTGAGACCCTGCAAATGTCTGAAGATGAAACAATTATAATCTACATGCAGAGGGTTGATGAACTGGCAAGTGCTAAGAGAGGTCTTGGTGCACAAGTCAAAGAACCTAGGGTGGTAAAGAAAGTTCTCAGATCTCTTCCTGATTCTTATAGTGAAAATGTGTCTGCTATTGAGGAAGTTGCAAATTTTAATACTTATTCTAGAGATCAATTGCTTGGTACACAAACTTCATTTGAAATGAGAAAACCTAGTTTGAAAAATGGTACAAAAGTGGGAACTACTTTCAAGGATGGTGTGATTGTAATCATAGTAACAACTAAATACACCATATCCATATGAATTTAAGCTATATTTAACTAACTAAGCTACAATCCCAATGAGATGTTTGAAATCTTCAAAAGTAAGTAACCATTAAACTAAGCATGAAATAATCCATGAAAGCATAAAAGAAACCTAATCTAGAACTCCAAACCTTATCCCACTGGGGATTGGTGTCGTATTGATATGGAATGACGACCCTTTCCCAATCCCTTGGATAATACAAGTGTTTAATCAAACTCCATTGATGAAAGCTTAAAATAAAATGGATGAAACTATGCTAAGGATAGATGAAAAAGATGAAAAAACTAGTAATGGATGCAAATATGAATAAAGATAGTATTCAAATGGAAAACATAACTTTTCTTTGATGGAAGTGGATCCATTTCTCTCCAAAATGTGAGGTATTTATAAGCGAAAATGGAGAATCAAGGGTCAAGATCAAATGGATCAATCAATGGTCAATATGGAATCAAGGGTGAATACATGGATCAAGGATTCTCATCAATGGATGAGAATCAAAGATCACATGGATCAAAGAATCAAACAATGACTCACAATTATTCTAACAAACACACTTTCAAAATTGTTAGAAAGTTTGTTAGGAAAGAATATTCCCTTTTTGGAGCCAAATAGAAGAACATTTCTTTGGAATATTCCCTATGCAAGTTGATGGGTGAGGAAAGTTAGTAATTAGTTAATTAAAACTAAGTTTTAATTGTGCAAGTTGAGGAATATTAGGATGCTCATTAAATAATTAATTTATTTAATGGAAAGGAGAAGTGACATTTAATTAAATAGGAGATAATGGAAGGGTTTAAATTAAATAATTTGTATTATTCAATTAAACTAGATGAAATGTTAATGTGAAAGGGGGGAATTAACCTAATAACATTAATTAGATTAATAGATGAAAATGATGCATTTAGTTAAATAACTATGCTTATTTAATTAAACAAGGACGAAACGATGTTAGTAATTGGATTTAAGTGTGTAATATCATTCAAGACAATTTTAAGTGTCTACATTTTTCCCCTCTTTGAAGTGAGGTGCATGTTACATTGGTTCAAAGATTGATGCTTTTTGGATTAATGTTGTTGCTTAGATCAAAAAATTCTGATTTTTTCGAATGCCCCACTATTTCCCCAACGAAAGGAATTATGCTGGTACCCTGCCCCCTCGAGAGATCAAGTGGAAATTTTAATTTTTGGGTCAATATTGTGACAAATATTGAACATAGGTTAAGCTCAAAGAAGAAAGATGCATCTTTAGAAAGATCAGATATTTGATGTAGACAAAGTTTATGATGTATAGACAATTAGTAGCCATGGGTAGCCTCATGTATATTTTTATATATCACACAAATTCGATACCTAGATAGAACTGTTAATAAAGATAGAAGAATAAGAAGAATAAGATGGATAGAAGTAGAAGAATGAGATGGACATTGATTAAGCATTATTTTGAGATTGATTCAAGAGTCCAACAAGCCTATGATCATCTGAGACTTTATTAGATATGGTGATGAGAAAGATGTTATGCTCATTTAAGGGATTTAGATGATTCATCATTCCTTATTTTTGATATAACACATAGACATGATGCATCAAGATATTGGTATCCAAGATGGATTTGTATCTAGTGTGATGGAATTTGACTCTGCAAACATATAGGATAATCCTTGTTCACGCCTTGACATACAGAAAACTCATTGGAATGTGGTTTAGAAGTTTAGAATATTTTGGACAAAAGCATATGCAATAGTCAAAAATCTATTCAAAACGACCTCCCTACACACAACTAAGCAAGTATTTGCCAAGATTATTTTACAAGAACATCCCACAAGCACAACAAAAAAAGATAATGATCAACGCCCCATTCCTTTCTCTCTAAATTGTTTTGATAGACATCATCGAGAGGTCCTTGGAATTGGTCAACAAGATAAATCATAAGACAAGATTAAAACACACAATCAATGTTATCTATATCTCTTGCCAAAGGATGTGTATTCTTTAGGAAAAATATCCAAAGTGATTGCCAAAGATAATGCCCATTGTAGGAAGGATGCATCCTAGGACATGTTAGTGGATTGTGGTAGGTTGATTGGTTTTTCAAAGGATGTTGTTATAAGGTTTGATTGACATGTTTGATAATGATCAATAGTTTGATTTTGTGTTGTGTCTAAAGGTTCTACTTTTGTTGATTGTTGTACTTATTTTCTGTTTGTGTTACCAAAGGGTGAGGGTGATGATTGATTTATTATGGGTGGAAGTTTATTTTGAGTGAAAGCAAAATGGGATGGGTGGGTTTGGATTTTTTCAAATATTTTAATGTTTTTGGTATTTTTGCAATGTTTGGAGGCTGTTTGTGGTCTTTTGAATGTTTATGTGAATGTTTTTGGGCTTTTCGATATTTTGAGGTTGTTTAGGATTTTTCTAAGTTTTCAAATGTTTTTGAGTTTTGACCAAGACCTAAAAGGGACTGACCTAGGGCCTCGAGGGCTTATTAAAGATTAGCCTTGCCTACATTATACACACAGAGACCACGTAGTTTGACTGACTTTGACCTATTATTGATGAGATATGAACACTTGATGGATTGTTAATTTATTATGAAAGACTCCTAAAGGACTGACCTAGGGTGTCTCAGGGGCACATCAATGATGGCCTTGCCTACATTCAAGCTCAGAGACAATGTAGTTCAACAAGGTAATGTTTTTGATTTTTTTTGATGTTTTGACTTGTTTAGGGATTTTGATGTGTTTTGGATGTTTTGGATTTTGAATTTACAAATTTTTCAATGTTTTTGGATTTTAGTTGTACAAGATTTTGATGTTTTTGATTTTTTTGATTTTGCAAGTGTTTTTTAGATTTTGATAATTTTATGAATATTTGGATTTTTAATGAGATTTTGAGATAAACACTACCTAGATCACAATGTCGATGTCACGTTGTGAGATATAAGACATGGATCAAGAGTTATTCGAAAACAAGAGTGCAATAACTTTCCCCTAGTGTCTAGCAATGTTTCATAGTGCTATGGAAAAACCAAGATAGGTAATGTATATGTGAAGAGTTCAATAGAGCTTTATCATGCAAGATATGGGCTATGGGACTTCATGAGATAAAATGGTAAAGAGCATGTCAAAATCTTGCCATGATTAGAGTCAAAGTATATGCCGAATCTTTGTCAAGATCAAGATAAACTAGAATATTTGGATAAAGTTGGATTGGATGGATGGAGGGATTATTGGGTTTATCATGACAAGGATGAGATGCTTTTATTTGAGAAGGATCATACAAACGCTCAATTCTACTTATGACGCCTATTTGCCAAATTTTCATCATAGTACATGCCCAAAGTACCACTGTAGTGGTTTTTACTAGAGGATGATTTTTATTTTTACTATTTTTACTATTTTCTTGATTTTTTTATTTTTTTGATTTTCTAAATTTTTTTACCCTCATGTTGAACCACCTAGTGGTACTGATGTAGAGGCCACTATTATAATGTGCCAATAGTATCTTGCTTGAAGAAGTTGCTTTATAAGACACAAGCACTTGAATACAACTTTTGAGAACATTGATCTATCTTGTGGATACCAAAATCAACCTTGTCTATGTGCGCACATCGTGATAGAGTGCCTTCAAAATCCTTATGATGAAGAGTAGCTACCAACACATATTCAATGTGAGGATTGGATGTAATGAATGGAGTGTATGGTGAAATGCATGGAGGAATATGAGATGTATGGGTCGATGGTTTGGAACCTTTGACTCTCCAAACTTGGGAAGATGAGAAATGATGGGTGGGAATAGAGGTTTTTGTGGAATTAGGACCAACCACTGGATATACTTTATTCCTTGTTTGAGAAGCCTGCTTTTGTATTTGATGGCACTTTTGATGGATACATTTCCCTTTTGTACTTTTCCCCATATTTTATTTGACTAATGGAGTATCATTGGGATGATTTTCTTTTGAATTCTTTGGTATCCATTTGTATTTGATTTGTCCTTTTTGCTTTGCTGCTTTATTTTCTTTGACAATCTTATCCTTGCTTTGATAGGGATCTTTATTTTTATGTTGGTCCCAATTTGTGTATGAGGTGATGGGTGGATGATGATTCATGATACAACTAGTTCTAGTGTTGACAGTATTTTCATCATAAAGATCCTTCGTGCCCCCTATGTTGATGTTTGCATTAGACAAGATTTCCCCTGATTTGTGAAGGTAATATCAATACTTAATCCTTTGCCTTGATAATATATCCTTTGATCAATAGCCATTGAATATGACTTGTCGTGAATACATGATATTGCTATGGGTTCCTGTTGTTTAGGAATATGAATTGTTTGCTCTAATTCTAGGACATCTTTATCTGTTATCACAACTTCCAAAGATGTTGGTGCTAATTTAGAAGATGTTGATGATGCACAATCACTATAAGAATCAAGAATATCGACTGTTGCTTTCTCTTGTGTAGGATTATCAAGAGTGGGAGACTCTTGTTTTGGATGAAGAACGTCTATATGTCCATGAGAAAGAAACATCTCAAGGGTGATATCGGGGATTTATTTGGAGTATAAGATGGTTTGGAAGATGTCCCTTAGCTCTTGATGAAACTCTAAGGATAGGGGTTCTTGATCCTGACTTGATTCATAGTAACTTTCGTTATCCTCAAAAGCATCCTCTTGACATGATCCTTGGGTGGATGATACATCATGGGTAAAAGACTCTTCACAAAATTTTATAGGTATGGGTGCAATAAGGGATATTTCTTGCTCCTTTGGAGCTTCTTCAGTATGTCCAATTATTGAGTCATATGTGGGATAGATACCACAATTTGATATATATTTAATGCCATTATGGTAGGAAATACCGCTAGACACTATTGATTGGTTTAGACATTGTTTCAAAATAGTATCTTGATACATGTTTGATTCCCCATGTTGTGATGAATGAATAACACGAATGTGTCCCACCATGGTATCATGGGTATAGTTTACATTGTTTGAAGTTGATGCCTTTGTCGAATCTTTTTCTTTTGTATGATTAGGCATAGGGTTTGTGTAACTTTTTATATTTTCATTCCCATATTTTTGATTGACTTCAATGTCTCCTTATTCAATAAGATCTTGTATTAGGTGTTTGAGTCAAACAATTTTGTGTGCTATGACCTTTGTATTGGTAAAATTCACAAAAATGATCTTCTCTATAGCTAGGAGATTTGAATTGTGGTGCTTGACATTTTGAGAAATCAAGGAGTGTGATAAGGTTAGACTGTATCAACTTCTTCAACACATCCTTCATAGGTTCCCCTAAAGGAGTGAATTGTCATTTAGGAGCACTGCTTGTTCTTTTTGGTGCACGTTGAGTGTTTGCAACATTGATTGTTGGTTGATTTTTTGGTGGTGGTGTAGATGGTTGTTGTGTGTTCATGGTTTGGGTGTTTACTTTCCTAGGAGAAATTAAGACCACCTTTGCATCAACAAAACCATCACTAGTAACATTCTTGTTCTTGGTCCAAAATCAAGGCTTGTCATTAGAACTAGTGGATGGGTAGTTGTCTCTATACACTTGTGTGCTCCCTTGTGCAATTAGGGATCTCTCAATGTTGAGGGCCCTATGGATAAGCTCATCATAAGACATGGCACATTGCATCTTTAACTGAAAGGATAAATTTGTGTCAAACTTTGCAATGATGATTCTTACTTATTTCTCCTCAGGGATAGGCCATTTTCTCTTGCTAGCTTGTTGCCTCCACCATTGTAGGAAGTTTGTGAAGGATTCCACCTTATTTTTTTTGAGGTTTTATAGCTCTTCTAAGCTTACATCCATGTCAAGATTGAAGGAGAAATGATCTATGAACCTATCGATTATCTATTGGAAGTTTAGAATCCCCGTAGGAAACTATGAGAGCCAATCAATTTTCGGCCCTGCCAAGCTACGCAAGAAAAGGCACATCAAGTAGGAATCATTGTAAGCCACCTCCATACACATTACATGTAATTATTTTATGTGATCCACTAGATTTCCCTTTCCTTTGTATTTATCAAATTTTGGGACTTCAAGTTTGGGTGGGAATGGTGCCATTTTGTTTCATTCATAATTTTCCAAGAGTGAGTCCCACCTTGAACGCATTTCCCCTCTTCATGCATATTTTCTCCATATTTTCCCGTATTCTCCTTTGATTCCATTGGGTCATGCATTATTCACGATACGGTTTGTTTTACGACGTGATGGTGGTTCACGACCCATGTTGCATTTTTTGCTTGCATGAGTCTATGTTGCCTATCGACAAGACTCATATGATGTCACGGCGATCACAGGTCTTCTGCATTCTTCATTCGACATGATTTTTGCACTGTTTTGACGATAGGATGATACACTTATCGACAAAGGTTTTTGTTCTCAGTGAAATGTCATAACGATATCTTCTTGTCTTTCCAACCCACGTGTTGAGGATTCTCTTCGGCTTAGCAGATTACCTTTGATGGGAGGTCATAGCGACCTTCCATTGTCTTTCCAACCACTGACTACAGATATACCCTTCGGTGAGACTTATGATTCGATATATGGTCTTGGCGAGCCCGTCGGTCTTGCCGACAATGTTTAACGAGTGGCTTTTGGTGAGAGTTTTTCCTTCGATGAAGCATCTTGGCGAACTTCTTTTTCTTACTGACCATTTCGGTGGATGTTCATTTCAGCAAGAGTTACGATAACAATATGAATCATAGCAAACCTGTTGGGTCTTTCCAATAATATCTTTTGATTTGCTTTCGGCGAAGCATTGGCTGTCTTGGTGAACGGGTGTGCTCTGTTGTTTCGGTGTGACAAAATAATCTTCAAGATGTCTCGCCGAGTGTTGGATGCTATAGCAACATACATAAGGCAGATTGGTTTGTCAGTGAGATGAAACATATATCACAGCAATAGTAAATCAAACGGAATGATGCTTCTCGGTGAGAGTTTTCTCTTGTCTTGGCGACTTGAATATAGATGTTGGATTTCGGTGTGACATAACAATCTACAAGACCTCCCCCCGACAGATGGAAGTTACAACGACATGGGACGGATAGTGTATCGGTGAGAAAGCTAATATGTCATAGCGATACAGGTGATAAAGGTGTTTTTGGTGAAACATGGTGCAGCCTACAAGACATCTCCTTGACTATGCTTTGTTATGGCAACCCACATGTGTTAGAAGGGTGCATTTCGGTAAGAAATTTTCTTGTGTCTCGGCGATTGAAACAAATGTAGCACATATGTGCTCTCAATATGACAGTAGGTTTTCGATATGATATCTCTCTGACAGTGGATGGTCACAGCGAAATAGGGGAACATGGGTAGATAGTGATTAACGTTATTTTGCCTTTGGCATACTTACAGGGTGTCTTAGCGAATGGCTTGGAGATTATATTCAAATGTTGTGTCAGAGCATTTTGAATGTTAAATGTTATTGAGGCGACATGGGGATTTTCCAGTTCTCGGTGGCCAACATATGATTTTAGAACATTTTTATTTCCTGATGTTGGTGTATAAATATGCCTTCCCGATTGTAATTCAATCATTAGATTTTAGATCACATACAGTAGATTAGGAATGGCTACATTAGAATAGCTTTCTCTTATCAAAGACTATGTGCATGTTTTAAAATGGTGAATTCGATGAAAATCAACTGGTGTGGCAAGTTATTTCTGGTGTCAATTGTATGTTGAGTTTATTGAAAAGTATTCTTTGAAATTTGTCTCGGTTGGTTTTGGTTGTTTTTGAATTGACATAACAAGTTTATGTTCCATTTTTCAATGCACATTTGATGTATTTGTGTGATTAATCAATTGGTTCTTTCAAGCAAAAGATTAAATCCTTTTGTTGATCCACGCGATGGCCGGGGAGATTCATGCTGGATTATTAAAGTAGAGCTTAGTAGTCATAATCCTGCATTTTTTATACAAGTTATGAATAGATCATATGCTTGCAATTTGATTTTCTACCAGAATAAGTTGCCCACTTCTATTTCATTTGACTCTGCATACCCAACAAGGCACTGGTCTTTGGAATTTCATTATTTGAACTCATTCAGTCTCTTATATCTGTTAATTAAGCATTTTAGGATTTAGATGAAAAGATTGCTATCAATTTTGATTTCATTTTGTTCATTATCATCTGCCATTGTGGACAAAGCATTTCAGAAGGACAATCATAAGATAAGTCTGCTCAATTCAAAAGGTACACCCGCCTAGGTTTAGCAACACCTAAAGAGTAGAAGGTTGAGTTCTCTTGACCTTGTCTGTTACCCTAAAATGTATCAAGAGATTGGCAGCCTCTTGGGGTATCTTTACTTGTATTTTTGAGAGCTAATAGGGACTTCGAGTTTGGGTGGGAATGGTGCCATCGCGATGTTCCTATCAAAGGGGTATGGACACAAGTTTTGTTTTGTATGTGGCTTCTTTGTTTTTTGCCATTTGAATGTCCTGGATCTGTTGCATGAGCGCCTTAAGCAATGATGACACATTTTCTTGCAGATTTGGTGGAGGAGCATATGTGGTTTACTGTGGGATGGTGGATAAGTTGTAATTGGGATTTTGGTATGATGGGGTGTTATATGGTGTGTAGGATGAATTCTGATACTATGAAGGTAAGGGTGACAGAGGTAGCGGTGTATATGCTCCTTGTACCATTGTATTTATGATGTTTTGTTGGAGATTATAGTACAAACCTTGTTGTT
>VDFB02271358.1:89118095-89228554 GCA_007258455.2 Sequoia sempervirens | reverse complement strand
CTAGATTAATCAGCACTGGGGCTGTGGAGATTGCTTCCTTGACCTTTTCAAAAGCCTCCCGAGCTTCTGTTGTCCACTTGAAAACTTGATCCTTTTTCAGCATTAGGGTGATCGGCCTAATCATTCCTGCAAAATCAGAAATAAATTTGCTGACGAAATTTACCTTGCCCAGAAAAGACTGGTCACTTTTCTTATTTACCGGAAGGGGAAGCTCCTTGATAGCCTTTACTTGTTCGGGGTCAATTGAAATACCTTCTTTAGACACAACATGCCCTAACAGCTTACCCTGCGGTACTCCGAATACACATTTCTTTGGATTTAAGGAAACACCGAACTCCTGGCATTTTTAAAAAACTAATTTCAAATGATCAAAATGATCATCTTTAGATTTAGAGAACATAGTAAGGTCATCTAAATAAATTAGAATAAACTTATTGATCAGTTCACTGAATGTGATGTCCATTGCTCGCTGGAAAGTTGCCCCCGCGTTGGATAAACCAAAAGATATTTTACCATATGCAAATGTTCCCCACTTGGTGGTGAACGTAGTCTTGTGCTAATCTTCTTCTTTAACTTGAATCTGGTTATAGCCAGAGAAGCCATCCAACAGAGAGAACATTTCTGATCCTGCAACAGTTTGGAGGATTGACTCCATAGAAGGCAATGGATAGTGATCCTTTAGAGATGCTCTATTTAGGTCTCGAAAGTCCACGCATAAGCAGATATCACCATTCTTCTTTCTGACTAGTACTAGATTTGATACACAAGTACTATGTTTGATTGGGAAGACAATACATGAATCAATGAGCTTGGTTAGCTCTTGTGCCATTAGGGCCTCAACTTTAGGGTTGAATGGCCTCTGCTTCTGTCGGACTAGTTTTGCACCTTCTGTTAGTTCAATAGTGTGTTGAATGATGCCAGGATCGTAACCCTCCAGATCATCGTAGGACCAGGACACTACTCCATATTTTTCGTAGAAACTAATAAGCCTTCCTCTATCTTGCTGTGGGACATCTTTTCCGACCCGGAGATTCTTGCCATTGGAGACTCGAAGGTTTTCATAATCACTTTTGTCTACCACGAACTTCCGCTTATCATTTTGGGCTTCATTACAATCGAAAAAATTCTCGAGAGTAACTAACCCTTTCGGAAGTTTATTTGACTTGAGCTGCATAATTTGTCCTTCATAGGCCTCGACGATCTTTGGTTGAAGTTGATCAGCAATTTCCCCTGAGTGCTGGATAAATGAGGCGATGTGCTCATCACTATCAAAGACTTGCCAACTTTGATCATTATAGGGAATTGTTGGTCGGACAAGCACTCGCACTGAATATTTGTTCCGAAGCAAGTCAGAGATAGGATCAAACTGAGCACCGATCACCGCCATGCTATCTGCATCGCTATTCTGCGTTCAGGGAACGGTTAGAATGTTGAAAGCTTCAAAACCTTCAATCAGGTCCCAGATCTGATACTGGTAAGATCTCATTCGGAAATTCTTCACTGTAGAAATTCCCTGAACCTGATTAACTACCAATTCAGAATCTCCGAACACAATCAATTGCTTGATACCCATTTGTTTCGCTAGGCTTAGGCCTTGGACTAACCCTTCATATTCAACTTCATTATTTGAATAGGCGAATTGGAATCAGAAAGACCTCAACAACTTTTCCTTTTGTGAGGATATTAGACATACCCCTGCTCCAGCTCCAACTTTTCTCCTTGCTTCGTCAAAATACAATGTCCACAACTCATTTGCTTGGTTATCGTCGGATTCTTTGGCAACCTTCGGAAGAACTTGGTCTTCATCATAAATCACATATGTGCCCAATCCAATAGCATGATAATTCTCGAAAGGATCATTGTTTATGTGTTCGCTTAACATAGCATCTTCCTTATCATTTCGGTCTCCACTCACCCTCTCTTCCTCTAGCAGTTCAACACTATACATGTCCTACTTGGTGATAGAGGTATGTGCGGCCTCAAAATTGATCAGGGCCTCATCCACCACATGTTCGAAATGTAGAGCCTCCGATTCTATCTTCATTTTTGCGCCATGCTTGGTCCTAAGTATTAGATGTGACCAATCTAAAGACAAATATCTGCCCACCTTTGAAGTAAATTCTCAGGATAGACAGAGACTGAACATAGGAGGAACATCTATGATCACCGTATCTTGCGGGACCATGATACTTGGGCAGGAAAATAACGTTAATGGAAGCGCTTTGATGACACCCACGGTATCAACCTTATTTCCATCTAGTTGCATTACCCCTTTCTTCATAGGTTCGTAAATGAGCCCCAAGGCTTCGACTATCAGTTTTGGCATAATCATTGTACTAGCGCCATAATCAATCATAGCGTTATGTAATAGCTTTTCCCCTACGATGAGAGTCAAGAAGAAGGGTTGAGGTTTTGGCCTACCTCCGCTTTCTGCATGGGCTCCTTCACTTTGTCTGTAAGGGCCTTAGCTAGTGGCATTTGATAAACCACCTCTGTACTGGCAGACAACTCTATTGGTGCTGAGCGGATCTCTTGCTGAAGCGCCTTTTGTAGCATAGTCTTCTGTTCCGAGATAGCTAGAATGTCCCATAAAGACGCATTAGTGGATGATTTCTTTAATTGATCCACCACATTAAAAGGTGACGAGCTCAAAGATTTTTGCTCCTTTTCTTTTGTTATAATAATCTCCTTCCTTGGTTGAGAAGGCGAAGAGACGGTCGAAGCGCCGAGAATTTGATCTGACACGCCTTTGCATTCTGGGCTGTCCAAAAGTGAAACAACAGGCTCACCGGTGAATCTCCTCTTTGAGCATGTGTTATAGTCAGATTGCACCTGAAGCGTTTCGGTTACGGATGTGTCATTGGCAAACACCTTTTCCTCGTCTTCCATCCAGGAGAAGAGTGCATGATCAGGAGCAATATCAGACTCTTGCTCTAAAGACATTCCTTGCATTTGCACAGTAAGGACCGCATTCTCCATTGCCGAGGTACATAGGTATTCTTCATTTTCTATTGTAGTACCTTGACTACGTTGCTCTGCTACCTTCTGTTGTAAGTTTCCACATGGACAATTTCGGGGCATATGTGCATCATTGCAGGGAAAACACCATGGATTGATGTCATCAATAAGATTATTTTGTCCCGCGGTTAATTCTCTATTTGAGCTTGGCAACGCACTTGTGAGCGATGTAGGCACTGGGACCATTTGGTTGGTAGTCAGCATTGGTGGATTAGTGCGAGGCGCACTTTGATATTGATTTTGTTGATAAGTAGACCGCCCACCCTGATAGTTTTGATATGTGGGCCGTGGAAGAGTTGCTTGGTTCCGCTTGAGAGTTGTTATGTCATTTTCCATAGTTCACAACATCTCTTTGAGGTCGCCTATTTCATCCTTGGAAGAACCCAATGTAGAAGCCAAGCTTTCAGGAGTGGCCGCATATGAGTACATCGACTGGGGAGTTGCTGCCGCACTAGTCGATGCAACCTCTTGTGCTGAGTTTGATATTTCAGGAAATATCGGGATAATAGGTCAGGGAGGCAACTTTTCGCAATCTATCAAATGATTCTTAGCTTTGATAGGGGTAGCATAAGCATTTGGTAGAGTGGCTCCTCCCAAAGACTTAATCATCACAGAAATGTCAGGGTTAATGGACTTTAGATAAAATATGAATGCCAGTTCTGGAGTTGGGCGGATGGTCACAGGAATCCTCTATCAATTTGAGTGAAATTGGGCATTGAAATTTGTTAGAGCCTCCTGGGACGCTCATCTTATGACGGATAGCTGATAATATAACGAAGACCGATATCTGTCATTTGAGAATCTTTCATAGAATGGATCTCCGAGGTCATTCCAAGTGCGAATTGAATTTGGAGTCAGTGTTCGATACCAATCCAGAGCCTTGCCTTTGAAGGATGTAGCAAGGAGCCTCAGGGCTACATTCTGCAATGTAATACCGTGTACCAGACATACATCCACTACATCCTGCAAATATTCTACTGGCATTTTTGTGTTGTTTTTGGCAAATTTGGGAAGAGCTTTCAAGGCCGAAACTGGGATAGCGCCCCAAATAGCGGGTGCTACTGGAGCTACCAGGGGACTTCCAACATCCCATGCTACATAGTTTCTGTTCGCGGTCGGCAACATGGTGAGAGGAAAGGGCGGTGGGAATGGAACGGTTACTAGTTGATTTGTAGTCTGGACTGTCCCTAGCGGAGGTACTAGTAAACCTGGGTTATTTGCAGTCTGAGATCTAGTTACAGGCCGATGGCTCATACACCCCTCTATAAGGCAATTTCATTAGTTCAGGTCCCACCGGGCGTGCCAAAAAAATGACAAATTGTTGAAGCCAAAATTTGATGAGGTAACAGTGCCTTATGGGAAACTCAGTTCAAGGGGGACCCTTTTGCGCCAAACTGAGTGACCTCCAGATTTTAAAGAAACTGGCTTCTTCTATAATGTTGTTTTTTGGGAAAGGGAAAAGGAAACAAATATAATGAAGCAAAATCTAATCTAAGGCGATACACCAAAATTTGCTGATGGGCACGATAAATCATAGATTTAGGGGCCTAAATGGTGTTGTCACATTCCAAAATGTCGGAGACTTAAAACTATAGCATGAACAGTTCATTTATTGACATAAAATAGTATTGCATACATCCTTACTACTAAGAAGAGTCATTTAGACATGATTTAGATAAGCAAGTTTGTATTCAATATATAGAAGTCTTGTCAAATGAAATGCTTAAGACAATAAAAAGCACAGTTTACAGTTTAATCAAAACATAAAAAATAGAAAGGCTGAACAGTGGGCACAGTCTGAAAGTTTCTTGCGAATAAACACACAAAAGAGGCCTGGTATCTCTTGCTAAAACCAGTATCTTTTTTCTAAAATTTCTCTCTTTTTTTTTTTACTCATTGCTGAGAGAGTATATATAGCCGGGGAGACAATTCCCACCACTTTGAAGAGCTGTAACAGAAAAGATTTCCCAATCCCCTGCAATGATGCCAGAATCAAAAGATTCCCAAAACTGTTACAATGATAATGAGTTAGAACACAACATCTGGTCATCCAGTTGCAAGCGCGCCCTTCACAATGATGGCAGTGGTCCTAGCCAGACTTGAGGTGACAAGTGTCATCCACCACTTCAAATGACCCTGACGAGCGGCACCCAATAACGTAATCTCCCTTAGCCAGCCTATCGCCCGCTTCTTGGATCAGTTGTAAGGCATGTGGTAGCCTATCGCTGCCCGAACGAAAACTTCCCTCATTGCTATTGAGAGATTGCGAAGAAGCAACACGTGTCCAACGGGCTGAGGTCCTTGTTGCAGTGGAGAGAAAGCTGCATTAACCGGGTGCGAAAGACGCGTGGCATCATTTCGCAGCCCGCGGTTGTTCACCTCCCTGCTGTTTAAAAAATCTGTGAACGATTGCCACCTAGCAGAAGGTGGGGCCTGCCAAAAATAAAAGAAGGCCCGCAGAATCATTTCGCAGCCCGTGGCAGCTTATTTCATTTCCGCATGAAAAACTTGTGACACGCCGCCACGTAGCAAGATGGGGGTCCCTCTAACAATCTTTTAGAAGCGACGGCCTCCGCGATCTATTTTCGTGACCCGAAGAGACCACAAGGCAAAAAGAAATAAAAACCTCCGCAAGCGAGAAACGTGGACGCTCAACGCAGCTCCTCAAGACCTGAAAGGGAAGCCGCTACCTGAAGTTGCGAAGAAGAGATGCGCAAAAGGTAGAGATCAAAATTCAATGGAAAGCCGACTAAACTTGGCGACACACAGGCCGACGCACACACATTTACAAAAAAAACCGAAGGGAGCTGTTAGAATATTTAGTTTAACAATAGATAGAAAGGAAAAGAAAATAAGAACAAGAAGAAAGACAACTCTAGATCTAAATTCAACGAGAGATCTAAATATCTTGGTAAGTCCAATGAAAAATATTGGAATAGAGGCACAATTTCCCATTATAAAAGAAATTGTAAGGAGAAAAAGAAAAGGAAAAAGAGAGATTCTAATGATGAGTCTAAGAGTTATCCCAAGATCACGGTGATGATGTTTGTTGTAGTCTTAGCTACACACACATCAAAAAGTGCATGGATAATTAAATTTGATGCATATTTTCACATGAATTCATATTGGGGTTAGTTTAAAAAATATAAATAATATGATGGTGGGAAGAAATACTTTGGAGATGATTCTCTTGTGAATATTATTGGTTGTCGAAGAGTCCTAATTAAATTACTTGATGAATAAGAGATGAGGATTAGTGTATTGGATATCCATATTTTGACATGGAACCTACTTTATATAAGTAAATTGAATGACTTGACTATGTAAGTTATTTTTGAGAGTGGAGGGTGCAAGAGGTTGAGAGGAATTATGGTGCTCACTAAGGGTGTTCTAACAGACTCTCTATTTTAGCTAGATGCATACACAATTTAATGTGATTATTCTTCTATTCCTATAGTGAAGGAATCTATAAGATATTCGTGTTTACCATTAGATTCAACACCAAAGAGGAGTGTTTTATCCACTCTTTATGGTCATGTAAATTCTTGGTACCTAAGGGTGTGTTGCAACTTGATCATTGTTGCACCAAAAGATTGACCTGTTAATACCCGATACAACTACCAGAGTTAATGAATTCGTAGGAGGTGGTTAAGCCATGTGACAAACCCAAGCATTGTATTGAACAACATAAGGAGACCAAGGGCACACACCTTGCATTAATCCCCCCAGTGCAAGCGAGGGGTTTGAATTTGTGACCCAGGCTCTGATACCAATTATTGCAAAGACAGTTGTCATTGCACCAAAATATCAACTTGTTAATGCTTGATACAACTACCAGAGTTAATGAATACATGGGAGGCAGTTAAGCCATGTCACGAATGTAAGCGTTGCACTACACAACACAAGGAGACCAAGGGAAAACACCTTGCAACAATGGTGCTCATTCTTTTGAGACTAAGATCTTCGTAGAAAAAAATATATTATAGCAATAGAGGGTAGGTCATATGGGTTAGAAGAGTCTAAGTACCTTAAAAAATTCCTATTTATGGGATAAATGATTGTAATCTGTTAGTGTAGGTTTTCTAATATTATTTTTCCTACACATTATTAAGCATACTTAGGTTATATGATACATGGTTCATGTGAGGACATGTGGTGTAATCCATCAATTACATGTGTCACTCTCACCCACACTTGGGTGGTTGAGTCTCACACCCTCTTTTGGCCTTTTATGCCACCTCACAAAACCACTCTCTTGTCTCCTTCTAAGTAGGTTATGCCACCTATTTGGCATTTTCCAAGTAGGCATAACTCCCACCTAATTTGGTTATTTGGGAGTTATTACCCCTCTTAGAATTATATGCTCATATTATCCGATAGATTCAACACTCACCTCTCCCTCCTATGTAGTCTAGATAAGCTCATATCAACTCGGCCAATTCAAGGGAGTGTTGATGCATATTGTATCATTTTGAGTGTGATAATTGTTACCCAATTTTCACCTACGGGCTCAATCAGGCGGGGAAATCTATGTCTTCAAGTGTTCATGAAGGCCAAATGGAGGAACATTTACATCAAAGTTATATATTTTCTAACTTGTTTTCTTCTTGTGCAGCTGTAGGGGAAAATTATGTTTTAAATTCGGCACGTGGATTAAATGTGGCTCCCATAAGGGTTGAGCCCAACGTGCAGGTGTTCGGTTTTATTGGGAGGGTTTTCATCTTATGATTATGCCTTGCTTTTCCCCTTTCTTCTTTGTTTTCCTTGGGCCCTCTTCTTTTTGTTCTGTCAGAGGCGGAGTCAGAACCGAAACCGAACATTGGAACTTTTCTAAAGTTCCAGTTTCTGTTTTTGTTTTGGTTCCGTGCTTTTGTGTGTTTGTTTTCTTTTGACCTTGCATTTGACTGTGGGGTGGTTTTTCCCTTTGTTTCTTTTTCCTTGCCTTTTTCCCTGTTTTTGCTTTGTGTGTTGTCGGAGGAGGGGTCTGAACTAGAACCAAACTTGAACTTGTAAAAATTTCAGGGTCTTGTTTCTGTTCCGCTTCCGCCCCCGCTGGTTTTCGCTTGGGATCGGTTTTCGTTCTAATCCTGTTTGTGTTTTGTTGTCCTCTGGTCTTTGTTTTTTGTGTGCCTTGGGTTTTCTTTTCCTTCCTTGGACATTTTCTTTGTTTTGGCGGACCTAGGACGCGGATTGAAACCGAGCATTGAAACTTTTCCACAGTTCTAGTTCCTGTTTCTGTTCCGGTTCTAGTCCCAGTTCTACCCGTTCTTCTTTTCTTTGTTTTTTTGTTGCCAGTGATCGAGGGATGTTTCCTTCTCTTTGATCTTCTTTGTTTTTCTTTCTTCCTTTTTTATTTGTGTGTTGTCAGAGGCGGATCTGGAACTGTAACTGAACTTGAACTTGGAAAAGTTTCATGGTCTCGCTTCTGTTCTAACTCCGCCCTCGCTGTGTTTTGCCCGAGATCGATTTTGGTTCCAATCCCACTTTGATTTCTTTTGTTTGGGGGTTCTTTACTTTGGCGGAGCTGGAATCGAAATGTGGGATGAACTTGGAAATGTTGGTTAGTTTCAGTTTTAGTTTCCATTCCGATTCTGGCTCCGGTCCCGTTTCTTGTTTTGACCAGGTCAACGGTTGTCAGTGAAATAGGTAGGTGATCACAGTCATTCCTCACCAGCTCGCTGAATCAAGGCGCAGGGCCTTTAACTGTCGTGAGGAGTGCAAGATGCATACTAAATATTGGGTTACTGAGGTAGTCAAGGGAAGCACGTGCTTTAAATCGATGATGATGTTATAATCATGCAAAAAAGGTGCTCAATGCTTAATCATTAGGGCTGGCGATTGACCAAGTAAACCAAATGGAGGAAGGTCAAAACATCAGCAAGACTAGGGCTATCGATGAGACATCATGCCGAACGCTAGAACAGTCAGTGATAGAGTCTATCACCAAGAGGTCTCCCTGATGTCGGCGATAGATATGTCTTGCCAACAACTCTTGTCAGCAAGATAGGATCAGGGTCTCCGCGACCTGAACACTACAAGGCGGTCCAATGAGCAAGATTCCTAAGTGTATGATTGCCTGAGCTCAGTATGTTAGCCACGAGAATTAATGGCAGATGGGACATCTGCTGGCCAAGTGGATTGACATAAATGTTAAGGCTCGATTGTCTGACAGGGCATTTAAGGAAACTCTAGGAGTGGTGTCAAGGTCACCATTGTCGGCCATGAAACTTAATGGTGGATGAGACTCCTCTGGCTGAGTTAGAACTGACACAGGTGCCCATGCCTTCTAAGCATGCAATCGAATCTGGAAATGGGCTCGGGGTCAGGGACGAGGGTTGCGAATTAATGGTGGTAGTTGAACAGTCCTCCTATATTAAATGCCAGAGGGCGGTCCAATGGGCAGGCAACATGTGTCCCCTTCTGGTCCGATGCTTGTTGCTCCTTCTATTTCTATAAAGAAGGATTCCAAGGCCGGAAGAAGGAGGATTTCTTGGTTAAGAGATTGCTGGGAGAGTGTTATTCAGACTTTGTAACTCATTTTTTTATGAATACTATAGATTTTTAATACTGAGACTCCTTATTTTTCTCAATAGAAAGTCATTTCCTTCACCTATTTTCTTTGTTTTTTTTAGCATTGGTTGTGAATTGCATGATAAAATTCTGTGTAATCTTTTATTTTATCAGATTCCGTCAATACTGGATGCAAAGAATATTATGTCATAGTGCAGGTTTATGTTAGTGATCTCCATCTATTGCATTTATATATGTGAAAACACCATTGTTTTCCTTGTGTTTAAGCATTAGAACAGTCAGAACCTTACATAGAATCATTTTTGCAAACATAAATCTTTATGTTGTGAGATTGTTTAGCTTTATTGAGATTTTTTGTGAGTTTCAACAGCCTTGTAAATTTTTTATCTTTGGTGTACTGCCTATTAGTGATAGGTATTAAATTTCAAGCATATCCTTCTTACTCTTTTCCTTATCATTTTTAGTATTTTCAAGTTATCTTAAGGGGAACCAGCCCATAATCTGGAGGTCCACTTCATTCCCAAGTCACCCACAACCTTGAATTGTTCCCATGTGTCAATAGGTTGCTACAGTTCATAGCTGAGCAAGGGTGCAAACCTTATTTGACAACAATAATATCATCATTTTGTTATTGCACCATATTCCAACATTTCATCCTCTTGTTGCTCTCGTGTAGAAGGTTAATCTTAGTTTTGTAGGTGAGCCTGGGTGCTTGAGTTCATCAACTCTTACATGGTATCAGAGTGGGATCTGCAAGCTCCTTCTCGAATTTAGGAGAAATTCAGAATTAAGGTTTTGCTAGGAGCATTTTAAGCCAAAAAAAAACCATGCCATTGGGTCCAAAAGACCCAAAAACCCCCATTTTCATATATAATTTATCCAATTTGGACAAAATTGAATTTGGGGCAAAAAAAATTCCTTAAGTACCCATTACACGCATTTCGAGGTGAATTTTTTTCAAAAAATTCAAAAGAAATGATTTTTTTGATTTTCTTGCATTTTAAATAAAAATATATAAAAGTGTTTTTTTTTATGCAGGTTTAGTTTTTTTATATTTCAAAAATACATTTTTTCTTACTTTACAATTTTATTTTATTTTTTTATGAAAAAAAACAAAAAAATAAAATAAAATTCAAAGTACCTATGCAGTACCTAGGTACTTGCGTAGGGTACCTTTCGTACTAGGCCACATGCTTGATAAATGTTGCGTACCACATAGTTTGTGGGACTTGGGGAAGGTTCAACCCTCCAATTTTTATTTTTATTTTCATTATTACAATTTTTATTTAGAAATTAAAAAAAAACCTTTAAGAAAAGCTAACTTGCTCATTTGTATGAGATTCTACACGCTTGTACCTACCCTTTCGTATGTTGCATCAGTCTCGGCTTGCATGCAGGGAATTTGGCGCCTTTGACAAATTTAGTGTTAAATTTGGTGGTTTTTTAGCAGTTGAACAATTTTGGTAGGTTTGCTACATTTAGCAGAAATTTTGGAGGCTCCACCAATTTTGGCGAAGTTTTAAATTTAGCGAAGGTTGAATTTTTGAATTTTTGGCACTCCTCTCCATTGAGATTTTGCATTTTGCACGTGATCTTCAGAGGCCTCTAACTCAGTCATCTGGGCTCCGTTTTGTGAGCAATTTTTTTTTTTATTTAGGGTAGAATTTCGCAGGCTTCGTAGTGGTGGAATTAGTTTTGCTCAAGTGATCCCATTTTTTTCACAAAATCAGTTTTTTCATCAGATCTAAAGGACAATCCTTATTTTTTGAACTTCAAATAGTTGTAACTTTCGCGTACGACGTCAGATTGAGTATTTGGGTCCATTTTGGAACCTTGTAAAAATCTAGAAAAGAACTCTAGCATTGTAAATGCACTGATTTATAAAGTGCTAAATCATTTTTTGTTGGGGGGGATTCTTGATTGAGTGAAAAAGGGGGGTATCTCTATGTATTTTCCTTCTTGCATTTTCTCACATTGTCACAACAATCTAAAATGGATAAAGTGGTTCCTCTACTCACACCATACAATTACTTTGAGTGGAAAAATGAAATGGAACTTCACTTAAGAAAGTTAAAATTGTATAGAATAACAATGGGTATTGATAAGGAACCTACCAAAGATGAAGAAAATCCTAAATGGTTTAACAAGTGTGATGAAGCTTTTGGCACCTTTTGCATGGTTGTGTCTCCTAATCTACACTTTCATATTATGTCTACAAAATTACCAAATGAAGTGTGGAATACTTTGAATACTCTCTTTGGTAAACATGATGATTTGAGAGCACATTCATTGGAGAACGGGCTCATAGGATTGAGCCCATGCAATTTTGACATCATTCAGGATTTCTTTACTAAATTGAATGCCATAAGATTTCAGTTGGAGCAATGTGGAGTTAAAAAGGATGACTCATAGTTGATTTTGAGTATTCTTTCAAAACTTGGTTTTGATTATGCAGTGTTTGTTTCTACATTTCATGCAATGAAAAGAGCCTTAGGAAAAGGATTTACTATGCCTTCTCTAGGTGAGTTCGCAGCTGATCTCACAAAGGAGCAAGATAAATTGATTCAAATGGGCATCATTAAATCTTCCAAGTCTCAAGCCCTGATTGCAAAACAAGGCACTAATAAGAAAATAAGAAACAAAAGAACCAAGGAGATAGAAAGAAAGATTCAAATCAATCTTCATCTACTTCTAAAGTAGACTCTAAATTCTCTTCAAAAGAGGATTCATCTAAGAAGGAGAAGCCCACTTGTGCATATTGCAAGAGGAGTGGACATGAAGAACATTCTTGTTACAAGAAGGATATTGATGAACCATATTGATGAACTAAAACATCTTCTTGAGAAGAACAAAACCAGTTTTCCTTCTTGAATGGTTGATTCAGCTTCTTCCTCTAATTCCAAAAATTCAAAACATTTAGAATATGATAAGGAAAAAGACCATACTACAAGGGTAGGTGAATCAAAAGGTAAAGCTCTTTATGCTTCTATAGGTCTTGGATCAGGGAGATGGCTCCTAGATTATGGAGCTTCTCATCATATGGCTTCTACACAGTCTATGTTCTCTTCTTTTGAGCCTTGTGTTATGCCATGCATTCTTATGGGAAAAAATACATAAATGGATGTAATTGGGAAAGAATCTGTTGATATTGGGGATGACACTTTCAATAATTTTTTGTTTGTACCTCATCTTTCAAACAATCTTCTTTCCATCTATCAGATCACTCATGGTGGAATAGGGAAGACTGTGGAATTCACGCCTGATTTAGTTATCATCAGAGACTTGGAGAGCAAAGAGATAATTACTACTGGGATAGTTGATCATGCATCTTGGTTATACACCTTTTCAGACTTTGCACCTGATGATGGTTTTGATCCTTTGGTTGTTGATCACACTCCTAGTGTGAACTTTGATTTTGAGCAAAACTTTGGTTATTTGAACTTGGGTATTCTCACAGGTGATCCAGTTCTCGAGCCTTGTATTCCTTCTCCTCCATCTACTATTGCTTCTGAGGATACTGGTGGTGCTACATTCATGGCTACTTGTGATTTAGTGCAGCAAGATACACATCATCTTCCAAATATAGCTACTTCGAATGACTACTTGACAGGCATTGTAGGTTTGTTTATGGAGTCTCATATTTCATACTTGGAAGACACTATTAATGACATCCATCTTCTCTTTGATGAAGTTGATTCTTCTTCAGTTGTTGTGGAGGAACCTTTGGATCTTCTTGTTCATTCTCCACATGATCATTCATCATAGTTTGAAATGATTGTGGATACATTTGAGCAACATTCGGGAGAGGCATCTTTGTCTTCAGAGGAGATATTAGAGTCTTTTGATCTTGTTCTAAATACATCTCTACTATGTTTTGGATTTTCATCTTCATTAGCGTGGCCTAGAACACTTGATTTGATGGTGGAAAATTTTGACATCGACATGGAGATAGATGAGCAGTTCTCATAGGCTTCTTACATTTTGAGCTTTCATCCCTTATATTCCTTTTAGGAATGGGAAGACATTCTTCATGCACCTTTGGTTTTATTTCTTCCTAAGGGGGGAACATTATTCGATGATCGTGGACCATCTTCTACATCCAACTTCAAGCATCAACCATTGGTACCGTTGACTACTTGAGGGAAGGCTACATAGTCTTTCTTATCCTTTCTATTTTGGAGGGGACTTCTTCCTTGCATGGGATTATTTCTTGTATTGGGAAACTTGTTTTATTTTCTCTCTTTTGGGGAGGAGTTTTTTCCCACTGGGTTTTCTCCTTTTCTCCGATTATGAGAGATTATTTTGTACATGGGTACCTAATATGGCCTAGTAGCCAGGACCCATCCTTGTGTATTTTCACCCATCTAAGCTATGCTTAAGGGGGGGTGTTAGTGTAGGTTTTTTAATATTCATTTTTCCTACACATTATTAAGCATACTTAGGTTATATGATACATGGTTCATGTGAGGACACTTGGCATAATCCATTGGTTACATGTGTCACTCTCACCCACACTTGGGTGGTTGAGTCTCACACCCTCTTTTGGCCTTTTATGTCACCTCACAAAACCACTCTCTTGTCTCCTTTTGAGTAGGTTATGCCACCTATTTGGCATTTTCCAAGTAGGCATAACTCCCACCTAATTTGGTTATTTGAGAGTTATTACCCCTCTTGGAATTATATGCTCATATTATGCTATATATTCATCACTCACCTCTCCCTCCTATCTAGTATAGATGAGATCATATTAGCTTGGTCAGTTCAAGGGAGTGTTGAAGCTTATTGTATCATTTTGAGTGTGATAATATCATCATTCTGTTATTGCACCATATTTCAGCATTTCATCCTCTTGTTGCTCTCGTGTAGAAGTTTAATCTTAGTTTTGTAGGTGATCCTGGGTGCTCTAGTTCATAAAAAACTCTTAATTATAATATTGAGTTTTATTTTTTTATGAATATTATGTTTATGAAAAGCAAAACATATTTAATTTAAATTGTAGTTATCATAAATATTCTGAGGTATTAGACTTGATACATTTTGGTGTTTTTGGTTTCGTTAAATTTGATTTCAATATCTATTTACTATGTTTCTTTCATTGATGACTATAGTATAAGGACATCGATATATTTCCTTAGGGGTAAATATAAAGTTTTTAGAAGGTTTAAAAAGTTTAAGACTATTATAGAGAATCATATTGGTAACACGATTAATATTCTTAAGATTAACAATGGTGATGAGTTCTATTCAACAAGTTTTGTTAGGCTCTATAAGGATCCACAAATATAAATACATAACACAACTCCATACACCACTCATCATAGTGGAGTTTAAAAAATTTGAAAAGGACCTAGATGCAGAGCATTGTGAGTATGCTTAGTCCAGTTTGATTGGAATAAAGGTTTTGGGTATAAGCAATTACTACAATTTATTATCAAATTTTGTTGATAATATAATTATGAAGGTGTGGTTGGCCAACAATACTTTGCTAAAACATCTTAGAGTTTTTTGTTCATATGCTCATATACCTAGGGATAAGAGGTCAAATTTAGAGAGAAAAATTATATAATTTATCTTTTAGTAGTTATGATATTGGTGTAAAAGGGTAAAATATTTGGGATCCTATGGTTGAGAGAGTTTTGCATAATAAAAATGTTATTTTTAGATAAGTTATACTTTATTCTACTATATTAAAACTAGAAATGGATGAAAAGAAAGATGGAATGCAACTACCCTTAAAGACTAGTAAAGTTGAACAAGAAGCCAATGAAGGATTTGAAAAGGAAAGGTTAGATAGTCTACAGTGTTTTGAAGAGGATGTAGAACCTCCACCTCAACTCTTGAGGAGGTCCACTCAACACAAACAACAAGAAGATAGGTATAATCCTCTTGATTGAAGATGCATTTTTTCTTTGATTACTAACACTAACAAGCCTAAGACTATAAAGGAGGTTATGGTTATGAATGATGCAAAGTCTTGGAAAGTGGCCATGAAAGAAGAGAGGCTTGTATTGAAGAAAATGACACATGGGACCTAGTTCCTTTTCCTGATGGATGTAAACCTATCATATGAAAGTAAGTGTTCAAAAATAAAATTAGTTCAAATAGTAGTGTTGAGAAGTACAAGATGAGATTAGTCAAGTCAATGGTTATTTCTAGGTTGAGGGAATTGATAATGGTGAGATTTTATCTTTAGTTTCTAAGTTGATATGCATTTATTTTTTATTATCTATTGCAACAAAGTCTGATCTTGAGGTTGAGTAGATGGATGTGAAGACAATTTTCTTCATGGTGACTTAGAGGAAGGAATTTATATGTCACAACTAGAGTACTACATTGAAAAAGGTAAAAAAAATTGTTTGTAGGTTAAATAAATATTTGTATGGTTTTAAGTAATTTCCTAGGTTGTGGTACCAAAATTTTGATACATTTATGTTGGGATTGAGGTTCAACTTAGATAATTGTATCTATTAGAATATCGATGGTGGTCACTTCCTTATTATAAAATTATATGCTGATGATATGTTATTTTTGGGAATGGGAATAACACAATTTGTATTTTGAAGTCTTAGCTTCAACATATTTTGAGATGGACTTAGGGAAAGCTAGGATTATCTTGGGGACGAATATCAGTAAAGATGGAGTTAAAAAAAAATTGGTTGGGCTAGAGTAGGCTAGAGTAAGAAAGTGAATTTAGTGTTGGGGATATTTAGCAAGTCAACTTGAAGATTTTTGTGTGTTTCTATTTCTATGGAACTAAGTTATTAATTGAATAATGTATAAATTCTCCTAGTGAAATGGAGGATATGGATAGAGTAGCTTATGCTAGTGTTGTTTGAAGCTTAATGTATACTATGATTTGTACAAGACTAGGCATTGCCCAAGAAGTGTGAGTTCTTAGCTATTTTCATGGATAATATTGGACAAGGACATTGAGATATAGTGAAGATGATCTTTATGCATTTTTTGGGTACCTCTAAGCACTTCAATTTTATCATAGTAAATATCTAGGGGATCAAGAACCAATGACTATTCATGGATTTTGATTGGGATAGGGAGATTGACAATAAGAGATCCACTAGTGGATGTGTTTTTACCATGTTGGGTGGTGCTATTAGTTGGATGAGTAAGCAAAAATATATGGTCACTTTGTCCACTAAAAAATAGTGAACATGACAACTACTTATGCATGTAAAGAAGTCATCTATCTTAAGCGATTGGGTTCATACGTGGGGATGAGTCCAGGAACTATTACAAATCTATTTGATAGTTATAGTGCCATATGCTTGGAAAAGAACCAAACCCTTCATGTGAGGAAAGAATATATTGGCACCCAATAGAATTTTGTGACAAGGTAGAGGATGGGTGGGTGATTCTAGAGAAATTTCACACTTTGTAGAATGTTATATATGCATTGATGAAGTTGGTGAGCACAAAAAAATTTTGGTGCTATGAGTTTGTGGGCTTCTTGACCCCTAAAAATTAGTTTGAAATTTTTATTACTCCACTTTCTCTTAGAAAAGGTGTTCAATAAGTGAAATAATTTTAAGAGAGGTGTCTCAACCTTGCTCCTAATGTTGAGTATATGAAGAATACATTTTTTGGACTTTAAAACACAAAAACTCAATTTATGGGCTATAGACTCTAATTGTGGGAAAAGTATATATTTTTAGGTTGTTTAATATTGCTTATAGGGAAGCTTGTTTCATAGATATTTTTTAGCTATATAATTTAAAATAAGGGCTTCAACGACCTCCCTGATCAAAAGTTATGGCATTTGAAAGTTTGGCCTCTTACATTAGAAATGTAAAAATATATTAGATATATAAAAAGATATAAGAGGGAGTTACATTTGTTGACCAATTTATGATGCATGTTACAACACATCATAAGACATCTTTGCATGGGGATAATGAATCCAACATGGAACACCTAATTTGGTGAATGGTTTATGACATGCTTATGATAGGTGGAAGGAATATAGATTTTTAAGCTTGTGAACTCATCTTGGGATTTGAGAGTTAGTTTTTTAGCTATATATTTGGATGCCACTTTTTTGGATAGTTTTAGCCCATGCTTTTGTAATTACCATTTGATGGTTTCATGCACCACTTCTCTTATTTATAGTGTGCTTGAGATGAAAGTATTGAGCGGTGAGTTTGTAGGTATTGTTATGCTATCATAATTACTCTAGATATCTAGTTGGTGATACACTTGTAAAGGCTTTCTCTACAGGCCTATTGTAACTATGTTTAGATTATTGAATAATACATTGGGCTATTTTTGAGTGTGAATTTTTCTTGAAATGGATTTTCCCACATACACCTATATTGTGGTATAGTATTTTGGTTTATATTTTATGTGTTTTTTTTTGTGTAATTGTAAAGATCTAAAGTTTGCACAATACTCTCCTCTTCAATTAGTTTGGGAAGCATTTTATGCATACCTTGATTCTTTTCAAACACAACCTAGACATTTTCATTTGTTGTATGATTCCTACAACCTTGCATAGATATCAATAAATATGATGAATTTTCTATCTTTGGAGCATAGATTATTGAGAGTCATGTACAAACTATGAGAATTGAAAGGCCTATGACATAGGTTATGATGAGAGTTCACTAACTATGATAAAATAGAAACTTTATTGATCCTCCAAGGACGTCAAAAATTATGATAATGAAATTTGATTCTTCCATCATTTGTATACTACTCAATTCTCACATTAAAACACCCCTTGTTGCTCTATACATCCAAAAACATCCATCTCTATTTTTACTATTATCATTTATCTTATGTACAAATTCTATCCATAAAAAAATCAAGCAAGAAAAACTTACATCAAGCAAGCAATAGAGCATAGATATATATTAAGAAAATTCCCTTGATGATCCCATCATGAGCATGCCAACATCATTGAAAAAAAATGAAATTGACAATAGCTTCACATTAAACAACTTTCCTTCATTTGTGAAAATTTGAAAGTTATAGGAACCATGATTAAATGCATATAAATAAAAATAAGAATTTACATTTGCAAATAATATAAAAGGAACACAAAATATATTATGCAGGAATTCAATTGATTATATTATTTGTTGGCCTTTATAAAATGCCTTCAACCCTTTAACTTCCACAACCTACTTTTCTATAAGAACCTAAGTATTAACTACCCAATGTATATTACTAATAATAATAAATAACTTTTGGATCATTAACATCTAGAAAACCCCCTTGATTCAAAAGAGAAACAAACATCAACAACGTTGAATCAAACAACAATAAGCCCAAGATGATCTAGAGCATCGATAGCTTTCAACTCTAAAAACTTAGTCTCCTATCTTCTAGTATTGATGAAATAGTGTTGACACATATACACATCCTCTTAAAGCCTAAATTTCACTTGCCATTCCTATAAGGGAAACCCTTGCTAATCTTGTAGATCTAATGCCCTATTTCATTGCCTCTCATAGTTTGAAGATCCTTTGCCTCTTCTTGACACTACTTGATATGGTCATGCTAAAATTCCTCTATAGCATGCCTTTGATTATATATATCACATGAAAATGAACAACATTAAAATTTTCCTTCTTCATTGTCTTGGCTACCAAAACTTCTTATTGTGTTGGTTACCAAAGTCATTCCTCCTTTGTTATCTTAGCTAGCAAAACTTCTCATTATCATGGTTACCGAATCCCAAATACAATGATAATTTTCATGGTGATTCCTTGTATATGCAACTCTTAGAAGCATCCTTAATTAATAGCCAACTCTTTGAGCTCACATACACATCAATTGACCCCAATTTACCTCTACTTCTATTGAATAAATAACACGTCAAAGTATAAAACCACTCATTAATTGATCATGAAGATCTCGTTTCTCCTATTGACATAAATATAATAACATAACTCTACTAAATCAATACTTCAAAAAAAACCAAAATTGAACCCAACATACCAAATTTTAAAAAACAAACAAAATTCATCAAGCACATTCGATACACCAAAAATGTGTATAGGCTGTCTCACAAAAACTAAAATAAAATCTGTACTGAAAAATGAGACGTCGATATTATATCTTTGCTGCACCCATCGAGGTCCGGACTGCTGAAGAAAGAAAAGATCGCTCAAATTGTACGGGATGCTACTCCAAAGTGTTTGGAATGGAAGTCAACTAATTTTTTTCTTTTTCTTAAAATGTTTATTTGTAAAGAAACACAACCTCATGAATTATAATATAAATGACCTCTTTGGGATCCATTTCACAATTCACAAGCTAAAGGAAACATTTATCTCGCTATAATAAAATATGTTTTTTTATCTTGACAAACCAAATAATTAAATTGTAGACCCTAAGATTACTTATCTTTTATTTCTAATGGTTTAAAAATGGTTTAAAAATTCTATTAGAAACATGAGTAAGTCTTTGCTTATCAATCCCATGCATTATTATGAATGGTGGTGTCACAATTTTTTTTTATCAAAACTATAATATTAATTGTTCTTAGGGTGTTAGTAGTACAATTCATAATTAACAAAATTCATAGTTATTTCCTAAGTCTTTGTATGATTGTCATAGGGCTTTACTCATATTTTTCCCTTTCTTGAAAAATGAAAGAAAATTCTTGTAGAATAAAAGAGACTAAAAATGAGGTATTGAGAAGCCCTTAGTGAATTTAGGGCATCACACATCTTTTTCAAATTAGAAAAAGAGTACAAATATGGCTCAAACAAGAAAATAAAATACAAATTTAACAAAGTAGAGATTGCAAGGAGTGCAAGTATATCATCAACAACTAACAAAATATGCTTAAAGGGAACAAAACAACTAGTGTCTACCATGAACCATGATCACAAAATTGAATATAAAAATAGAGACTCAATCAAATCCCATTTTTCTTCCCTTTAGTAGCTTCATCAAACCCAAAATCTATTTCTCAATAATTCTCACACTATAATCTACAAATTATTTAACCCATTGTAGATGACCACTCCTTAAACCTCTAATAGAGGTAGGGGTATAATTGGAACAAATATTATCATCCTTCTCGATAAAAGAGTTAGTTCAACCACTCATTGAGACAATATTACTATCCAAAGAATCTTCCCCATAATCATGCATATGTATTACCAATCCACCACTATCATATATTGAATGTCATCCTTATAAGTGCCAATAGTCCAATTACAAATAATAGTAGAAGGGGGAGTGTTGCAAGTATGAAGGTGTTATTGATGCCAACAAGCTGGTGTTGTCATTGATTTCAACTATGTGTTGGGGAAGGTTGTTGAGGATATTGAGAAAATCGTGAATAAGAGGGAAACAAGTTGTTGCAAGTTTTGCATGTATAGTTGAGATATTGAGGAAGTGTTGTGAGTAAATGGAGATATATTTATGTTGTAGTGTTTAGAAATGTGTTGGAATAGTGTAATGCATTGAGATGGTGTCTCTGGGACTTGATTTCCAAGTGCTTTTGAGAAAAAATTGATAAACAAAGAAAATAGTGTTGTGCAAGTGTTTAGAACATTCTTCGGGATGTGCTCCACATTTCTTCTATGTTAATTTTATGCATGTGTGGATCTGATATGTTGTTCAAAGTTGTCATTAATTATTATATCTTGAATTTGGGTTTCTGGATCACTGTGCAGAGTGAGGTGTGTTCACCAATGTGTGAACTAGGTTAAACTAGTGTTGTTTACAGTGGTTTGAGAGAAATGTATTTGCTCCACACTTCTCCACAGTTTGGTTTAATATTGTGTAGATCTTTGAAGTTGCTTACAATGTTTGCATCTTTCAGTATTCAAGGTTACATTTGAGTTGGTGTAGTACAGTGTGTGTTTCATGCATCAATATGCATATAAGGTTAACTAGATTTTCTAGGTTGAAGTATTTTTATGATGTGAGTTTTGATAGATTATTTGTTGGATCTCAAGTGGTTCGTGGATTTTTCTAGATTGTGTAAAAGATATTTTTTTGGCCTGTGTGTCATCTTGATTAAATGGGAAGCATGTACTTAATAGTCTTATGGTGTTTAGCATGGGTAATGACTGACCTAGTGTTAACACTACATGTAGAGCCTTTCAAAGTTTTTGGAAGCGTGTTGAGGTGTGTTAGGATAAATTTGGGTCCTAATTAAGGATTTGTATGGTCCACCTTCATTCCTATCCACCGCGAAAATGTTTAGGTGCTGACCTAATTTGAAATTTTAAATGTAAATGTTGTGTTTCCAAACTTAGAAAAGGTTTTCAAGGTTGAGGATGGTATAAATAAGAGTGATGTTGTTGGAAGATCTCAAGATAGATGCCAGATAGATGTGAGTGGTGAATGTGATGTGAATTACAAAAGTATAGATATGAATTTGAGCAGAGTAGTGCGAACTTCACATTGTTGGATTCCTGAATGCAGTGAGCTGAAGGTGTTCACTATCTTTCAATCAAGGTTGCAGAAGTGTTGGAAAAATTGTGGTGGATTCCCTATTGCATTAAGAATTTGTTCTTTGTGTAACATTTCTACTCTATCTTCTTTTTCATTATGTGGTAGTGAGCCTTGGCTGTGAGCCCTATTAGACGTGTCCTATTCTGGCAGTGAGCCTTTGTACCAATTTTGCAATTACTTATATTGTGAGCTAATCCTCACCATGGTTTTTCCTTCATTGGTTTTTCCATGTAAATATACTATTCTCTTGTGTATGGTGTTGGTTGTTTTAGTTTCTATTATCTATTTTTCATGTTTAAACATTATAATAGATTAAGTGTTTAATGAATACATGTCGATCTAACTACTATTGAGGGTTTTGATGTTTTGATTTGGTACAACTGATTCACCCCCACTCGTAGTTGTCTTGTTCATTTAACTATTGGCATCAAAGCAAGGTTCCTTAGAAGAGCTTAACCGCTTGAGGTAGATCTAGGATGGTGAACAAGTTAGATTGCCCTAGATTTTATGACATAGATGATGCATTCTGGAACATAAAGATGGAAGGATATTTGGAATCTCATGGGTATGAGATTGAAAAGGAAATAAAGACTCAATATACTGCACCTTCGAATGGTCCAAGCACAAGTGATGATATCAAGGAACATGAGGTAAATGCTAAGGCAAGGTTTATTATTGTGAATAGTCTTTCAAATTTGGTAAAATTTATGAATCTTAAGACTGCTAAAGAAGTTTGGGATAAGCTTGAAAGCATTTATGAAGGAGATGACAGGGTTAAACAAGCAAAGTTGCAAAATTTGAAGGCATAATTTGAGACCCTGCAAATGTCTGAAGATGAAACAATTATAATCTACATGCAGAGGGTTGATGAACTGGCAAGTGCTAAGAGAGGTCTTGGTGCACAAGTCAAAGAACCTAGGGTGGTAAAGAAAGTTCTCAGATCTCTTCCTGATTCTTATAGTGAAAATGTGTCTGCTATTGAGGAAGTTGCAAATTTTAATACTTATTCTAGAGATCAATTGCTTGGTACACAAACTTCATTTGAAATGAGAAAACCTAGTTTGAAAAATGGTACAAAAGTGGGAACTACTTTCAAGGATGGTGTGATTGTAATCATAGTAACAACTAAATACACCATATCCATATGAATTTAAGCTATATTTAACTAACTAAGCTACAATCCCAATGAGATGTTTGAAATCTTCAAAAGTAAGTAACCATTAAACTAAGCATGAAATAATCCATGAAAGCATAAAAGAAACCTAATCTAGAACTCCAAACCTTATCCCACTGGGGATTGGTGTCGTATTGATATGGAATGACGACCCTTTCCCAATCCCTTGGATAATACAAGTGTTTAATCAAACTCCATTGATGAAAGCTTAAAATAAAATGGATGAAACTATGCTAAGGATAGATGAAAAAGATGAAAAAACTAGTAATGGATGCAAATATGAATAAAGATAGTATTCAAATGGAAAACATAACTTTTCTTTGATGGAAGTGGATCCATTTCTCTCCAAAATGTGAGGTATTTATAAGCGAAAATGGAGAATCAAGGGTCAAGATCAAATGGATCAATCAATGGTCAATATGGAATCAAGGGTGAATACATGGATCAAGGATTCTCATCAATGGATGAGAATCAAAGATCACATGGATCAAAGAATCAAACAATGACTCACAATTATTCTAACAAACACACTTTCAAAATTGTTAGAAAGTTTGTTAGGAAAGAATATTCCCTTTTTGGAGCCAAATAGAAGAACATTTCTTTGGAATATTCCCTATGCAAGTTGATGGGTGAGGAAAGTTAGTAATTAGTTAATTAAAACTAAGTTTTAATTGTGCAAGTTGAGGAATATTAGGATGCTCATTAAATAATTAATTTATTTAATGGAAAGGAGAAGTGACATTTAATTAAATAGGAGATAATGGAAGGGTTTAAATTAAATAATTTGTATTATTCAATTAAACTAGATGAAATGTTAATGTGAAAGGGGGGAATTAACCTAATAACATTAATTAGATTAATAGATGAAAATGATGCATTTAGTTAAATAACTATGCTTATTTAATTAAACAAGGACGAAACGATGTTAGTAATTGGATTTAAGTGTGTAATATCATTCAAGACAATTTTAAGTGTCTACATTTTTCCCCTCTTTGAAGTGAGGTGCATGTTACATTGGTTCAAAGATTGATGCTTTTTGGATTAATGTTGTTGCTTAGATCAAAAAATTCTGATTTTTTCGAATGCCCCACTATTTCCCCAACGAAAGGAATTATGCTGGTACCCTGCCCCCTCGAGAGATCAAGTGGAAATTTTAATTTTTGGGTCAATATTGTGACAAATATTGAACATAGGTTAAGCTCAAAGAAGAAAGATGCATCTTTAGAAAGATCAGATATTTGATGTAGACAAAGTTTATGATGTATAGACAATTAGTAGCCATGGGTAGCCTCATGTATATTTTTATATATCACACAAATTCGATACCTAGATAGAACTGTTAATAAAGATAGAAGAATAAGAAGAATAAGATGGATAGAAGTAGAAGAATGAGATGGACATTGATTAAGCATTATTTTGAGATTGATTCAAGAGTCCAACAAGCCTATGATCATCTGAGACTTTATTAGATATGGTGATGAGAAAGATGTTATGCTCATTTAAGGGATTTAGATGATTCATCATTCCTTATTTTTGATATAACACATAGACATGATGCATCAAGATATTGGTATCCAAGATGGATTTGTATCTAGTGTGATGGAATTTGACTCTGCAAACATATAGGATAATCCTTGTTCACGCCTTGACATACAGAAAACTCATTGGAATGTGGTTTAGAAGTTTAGAATATTTTGGACAAAAGCATATGCAATAGTCAAAAATCTATTCAAAACGACCTCCCTACACACAACTAAGCAAGTATTTGCCAAGATTATTTTACAAGAACATCCCACAAGCACAACAAAAAAAGATAATGATCAACGCCCCATTCCTTTCTCTCTAAATTGTTTTGATAGACATCATCGAGAGGTCCTTGGAATTGGTCAACAAGATAAATCATAAGACAAGATTAAAACACACAATCAATGTTATCTATATCTCTTGCCAAAGGATGTGTATTCTTTAGGAAAAATATCCAAAGTGATTGCCAAAGATAATGCCCATTGTAGGAAGGATGCATCCTAGGACATGTTAGTGGATTGTGGTAGGTTGATTGGTTTTTCAAAGGATGTTGTTATAAGGTTTGATTGACATGTTTGATAATGATCAATAGTTTGATTTTGTGTTGTGTCTAAAGGTTCTACTTTTGTTGATTGTTGTACTTATTTTCTGTTTGTGTTACCAAAGGGTGAGGGTGATGATTGATTTATTATGGGTGGAAGTTTATTTTGAGTGAAAGCAAAATGGGATGGGTGGGTTTGGATTTTTTCAAATATTTTAATGTTTTTGGTATTTTTGCAATGTTTGGAGGCTGTTTGTGGTCTTTTGAATGTTTATGTGAATGTTTTTGGGCTTTTCGATATTTTGAGGTTGTTTAGGATTTTTCTAAGTTTTCAAATGTTTTTGAGTTTTGACCAAGACCTAAAAGGGACTGACCTAGGGCCTCGAGGGCTTATTAAAGATTAGCCTTGCCTACATTATACACACAGAGACCACGTAGTTTGACTGACTTTGACCTATTATTGATGAGATATGAACACTTGATGGATTGTTAATTTATTATGAAAGACTCCTAAAGGACTGACCTAGGGTGTCTCAGGGGCACATCAATGATGGCCTTGCCTACATTCAAGCTCAGAGACAATGTAGTTCAACAAGGTAATGTTTTTGATTTTTTTTGATGTTTTGACTTGTTTAGGGATTTTGATGTGTTTTGGATGTTTTGGATTTTGAATTTACAAATTTTTCAATGTTTTTGGATTTTAGTTGTACAAGATTTTGATGTTTTTGATTTTTTTGATTTTGCAAGTGTTTTTTAGATTTTGATAATTTTATGAATATTTGGATTTTTAATGAGATTTTGAGATAAACACTACCTAGATCACAATGTCGATGTCACGTTGTGAGATATAAGACATGGATCAAGAGTTATTCGAAAACAAGAGTGCAATAACTTTCCCCTAGTGTCTAGCAATGTTTCATAGTGCTATGGAAAAACCAAGATAGGTAATGTATATGTGAAGAGTTCAATAGAGCTTTATCATGCAAGATATGGGCTATGGGACTTCATGAGATAAAATGGTAAAGAGCATGTCAAAATCTTGCCATGATTAGAGTCAAAGTATATGCCGAATCTTTGTCAAGATCAAGATAAACTAGAATATTTGGATAAAGTTGGATTGGATGGATGGAGGGATTATTGGGTTTATCATGACAAGGATGAGATGCTTTTATTTGAGAAGGATCATACAAACGCTCAATTCTACTTATGACGCCTATTTGCCAAATTTTCATCATAGTACATGCCCAAAGTACCACTGTAGTGGTTTTTACTAGAGGATGATTTTTATTTTTACTATTTTTACTATTTTCTTGATTTTTTTATTTTTTTGATTTTCTAAATTTTTTTACCCTCATGTTGAACCACCTAGTGGTACTGATGTAGAGGCCACTATTATAATGTGCCAATAGTATCTTGCTTGAAGAAGTTGCTTTATAAGACACAAGCACTTGAATACAACTTTTGAGAACATTGATCTATCTTGTGGATACCAAAATCAACCTTGTCTATGTGCGCACATCGTGATAGAGTGCCTTCAAAATCCTTATGATGAAGAGTAGCTACCAACACATATTCAATGTGAGGATTGGATGTAATGAATGGAGTGTATGGTGAAATGCATGGAGGAATATGAGATGTATGGGTCGATGGTTTGGAACCTTTGACTCTCCAAACTTGGGAAGATGAGAAATGATGGGTGGGAATAGAGGTTTTTGTGGAATTAGGACCAACCACTGGATATACTTTATTCCTTGTTTGAGAAGCCTGCTTTTGTATTTGATGGCACTTTTGATGGATACATTTCCCTTTTGTACTTTTCCCCATATTTTATTTGACTAATGGAGTATCATTGGGATGATTTTCTTTTGAATTCTTTGGTATCCATTTGTATTTGATTTGTCCTTTTTGCTTTGCTGCTTTATTTTCTTTGACAATCTTATCCTTGCTTTGATAGGGATCTTTATTTTTATGTTGGTCCCAATTTGTGTATGAGGTGATGGGTGGATGATGATTCATGATACAACTAGTTCTAGTGTTGACAGTATTTTCATCATAAAGATCCTTCGTGCCCCCTATGTTGATGTTTGCATTAGACAAGATTTCCCCTGATTTGTGAAGGTAATATCAATACTTAATCCTTTGCCTTGATAATATATCCTTTGATCAATAGCCATTGAATATGACTTGTCGTGAATACATGATATTGCTATGGGTTCCTGTTGTTTAGGAATATGAATTGTTTGCTCTAATTCTAGGACATCTTTATCTGTTATCACAACTTCCAAAGATGTTGGTGCTAATTTAGAAGATGTTGATGATGCACAATCACTATAAGAATCAAGAATATCGACTGTTGCTTTCTCTTGTGTAGGATTATCAAGAGTGGGAGACTCTTGTTTTGGATGAAGAACGTCTATATGTCCATGAGAAAGAAACATCTCAAGGGTGATATCGGGGATTTATTTGGAGTATAAGATGGTTTGGAAGATGTCCCTTAGCTCTTGATGAAACTCTAAGGATAGGGGTTCTTGATCCTGACTTGATTCATAGTAACTTTCGTTATCCTCAAAAGCATCCTCTTGACATGATCCTTGGGTGGATGATACATCATGGGTAAAAGACTCTTCACAAAATTTTATAGGTATGGGTGCAATAAGGGATATTTCTTGCTCCTTTGGAGCTTCTTCAGTATGTCCAATTATTGAGTCATATGTGGGATAGATACCACAATTTGATATATATTTAATGCCATTATGGTAGGAAATACCGCTAGACACTATTGATTGGTTTAGACATTGTTTCAAAATAGTATCTTGATACATGTTTGATTCCCCATGTTGTGATGAATGAATAACACGAATGTGTCCCACCATGGTATCATGGGTATAGTTTACATTGTTTGAAGTTGATGCCTTTGTCGAATCTTTTTCTTTTGTATGATTAGGCATAGGGTTTGTGTAACTTTTTATATTTTCATTCCCATATTTTTGATTGACTTCAATGTCTCCTTATTCAATAAGATCTTGTATTAGGTGTTTGAGTCAAACAATTTTGTGTGCTATGACCTTTGTATTGGTAAAATTCACAAAAATGATCTTCTCTATAGCTAGGAGATTTGAATTGTGGTGCTTGACATTTTGAGAAATCAAGGAGTGTGATAAGGTTAGACTGTATCAACTTCTTCAACACATCCTTCATAGGTTCCCCTAAAGGAGTGAATTGTCATTTAGGAGCACTGCTTGTTCTTTTTGGTGCACGTTGAGTGTTTGCAACATTGATTGTTGGTTGATTTTTTGGTGGTGGTGTAGATGGTTGTTGTGTGTTCATGGTTTGGGTGTTTACTTTCCTAGGAGAAATTAAGACCACCTTTGCATCAACAAAACCATCACTAGTAACATTCTTGTTCTTGGTCCAAAATCAAGGCTTGTCATTAGAACTAGTGGATGGGCGGTTGTCTTCATACACTTGTGTGCTCCCTTGTGCAATTAGGGATCTCTCAATGTTGAGGGCCCTATGGATAAGCTCATCATAAGACATGGCACATTGCATCTTTAACTGAAAGGATAAATTTGTGTCAAACTTTGCAATGATGATTCTTACTTATTTCTCCTCAGGGATAGGCCATTTTCTCTTGCTAGCTTGTTGCCTCCACCATTGTAGGAAGTTTGTGAAGGATTCCACCTTATTTTTTTTGAGGTTTTATAGCTCTTCTAAGCTTACATCCATGTCAAGATTGAAGGAGAAATGATCTATGAACCTATCGATTATCTATTGGAAGTTTAGAATCCCCGTAGGAAACTATGAGAGCCAATCAATTTTCGGCCCTGCCAAGCTACGCAAGAAAAGGCACATCAAGTAGGAATCATTGTAAGCCACCTCCATACACATTACATGTAATTATTTTATGTGATCCACTAGATTTCCCTTTCCTTTGTATTTATCAAATTTTGGGACTTCAAGTTTGGGTGGGAATGGTGCCATCGCAATGTTCCTATCAAAAGGGTATGGACACAAGTTTTGTTACTTATGTGGCTTCTTTGCTTTTCCCATTTGAATGTCCTGGATCTGTTGCATGAGCACCTTAAGTGGTGATGACACATTGTCTTGCAGATTTGGTGGAGGAGCATATGTGGTGTACTGTGGGATGGTGGATAAGTTGTAAGTGGGATTTTGGTATGATGGGGTGTTATATGGTGTGTAGGATGGATTATGATACTATGAAGGTAAGGGTGATAGAGGTAGTGGTCTATATGCTCCTTGTGCCATTGGATTTATGATGTTTTGTTGGAGATTATAGTACAAACCCTGTTCTTGTTGTTGTTGTTACACAAGCAATTATTGTTGTTTGGGCATATTGTTGTGCTAAAAACTCTTGTTGTTGTTGCATGATTAAGCATTGTTGTTGAGCTTGTTGCTATTGCAAGGATTGTGCTTGGGCTTGCTGCTATTGCAACACTTTTTTATAAGCTTCTTATTGTTTCAAAGCTTGTTGTTGGGCTTGTTGTTGTTGCAAATCTTGAGCTTGAGCTTGTTGTGCTTGCAACACTTATTGATAAACCTATTGTGCTTGTTGAAAAGCTAAAGCGTGAGCTTGTTTTTGTTGCAATGCTTTCTGATAGGCTTGTTGTTGTTGCAACATTGTACTATATTGGGTTGAATTTTTTTGATTTTGGGGTGTGTGAGATGGATTTTGAGTGATCATTGTGGGAGTGAGTTGTGGGTTGATTTGATTGTGAGATGGTTGTTGTGGGATAAGATTTTGGGGATTGTTTTGAGCTATCATTCCTTGTATAATTATTGATTGAGGTAGAGGAATGTAGGTTTGGGGTCCCATTTGATTTTGCATGGCTTGGGGGACCAATGGTTGCAATGGGGGTTCCATTTGGCATTGTGATATCAATGACAAATATTGACCTTGATTGGGAGGGTTTTATTGTTGTTTTTGATTGGGGGCCATGGTATTACCTTGGTTGATAGGATTTGTGACCAATGGGTTGCTTTGATTTTGATTTGTGATAGATGGGTTTGATGTGTTTTGTGGAACTAATGGAAGTGATGGGTCAATTGGATGGTTGGATGATGATGTCCCTTGTTGTGTTAAGGGTTGACCTTGTGTAAGGGTGTTAAATTTCCCTTGTTTTTCTACTTGAGGTATTTGGTTTACATTACCTTGTGTAATGTTAGGCACACTTGTGGTACTTGTGGCAATGAATGAGGATGGTTGTGCTAAAAAATTTGAGGTCGTTGTGGTGTTATGGAATTTAAGTGGTACATGTGGATGTAGAGGGCATTCAAGAATGGTGGTGGATGAATGTGATGGGGCACAAAATTTTGGTGTCCAATTTGTGTTTTGTGGAAGGGTGGTGCCTTGTATACCAAAAAGTGTGTTACCTCTTAAAGGGAGAGTGTGGCCAAGGCTAGTGGAAATTCTAGTTGCAAGACTAGGAGTTGATATTTGACTTGGCACAAGGGATGAAGGTGGTTGAATTGTAGATGGAGTCAAGCCTTGTGCCAAGGGTTGTGCGGTGAAAGCTGGGGGAATTGAAGCCACATTCTCTAAGGTTTGATGATTTTCTTCATAATCAAGGAGTTCTTCCTTAGTGAGCTCAAGTGGGTTGTTTGTGACATCTTTTACCTCATACCCTATGTCTAATTGATTTTGTGGTTGTTGTGAGGGGGTAGAATAGCTCCTTATATCAAATTCTTGTGGGATATTTTCACTTGTGGTAGATGTGTTTTTGGTTTGCTCCATGTTTCTCTTGTGTTGTGACCTTGTTGTAACCATAAATTGTGGGTCAACTATGGGAGAGGTGTATTGAGATTTATAGTGTTGAAACTCTCTAGTTGACTCAAATTTTGGTAAAAGGGACCCTCTAAGTTGTTTTGGACCAATTATATGAGTGGATGATGAAAATGGTGAATGATATGGGGGATGAACTTTATAAACTTTTGGACAACACTTTTAGACTTAAAGGTTTGATGTTTTGATGTCTTGGATAAAATGTGTTTAATGAATTTGTAAATCTAAAAGGTAGACTTGTGACCTTTTAAGATAAACTAGTTCAAAAGTGTGATAACTAACTCAACTAAGTGTATGGAAAAAGGATTCATTTACACACACAAATATCTAAGTTAGGGGATTGTTTTGATGATTTCCTAAGTCTAAATTGTTGATGTGTCCAAAAGTTTCTAAAGTTGTTTGTGAAGTGGAATGTAAAATATGATAAGATGGATGGAATTTTTTGACCCAAAATGTGTTAACCTAAAAGGGACCTTTGTTTTACAATACCAAGATGGTGAGAAACATGCTTTACCTCTAAAGTGACAAAACCTTAAGAACTCAATGTTTTGGAAGAAATAGAAAATGTAACTTAATGTTGACAATAGTTTCCTTGTTTCACTTTGTTGCTTGGGGAGTCAATGTGTTTTCCTAAGTATGGTAGGTTCATTTGTTTTTAATCATTGATTTAGTGAGATTGATTTATTACCACAACAAGAAAGTCTTAATTAATTTTAAACTAGAATGTCTATGACTTAAGCAAATTTTCATTCCACAAAGTCCAATATGTGAAAATCAAAAAGCTAAGGCCATAGTTCCCCATGTTGACTTTGGAAAGTGTGAATTAAGATATAAGTCCAAATATTTAGAAGCCTCTAAAGATAAAATCCTTAGGGACAAGCATAAATATAGGAATTTTCAAAGGTATTCATACTAATTCCAAAGGGTTTGAAATTTGATGAATATGTTGATGTTTGTTTAATTTGTTTTGAAACCAAGCAATGTGTCAAACTGACTCATAAGCAATAACAATCCTAGCTCAAGTGGGTACGCTCTTCTTGGTAGGATTACCTCATGCCTCAAAGGGAAGATTTTACATGCAACTTATGGAGGGAACAAAAGAAAAAGAGTCCATTCTCTTTAAGCCTTTATGCTTAAACCATAAATCAGACTTGGTAAGTAGTTTCTTGGAAGTAAATTCCAATGCACCACTTTAAAGAATGCTTCAAAAAGACAAGGTTTGCTACTAAAAAAAGGTGTTTAATGAAAACAAACCGAGAACACCCAAATGGATACTATCACCTGTAAGCCACTTAAGGCATTAAATTGTTCCCTTCTGGCCCATGCGTCTAGAGTTGGATTAGGTGTAGTATGTTATCCTCACAGATTGAAGCTACTATTTTTCAAGTTCGCAACCTTTATATAGCCCGCTGGTAAATGTGCTTTGATCGAGAGTCACTTATATGAGTTATCCATTGCAAGATTTATCTCATTAGTAGGCCTCTCATAATAAGAAAAATGTTATTTCTCTTCACCCAAGATCACACAAAGCATAAGGGGAGAGGATACATAGCAAGTTTTGGCTTGAGTTTGATGTTTTAAAGATTTAATAAGGGGTATTTAGAAAAAAATTGATATAATTGAGTCACTTTAGGTCCTAGGGAGTCAATTTATAAATGTTGCTCAAATATTGCAAAAAATGCCAAAAGTTGTCATGGCAAAATTGTAAAAGTTGCAAAATGGGAAGTTGAAGGGTCAAATTAGTTTAGAAGTTTAAAAGTCAGTTAGAAGTGGTTGTAATTGGTTGTAAAATGGATAAATAGGACCTCTTGAATCGTTGTAAGGTAGGGGAGTTGGTGTATGGAAGAAAAACTTCAATAAAGAACACTGTTTTGAGCATTTTCCAGCATTTTGCTTTGAGATTTGGTTTGGCACGTGTGTGTACGGCCTACCCAAGGCTTGGAATTGATGTGTTAAGATGGTATTCTGAATCCCCTCATCATTCTATTTTGTTTCATTCAATTTCGTTAAGTTTTTCTCCAGATATTTGAAATTTTCTCCAGGCGGCTAGATTTAGATTTAAAGGTGGCAATAGGCAATCAAAATTCAATAATTCTTAATTTCTCCAATGAAATATCATAAAAGTTGGTGTGAAGGTATGTGAGCACATAATATTCAATATTTTCAAAGTTTTAGGGTAAAAAAATAAGTTCTTATTCCTTTTTAAGGAGGCCCTAGGCTGTCCTAGCCTTGATTTTTGCCATTTGAAGAGCCTAGAGCAAGGGTTTAATGAATTGCTACATTGGCGAGTGATTTATTTTCTGAATATTGATTATTTAGGAGTTTTGAAGCCTGAATAATTAATTTCCATGGTTATTTGAAGTTTTGGAGTTGATTTAGTGGTACATGCTTTGTAATTTTGACCTATTTGGGGGCTTGTAGCAATGATACAGTCAATTTTGAGGCTAATATTTCCAAAATAGATGTACTTTATTTTGTAGTATGTTTAATAAGGATGAAATGGGTCCTATAATCTGTGATTATTTTTGGGAAACTCCACCTTGTTTGCAAGATATGCTCGATTTTAGTGTTTTGGCCTACTATAAGCAAATGAGTGTTTAGGGTGTAAAGGTTGAAAGAATTGATGAATCGGGGATTTTTGAGATTGTTATTGGTTTGATCCTGTCTTAAAAAATATGTTAAATTTTTTTTATGAGATCAATGAGTGTATTAGTTTATAGTTCCTTTTGTGGTGTCTTTGTGCCTTGTGAAATCAAGTTTCTTTGAAGAAGTTGAGTTGGTGAAACCCTAGTATTGAATCAATTGGTATCAGAGCCCAAAAGGTTTGGGAAAGAGAGTTTTGTGTTTGTGTTTGTGTAGGCTGAAGAGAAAACCTAGTTGCTAAAAGACTAGGTAGAGGACAAGAGGAAGCAAGGTTAAAGGGACTTGCTTAGAAGATGGATTTGTTGAGAAGGCACTTGCAGGCAGTGGGTTCACAAAGGAAGGAAAAAAAAGAGAGGAAGAGGAAAGAGAAAAAGATGAGGAAAAGAGAGATTGAGAAAGAGATAAGAGAAATAAGGAAAGATATGGAAGAGATGATAAGAAGGCATGAAGATGAGATGGAGCAGTTGCTCAAAAGAGCACTCAGTTGGCACTTGAAAATGAAGAAGAAAGTTGTATGACCATTAAGAAGATAGTTCAAAGGAGGAGACAAGTGAAGATAATAGACGAAGAAGAAGAATTTGAAGATGTGGAAGAAAAAATCATGAAGGTAGATGAAGAGCACATGGACATGGCAGCCACTTCAAGACTTGAAGAAGTTGTGACAACCAATTTGAAGATTGGTTTGATTTCAGAAGGAAATGATATTGATTTGGTGTCAAAGTGTGATTCAAAGAAGATCAAGGATGAATTGATCTTGAAGACTCAAAATGAGTTGAAGAAACATGGTTGTATTGTGGTAGAGACAGTGTATCACTTCCTTATTGTGATAATACTTTGGAAGGGGAACAAACTAAAGGTCAAGATGCAATAGATAGAAGAAGGAAAAAGGGAGGTTGTGACACATTAGAGCATGAAGGAGCAGATTTAAGGAGGCAAGACAAAGTGGAAACAAGTTGGCATAGACCAAATAAAGCCAAAGGTGAAAATGAAGATGAGTTGCAGCTATTTCAAGGAAGGTGAGAGGACAATTATCAAAGGCATCATGGATGAGAATCTAGGGCTGATTTCATATTGTTTCCCTCAATCCAAGAGGGCTCAAAATCTTCTTTTGGATGGGAGTATGGTGCAGGAGCACATTGTGAGTTTTAAGCCTCCTTGAGGCAATTCTAGTTTTGGATTGAGTTTGATGTTTTAAAGATGTAATAAGGCCTATTTCGACCACATTTTATGTAATTGGGTCACTTTAGGTCCTAGGGAGTCATTTTATAAAAGTTGCTCAAATATTGCAAAAATTGCCAAAAGTTGTCATGGCAAAATTGTAAAAGTTGCAAAATGGGAAGTTGAAGGGTCAAATTAGTTTAGAAGTTTTAAATTCAGTTAGAAGTTGTTGTAATTAGTTGGAAAAGGGATAAATAGGACCTCTTTCATCGTTGTAAGGTAAGGGAGTTGGTGTATGGAAGAAAAACTTCAATAAAGAACACATTTTTGAGCATTTTCTAGCATTTTTCTCTGAGATTTGGTTTGTCACATGTGTGTACGGCCTGACTAGGGCTTGGAATTGATGTGTTAAGATGGTGTTATAAATACCCTCACCATTCCATTTTTTTTCATTCAATTTCATTAAGTTTTTCTCCAAATATTTCAAATTTACTCCAGGCGGCTAGATTCAAATTTGAAGGTGGCAGCAGGTAATCAAATTCAATAACTCTTAATTTATCAAATGAAATCTCATAAAAATTGGTGTGAAGGTATGTTAGGACATACTCTTCAAGATTATCCAAGTTGCAAGGTAAAAAAATAAGTTCTTATTCCTTTTTAAGGAGGCCCTAGGCTATCCTAGCCTTGATTTTTGCCATTTGAAGAGCCTAGAGCAAGTGTTTAATGAATTACTGCATTGGTGAGTGATTTATTTGCTGAAGATTGATGATTTAGGAGTTTTTCAACCTGAATAATTACTTTCCATGTTTATTTAGAGTTTTGGAGTTGATTTAGTGGTACATGCTTTGTAATTTTGACCTATTTGGGGGCTTGCAACAACAATATAGTCAATTTTGAGGCAAATATTTCCAAAACAAATATACTTTATTTTGTAGTATGTTTAATAAGGATGAAATGGGTCCTAGAATATGTGATTATTTTTTGGAAAATCCACTTGGTTTGCAAGATATTCCCAATTTTAGCATTTTGTCATACTCTAAGCAAATGAGTGTTTAGGGTGTAAAGGTTGGAAGAATTGATGAATCAGGGATTTCTAAGATTGTTATTGGTTTGATCATATCTTAAAAAATATGTTCAAAGTGTTTCATGAGATCAGTGAGTGTATTATTTATAGTTCCTTTTGTGGTGTCTTCGTGCCTTGTGAAATCAAGTTTCTTTGAAGAAGTTGAGTTGGTGAAACCCTAATACTGCATTAGTGACTCAAAAAAAGAAAGTACACTTGAGTGTTTCTCTTCACCCAAGATTGCATGAAGCGCAAGGGGAGTGGATACACACTACAAGTGTATATAAGCAAAGAAAGCACATCAAACACTCGCTCATTTTAACCCATATTGCAAAAAAGACTTCATTTTAAGCACCAATGGTAGTGTTTGTTTGTTTTGTCCAATTTTAACCAATATCACAAAATGAGGTTGTATGGGTTCAATTTTAACCAACTTTGAAAAGACTTAAATAATTTATGAATTTTAAGCGCAATGGAAATTTAGTGGTCCTAAAACATAAAACAAAGCAGTATATGATGGGTTATAATTGTCCCATAAGTGTGAAAACACTTTTACAATGTATGGTCAAATGATAGTATGCTCCTTCACTTCAAGTTTTTCCAAATCTGTAAAATCAGTTAGTCTCACAAAAACAAAACAAGATGTCAATAAAAGATTAGAGAGTATAACATGAAACTGAAAATTTAAAGCACACATGAAAAGTTGACTCTCTATTTTACCAGTAAAAAGCATTGTTGTAGTTGTCAAATGACTGACTGGAAGTAAAGTGTGTCACTTTGGTGAAAATGTAATAGCATCGCTCTGCACAAAAATAGTGACATCAATAGTGTCACTATATGGTCAGTGTTTCCATATTCAAAATCATGATATTAGTCAAAAACATATTAGCGTCGCTATATTTAATAGGCACCGCCATAGTTTAAATGCATCATTGTATCTAAATAAAATGCATTGCTATATTATGACATGTCTCTATAACATCGCTATAGCTATCAAATGTGTTGCTATTTCTCTGGAACTTCCAACTCACAAAAACTTAATAGAAATTTATCAAATAAAGTTAGTAAACCCCTCTTTCTAGTGCCAAAATGTGATTGTAATCATAGTAACAACTAAATACACCAGATCCATACGAATTTAAGCTATATTTAACTAAGCTACAATCCCAATGATATGTTTGAAAGCTTAAAAAATAAGTAACCATTAAACTAAGCATGAAATAAACCATGAAAGCATAAAAGAAACCTAATTTAGAACTCAAAACCTTATCCCATTGGGGGATTGGTGCCGTATTGATATGGAATGATGACCCTTTCCCAATCCATTATATAATATAAGCATCTAATCAAACTCCATTGATGAAATATTAAGATGAAATGGATAAACCATGCTAAGGATGGATGAAAAAGATGAAAAAGCTAGTAATAGATGCAAATATGAATAAAGATAGTATTCAAATGGGTAGCATAAATTTTCTTTGATGGAAGTGGATCCATTTCTCTCCAAAATGTGAGGTATTTATAAGAGAAAATGGAGAATGAAGGGTCAAGATCAAATGGATCAATCAATGGTCAAGATGAAATCAAGGGTGAAGACATGGATCAAGGATTCTCATCAATGAATTAGAATCAAAGATCACATGGATCAAAGAATCAAACAATGGATCACAATGATTCTAACAAACACACTTTCAAAGTTGTTAGAACGTTTGTTAGGAAATAATATTCCCTTTTGGAGCCAAATAGAAGAATATTCCTTTAGAATATTTCCTATGCAAGTGGATGGGTGAGGAAAATTAATAATTAGTTAATTAAAACTAAGTTTTAACTGTGCAAGTTGAGGAATATTAGGATGCTAATTAAATAATTAATTTATTTAATGAAAAGGAGAAGTAACATTTAATTAAATGATTTAGATTATTTAATTTAATGAGAGGAGATAATGGGGGGGTTTAAATTAAATAATTTGCATTATTCAATTAAACTATATGAAATGTTAATATGAAAGGGGGGAATTAACCTAATAACATTAATTAGATGAATAGATGAAAATGATGCATTTAATTAAATTAACTAGGCTTATTTAATTAAATAGGTGAAAAGAAGATGAATTTTAGGATGAAATGATGTTAGTAATCAGATTCAAGTGTGTAACATCATTCAAGACAATTTTAAGTGTCTACAGCTAGAAAAACGGAAAAGGATGAAGATTCAAATGGAGAAGATCTTGCTGATGTGGAAGCTAAGTTTGTAAGAAGGATGAAAAAAGGCACTAGTAAGTACAAAGGTAAACCACCTTTCAAATATTTCAGCTATGGAAATATAGGTCATGTTATACTTCAAGATGTCCAAACAAATCCGTGAACAATAAAAGTAAGGAGAACAAAGGAAAGATGATTAAAATAAGTTACTATGTTAGAGAAGATGCTGGTATTTCTGATGATGAATATGATTATGGAGATGTTGATGAAAATAAATGCTTGTTCTTAGCTTTAAAAGATGAATCTACTTCTGCTAAATTTGAAAGTTGTGTGAAGGAAAGTGTTTCAGAGAAGAAGGATAAGGTTGAAGGTACTTTGGTTTCTAATTTTCATGTTAAATAGGATAAGAACTACTGGGTTGTAGAAAGTGTATGCTCTAATCACATGACCAGAGACAAAAGTAAGTTTGTTAAACTTGAAAAGTATGATGGAGGATTAGTTAAATTTGGAGATGATTCAAGAGCTAAGATTTATGGAATAGGTTCAATCAATTTTGATGCCAAGCATAATACTAAAGATGATTACTATGTTAAAGGATTAAGGAATAATCTTATGAGTGTTGAAAAAATGTGTAGCAAAGGATATAATCTTGTGTTTAAGGATGAAATATGTGAGATCATAAAAGGTTCCAAAACTGTGATTGCTTTTGGCAAGAGAACAAATGGAAACATCTATCAGCTCAAGGGTGTTGATGGTCATTAATTTATGTCTCATATTAATGATAGTTGGTTATGGCACCAGAGGATGTGTCACATGAATTTTGATAGTTTAGTTAGAAATAGTTTTAGTTCATGCAGTGAGAGACCTACCAAGAATTACAAAGCCTATCAATGTTGTTTGCAAAAAATGTCAATTTGGAAAGCAAATAGGGAGTAGTTTCAAGGGAAAGGAACAATCTGATACTAGACTACTGGAATCGATACATACAAATCTTTGTGGTCCTACAAGGTGATAGGTATTTCATGATTTTGATGGATGATTACTCTAGAATGACATGGGCCACTTTTCTTAGAGAAAAAAATGATGCACTAGATAGATTCAAACATTTAAAGCTATGGTTGAGAATGAAATGGATTTGAAAATCAAATGTTTGAGGTTTGACAGAGGTAGAGAATTCACCTCCAATGAGTTTAACATTGTGTGTGTGTGAAATGCGGAAAGTTAGTAAATCAACACAAACCTTAATGAAATGAATTATATCAAAGATTCAAAGCAAAGAAGCTACTCTAAATTGCAATTTAACAAATATTTTAAGAACATCTCATTGTCCTCTATTCTTAAAGATTCCTTTAACCCTTTGGCCCTCAGATTTCTATGTGCACAAAGGCTATTAGAATGACACTTAAGAAATGAGATTAGTATTCAACATGCAAGCCAATTAAATTCCTACATGAAACTATACGATGGAAAAGATAATGGATACTATGATGAATGGATGATGGTGTTAGATGATTCGAGGTAGATACTATGGTATTGCATTAGAATGATACTCCATATGCTCAAATTCTAACTATGAAAATGCTAATCTAAAATGCAACTATGATGCAAATGATGACATAAAATGCAACTATGAAGCAAAGTATTACTCTAAGATCTAGCTATGATGCGAAACATGATATAAAATGTAACTATAAGACTTCATAATGCTCCCAAGCTCAAATGGTATTCTTGCATGATAAATCTATTGAAAAGTGGATGCAAAATACAATGCCAAAGGGTTGTATTTATAGCCTTTTCCAAGCATCTGGTGAGGTGGCAACGATCAACGGTCCAAATTCAAATAAAAAGAATGAACAATGGAGATGGAGAGAATCAATATGTTGTCCCCTTGACCAAAGACAACATGCCAAATCGATGGAGGAATCTCTTGACCAATACGTAACATGCCAAATGGATGGAAGACTAAAGTGTGGGAAGAAAAGACCATGTGCTTAAAAATTGGTGGAAGTGTGTGAGGAATAAGCCATGTGCTTAAAAATTGGTTCAAGATAATTCTAATTAAAAATTAGAATTATTTAATTTCATGTAACCTTGGTGAGGTGGCACAAAAAGTTGTAGACATGTGCTTGAATTCCTAATCGAGATTAGTGAAGATTAATTAAATAAAACAAGCATATGGAAATTTGTTTATTTAATTAATTTAGAAGAATATGATTTTAGATTTGGAGAATTTAGAATATAAACAATATAAATAAATTGAGAATTTCTTTATACGTAGTCAAAATATTAATTAAATAACTAGTATTTAATTAATTAAATGCCATGACCGATTTTAGGTGTATACAAACATATTTTTTGAAGTTCATGGAATAAAGAGGCACTTGTCTGCCCCTAGAACTCTTCAGCAAAATGGAGTGTAAGGAAGCTAAGGTAGCGGAACAACTTCCCACACTAATCTTGAGAGGAGAATAATACAAAACTTTTACAAATATTTAATAGCTATAGAAACTTAAACAAAAATAAACACACATATCATGCATACCACAACACATTGATTTACGGTGGAAAACCCTTTTGGGAGAAAAACTCCACACTCCAAAAGATTCCCAATATATTATTCAAAAATCACAAAGATTACAATATACTTGTAGAGAAAGCTTATCACAGGAGTATCACCAACCAAAGATCTAGAGGCAACACAACCACTATTAGAATCTTAGAATACATCACAATACACAGTTGTAATACAATTCCCTAATAAAATAGGGTTTCCTTTTAGGGAAATTCAAGCTAATAAAATATTGGTCATCATATATGAGACATAATGAATAGTCCAGATTTACAATAATACAATATGAATAAAATTTTCTTTTCAGGGGCGCTACCCCTGAGCCCCTGCTAGGGCGCACTACCCCTGGACCCCATCTGGGCAGATGATCCCCATGGAATCCTCATGGGGTGAGACTCCCCACACCCCCCATCGTCCTCAGATGAATAATACCTAATGTATCAATAGTAACTTATGTAATTGCAAGGTTGAGACACATTTTCTCAACATGGAGTAGTTTAGAGGAAAAACTAGATTGTTCAAGAAGCTGCTAGGACTATGATGAAAGAAGATAACCTACCAGAATTCTACAAGAGAGAAGCAACTCATATTGCTATTTACATACTTAACCGAGTTAAAGCCAAAACTAACAACACAAAGACTCCCAATGAATTATGGTATGGAAGGATTCCTACTGTCAAGCACTTTAGAGTATTTGGAAGAAAATGTTATATCAAAAAGGATGACGAATACTTGAGAAAGTTTGATGCAAGGTCTGATGAAGGTATCTTCCTTGGATATTCTACTAAAAGAAAAGCTTACAGATGTTACAACAAAAGGCTAAGAAAGATTGTTGAAAGTACAAATATTAATGTTGATGAAGATGTGCAAAATTCAATTGATGTAGATGGATATGTGTCAAATGAACCTGCTTGTGGAGAAGAAGAAGAAGAAAAAGCTAAGGAAAAAGAAGTGCAAAATGAAGAGGAAGAAGCTCCGAAAAAGACCCCTAAGAACCCTAAGTATGTGTAAGAGAATCATTCTGAAGAACAAATCATTGGAGACAAGAGGAAAGGAGTATTGACAAGAAGTAGAGCTACTAAAGCTAAGGTAAATTTGTGTTTACTTTCTAAATTTGAACCTAAAATAGTGAATGAGGCATGCAAAGATGAACATTAGATGAAGGAAATGGAAGAACTTGTGTAGATTGAGAAAAATCAAACTTGGGAATTGGTTCCTAGACCGGCAAACAAGAACATAATTGGAACTAAGTGGGTATTCAGAAATAAACTGAATGATAATGGAGAAGTGGTAAGAAATAAGGTAAGGCTTGTGTGTAAGGGTTACTCACAAGTAGAATGACTAGAATTTGAGGAAAAATTTTCTTTGATGGCTAGGATGGAAGCAATCAATATTTTTTTAGCATTTTCAACATACAAGGGCTTTAAGGTTTATTAGATGGATGTGAAGTCTACTTTCTTGAATGGTGAATTGGAAGAGGAGGTTTACATGGAACAACCTGAAGGATTTCAGTTATAAGATCATCCAGATATGGTTTGTAGATTGAAAAAGGAATTGTATGGATTGAAGCAAGCTCCTAGAGCTTGGTATGCAAGATTGGATAGATATTTGATACAACAAGGATTCAGTAAAGGCGCCATAGATAGTAATCTTTACTTCAAAATTAAGGAAGAAAAAATCTTGATAGTGGTTGTGTATGTGGATGACATTATCTTTGGAGGCAATGAAGATTTGTGTAAGAAATTTGTAGAAGAGATGTAAAAAGAGTTTGGGATGTTAATGTTTGGGGAGATGAATTTATTCCTTGGGCTACAAATCAATCAAACAAATAAAGGAATTTTCATTTCGTAGTCAAACTATGTTAAAGAGATGTTGAAGACGTTTGGAATGGAAGACTCCAAATCGGTATGTACTCCTATGGTGATTGGTTACAAATTGAGAAAGGATGATGAATCACCTAAGGCTAATTAGAGCAAGTATAGATCTATGATTGGTGGACTAAATTATATCTAATTGCTTCTAGACTGGATATCATGCATGCAATTTTTCTTGTGGCTAGATTTCAAGATCCTAAAGAGACACATGTTGCAATAGTGAAGAGGATATTTAAATATTTAAAAGGCACTTCGGATTATGGCTTATGGTATCCTAAGGATACTGATTTCACATTAAGTGCATACACAAATAAATATTGGGTTGCTTTTGTTAATGATAGGAAAATTACAAGTGGTGGTGCATTCTTTCTTGGGTGCAGATTGGTAGCATGGTTAAGTAAGAAACAAGATTCAATTTCCTTATCCACTGCAGAGCTTGAGTATATTGCAGTAGCATCTTGTTGCACACAAGTATTATGGATGAGACAAACATTGAAGGATATTAGAGTAATGTATGATGTTCCTATTTCTATCTTTTGTGATAATACAAGTGTAATTAACATTTCAAAAAATCCAGTGATGCATTTGAGGGAAAAGAATATATCAATCAATATGACTTTTTGAGAGAGAAGGTTATGGAGAATGAGGTGAAGCTTGAATATGTACCTACAAAGGATCAGATTGCTGGCATATTTAATAAGGCCCTTGCTAAGGATACTTTTGAGTATCTCTGGGAGAATTTGGGGGTTATTGCCCCTCCTTCTTTGATCTAGATGCATATGGAAATTAAATGCATCATTCTAGTGGATCTATATATTCATCTCTTGTATGGACTAACAACTGACAACTACCTCTCAGGGGGAGTAGGTAGTGTCATGTGATGTCATTGTGCAAAGTTGTTGATTTGGTTGGGTGTTCTTCTAAGGGGGAGTATTTAGAGCAAGTGTCTTGGTTCAGTGTCAAAGGGTTAGAACAATGTAAAACACTTTTATCATTTTCCATTGGCGTCAAAGGGGGAGAAAGAATCATGCAAAAAAAATTATCTACAGAGGGGGAGAGAAAGTAAAATAAAATCATGAGAAAGTGTGTTAAGAGCTATTGTATTGTCTTTGATGGTTTTTTCACATCATGTGTTTCCATCAATGACAAAGGGGGAGATTGTTGCAAGTATGAAGGTGTTGTCATTGATGTCAACAAGCTAGTGTTGTCATTGATGTAAACAAGATGGTGTTTTAATTGATGTCAACAAGCTGGTATTTTCATTGATTTCAACTATGTGTTGAGGAGGGTTGTTGCATGGTGAATAAGCCAAGGATATTGACAAAATTGTGAATAAGAGGGAAACAAGTTATTGTAGGTTATGCATGTATAGTTGAGATATTGAGGAAGTGTTGTGAGTACATGGAGCTATCTTTATGTTGTAGTGTTTGAAGATGTGTTGGAATAGTGTCATGTGCTGAGATGGTGTCTCTGGTACTTGGTTTCCAATGCTTTTGAGAAAATTTGATAAACAGAGAAAATAGTGTTGTGCAAGTGTTCAAAACATGCTCTGGGATGTGCTCCACATTTCTTCTATGTTGCTTTTATGCCTATGCAGATCTAAAATGTTGTTCAAGGTTGTTAGTAGTTGCTATATCCAAAATTTTGGTTTTTGGATTTTTGTCCAGAGTGAGGTGTGTTCACCAGTGTGTGAACTAGGTTTTTAGTGTTGTTTACTGTGGTTTGGGAGAAATGTATTTTCTTCGCATTTCTCTGCACTTTGGTTTCAGGTTGTGTGGATTTGGGAAGTTTCTTACAATGTTTGTATATTTTAGTATTCTAGGTCTCACTTGATTAAGTTTGGTATAGTGTGTGTTTCATGCATCAGTATGCGTATAAGGTTAATTGGATGTTCTAGGTTGAAGTATTTCTATGATGCATGTTTGGATGGATTATTTGTTGGATCTTAGGTGGTTCGTGGATTGTTCTAGATCATGTAGAAGATATTTTTGTGGTTCATGTGCCATCTTTATCAATTGAAAAGAGTGTACTTAATAGTCTTGTGGTGTTTAGCACAGGTAACGACTGACCTGGTGTTAACACTACATGCAAAGCCTTTCAAAGTTTGTGGAAGCATGTTGATGTGTGTTAGGATAAATTTGGATCTTAATTAAACATTTATGTGAATCACCTTCATTCCTATCCACCACGAGAATGTTTGGGTGCCGACCTAATTTGAAATTTTAAATGTAAAGGTTACGTTGTCAACCTTGGAGAAGGTTTTCAAGGTTGAGGATGGTATAAATAAGAGTGATGTTGTTGGAAGATCTCAAGATAGATGCGATTGATGAATGTGATGCGAATTACAAAAGTATATATGCAAATTTGAGTAGAGAAGTGTGAACTTCAAAGTGTTGGATTCCTAAATGCAGTGAGTTGAAGGTATCTGCAATCATTCAATCAAGGCTGCAAAAGTGTTGGAGCAATTGTGGTGGATTCCCTGTTGCATGGAGAAGTTGTTCTTTGTGTAACATTTCTCCTCTATCTTCTTTTTCATTCTGTGGCTATGAGCCCTATTGGACAGTGTGTCCTATTCTAGAAGTGATCTCTTGTACCAGTTTTGCAATTACTTATATTGTAAGCTAATCCTCACCGTAGTTTTTCCCTCATTGGGTTTTCCACGTAAATTTGTGTTCTCTTGTGTATGGTGTTGGTTGTTTAAGTTTCTATTATATGCTTTTCATGTTTAAACATTATAATAGATTAAGGGTTTAATGAATGCATGTGTACTTGATTACTATTGAGGGTTTTGATGTTTTGATTTGGTACAACTGATCCATCCCCCCTCTTAGTTTTCTTGTTCATTTAACAAGGAGTAGTGTTCATTATCCTTTAATCCTCTAAAGGAAAAGTGGTACCGTAAAATAAACTAATTGAATTTCTCAAGGTTCATAATAATCTAGAAACTCACTTGGGTATAATTGTATTTTAAATACAAATGTTTGCATAGTCATAATAATTTTTTGGATATGGATCATGCTAAACATATACAGATTTTTCTATCATCATATCTAAGGAATTGAGTTATGATAGTCATAGAATTTTGGAAATAGGGATAAAACATATCTCCACTAAAATGTGGTTTGGTGCATATTTTTTATATGATCATCAAGCACTAGGATAAGTTTTGATTCCATGACATGCAAAAATACAGTGAAGCAACTCTTATTATGTCCTTATTATATACATATTTGAGATTAATAATAGTTATATCGATCTTCTTAGGGTTATCACACTCCATATGAAAAATATTAATCCCAACAATGAACAAATCCATCAATATATTCCATTACATACCATAATCATTTTTTATTAGAACCATATTTATAAAAAACTACACAAATTTATCTATATTTTAATAAAAACTAGGGATAACTAGCTTCCCTAAGTTGGTATGTTATGAACTACAATATATTTATACTTTTAATTAAAGGAAGGAAATTACAACTATGTACCATTCATACCTAAAATAGGGTTGTTCACACCCTCAAGCATATCAAAGAAATGTATTGAAAGATTAATGGCTTCAGTCAAGGCGTTCTTTGAGTTCAAAATTATTGTGAATACAAAATTATTATAATTTCCCTTCCTTAGATTAATTTGACATGATTTTTAGTTTTTAATGGTGGAATTTTTTCCTCAAGTGAGATTTGACAACGATTAATCCCTATAGTTTCAACCAATCATTATACAATTTTAGCTTGGATAAAAATTTAGGGCAATTTTTTAGCTAGGAACTACACACCTTTTACTTTAAATATTAGAAAAATGATTTATTTCACTCTACACTTGGATTGGATTTCAATTTGTAGATGTTATTGTGACTCCTAACACAAGAGAAGACATGATAGATGAATGTCTTTTCTAGATTTGTTCATTTTTAGAATCATAGTTAACAAAAAATGTTTGTTTATGGATAGATGTTATTTGAGTAGCTAGACCATGTCATTTCCAAGGCCAACACATCCTTATTGGTGCTTTGCTAATATGATATCTATAGAAGAGGGTATGGATATCCTTCAAAGCATAATGGAAGGGGGAGTTTAGTCAAATATTATAGTTGGAAATGCTTAGGTGATGTTGCATGGTTTGGCTAATACTGAGAGGTATTTGAGTAGAAAAATAATGCACTAATGCTAAGTTTAGGCCTTGCATATGACATTGAGTTTATTTTATTTGGGTTGTCCACAAGTATAACAATATTAGTTGCATTGTTCATACATTAAGAGTATGAAGGAATTAATGGATGAAACTACACTTGAATCAAATTTGTATCTTGTCATTTCTAAATAGGCTTTCTTTGATAAAACATGATGTTATGTTATAAGTGTTAGCAATTTGTATCATATCTTATATGTGAGATCCCTAGATGGAGGTTAGTTGGAAAATATTATTCCACTAATGTAGAATTTGTAAATCCTTGGAACTTGTTGCATATTCATTATAAAATCCTATGTTTTGAAGCAAAAAGGATGCTATTGAGGCAAGAATGACTATCAAACATAACAAAAGAAATGAGACCCTTAATAAAATTCAAAAATTGGACATATATTTGTTTATCTAGTTCACATTATATTTATGGAGATACGTTTATTTATAGGGTAGCACATCTAAGTCACAATTTCAAAATTTTATGAGTAATTTTTAAAAAATTAGATACTAATCTAAAACATAAGCTAAATAAAATTGGAAATTTAGATGTTAGATATTTTGGCTCATGTTTAATACTTTAGGACATCAATTACCTTAGGAGCCTCATCGATGAAAATTTTGAGGAATAAATGTTGTTCTCAACTTAACATGCATTTTATAGATAAACCCTTTGTATATTTGCAACCATTTGACATACTACTTATTTTTGTGAATTCTTCAAATATTATCTAATTATTTTTAATTTAGAGTAATTATTTTTCTTGTTATTGAATTGAGACTCATTTAATGGTATAAAATATTTGATTTGGTATCTTGTTGATTTATTTTCAAGAACATTCATGGTTATATCATTTGGTGAATTATATTCAAAGGATTTGAAAATGTCTTCTACAAGAAATTCCATTAGAGGTCAAAAATATTAATTTTAAAAAAGTATGAAGATATTATAGACCGTGGTTGTCTTTCTTTCTTTCCAATGTCATACTCTTGGTGTAAAATAAAATAAAGAATAGATTATTTTGATCTTATTTTTTCTGGCATATTTTGTATATTTAAATAGTTAACTTTGAGTCTTGTGTTATTGTTTATTTTCTCTATCTTCTATAGCTTTGATATTGCGCAAGTTGATTGGCTTAATCATTTTATTTCTAAGTTGTGGCCTTATCTTGATAAGATAAATCATAATTTTAGGGTCCCATATTTTATGCATTTATAAAATTCTATTTTTTTTAGGATTATTATGTTTAGTGAATCATTAAACTTGTAAGCTATACATCACTTATGAGGAATTACAAAGATATATATTAATACAAAAATATTAGGCTTTATATTCAAAAGTTTATGTTTGACTAAATCCTTCATACTTATCTTTGTTTCATTTTTCAGGCAATTTGTAAAACAATAGGAGATTCATCAAATCCCATAATTTACCAATACAATGAGCAATACACAATATAATAGATTGAATTTAAAGATCTTACATTGGGGACTCTTCCACATGTATTGCAAGGTTCATTGACCATGTTTAGCTCCTATTATTGGTTTACAAAAAGATGTATATATATTTTTGAGTCCTTTCTAAAAATAGTTTAAGTACACAATTGTTTTATTGGATTCATCATTCTCCTCCATAGTTTAGTAATATTGTAACCTCTCATTGTTATGAACTAGATAAAAAAAATAGAGGTACAATAAACAATTTATAAAACTTGAATATGAAAATATATAATTATTTTCTTTTGGAAGTTAACTTTTATTTTTTAGCCAAAATTTGAATTTTATAGCATAGGACCATAATCTTTAGAGTCTAGAGAGTAAAGAAATCATACTAAAATTAGAACAAAAATACCAAAACTATATGATATTTTACAAAAATACTTTTAAACTACATATATAATAAGAAAAGCCTTCACAAGAAGGTATGGTTTCCAACTTGGACCCTATCCAAAGGTAGTATGGGTGTTCCACTTGGTCAAGAAGTACTATAAGATCTTGTTCATAATTTTTATAGCTAAGAATAATTTACTTGAAACTCGAAGCCTTTATAACTTATGTAGGCTTTAGGGCTTAGTATAGCTATCAAAGTTTCCCTAGATCTCTTTTAGGATTGGGTTATTCTAATTGATTTTTATTTTTTTGATGTTGATGACATAAATAATGAGTTATTCTAGAGTAACAGATGGCATTTGCAAGACAAAACTTGTATTTCTACATAATTGTTTTATTCTACATATCTGTCTTATTTCTAAATAATAGATACATTATTCCATAGCTATTTATTTGTTGATATTCTTAACACCAACAATTTACTTCTTCACAAATTTCTACATAAACATTTATTCCTCTAAACCTTATTTATTTTTGCATGTTTGAATTCATGCTTAACTAATTTTTTTATTGTAAATCAATATTCTCACAACTTACTTATTATATAAATAAATAATTAACTATATAGGTAGATATGCTTAACACATGAGCTTATTTTTAAGCATTGTGATTGCCCAACTTACTTGAATTCCTTTCTAACAATTGGATTATTGAATGCAAACTATCTTATGAAAATTCAACATAGTATACTCTTAAGGTACATCCTTCCATTCAATTAGATATTATAATTTTTTCCCCTTATTTCTCCCTTATTTTTAAAATATTCTCAAATGATAAAATATAATGTTTATCATCTATTAGTGGCATGGCCTTTGAATAGTTGACATTTTTATTCAACTACATTCTTCAAGCATGAGACATGGAAGGTATTATGCACTTGGGTTCCTATCAGTAGCTCATAAGTGCAAGCAACCTTCCTTGACCCATAAGCTTGTAAGGTCTATAGTATTTGGGCTCAAGTTTCTTTACTTCCTTTTCTTTAAGAGACTTTTTCTTACAAGATCATGACTTGAAGTCAATTCAATCACCTTCCTTGATTTCTTTCTCACTTTAGTGCTAGTTTTGCTGAGATTTCATCTATTTTTAGTCACTTTGAGGTTTTGCTTTAACTTTTCATTACCTATTTCCCGTCTTCAAGGAAATCACAAACAAGTAGCTTTCTGAGTGAACTCAATGGACCAATTTATCATTAAGAGAGGATCACAACTATACATGGCCTTAAATGGCAACATATAGCAACTAATTTAATCATTTTGGTCACACAACTTGTTGATTTTCAACTTAATTCCTCAAGTAACTTTTGTGGGAGGTAAAATCTAGAAGAGAAATGGGGAAGATGCATGCAAATAAGCTCCTACTCTAGATCAAACCAAAAAAATTTGGTAGAGAAACGAAGGAAAATAATGTTCAACAAATGCTCAAATAAATCTCAAGAATTATACCTCCTTGATTCTTGGATGAAGTCTTGGATGCAGATGAAAGGTTGATATGTATGAGATGTCAATTTCTCATGTAGAGATTCCCAATTTGACAATATATACCTATGATTAATGAAACATTTCCATATATGGAAGAGACCTTTAAAAAGAGCATTTTTATAAATATTTAACTAAATATATGGATGGTTGAGATCATGTCTTAGATTGGATAACCAGGATGAATTAGTACGTAAGGAAAACAAGGATTGATGCAAGTAGAGGGGTATGATTAAATCCAGTTGATGGAGGGCTAGGATTACCTTAACTTGCGTGGGGATATGAGATGCAAGAAAGTGGAAGCTTGGGGTGAGTGGAAGTGGGTGGGAGAATGCAAATGCTCTTTTTTGGTCTATTGTGGTGAGGTGAAAATGGTTTTTATTTATTTTTAAATTTTATGAATGGGATGGATGGAGGAATTTTGATTAGCCTAATTAATCAAATATGAACATATTTATTTGATTAGTGATGGAAGAATGTTAGTGTAATTAATTAAATTTATTGAATTAATTGATGAAGGGGAGTTAGTCTAATTAATTAAATAAACATAATTTGTTTAATTAGTTAGTAGAGTGAAGATAACCTAATCAATTAATTTAATTTATGAGCGAAGAAGTGATGGGGATTAATGATGCTCATAAGCGATTTGGAGATGCTAGGTTAAAGTACGAGAAAAGATTTTAAATGTCTACACCTTTTTAAACATTTATTAACAAATTGTGAAGCTTTGCAAATATGTACACCATCTATAAAAATAAAATGTATATATCTAATAAATTAATTGATCATTATATACAATTATTTCCTCCCACATATAGTAACTTATTTAAATCAATGTTAATGGATTTTCATTTGTGTTTAAGAATATGTAAGAATTACATGAGAATTAGACTTATTACATTCTCCGTTTTAATTGTTTAACAAGTTTCATAAAAAGATACAATATATTTCATAATCCTCTTTGAATCCATCCTCCAAAAGTTTATGATTCAATGGGACTTAGAAGTTGACTGATAAAAGAATACACCTTACTTATTTTACTTTGGGTTTTGTTTGTCTTGTACTATAGCAACATCTCTCACCTACATACTTTTTATCTCAATTCCACCACATATAATGTGTGCAGCTTGTTGGGCATCTAAAAATCTGCACCCTTGGGGCTCTTGCAATATTTTTCTTTGTGCAAGGACTACTAGTCATGATGTGGTCTTTTCCCTGGGTTTTCTTCCCTGAGTGTTTTCTTTTATAGCCAAGAGGCACTTTGCATTCTTTCACTTTGGTGACTTGTTCCTTCGATCATTGTCCTTTATGTCTTTAGTGCCATTTGTTAACCGGCCCATCACTTCCTCTCTTCACGTCAGCAAGTCACCTTTCCTGTCTTCCCCTTTACTCGTCAATGGTGCACTATTGTTGGTCTGAATAATTTTTCTTGTCACAACTTTGCCAAAATTGTCCAAATTTGTTTGAATTCCTTTGCTATCCATGCACTCTAGTAGTAGGTATTGTCAGACCCATATGGTCCACGTGTCGGTTGTGGTTCATAGCAAGAGCATTCCTTAGCACCCAACTGCCAATGTGTGATGGTCAATACCATTAACGTGGGGCCTACCAGGGGTAGTCCTTTGTCTTTTGTGTGTTTTGCCTATAGGTGGGTTCTCTTTGTATTGAAAAGTCCCTTCTCTGTGGAAACACTCACCCACAAATTTCTTTTGCCCGTGACACAATTGGTCCATAAAAGTGGCTCTTTTGCCCCAAATCTCACCATTTTCAGTAACAAATTGCCGGTGTCTATGATTGATGCATGTTGTTTCCTCTAAAATTTCTGCAAGATATTCACATTGGTCTGTTGTAACTAATGTTAACTCACCGCTTATCGAAATGCAATATTGCCCTAGATCTATTTCTTAAAGTAAATCAATAGCCAACTTCAAAAAGAATTTTAAACAAGTTAAACATTTATAAAAAGGAGTCATTCATGTAATACCCCACTGCCATCAAATACAAGGAATGAATAGATTGCCTTATTCCATTGTGAATAGATTTGTTGGGTTTGGTGAAGTTCAAATATTCTAATTATAATGGCAGTTTCTCTCACATTCGAAACAAATGCCGTTTTTGTAACTAACTTCTTTTTGACATGTATTTGTTAATTTAGAAGTTGTCTGTTTTGGTGGACTTTTTCCATTTTGGAGATGAGACTAAATTATAAAAGCTGCTGCTACTTGAATATTAATTATTGTATTGAGAATTAATAAAAGAGATTCCCTTGTTGAAAGTGGATGTAGTCTATAAGACGAATCACTATAAAAATCTTGTGTTCTTGTTTGTGTGTGTTATTGTTCATTCATTTTATTTTCTGCAATATTTTTCTTTCGTTTATTTCTGCTGTCATTAAATTCAACAAGATTTACCTCAGAGGAAAGAATTCTCTAACTCATTTACTTTGAGGTAATATTTCAAGCAACTATCTTATTTGAGAGGTGTGGTTTCTTTCACACAACTTTTTTATTTCTAGAATTTGACATAGAATTAAGGGATTCATATATGTCGTTAGACAAGTTCACTTTAGTTTTTATTTTTAAATTGTTTGAAAGTTTCTTTTATTTACTTGAAAGTTCATCATAGGAGACAGATAACAAAGTCTCAATGCTTCTTATAAAAGCTAGAAGTTTTTTGAATTTTTGAGAAAACCAAGGAAACCTTAGTTCAATCCCACAATGTTCCTTGGTTCAATCCCACAATGTCTCAATCTTTGAAATTGCCACAATCCTAGGACCTAATGAATCAGTTCCCTAGAATGTCAAAGAAATTCAAAAAAACCATCAAAGAGAAGAGTGTCATAATTGGTCAATCTAGGATGTTGCTAAGTATATAAAGACATTAAAATTTCTACCTTTGTGGGACCTATTTGATTAATTATTTACCAAGCCATTGTAGCCTAACTCAATAAATAAATTAATTGCCCCCAATTGCGTTTTTTGTGAAGGCTTACTGGGTTTCATATGCAAACAATATGACTAGGGAGGTTAAATCTTTAAAGGGGAAAATATTGTTTAAAATTAGTAGGGAATTGATCAAGACTATGTTTGAGCTAAAACCTAGTCCACCCAAAAAATTGACCTATTTGAGCTTACCATTGAATATCACCAAGGCATAAATAGTTACAAGGTCAAGTGGCCCTTGACGCATAGAATCAAGGCTAACAAGCACTTAAGGATGCTAGGGATTATCCCAAGAAATCAATTAGAGCCCTTTGACATTAACTTTTGTTAGGGATATTTCATATTGACTTATCAAACACTCTATTAGGTTTTGGGAACACAATTTAAGCAACAAATGCACACAGGCCTAATGATACTTGCTATAGATATTTAAATTTTTAATTAAATAGGCTATTTAATTATGGGTCATGGGTGGCATAGGGATTGCACAAATCTATTATAAATTTTAAAGAATCAACCCCCTTCAAATGGCATTCCATCGTTTGCCACATTTTACGACATATCTTCTTTGGTGAATGGAGTAAGTAGTTAGGTGTGCAGTTAGTTTTAGACTTGTTCCTTGCTAGACATGTTATGCTTGTCAAAATGAGGAATATGCATTTGGATATGCACTCTTTTTTTTCCAACTATAGTATCTTTGAGGATATTTTTACTACACCTATCTTGAATATATTTGGGTTTCATAAAAGAATATTTGATTAGGTAATGAAGTTCTTGTTAGATGAATAGGACAACTGAGAGGGGGGTGAATGAGTTGTACACTTTAAACAACAAAAAACCTTATCAACATTCAGATTTGCATTAACCCTTAAACCCTTATCCACCATTAAACCCTTAACATGCATTAACATAATGTAAACATGTAAAGTAATAATGCAAACACATCAAACACATAAGAACACCAGATTTACGTGGAAAACCCAAGAAGGGAAAAACCGTGATGATGATTAGCTCACTAATATATGAATTGCAACACTGAATACAATAAGGCTCACTTCCTAGAAGGATAAAGAAAGACTCATTGCTAAAGGACTCACTATCGAAACAAAAGAAGAATAGAAGAAGGGGTGGCTCACTGCCAATTTGAACTACTAATAATGCATCTCTTATACGTCAAAGGTACAGTTCCACTAAAGCACAAACAACTCATCAAACAGACTAAATGTAGACTATATATGTACTTACTTTCTGAAAAGAAAATCTAATTATTAATTATCAACAATATTAGTAATTCTTGTCAAGGTAGGAATTTTTTCATCAGTTTAGCCAATCATCACGTATAATTAAAAAATTTAAGAAAAAATTCTATAGTTTGTATTTAATTTTCTATTTTAAATAATTGTAAAAATTTCATTTATCTTTTTTTTTTATTGTTTCATATTGAGAACAATAAGTACAAAATTCATTTTTAAAAAAAATTATATCTATATTTACCTAACTCATTGAATCAAATGTCAAGTATATTGAATGTTTGAATGACATGAGCACTATTGTATGCCATACATTTTGACATTATTGTGTATTTTTTATTGGTTGATTTTAGAAGCAACCATTGCAAAAATAAATTGTCGTTTAATTAAAAAAAATTGTAATATATTAATTTTTTTGGCTAAGTTGTCAACCCTATTAATGTTTTGAGTGACAATGATAGGTTGCAAAAAAAAAAATTGAAAGGTATTTTTACTTACAATGAAAATATATTATCATTCAATTTTTGAAAAGAAATTGTAATGCATTAAATTTTTTGGTTAAATTGTCAACCCTATTAATGCTTTGAGTGATAAGGAATAGTGTTATATAGATACGTAGGTGATAGAATAAATTAATTTGAAAGGTATTTCTACTTACAATGAAAATATTTGGAATTAGTTTATAGACATGATAGGTGGCAAAATATTTCCATTAGATTTAGAATACATTATTTTTGTATGGTTGAATTTCAATTGCATTAATGTCTTGAATAATATTGAATAATGTTGTATATATCATGATATTGAAAAGACATATAAATCTAAAAATATGTGCAAATCTATGGTGAGATATGGCACCCAACAAATTCAATCAATAAGTAATATGGTTATTTCTAATGGAGTGGAGAGGGAGTGGGAAGAGGAGTGGAGGGGGGGGGGAGGATTTGAAATCTGGGGTTGATGATTCTAGAGAGGATGGTGATGATTTTGTAGACATAGATGGTTTACTGTCAGGCTGGCTGCTGGTGTCGTTCTGTGGGGCTGTTGAGGAGTGGTGTTGGTTGCCATCTTTGGCTTGGGTTGTGTTGTTGCGGGTCTATTTGCTACTTTCATCCTTCTAGGAAGCTGTGGTTTGGTACTAGCTATTGTCATTTTCTTGTTGGGGTGTTGTGTTTTAGGTCTTGCTGCTACTTTCGCCCTGTGGGGTTTTTCCTAGTTCTTCTTTGTTGGGTGTGTGGTTGGGTGCCTGTTCATTTCTTCCTGTGGGCTTGGTTGTCTCGTTTCCTTTGTTGTTGTTCTTTTATGTGGCTCTTGCTTTGGTGCTGGGTGGGGTTTTTGAGGCACCTATTGTGAGTTTGATAGTGGAGAGATTCTAGCATTTTTTAGGCCCTAACTGGCATGTAGGGTCAGATGTTGCTTTTAATGGTTTTTCCTTCTCTCTTCTATTTCCACTTGTGGTTTCTCCTAGCCCTATCCTTCTTTTCAAGGGTTCCAATTCCTCTTTGTGGGAGCTTTCTTTTGGTGTGGCTTTGGGGCTATGCTTCTATGAGACTTCCTCTTTGCTGTAGGTTGTGGGTTTTGGTTTGCCTTTGGTGGAGGTGTCTGTGGATTGTTTTTGGCATGTTTTAGACCCTAACTGACATGTAGGGTTAGAGGTTGTTCTTCATGGTCTTGCCTTCTCTCTACTCTCTCTTCTTGGGGGATTTCCTTACCTTGTCCTACTTCTCTTGGGTCCTAGTGGCTTGCTTCTGTGCTTCTGTGGGACTTCCTCTTTGCTGTGGGTTGTGGGTTCTAGTTTTCCTTTGGTGGAGTTTTCTGTGGAGAGTTTTTTGCATGTTTTAGACCCTGATTGGCATGTAGGGTCGGAGGTTGTTCTTCATGGTCTTTCCTTCTCTCTAATCTCTCTACTTGGGGGCTTTCCTTGCCTTGTCTCGCTTCTCTCTGGTCCCAGTGCATTTTCTTTGGTGCCTCTCTTGTAGTTTTGGATTTTCCCAGAGGTTGTCTTCTTGGTTGGGCTTTGTTCTCTTATGTCCTAGTTGTTCTTGGTGCAATTAGGTGTTGCTACTACTCTAGGTTTGGTTTTGAAGCTACTGACTAGTTGTTCCAACAAGGTTTTTTTGTTGTCCCAGGTGTTATTCATGCCTAAGGGAGTCTTGGCTACCCTTTATTTTGATGGGTGTTCCTCTTTTGAGGTGGATTACTGGTTAGATCATGGGCTTCTTTTCTTTCACAAGATTTTAAGGGTGTTGTTTCCACCCCTGGTTTGGATTTGACAGGGCTGCTTACTTTGTTCATCTTGAAGACCCTGATGTTGTTGGTTCCCATAGTTACTATGTTAACTCTTTTTGATGGAGTGTTGGATTTCTTCCATGTCCTACAGTTGGTGTCTCCTATTTAGGTGGAGATGGGTGTTGTTGGTGTGGTGGTTTGTTCACACTTCTTCTACGAGTTTTCTACAGTGCATCTTCTATTGAGGTGGAATGCAGATTGGCTGGAGTTCCTCTATAGTGGCAGCTTGGGTTTCCATGGTGAATACTCCTATAGAGGTAGAGAAAGGGTGTTGATGGGCTCTATTTTTTTTGATCATATGGTTTTTCGTGATTTGGTTATTTCAGCTAGTCGTTTGGAGACTTGGATGGGTGTTGTTGCTAAGTGTTATGTTGTTGTTTAGCTATCACACGTTGTTGGTTATATGGCTATCTTAGGCAATTATTTGGTCTTCCTAAGCGACTAGTTTGTTGTTATGTGGCTGATGCAGGCAATTTCTAAGGGTTTAAGGTCCCTACCAAAACCTAGTTGTAAAGGGTTTAAGGTCTCTTCAAAACCTTTGGGTTCAAGGTCCCTATAAAAACTTGGTTTATTGGGTTTTTGGTTCCCTTCAAAACCATTTTTTGTAGAATGGTTTTGTTGTTGGTTTGGGTTGTCTTGCTGATCCTTTGAAGTGTTGTTGTTGTTTCGTTGCTGGTTGTTCATTGCTTTTTCTTTTGGTAGCATGATCATCTATGTTTAGGTTTCGGGTCCCTTTAAAAATTATTTGTAAATGGTTTTAGGTCCATTCAAAACCTGCTTTTCCCATATAATCAAACAAATTCAATCAATATTAACTTCATTGATAAGATATATACAACCTTATCTTAAACAAAATCTTGAAAAATCTTCTCAAATAATTTCTAGAAGAACACAATAATTGTTTTAAATAATATGAAGAATACTTTGTTTGTAATGTTTATTGTAAACCAAAATTCCAAGAAACAGATCTAATTTACCTATAGTGTATTCATACCTTTAGTCTCAATTTGTGCCCACAAATAGGACAACATACATTATAATAGACACATGATTATACATACATTATAATAGATACTTGATTATTTGAAGTCAAATCATGCAACAACTACTCCGTCTAGTAATAACTATTGGCAGGAACCTGGTGCAATGTGTCTCTTGTTAACATTAACAAAAAAAGACCTTCTAAATAGTCTTGGGAGGTGGTTACAGTCAATTGGGCCTCCTACATGGTCTTGGTGGAGGGTGGTAGAATAATAGAATAAGATCTCGTCCTCAATTAATTTTTTTGGGAAATAATGCTCTAGAAGCAGTTTAGGTGTGCATTTTTTATGAAGGATTTTATATCATTCATCAATTTATTTTTCTATTTGATATAAGAACACAAGTCTATGTTAATTTGGCTAAGAGCCAAGGATTGAGGGCTATCCATTCAACCAAAGTCATTTTTATTGAAAAACATGAGCCCACATAATCATATAATATTACAACATAAATTAGTTGTGAAGAAAAAAGAAGAGATAAAACAAAATAATCAAATCACATTCAATAAGATATAGATTTACATGGTAAAACCCTAAAAATATGTCAATGGAACATCCATGGGGCAGTGTATAGCTCGGCTCTTGCTCATCACCTAAATATCAAATAGGTACATCTCTAAATATTTCCTTAAGTTGGCGTTAGTTGGTAAGTTTTAGGCCTATTGCTCGAATATCGAACAGGTATGTCTCTAGGCTGCCTTGACATGGAATATTAAAGGAATTGTCTCTATTAATGCTATTCCAAGAGGTATCTTCCTTTTCTCCTTTGTGGTTTATGAAGATATGCTAAAGGTGCTAACAGCTGGCCCTTGGGCCTTTGATGTTGGCATAAGAACTTCCTTTACTTGTGCAAGTGGAAATTGGGTTTTGATCCTTCTGTGGACCTGGGGGCTACGACTCCTACTTGGGTTCACCTCCTTGGGTTACCCCTTGAGTTATGGGAGATGGGTATCCTGAAAGGGATTGCTAATTCTTTTGGTAGCCTCTTAGCGATTGAAAAGATCATAAAGGAAAAGTCTAGACTATTTTATGCTCGTATTTGTGTTAATGTTGCATTTAACTCGGTTCTACCAACTTATATTCTTCTTAAGTCTAAATTTGATAATTGGTCCCAACCCTTTGAATATGAAAATGTTCACCAATTTTTCCAGCTTTGCAAGAAATTTGGTCACCTCATTGATTCGTGTGAGAAAAGGCTAGTTGAGGGACCTAATGATGCTTTGCACTCTCTTTCTGAGCAAGTTCCTAAGTCCTCTATGGTTGTCTTTGTTGCTTGCACTCTTGAAGTATCTTCTACCCCTATGGCAGCAGTCTTTCTTGAGAAGGTTGTTCCTTCAAGTGGCTATGTTGATGTCCCTACTAAGCCTCTTGTTGTTTCTAGTGCCTTGGGTAGTTTTTAATTCATGAATGTTGTCCCTGTCGAAAGCATCCCTACTCTAGGTTTCTAGAAATATGGGAATCCTAATACAGAAGAGGAAAAGCAAATACTTAATCTGGTTGAAGAAAAGGGAGACCCTCATAAGGAGGCCAATTTTTAGTCTCCCAAGGAAGAGGTTCTTGCTGCTAAAGAAGGAATGGGGTTGGAAGAAGGAGAATTAATGTCTTCAAGCCCTAATTTTTCACTAGAGGATATGTCATTTCTATCTTAGAAGGAGGCTGGTAACTTGAGTGAATCCTTGGCCATGTTGGGATTTCCCCTTCACCCTAGTGATAGAGAAGATGAAGATGATTGGTTATAAGCTCCAAATAAGTCTAAAAAGAAAAAGAAGTCAAATGAAGGCGATGGAAAAAATGCAGGAAAACCTTCCCAAAAGGAATCCAGGAACAACAACATAGTGAGGGATGTGGCTGTTGGTAAACAAAGAACCTTGGACTTGATCATGGGATAGAAGTCCAAAAAGAAGTAGACCTGGTTGTTCTTCTATGGGCTTTAGGTGTTGTTTTACTTGTTTAGTTTCTTTAGTGAAGTTTCTTTCCTAGAATATCAGGGGCCTTAATAGCCCTTATAAATAATTTTTGGTTAAAACTTGTATTCTGGACAATAAAGTGGATGTTTTTCTCCTTCAAGAAACAAAATGTAAAAGGAGACCTTTGATAAGGTGATTTTGAAAATATGGTATGGTGAGAATTACTTTATTAATGAGGCTGAAGGAGCCTCGAGGGGTATTGTTACTCTTTGGAATCCCTCAAAATTAAAAGGAACTTCGAGCTCTGTTGGAAGGAACAATCTGATGGTTTCTCTAGAAGATCTTGCTTCTCAGGAGAAATGAAACTAATTGATATCTATGCCCCCAATTTGAGCAGGGACAAATTACAGCTTTGGGAGTATTTGAATGATGCTATTAAAAATAAAAAAGATGACTATTGGATGCTGGAAGGTGATTTCAACTACCCCCTTCTTCCTTCTAAAAAGTCAGAGGGGCTAGATGATTATACTGATAGTATGATGGAGCTGGCCAGATTCCTAAATTCTATTGGGCTTATTGATATCCCCCTCTAGGTCTCTAAATTCACATGGTCAAACAAAAGGACTGGTAATCAATTGATTCAAGTAAAGTTGGATAGGTTTATGATCTCCTCTAATTGGAACATCTCTCAATTCCTCTCTCTGTGGTCTCCCAAGATTAGGATCTGACCATAATTCTATTGTGCTTAAAAGAAATGTTGATCACAACAAGGGCCTTTTCCCTCTTAGATTTGAAATAATGTGGAGCTTTCACCCCAACTTTGTTGTTTTATTAAAAAATTGGTGGGATAAACCCACATAAGGAATCCCCATGTTCTCCTTGTTTGAGAAGTTGAGAAGAATCAAGCAGAGGGTGAAAGGATGGAATAAAGTTGCCTTTGGTAAAATCTTTGAGATTAAGAAATCATTGGGAAACAACTTAAAGGAAGTTCAGGACAAAATGGAAGGTAGCCTTGTGGATGAACATATATGCATAAAGGAACGTGACCTTAGATCTCAATGGTTTAAGGTCAATAAAAAGGAGGAAATTTTTTTGGAACAAAAGTCTTGGGTTCAAAGGCTTACTGAAAGAGATCGTAACACTAAATTCTTCCATCAATCCACCATGAAACACAAAAGTAGGAACATGATTAGATCGCTCAAGAAAGATGGTACCACAGTCTCGACTAAAAAAGAAATTTCTGAGGAAGTTGTTAACTTCTTCTCCTCCTTCCAAAATGCCCAAGGTAATGCTAATTAGGTACATGATGATTTCCTTGAAGTGATCCCTAAAGTTACATCTGAACAAGACTTAAAGAATATGACTAATGTTGTTTCTATGGAAGAAGTTAAGTAGGCTGTTTTCTCCTTTGGGGCTTATAAAGCCCTTGGTCCTGATGGGTTCCCTCCTGCATTTTTTTAGATTTATTGGGATATTGTTAAATCTGACTTATTCAATGTTGCTAGAGATTTCTTCAAGTCAGGAAGGCTCCTAAACCAATTAAATGCCACCTTTATTGCTCTTATCCCCAAGAATGATGACGCCTCTTATGTTAAGGATTACAAACCCATTAGCCTCTGTAATACTATCTATAAAATTTTCTCTAAGCTCCTTGAGTTCAAATTTAAAGTTGTTTTATGCAAAATGATTGCCTCGAACCAGAAAGGTTTTGTCCATGGTAGAAACAGTCTTGACGTTGTTATCTCAATTCATGAAATCCATCACTTTATGGACCTTAGTAAAAACCCTGGGATGGCTTTGAAAATTGATATCTCTAAGGCTTATGATAGAGTCCCCTGGCCGTTTCTCTTTGTTGTTCTTAGGAAATTTGGGTTTGAAGGCAGATTCCTAAAGTTTCTCTCTGCTTGTGTTACCTCCCCTATGTGTTTGGTTCTAGTCAATGGTGTCCCCCAAGGTTTTTTCTCTTGTGATCATGGCCTGAGGCAAGGAGACCCCCTCTTTCCCTATCTTTTCATAATAGTTGTTGAGGTCCTAGGAAGGAATATGAAAAATCTAGTTGACTCTAAAACCCTTAAAGGAGTTAAAGTTGCTTCATCTCTTCTGCCTAACTCTCACCAATAGTTTGTTTATGACACAATCTAGTTTGGTGAAGCCTCGGTGGGGGAATCCAGCCTTTGGAAATATGTTCTAAATGACTATGCCTCTGTCTTTGGCCAACATATTAACTATGAAAAAATCAAGATATACTTCTTCAATGTTGACCAATTAGTGAAGTTTCCCATGGTGAAGATCTTGGGATGTCAGGAAGCTGTCTTATCAGTTGGCTCCCTTGGGCTACCTCTGATATCTAGAAAGTTGGAAAATAATTATTGGAACCATCTGATTGAGAGAGTTCAAAAGAAGTTGGCAAGTTGGAAGGGTAAACTTCTAAGCTTAGTTGGGAAGATTCAATTGTTAAAAGCCTCCCTACAGAATATCCCGATTTACTATTTGTCTCTCTTCAAAATATCGACCTTCATTGGGGAAAAAATAGAATAGTTTTAGAGAAGATTCATGTGTTCAGGAACAAAAGAGAAAAATAGATTGTCACTGGTTAGTTGAGAGAAAGTGTGCACTCCAAAAAATGTTGGAGGGTTGGGGATAAGGAGAATCAAATTGCTTAACAAAGCCCTAACTCCTAAGTTGGGATGGAAACTTTTGGAGGGGTCTAAGGATTGGGTGAAGATTTTCCAAGCTAAATATCTAAAGAACATAAATCCTAGCTGCTTCCTCTTTACTATTGATCTACCTAGTGGGTTTGTTCTTTGGAGCGATCTTATTAAAACAAAAAAATGTGTTGAAATTTGGAGTTAGAAAGAGGATTGGTAACGGAAAAAACATTGATTTTGGAAAGACCCCTGGACTAAGGCTTCCCTTATCTCCTCCATAGATGGATTCAATCCTCTTAAACAAAGCTTGACAAGTATATGTGGTAAAAGGGTGTTAGAATATGTCAATTGGGAGGTGGAAGAGCCTAAATGGAAGGAGTTCAACATGTTGTTAAGGAGCATCAACTTGAGAGGTCAGAGACAAATCATCTGGGAGATGATTCTACAAAGGTTACACAACCTCATAGGGGAGGCGAAATAGTTTTCTATTGAAAGGGAAGATGAATGGGTGTGGAAGGGGAGCTCTTTAGGTTGTTTCTCTATTAAACAAGCTTATAATGAATTGGTGAAACCCTTTACTGACTACAGAGACCCTCACTAGGATAAAGTGTGGATTAAAAACCTTGTGCCAAAAGTCAATTGTTTCTGGTGGGCTCCTTCACATGGAAGAATTCTAACTATTGATAATCTGGTAAGGAGAGGATTTTAGCTTGTTAATCAATACATTCTAGGAAAGCAAGATGAAGAGTCTGTTATGCATCTTTTCTTCCATTGCCAGTTCTCTAGAGAAGTGTGGTCATTCTTCCTTCCTTTGTTGTTCACTGACTAGGTGTTCCCCCCAACTATGAAGTCTTTTGTTGAAAGCTAGTCCAATTGCCCTTTCTCCCATAAGGTCATTGTGGATCTCTAGAACCAAATTCCCCCCTTCTTAACCTGGGGGGTATGGAAGGAAAGGAATAATAAGATCTTCAGGGAGGTAGAGAGAAGAAGCTATGAGGTTTGCATGATAATAAAAGCTTAGGTTCATGAAAATATGGATGTGGAAGGATACAGCTTCTTAAAAGTCTGGCAAAACTATAAATAGATGAGAATTAAGCAGGTCTGGGGTCTAAAGAAGGACCTAATTAATCTTAATTGGACCATGATTTTGGCTAGGAAGGGTACTATGTGGGTTCCTCATGAAAGAGAGTGGATTAAGTGCAATTTTGATGGGTGTTCAAAAGGTAATCCGGGCATGGCCGGGGTGGGAGGTTTGCTGAGAAACCACTTAGGAGATTGCATTGAGAGTTATGGTGTAAAATTTTCCTCTAATAATAAAGCAGAGGCTATGGCTATGTGGGGGGGGTATAAATATTCTAAGATATTATGGTTTTAAGAAGGTTATTTTGGAAGGAGATTCAAAATTAATTGTGGATCTATTTAATGGAGCTGTTGCAACCCCTTGGGAATTAAAAGACATCATTGTAAAATGTAAGTCCCTAATGAGTTTATTTACTCATAGTTGTGTGCAACATGTGTTTAGAGAAGGGAATATCTCTATTGACTGTGCAACCAACGAAGCGTTGAAGTGTAATGGGTGGACCCGCTGAGATAATAATCATTTTCCTTTGTCATTGAAAGACAAATTTCTCAAAGAAAAATAGAATATGTGTACAACTTACAAAGATGATTGTTGGGAGTGGCATAGGAAGTATATGTGATCTTTTGAAATAAAGAGCTTGTGGAATAATGATGATAAAAGTGGTTCAACTTCGAGTATGAAGATCTCCTCAGGAGAAAAAGGTAATAATTTTTTCATTCCTGAGATCACATGGCTTTAATCAATGTGAAGAATGGTGTCAAATCCAAGTGTGATGAAGTGCCTTATGTTAATTCCATCTGCCAATGTGAAGATTTGCTTGGAATTAACAATAAAGAGTCATTTATTATTTGTAATTTAATAATAATGAAGTCTTAGCCCAAGGAAATGTGATATCGGCTATCACTAAAAGAAAGTTCTCAAACTTCATCTCTCTAAGTGATTATTTCCAAGTCGTTTATAATAGTGTATTTTGCAAGTTTCAAAGGAAGCCAGAGTGGAGTGGGGTTATGAAGAAGAGCTCGTTGAATCCTAAAATCTGATAGTGCACAAAAATGGGTGGGCCGCGGAAGCGTACAAAACCTTTGAATTTCCAGGTGCTAAGACAAAATGTGGACTTGTGGAAACTTTTTAGCAGAGTGGGTATGGTACCCTTGTTTGAAGCCATGAAAGGGCACAACGAAAGCCTAATTGCAAAATTTACCATTTCATGGAGAAAGGGGAATGTGGCTATTGGTGTGGTTAGATTTGAGGTGATGGCACAGTTCATAGCGAAGGCTATTGGCTTGTAAAACCAGGGAATTAAGGTGGCTAAAAAGAGTGGTGTAGATTACCAGCCATTTGTTGACAAGTTCCTCCATGATGGCGAAAATCTTACCAAATTTCAAAATGGGTATTTGCAGCTTGAACTCCTGACTCCTTATGCTCTGGTGAGTATGTTTGTTATGCAGTATTTTACACTTGAAGGAAGATATATGCCAGTTCATGCATACCACTTTCCATTGTTGAGTCATATTCACCATAATGAGCATATTAATTTTCCTTTTTATTTTCTCTCCTCCCTGCAACTTAATATTGAAAAGGGTGTGAACCCTCCCCTACATTAAGGATTAATGATTTCCCTTTATAAGCATGCCTTAGCTTTGAACCCTCATGGAAATCCTTTAGTTGCTAGACAAAAAATTGAGAATTGTAATGCAGGGGAAAATGTGGAACCTTTAGTGGGGGCTAACCCCATAGAGGAGCGTAACCCAAAGCCCTCCCATTGTTATAGAAATAAATGAGAATATCCCTGCTAAAAGATCTTCCTCTATTGAAAAAAACTCCAACCCATGTACCCCTGTGTGTATGAAGAATTCTGCTAAAAGCTCCATTGAGCTCGAGTTAGTTGAAGCTACCCCTAAGAAACACAAGCATTCCCCACTTCTCCTAGAATTACCTAAGTCAAAGAAAATGAAAAAAGAGTTGAAAATCCAAAGTGAGGCCATCACCATAAGTGAAAAAAGAGGGTATTCAAACAAAGGACTCGAAGGATAGGAAGCTGTCTTAGAGTAGTGGAGGTCGTAGATCTGCTCGCCTTGCCAAGGGTGCTTCCTAGGACAAGAAGGGGAAACAAAAAGCCTCTTTTCATGAGGAAGATTTGGAGGTGGAAGAGTTTGAGGCCTAGGTTGACGAAGAAAGTGATGGGATGGAATTTGAAGACTGCCCATGACATGGGTGAGGAGGAAACCGAGGAGAAATAAGATAACTAGGAGGAAGAGATAGAAATTGAAGAAGACCAAAGGAATGAAACTTTGACAGCCCCTGAAACTGGGAACATTTCCAATGAAACTAATATTATTGATGATTCTAGCATTAACTATCTGAAAAGCAGGTTGACCTACATGTAGGTTCAAATGGACGACATGGAAAAAACCATTATCATTTTGATGAAGGTGACGAATGGCCTCATGTGCAAAGCTATGGTTGGTGCAATATCTGGTCAAACCAAGATTACTAGAAAGTTGAAGAAGATGGGAAAGATGGACGACTTGAAGGACCTAGATGAGACCATGGTACCTAATTAGAGAGAGTATATCTGGAGCTTATAGGAAATTACTGGGACCTGATTGGAAAAGCCAAGTAATGGCTTTTTTTCTTGCTTTTGGTTATGGTTGCCTTGCATTTTTTGTTATTTTGTTTCAATATTCCAGACTGCTATTTTCAAATAGCTCTATTATGGTTAAGAACCTGCTGGTATATGGTGGACCTGATAAACGGTCTTTGTAGTTTAAATTGCTTTAGTAATTTTCATTTTTTGATTAATTATTGTGGTTTTATGGCTACTGTTTTGTTAATTGGCATGTGTGCCACCCTAGACATGTTTCATGATGCTGGCTAGTGGTGTTGTTTTATCCAGATTGTTTCTTTCTTTTGAATTTTGGCTATAACCATGGGATTAGGGCCCTTCCCTTGTTAATCTAATCAAAAACATCCATGGGGCAAAGGCATTAGTATTCTTATTGCTCAGCGAAAATTGCAGTCTTCAATAACTGCTATTACAAATTGATTTGCAATTTAAGGATACAAAGATATATACTATCTTGCACATAACAACCATCATCAAACTTAGAAATAGTAGATTTTTCTCTTAAGGAAAAAATAGACTTTTTTACTTGATAAGATATTTTTTTGCTTTATATTGTTGTCATTCCAATAGTTTAGGTAGTCTCATCCTTTATATTATACCTTTGGAGGTTTTGAATCTTGGTGGATGGCTTGGGCGGTCTCATCCATTTTTCCAAAGGCCTACAACATTCATTTGGGATGAGAAGCCACACACTCCTCACTGATTAGTTTGATTGACCTTGTCTTCCTAAACTTACATACTCTAGATGCTTCATACATTGGTCAAGTCATGAAATATCGATAAATTACACTCTATAGGTGGTGAATACGTGATTTTTTTTACATTAGGGCAACCGATTTTTCAAGAATCAAATTCATCAAAAGATCCCTCATCTCAATTTGTAAAGCTAGATTAATAGGGCTCATTCTTTCTTAAGTAGGGAAAATGATTCTTCAAAAATATATTAGATCAACTAAGTCATTGTGTTGAGTATAATTTTAAAAACATCTTATAATATATTTATTTCTTGTATTTTTCTTATTTGACATTTTTGGAGCTCTCTTGTCTAGAATTTGGTGATGTGAGGGTTCAACCTTAATTATGCTTTGACAACCCATATTTATCAGTTCATGACCTTAGATACCAAACACATACAAACGTTGAATCTTGAATGACTTGATATGAATTACAATTCTAACAAGTAGGGACACCTAAATTAAATAGTTCACCAACAATTTATTTTTTCTATTGGGTTTGTTCCAATCTAACTAAACATTTCATATATGAAAGGCACATGTTACTACCATGTGTAGTCCCTCTTCAATTTGCACAAAGAATCCTATTTAATATTTTTAGTAAGTTTTATATTTCTTGTATTACAAAGCTATATAACATTTTTTCTAAAGAATGCAAGAAAAGTATAACTTGGAATGTATCTCTCTTACAAAATTTCTCAATGTCTAAGAGATCCTATTTAAAATAATAATATATATTTTTATTTATTTGAAAATTAAATGGTCTTGTTTGTTTATTTAGTTACTAGTAGTAATATGTTACATTATCAACTAGTATATTATCTTTTGAATTACCAAGTATTAATTTAGAGTAAGGTTTATTTTTATTAGATTTAATTTAGAAACATTCGTAAAATGTTTATTTGTAAAGAAACACAACCTTATGAATTATAATATAAATGACCTATTTGGGAAACATTTCACAATTCACAAGCTAAAGGAAACATTTATCTCACTATAATAAAATATGTTTTTTTACCTTGATAAAACAAACAATCAAATTGTAGACCGTAAGATTACTTGTTTTTTTATTTCTAATGGTTTAAAAATTCTATTAGAAACATAAGTAAGTCTTTGCTTATCAATCCCATGCATTATTGTGAATGGTGGTGTTACAATTTTTTTATTAGAACTATAATATTAATTGTTCTTAGGGTGTTAGTAGTACAATTCATAATTAACAAAATTCATAGTTATTTCCTAAGTCTTTATATGATTGTCATAGAGCTTTACTCATACTTTTCCCTTTCTTGAAATATGAAAGACAATTCTTGTAGAATAAAAGAGACTAAAAATTAGGTATTGAGAAGTCCTTAGTGAAGTTAGGGCATCGCACATCTTTTTCAAATTGGGAAAAAAGTACAAATATGGCTCAAACAATAAAATAGAATAGAAATTTAACAAAGTAGAGATTGCAAGGAGTGAGTATATCATCAACAACTATCAAAGAATGCTCAAAGGGAGCAAAACAACTAGTGTTTACCATGAACCCATGATTACAAAATTGAATATAAAAATAGAGACTCAATCAAATCCCATTTTTCTTCCCTTTAGTAGCTTCATCAAACCCAAAATCCATTTCTTAATAATTCTCACTCTATAATCTACAAATTCTTTAACCCATTGTAGATAACCACTCCTTAAACCTCTAGTAGAGGTAGGGGTATAATTGGAACTAATATTATCATCCTTCTCAATAAAAGAGTTATTTCAACTACTCATTAAGACAATATTACTATCCAAAGAATCTTCCCCATAATCATGCATAGGTATTACCAATCCATCACTATCATATATTGAATGCCATCCTTATAAGTACCAATAGTCCACTTACAAATAATTGTAGAAGGGGGAGTAGTGTTCATTATCCTTTAATACTCTAAAGGAAAAGTGGTACCATAAAATAAACTAATTGAATTTCTCAAGGTTCATAATAATCTAGAAACTCATGGGTATAATGTATTTTAAATAAAAAATGTTTGCATAGTCATAATGATTTCTTGGATATGTATCATGCTAAACATATACAAATTTTTCTATCATCATATCTAAGGAATTGAGTTATGATAGTCATAGAAGTTTGGAAATAGGGATAAAATATATCTCCACTAAAATGTGGTTTAGCACATATTTTTGATATGATCATCAGGCACTAGGATAAGTTTTGATTCCATGACATGCAAAATACAATGAAACAACTCTTATTATGTCCTTATTATATACATATTTGAGATTAATAATAGTTATATTGATATTCTTAGGGTTATCACACTCCATATTAAAAAAATATTAATCCCAAAAATATGTTCCATTACATACCATAATTATTTTTTATTAGAACCATATTTATAAAAAAACTACACAAATTTATCTATATTTTAATAAAAACTAGGGATAACTAGCTTCCCTAAGTCAAGAGTTGGTATGTTATGAACTACAATATATTTATAGTTTTAATTCAAGGAAGGAAATTTCAACTATGTACCATTCATACCTAAAACAGGGTTGTTCACATCCTCAAGCATATCGAAGAAATGCATTGAAAGATTAATGGCTTGAGTTAAGGCATATTTTGAGTTCAAAATTATTGTGAATAAAAAATTATTAGAATTTCCCTTACTTGGATTAATTTGACATGATTTTTAGTTTTTGATGGTGGAATTTTTTCCTAAGTGAGATTTCATGACGATTAAAATCTCTATAGTTTTGGGCAATGTTTTAGCTAGGAACTACACACATTTTACTTCAAATATTAGAAAAATTATTTATTTCACTCTACACTTGGATTGGATTTCAATTTGTAGATATTATTGTGAGTCCTGACATAAGAGAAGACATGATAGATGAATTCCTTTCTAGATTTGTTCATTTTTAGATGCATAGTTAAAAAAAAAAATTGTTTATGGATAGATGTTATTTGAGTAGCTAGACCATGCCATTTCCAAGGCCAACACATCCTTCTTAGTGCTATGTTAATATGAGAGCTATAGAAGAGGGTATGGATATCCATCAAAGCATAATGGAAGGGGGAGTTTTGTCAAATATTATAGTTGAAAATGCTTAGGAGATGTTACATGGTTTGGCTAATATTGAGAGGTATTTGAGTAGAAAATAATGCACTAATGCTAAATTTGGGTCTTGCATATGACATTGAGTTTATTTTATTTGGGTTATCCACAAGCATAACAATATTAGTTGCATTGTTCATACATAAGAGTATGAAGGAGTTAATGGATGAAACTAAACTTGAATCAAATTTGTAGCTTGTTATTTCTAAATAGGGTTTCTTTGATAAAACATGATGTTATGTTATAACTGTTAGCACTTTGTATCATATCTTATATGTGAGATCCCTAGATGGAGGTTAGTTGGAAAATATTATTCCACTAATGTAGAATTTGTAAATCCTTGGAACTTGTTGCATATTCATTATAAAATCCTATGTTTTGAAGCAAAAAGGATGGTATTGAGGCAAGAATGACTATCAAACATAACAAAATAAATGAGACCCTTAATAAAATTCAAAACTTGGACATATATTTGTTTATCTAGTTCACATTATATTTATGGAGATACATTTATTTATAGGGTAGCACATCTAAGTCACTATTTCAAAATTTTATGAGTAATTTTAAAAAATTAGATACTAATATAAAACATAAGGTAAATAAAATTGGAAATTTAGATGTTAGAGATTTTGCCTCATGTTTAATACTTTAGGACATCGATTACCTTGGGAGCCCCATCGATGGAAATTTTGAAGAATAAATGTTGTTCTCAACTTAACATGCATTTTATAGATAAACCATTTATATGTTTACAACCATTTGACATGCTACTTATTTTTGTGAATTCTTCAAATATTATCTAATTATTTTTAATTTCTTAGAGTAATTATTTTTCTTGTCATTGAATTGAGACTCATTTAATGGTATAAAATATTTGATTTGGTATCTTGTTGATTTATTTTCAAGAACATTCATGCTTAGATATTATATTCAAAGGATTTGAAAATGTCTTGTACAAGAAATTCCATTACAGATCAAAAATATTGATTTTAAAAAATTATGAAGATATTATAGACTGTGGTTGTCTTTCTTCCTTTCCAATGTCATACTCTTGGTGTAAAATTAAATAGAGAATAGATTATTTTGATGTTTTCTCTAGCATATTTTGTATATCTAAATAGTTAACTTTGGGTCTTGTGTTATTGTTTATTTTCTCTATTTTCTTTAGCTTTGATATTGTGCAAGTTGATTGGCTTAATCATTGTGTTTCTAAGTTGTGGCCCTATCTTGATAAGATAAATCATATTTTTAGGGTGCCATATTTTTTATGCATTCATAAAATCCTAATTGTTTTATTATTATTATGCTTAGTGAATCATTAAACATGTAAGCTATACATCACTTATGAGGACTTAAAAAGATTTATATTAATACAAAATTATTAGGCTTTATATTCAGAAGTTTATGTTTGACTAAATCCTTCATACTTATCTTTGTTTCATTTTTTTAGGGAGTTTTTAAAACAATAGGAGATTCAACAAAGCCTATCATTGACCAAAACAATAAGCAATACACAATATAATATATTGAATTTAAAGATCTTAAATTGGGGACTCTTCCACATGTATTGGAAGGTCTATTGATCATGTTTAGCCCCTATTATTGGTTTAAAGAAGATGTATATACATTTTCCTTTTCTTTTTGTGCGTCCTTTCTAAAAGTAGTTTAAATACACGATTATTTTATTGGATTCACATTCTTCTCCATGGTTTAGTAATATTGTAACCTCTCATTGTTATGAACCAGATACAAACAAATTAGAGGTACAATAAACAATTTATAAAACTTGAATATGAAAATATATAATTATTTTCTTTTGGACAAACTTTTAATTTTTAGCCAAAATTTGAATTTTATAACATAGAACCATAATCTTTAGAGTCTAGAGAGTAAATAAATCACACTAAAGCTAGAACAAAAATAATACCAAAACTATATGGTATTTTACAAAAATACTTTTAAACTAAAAAGCCTTCACAAGAAGATATGGTTTCCATTTTGGAACCTATCCAATAGTAGTATGGGTGTTGCACTTGGTCAAGAAGTACTAAAAGATCTTGCTTATAATTTTTATAGCTAAGAATAATTCCCTTGAGACTTGAAGCCTTTATAACTCATGTAGGCTTTAGGTCTTAGTATAGCTATCTAAGTTTCCCTAGATCTATTTTAGGGTTGTGTTATTCTAATTGATTTTTACTTTTTTAATGTTGATCCCATAATTGATGAGTATTTGACCACATAATGGATTAGTAATTTTACATAATTTATGTTAGTAATTGAATTAGTACCTAAAGAGTAACATTTGACATTAGCAAGACAAGACTATCATATTTTTGCATAATTGTTTTATTCTACATAAGTGTCTTATTTCTAAATAATAGATACATTATTTCATAACTATTTATGTGTTGATCTTATTAACACCAACAATTTACTTCTTTACAAATTTCCACATAATTTTTTTTTCTTCTAAAGCTTATTTATTTTTGCATGTTTAAATTCATGCTTAACTAATTTTTTATTGTAAATCCAATACTCTCACAACTCAATTAATATGTAAATAAATAATTATGTCTACACAACAATATAGGTAGAAATGCTTAACACATGAGTGAATTTTTAGGTATTGTGATTTCCCAAATTACTTGAATTATTTTCTCCTAACAATTGGAGTATTAAATACCAATTATCTTAAGAAAATTCAACATGGTATACTCCTAAGATACATCCTTCGATTCAATTAGGTATTAGAATTTTTTCCCCTTATTATTCCCTTAGTTTCGAAATGTGCTCAAATAATAAAAGATAATGTTCATCATCTATTGGTGACATAGTCTTTGAGTAATTGGTATTTTTATTCAACTGCATTTTTCAAGCATGAGACATGGAAGGTATTGTGCACTTGGGCTCCTATTGGTAGCTCATAAGTGCAAGCAACCTTCCTTGACCCATAAGCTTGTAAGGTCTATAGTATTTAGGATCAAGTTTCTTTACTTCCTTTTTTTTTAAGATACTTTTTCTTACAAGATCATGACTTCAAGACAATTCAATCACCTCCTTGATTTCTTTCTCACTTTAGTGCTAATTTTGTTGAGATTTCATCTATTTTTAGTCATTTTGAGGTTTTACTTTAATTTTTCATTACCTATTTTTTGTCTTCAAGGAAATCACAAATAAGTAGCTTTTGAGTGCTCAATGGAATGATTCATCATTGAGAGAGGATCACAACTATACATGGCCTTAAATGGTGTAGGTGGTGGATGTCATATCTGCAAGACATTCAAACACATATGAAACAATGAAATTTATCAAACACATATAGACAGAGAGAAATTTTATCCATAATCATGTTGTTTCACCTCATTCCATTACTTCATCAATTTCTTGTGCAAAAAATAGTTTACATCTGCCTCTTATATAGAGGACTTAGAGATATAGTGATGAATCTAGAAACTTCTTAATAGAAACATCTAGAAAATTATTATAGTCGGTCAACCTTACAACACAAATAAAATATTCATCATAATAAGAAGATTCTAGAATATAGTAGAAATTACCTATTTCCAACACTCCCCCCTAATTTCTACTATCAACTAATTACATCAATAATTACAATACTACATCACATAAATTATTCTAGAAAAGTCTAGTATTGGGGTTTTCCTTCCTTAATTTAGACCACAGATGTTGCAGCATTCAAACTCCTTTTTCTCTTGCCTGCTGTCTTATTTCTGATGTCCATAACCATATCTCTTGACTATCCAAATCCTTTCTTTTTCCTGATGCCAAAATGCCATTCTCTCATTCTTCAACAATCTTCATATCTGATGATACCTTTGTCTTTGTCTAATTGCTACAACAGTCCTTGAACTATTTAACTCTTCAAATCTTGAATCTGGAACTTCCTAGAATCTTACCTTCTATAGATGTCTTGCCTTGCCATGATTGCTATCATCTTCAAACTTATTATCTATTATTCCTTTTAAAAACCTTGCTTGATTTCCATCAACTTTCACATGTGAACTTTTATACCTGAACATTTTTTTTATCATGCCTGTAATCTTTTTCCAATTTGATCCAAAAGTCCATCCACAATCCATTTGTATGCTTCTTGTATTTTTATTCTCTCTTTGCCAACAAATTTTCTCTAAATGATTTCTTAAACCACAAATTTTGCACAGATGTAGATCCCAACATGTATCTTTTATATGCCCTTTTCTGTTACAATGCGAACACTACATACAATGCACTTCTCGAACAAATTTTGTTGAACTTGAAACATTTCCTTTACCTCTCACATATCCAAGGCCTTCATATTTTGACCTCATAATTGGTTCAATTAGCTTTTTAATTCCATGCTCATGCTTACCTAATCCTTGACCTTTATATCCCATTCTCTTCATGATTTGTAAACCAACATTATTCTTATTAATATGATTTGTAGAATCAGTCACATTATCAACTTCATCTTTACATTCTTCATCATGAACAACTTGAGCAACATTACATAAACCACTTGATTCATCAATTGAACTAACCAAATTTTTTGTACCATATAAAACATCACATGTCGATTTCTTTTCCTTCAAACATTCCTTCTCTTCATTCAATCTTGATATTTCATTTGTGTATAAACTATTTTCTTCTTCTAATTTCTTTATTTTCTCTTTCAAATCATCATTCTTTTTTTAACTTCATCAAACATCTTTAAATTCTTCCCTCTTTGTTCTAGTTCTTCATTTCTTTTATTAGTCTCATCAAACAATTTTAGTTTTTCTTCTAACTCTTTATTTTTCTCTCTAAGTTTGCTTGATTCCTTCACTTGCCAATTATGCACTTCTTCCACAAACTTTAACCTATCCTCTAGTTCTTCAATTTTATCTTTACAATTACTAATTTCATTTAAAAGTTTACATTTTTCTACTGACCTCTCATTCACAATTGCAAACCTTTCTTTCTATGCTTCTATTAATTTTTCATTTAAAAAATGTATCTTAGAATTTAAATTTGCATTTTCCTTCAGCACTCTTTTTCCTAATTTTCCCATTGTAACAAATAATAAAATTCACCTTACCTTTGAATTTGATTGTGATTTTGATACAACAATCTACCCTTCCTTCGACAACTATCTTTCTTCACAATAAATAAGCTTAAAAACTTTGATTGACAACTGAGTCTTATACCTGCGATCTCTCTTGACCGCAAATCTCTTTCTATCAGCAATTCTCATACTGGTTTTTAACACAACCCTGATCTCCTTTTGATCTCTTGTTTTATAGCTACGGCTGTGGCTTCATCAATCTGTAAATCTACCTTTGCTTTAAAAATAACCACTACTGAATTTGACTCAATTTTCTGACAAACATTCATCGGTAGTTCGACAAACATTTGTCAGACAATCGACGAATTGATGAAAAAAGTTTCATCGCTATTTTTTCATCAAAATTTTGATGACGAATTAAACATCGAAATAACGGTGTAGATTCATCGGTCATCGGCATCATAAAATGACTCAGATGTTCATCAAAATATTGACGAAAAATTTGTGTATCCACTGATGAATTACAACCAAAATGAAATTGCAATGGCTCTTTCGAAGCGTCAAAACAACACTAGAAGTTCATCACCATTTTGACAAAATGGGCAAGGAGTTACGACAAAGCCTTTGTCGCAGCTATAGCAACTTCGTCAGACCTTTTTTGTGATTCGTCGGTGGCCTTCATCAAAATTGCGATGAAACAATGCAATTTTTTTTTAAAAAATATTCATTGAAATGTACCATCGCGGAGACTCTTGGCAATGACCACCAAAGCCAACCCATAGGTGAGAGATCAATCATCGGCACAGGATAGAAAACTCACTTTGATAGTCCATTTCTTGCCGATGACTTCCGTCGGCAAGACATATCCAATGTCACACCGATCTGACCTCTTTAGGAGTTTTAAATAGACCTACACCATGTCATCGTGGAGACTCTTGGCGATGACCACCGAAGCCAACCCATCGGTGAGAGATCAATCATTGACACAGGATAGAAAACTCACTCTGATAGTCCATGTCTTTCCAATGACTTCCGTTAGCAAGACAAATCCAATGTCGCACTGATCTGACCTCTTTAGGAGTTTTAAATAGACCTACACCATGTCATTGCGGAGACTCTTTGCAATGACCACCGAAGCCAACCCATCGGTGAGAGATCAGTCATTGGCATAGGATAGAAAACTCACTCTAATAGTCCATGTCTTGTTGATGACTTTCGTCGGCAAGACAGATCCAATGTCACACCGATCTGACCTCTTCAAGAGTTTTGAACACTGCTAGTTATCAGCAAGATATTCTGAGGGTCTCGCCGATTAAACAAGTGTCTAAGAGCAAGTAAACAAATGGAACCTATTAATTTGCTTATTTTGGGGTTCTTTAAATCATAGAATAGATACCATCTTCTTATGTATAATGTACTTATATTCATATTTGAATTCGAAACCAATTGTCATTGGACATTCCATTTTACTTGCATAGAGTATTCTATAAGAAATATATTGATAATGCCAAATGATTTATGTTGTTGTACAACTCTACCTATCATCACAATTCTGTCATCCCCCCCTAGAGAATCCTACAAAGACAAGTTTACAATACCAAGTCAAATAATATAAAAAATACTTCCATACAAATTAAATGATTATTCTCACAATGGCAATTGTCTAATTACAACAACAATTCCATGAAAGGTTATCCATGCTTCATAAGAGATGATTGATCATACATACATAGTGCAAGATGCATAGAAAAAGCATTACACTTGAGAACAATCAAGGGCTAACAAGGGAAGGAGTTAATAAACATCTGGATTGAAGAGAAAATGTGTAGGGAAATGTTGAGTAGTGTTAAGAGAACAAAGCTTGTAGAACATATTCTTGTCCTAATCAAGCTCTTGAACAACTTAAATAAAATTAAACTACTAACACATACATGAGACATGTAATGAACTTCCAATATCTGCTATCTTTTTCATTAATGTAGAGGTAGGTAAAAGAGAAATAATTATAATTGTAACACTATTCATAGTCCAGTAAATTATGTTCGTAATTTGTGCTCAATGGACCTCAGTTTTATCATTATACTGCCCATCTAATACCATATTTTAATCCAGGGTTCAACTATCTCAGATCTAAAGAAGTGCCTTCAATTAACCATTTAAAGCACTATAAAATAAGGTAAGACTTTTACTTGAGAAAGATTGTGTACACTTGTAGGATTAAAGTTCTTGCAATCATCAGGATTTATTGGCACACAGACACAACCTGCAACATATGAAGTAATGGATGACTACAAGTTAGTGAAATAGTCCTTAATATGTGTCTGGTTTGCAAATTGATAAGTAGAAAATAAGGTTACAAATAGATCTACATGAAAAATTATGAGGACAATCTATTGTAATCATCAAAATAGATGAAAAGTGCAAAGGAAAGAGCCGAGCTACATCTCTAGAGCCTAAAAAAAACATATGCAAGAAACATAAAAAAAAAGAACAAACCAGTTTTTGGATGAATACAAAATGGTGCCTTCAGAAAGTGATTCATATGCTTTCACACTTGATAGGACATTGAGAAGATTTTAGTCTTCCTCTATGAAATTAACTACTTATAGAAAAAACCCAGAAACCAATATTATATACCTCCATGTCTAGCTGAGGGTAGGTATAAGAGAAAAAAAATTCCTCAATGCAATGCTGAAAAATATGAATGTGTGTGCAGGTTTGTATTACTCAAAATATCATTTCACTGCCTAAGGAAAAATACCAAAGTGATGTTTTAAATTTCAATCTTCACATAAGCTCCCTTATTGCTACACATGCATATACAAGCATTATTCGAGCTCTAAACTATTCAAATATTAAGGATTTAATTAGCTATAAGATGGAAAGTTGTTGTTTAGACATAATCCATCATCTTTTACATATATTTATTCACTCCTAGCGCTTCAGATAAATTTGTGTAAATGAGACAGAAATGTGAATCTTTTATGAAAAAGAAAATTCTTAAAAGGAGGGGGAGAGAGCAAAGGGTAGGGGGCAAGAGAATGCTTGAATGTATAGCAAAGTATAACATTTTGATCATTATAACAATGAAACGAGTTTTAAGTTTGAAGCATTAATATCATTTACAACATTTATGATCAATAATGAATGTAAGTAGAGAAACTTTTGCATACCTACAGATGGTACAAAATTTCATGGTTAAGTGGAGCCTCCCATCAACAACAAGATCCAAATGTCTATGTATCTATCTCTAATCGAGCCTCTAAACCCTTCAGAGCTGTCAATTTTTCCACTAACCTGTTATGCACAAAAGTCAAATTTTAGAGTTATGTCACCACTAAAAATAGAAGAAATAGAGCTTTGAAACCAAATCCACACACAACACAATGTGGTATTCATAAAAATCCATACAAACAAACTAAACTCATAACATTGGAATGGAAACAACTTCAAATTATAATGCAGAGCATGGATTTGGGGTATAAAGAATCATTTTTCTGCCACCATAGTGAAAATTTAGCACTTTCTTTCATCTTTGCATATTGGTATGATGCTTCAAACGATGCATTTCTTATATTGAAAAGTGCATTACCTTATTGAGCTTCTCTTTGTTTTGAGAATAGTTTAATATTCTCTACTTAACAAGGACAACCACGTGACAGTGGAAGCTCATTTGGCCCTCCCACTCACACTTACCCTAATTCTCTATTACACCCAATCATTATATATTAATCATTCATTCATCCATTAATAACATATATAATATTAATTTTGACCATCCATTAATACACACATAATATTCATTCATTCATCCATTAAGTATATAATATCTATTAATTAATATATTCACATTCATTCATTAATATATAATATTCATTCTTCTTAATTTTGTATATTATCAAAAATATGGTTGTCATGATATGATTACAATCACTTTTTTTTTGTTTCTTTTCAAAGCTATTTTTTTTGGGGCGGAGTATCATTTTCAAATCATCTATCCCTTTAGTTGTTATGTCCTCCTCGCTTGTGATCTTAATTATCATCTCGCTTCATGACGGATGTCACTGCAGGGGTCGCTATAATAAAAGAAATGTTAAATTGATAGTTTTATTATTATTGTTACAAGTATTTCATTAATTAAAAGAACATTAGAGTGGTTCTCTTTACCCAATGGGTCCACTGTTGTTCCCCGAACTTCTCGTTATAGACCTGCTGCTCAACATGCCGAACACCTAAATCTTGATCCGTAGCTGAAACATCTAAAAGGCTATATTTAATTATCACAATCAATTGAAATTAAATATGTTTAAAAGAAATATGAGAGGAATCCTATTAATTGATGGGGATGCATCATTTTCCTAATCTTCTCTAGCCCAATCATGCTCAACACGTTGATCACACTCTACATGCTCTAAAGTTGAAACACGAAAGGTTACATTAATTAATACACCAATTGCAATTAAATATGTTTAAAAGAAACTTAGAGTGGTCCTCTTTACCTGATGGGGCCACATCATGTTCCCGATCTTCTCTAGCCTCGACCGCATGTTGACTATGCTCACATGCTCTAGCACCAGGATGCACCACCACACCTTTCATCCATAAGTTAGCTCACCTCACCAGCCGCATCTAATGTCATGTAGTATTATCATTGTTTGAATGTTTAAAAGAAATAGGCATGTAATTACTTTATGGTGGAATTTAATATTGAATAGATTGCACAAGTATTCAATTTTAAATAAACTTTATTGAGATTATTTACCTGCGTGTCACATGTAGTGGAAGATTGTGTTTGCCCAGTCAAGACTCTTAGGAGTTCAACCATATTCCATAGCCTTGCTAGAAGGAAATCTTCTGAACCTTCTCCGTGGGAACCTCGCTGGAATCTGTGAGTCTCACATTTTGCATAAGATCATGAATTTTGCTTCTATGGTGTGATAAAACCAAATTGTTTTCTAATTTCTATTATTTGGATACAATATTTCATTTATTGATACTTACAATTCGTAACCAATTTTCATATAACCACCGTGAGTTTTGTCAGCGTTTTGTCAAGCAAGGTTTTTACTAGTTCTTTAGCCTTCGATGTCAAGTGTATGAAACGCTTTCAGTTACTGCTAGATTATGTAAAAAGAAAGAGTAATCAGTATATAATTACATTGTTGATAGTATCACATACCCCTTCCTTGGCCTCATGGTGTGTTTCCTTTTTTCTTTTCAGACTTCTCCTTTCCATCCGACACTAGGTCCTTCCACTCCCTCTCTAGAATCATGGGGGATGCTCGTACTTTTTGTTCTTCTCTAAATGCGACCTATATTGGTCCCTCACATACTTTGTGATAGGTACCATTTTTCTTAAGGACCTGGTCTGCTGAATGCTCATCAAGAGCACAACTAAACTACATGAGCCCATATTTTAACTTGATTTTGGGCATCAATCAGACACGATGGTGGGCCCAAGATCTAATGTAATATCACTGATGTTTATAAAAACATCATTTCCACAAAATGATCATGGGACCAAGAACTAAAAAAGAGTGATCAATAATTAAATTTCACCTAGATTTATATAATAATAATTAAAACACTTAAAAGCACCGGACCTCTCTATCTTATGGAATAAACCTCACCACAATGATCATAAACAACCCTGCATTTAGTACACGTGAAGTGATCCAGAAATGCTAATAAATATCACCAAGACCAGGCCTCATCCCAGGTCCTGATATGAACATGAAAATTAACTGATGCCCCGCATGAAGGCCGACATTCTCCAACAACAATATAGGCACGTATGATGGGCCAAGGATGTACAAGATTTAGATGGATGCCAGGCTCAACCCCTACTCCTCAAGCAGCACTTGTAGTACCCTGATCATGGCTAGGAGCATCATGAGGACACAAAAAATAATGTAAAAACAACACATATTTTAGTTCATGACATAAAAGAGTACACAATATAAAACAATGAATGAACTTCTATTATAATTAAAGACCTCATGAAAGCTTACTTGCAAGTTTTGTGCTCTCTTAGTCAATATTTTAACCCTCTCTCTTATCTCATCTATTTGAGGCACTATGAATATTAACTTAAGGATTTCTTCATTGCATTTTTTGGGGTCTTCCTTAACATATCGAGAGGGTTTGTCAATAAATGTCATCACATAATACGTTGACCCACTCCTATGGATGCCTCATCTACTAATCGCGCCTTTCCTAATCAAATAACCGCACAAGTAATATTAAAAACATTAATAAAATTAACCAATAAATTTATGAAAACAAATATAATAATAAAAAATTTCTCGATCTAATTTGTACAATTACAATGAGGTAAACTCGCTTCTGCAGAAGTGCCCGAAGATACATCGCGGATCTATGCTCGAGGCCGAGCCTTCCATATGATCAATGTCTCGCTATGACCAAAATTAAATATAAAAAAACATTACCAAAATGAAACCAATAGACTTACGAAAAAGAAAGAAAGAATAAAATGGTATATTGGAGTCATTAATTGGAGGTTGGATAAAATGGTACATAGTACGTACCACCCCCATAGTAACTATGTTTGTAACTAAGTGATTCAAATTATAATCGATTAGCAACTCTTCCCCTGCAGTTATTGATTTTATTGTACATATGAATACACAGTTTCCCTCGTGCGCCTCAAATATGCAATTGGGTTGCTTATTTGTTGACCCAGTTCATGTACTATTTATAAACCCTGCAATATTCCCTGATGCTTTTGGCCTTCTATCAATTTACATAGCCACTCCTTTATTTTGATCCTTATCTTTTAGCTGTATATAATTTGTTGACAGTGCATACCTACACATACTTCATTTATATCGAACTAGTTGCATCCAATCTTTGTAATTGTAATAGGGTCCGACATACTCCATCAATTCAGTAACTTTTTTCTAACAAACCTTTATGCCGTCCAAGGAAAAATAGGCCCAAACCATGTAATGACAATGGTGCTATGTGATATATCCTCTCGTTGACACAAAAATTAGTGTTTATTGGAGGAAGTTCCTTGGGTACCCATTGTTTCCATAGATGTTTGTACCTCAAGGACACCTTGACATCCCCTATGCTCTCATCATCATAAGAACATGACCCCCCTTCAGCAAGAAAAAATTCCATGAGTTTACAAAATTTTCTTCTAATCTTTTGACCTTTAGTTGATCTCCCTCTTTTAGACATACTACATGTCTCACTTTCCTCTTCTCTTCCTAATTTTCCCTTGCTCAAGGAAGACAGATCTGAAAAATACCTATTTGGTGGTACCTGCACTCATAAGGATGTTGGATGAAGTTCTTTCATGGTGATGTGATCCTAAGGTGACATTATGATTAATCTATTATTTCATCGCTAAAATTTCACAAGTTATAAGGTAATCAAATCTTGATAGATTGCAATTTATTGTTACTACCGTCCAAATGTGTCCATCACAAATCAAATCTACTTAATGTTTTAACTCCCAAAATTTGTAACAAGTGTTAAATGTGACTATGGTCCACTAGTTACACAACCAAGGCCTCAAATGTATTCTCTAATTGTAATAAAGGAATTTTGCTCTTCATTCACAAGTAAATAAACTTAAAGGGAAACACCACCAAGTGGTTTATTGGACACCTACATGACTAAAAATAGCAAAAAAATTACATTTAATTTCCATATGTCTAAGTGGTTAATGGGGAGGGAGTGTGTACTAGGCCTGGTTAAGTCATCATAAGTTTATGGTTTGGCAATAAGTTTTTTTTAAGCCATCTTAAATCTTCCTATGTCTAATTGTTAGGAGACTTTTGGTATGTTTTAAGGTAGGATGATTGATGAAAGAGCCCAAAGAGCCTTTCTCCATGGTATCCAGGTACACATAGCAACAGTCTTCTCTTATACAGTTGGACATGATATAAAGAACTTAGCTAGGAATTATTCATTTAACCTAAGGTTTTCTCATAATTCCATCATTGGAAAAGTATGATCAAATTCTTCTGTTATGAATAATTGGTCTATGTGCCTCTAGTAATCACTATAAATGTTTGTAAGGATAAAATGACTAATTGCATCAGGTAGGAGAGAATCAACTTTGAGTTCCTATACTATACCTCTCATTCATAATTTTTAAGGGCTGTGTGGAGGAGTACTATCACTCACCACTATGGGAGGAGACCTCCTTCGGTGGACCTTGTCTCCTGCAATTTTTCTCTCTTTGGTGTCCATTTTATCTTCCTGTGTCTCAATGGCCCAGGCCTTGGTGTGCTCATGTCAGGGGCTTCACCTTGTCTCATGTAAAACCTGTTACCTGCTTCTGTGGACTAACAAGCATTTTTGAATATCACAAGGCAATCCAATTGATGGTGAACGGTGCTTTCTCGCCCGATGCTTGTTTGCTCCTTCTTTTTCTATAAGAAGGATCAAGCGGTATGGGTTATGTTAGATATTTTTGAAGAGTCTAGATGAAGTTGTAGAGAAAATTGTAAAGTCTGATGGTTTTAGGGAAAATGCAATTTAGGTTTTGAGTAATTCTATAGTAGGTTTTGAATTCATGGGGATTTGATGTTTTATGACAGTACTAGAATTTGAATTGATATGATTAATTCAAACTCATGTGTCTCCATTGTACAAGCATATCTGAATTTTGAATAAAATGATCAAGTGGGTTGTTTCTATCTTATCTCAATTGCTAGGGTGTGTATGATTCTTGTTTTAGCTTTTAATTCAAAGCATTGTTCAAAGTCATTAATGGATTGTAGGTGGATATGTTTGTATACAATTTGATATAGTATTGGGTTAGGAACAATATATTGATGAGATTGTAAAGCTAACGTTATCAAGGATCTTATATGTGTTAAACTATCAAACTTTATTATAAACTTGACTCTCCAATGATATATAAATCGATCTAAGTTATACTTATTCGCATGATTTAGTATTTTTTTTCCCTACCTAGCGTTTGCTACAAATTGCAAATCAATGACTATTTTATACTTTCGAATGTGTTGTAGTTATCTCATGCCCCAAATAGTTGATATTACTAATAAACAACCAATTCTATTCAGTATCATGCTATTATGTTGAGCTATTAAATGAGATTATCTATTGTTGTTAATGTTGTTTACGATAATGGTGTAGAGGTTGTAAATACATTAAGGGATCACCCTCCCGGGTCTTGCAGAGCCCAAAGTGTAGGAGGTCTTTAAAATCCTCATCAATTGGTCCAAGGCTCGAGTTGCCCTCTTGATTGAATTGGCAATCTACAGGTATTTTAGAAGATCAACCCGCCATCAGAAAATAGCCAACACCTTTGTATATGTTTGTGTGGAGGTATTGTGAATAATTGTATGCCTCTATTTCAATTCATTAGATCTACCTTAGCCGAGCATATACTTGGGCTAAGTCTAGAATTGCTTTAGACTCATGTGATGAAGGCTATGTGTGATGAAATCCTAGACCTCAACCAAGATGTGGGTAGATTATGGGAGTTTTGCCAAGACCTAAGGATAGTCGATAAAAATGTGAAAGACTAAGCTATTTTATTTTTTTATGTCTTATCTTATACCATTTTATGAGAATGGGAGTGTCAATGTACAAGAAGATATTTGGAAACTAGGCATGAAAATTGTAGGTTAAAGAGAATGGGGGTGCCAAAATTACAATACTCATTTCCCCTTGGTCATTGATTTTCCCTGAGTGCCCTCAACCTTGTCCTTAACGTTGGTATTAACCTTGTTTTCACTCCTCTAAACTCTTCCTCGACATTGATATTGACCTTGTTTTTACTCCTCCAAACTCTTCGTCGGTGTTGGTATTGACCTTGTTTTAACTCCAAACTCTTCCTCGACGGTGGTATTGACCTTTCACTTCTCCAATTTGACGAACTACAACCTGGTTTCATTGGGTTTTAAAGTATGTTAATTAAATTGAAAATTTTGGCACCATTTAGCTAGGTTTTAATATTCTACAATATATTTAGGTATATTTTAGGTATATTTTACATAATAAATAAATAATTATTCAACTTATTATAATTATATATTATATTCTTTAACAAATTTATTAAATACATATAAAATTATTATAATTAATAATTAATAATAAGTATATTTTAATATAATACAAAATATAATTAATATAATATATATTTAATATAATAGTAATATATATTAATATGAGAGAGAGAAACTAAATTTTGATTGTGTAAGGAAAGCTAGATGTGGAAACAACTCTCCTAATGTCAAAACCTCAGGGAAGAATGTAGAGATACCTTTTAAATTTTACAATTATAGTCCAATTAAGATGCACATGAAACATATAACAAAAACAGAGTATTTGACAAACACATATGAACACCAGATTTACGTGGGAAAACCCTTACGGGAGAAAAACCCTTACGGGAGAAAAACCCACCACACCAAGAGAAGTCACTTTGTATTATAGTAACAAATAATTACATACAGAGTTCTAACTTATCTTTCTGATGCTAGATTATAGCAGCTTTCACAATGATCAAACTTGTATAGGAACCTTCAAGTTACAATCTTTACAGAATAGAAATCACTCTGATACAATTCAAACTGTTCACCCAACTGTTTTTCGAACCAACTGAACCTTCAAGCATCTGCAACTACAAACTATATTCATGTCGTTCCTTGTCTGTCAAGCTTCCTCTCAAAACTACCACAACGAACTATCTTCCAACGGTTCCCATTCGGCTTCTTTGATTGGTCCACGAGACTCCACATAGGATGGTCAAATGGTCAAAAGGAAATCAAGTTGTGTTGGCATATCGGTGAGACACTGACCGTGTCTCCCCGATGCCAACACAATCAACATTCGATATCGCCAAGAGTTCATCCTATCGGAAAGACGTTTTACCGAGCTCACAAGTTGCATCGACTTTAGTTTTCCTTTCGGCAAGACTATCGCTCTTGCCAGGACCTCACGCTGAGTCTTTCAAGTTAATCCAAGTACATCCACCAGTCAGCGAGACTCATCACTTTCACCAGGACTTCATACCAAGGTACATAAGTCACATAGACATGAGTATTCACATTGACAAGACAATCGTCTTTCGCCGAGACATCCTATTGAGTTCTTTATGTTACTCCAAAGCCTTAAGTCATACCAAACAGTTGGCAAGACTTCTTTCCATCGTTAAGACCTCACAGCGAGATCTTTTGTGCTACCCCAAGTGTACACCGTCGATGAGACATTCCTTATCGATATAAGTCATATCGAACTCCAAGACTTTCCCCGAAGACTTCAAAGTAAACACTATCGGCAAGACATCCATATCGGTAAGACTTCTTACCAAGCCATCTCATGTTATACCGATGTATACTGTTGGTGAGACAAAGCAACTGTCGCCAGCAGTTTATAATGAAACCTTTGAGTTACCTCAAAGACACCAAGTGAATGCTATCGGTGAGACATTCATATCGGTAAGACCTCATACCGAAACCTTAAATCTTTCGGCCAAGTCTCTTCGATATATGATAGAATGGCCTATCGGCCAGAGATCTTCATGGGCGGTGAGTGGTTGCAAAGACTGCCACAAGTGACAGTGATAAGATCCTTCGACATGACTGAAACAAGGTCACAACGACCTGTACAAACCACAAGATCCAAAGCTGCTAGTCGGCCAGACCCAAAGCATGTCACACCGACTTGGCTCCAATAGAGGTTACAGCCTGTGATGATTGAGACATATTTTTCTAACAATCTCCCACTTGACAAAGATCACACAGGCACCTCCAGAGCACAACAAAACTACTGAAAATCATGGGCACTAAGGCCCATTGAACTGGCACACCACCTGTACTTGTTTGTGCTCACTAGCTTTGTCAATGCATTTGCAACATTCTCCAGAGTATCAACCTTTTCCAAACCGGCCTTTCCATCCTCCACCATATGTCATACAAAGTGATATTGTACATCTATATGTTTCATCCTGGCATGGAAAGTAGGATTCTTTGCTAGACAAATTGCACTCTGACTATCATAGAAAATAGTTATTTCCCCTGCATCAAAACGAATGTTAGAACACAAAATTTTTAACCAAACTACTTCTTTACAAGCATGAGTAGCTGCCATGTATTCAACCTCTGTAGTGGACAAAGTGACTACAGCCTGCCGCTTACTCATCCAACTAATGCACCACCATTCAACATGAAAATATATCCACTGGTGGACCTCCTGCTGTCAATGTCCCTTGCCCAATCAGAATCTACATAACCACGAATGCTGAGAGTCTTCTGTGATTCAACCAACTTCCCATGGTAACACAAAGCATATTCTGAAGTCCCCTTCAAATATCTAAACACTCTCTTCACAGCATCCCAATGTATTCTTCCAGGATTAGCCATAAACTGACTAAGAACTCCAAATACTTGGGCAATGTCTGGCCTTGTATAGACCATTGCATACATAAGACTGCCAACCGCACTAGCATAGGGTACACTGGTCATGTTCTCCATATCAATAGGAGATTTTGGACAGTCTTCAACAGATAGCTTTGTTCCCTACAAGACTGGAACAACTAGCTGCTTGCAATCATTCATACAAAATATCTCTAGAACAGTCTTGATATACTTACTCTGACTGAGCCAAAGTTTTCTACTATTCCTGTCCTTGGTTATCTCCATCCCCAGAATATACCTTTCTGCACCAAGATCTTTCATTTTGAACTTAGCAAACAACTGAGACGTAAGATCAGAAATCATTAGCTTACTTTTGCCTATGAACAACATATCATCAATATAGAGGGCAATAATAAGAAATTGATCACTTTTAGCTTTATAATAGATAAAATGATCAGATTTTGATCTCACAAATCCCAAAGACAATACAAAAGTATCAAATTTCTGGTACAACATTCTAGGTGACTACTTTAACCCATACATAGACTTTTATAACTTGCAAACCAGTTTCTTTTTACCTTTCTCCACAAAGTGCTTAGGCTGGGACATGTAAATCTCTTCTTCAAGATCACCATGAAGAAATATTGTGTTCACATCCATCTGTTCGACCTCTAAGTCATACGCTGCTGCAAGTGATAATAGAAATTTGATAGACGTTAGCTTAGCTACAGGAGAAAAAATCTCCCCATAATCAATTCCCTCTACCTGGGAATAACCCTTCACAACCAACCTCGCCTTATATTTTTCCACACTACCATCTAGACCAATCTTCTTTTTAAATACCCATTTGTAGCCAACAACTTTCCTGCCTTTAGGAAAGGGCACCAAAATCCAAGTTTCATTCTTTTCTAATGATGCCATTTCTTCATTCATGGCTTCCAACCAAGAGTCTGAATCAGACATTCTAAATGCCTCTCTTACAGTCCTAGGCTCATTAGTAATAGAAATTAAAGCATAGGCACAAGTAGAATCTATCAAAGAGAACCCATACCTATCAGGTTGTTTTCTTTCATGGGTTGACCTCCTCACTTGCTGAGGCTGAGGTTCTTCTTCTTCTTCAAAACTTTTAGAACTACTTGAGCTCTCCTCAGTTTTAGGTACATTTTGAATTTTCAATTCCTCTTTCTCTGGTGTAGGAGGAATTACAACTACATCCTTATTGTTTTCTGACTTTGTCTCTGACTGCAGATCCAAGGTAGAAGGCTTCAGCTCACGAAAGATTACACTTCTACTGTATACAACCTTCTCCGTATCAAGATTCCAAAGCTTGTATCCTTTTATGCCAGCACTATAGCTAATAAAATACATTTGACAGCATTGTTCTCCAATTTATATCTTTTTCTCATATGACACATAAGCATATGCCTCATAGCCAAAAACACGAATATGTCTTAAAGAGGGCTTCTTACCAGACCATGTTTCCAAAGGTGTTTTCTCATCAAGAGCAGAATTTGGAGAACAGTTAATCAAGTAACATGTAGTAGCAACAACCTTAGCCCAGAACTTCTCCTCCAAGCCAACACTACTCAGCATACTTCATGCTCTCTCCATCACTGTCCTATTAAACCTTTTTGCAACTCCATTTTGCTGTGGAGTATAAGGTGGTTCATGTCTTTTAATCTCCATTGTCTTTACAATACCTCTTGGAAATCATCGTAACAAAATCGCCATTATCAACCTAAGCATTTACGTTTTTCTTCCAAATTTCGATTTTCACAAGGTTCTAAATTCCTAAACCAACTCAACACTGATTTACTTTTCAAAAAATAAACAAATGCCTTCTAATAATGATCAATGAACAAATACATAGTATCTTGACTTAGACAAAGAAGAAAGACCACCAACCAAATACACTTCTAATGAATATAATCTAGTAAAACCGTAAGATTTATGAGGATTGGAATAAAAGAAACACGTAGATGCTTTCCATATATATAGTGTCATAATTCAAAATCAAGGTTATAACTCAAGCCCTCAACTGTGTTTTTGTTCTTCAAGGTTTTTAAACCTTTCACTAATGTGGTTTGTTTATGATGCCAAAGCATAGTCTTCTCTACATGAAGTTTTACTTCCATAGAGTTTACACAATTAGGGATATCTTCTTCTTTACCTCCACGTGCAGCTTTCGGTGACTTCAAAGAGACACTATTACATTGAATAGCTTGTGCATCTAGCTTGTACAGTGTACCACCAACCAATTCTAGTCAAAGACCATAGAGCCTCTAATATCTTGGCAAATGATTTCCAGGAATGTGACTTGCATCAATATCATTCACCATCGATAGACAATAGATTTTGAGCTAGACCTGGCATATGCATAACATCCTTGATTCCCTTCACTCTTCCATCAGGGAATTGGATTTTGATTCTTCCATGGCCAACAATCTCCAAAGTTGAATCACTTGCTAAGTACACCTTTCCACCATCGTATTATTCATACTTCATAAACCAGTCTCTATGAGATGTCATGTGGAAAGATTCCCCTGAATCAATCAGCCAGACATCATCTGATGCCTGTGTAGCCAAGGCTGCAATGAAGGCGTATGCATCACTATGAGAAGAGTCATTGTCAGAAGAATACTTCTTCTTCTTCTTCTTCTCCTCTTTACAATCCTTTCGAACATGACCAGGTTGCCCATAGTTCCAACACTTTGCCTTGGACTTCTTGCCAAGAGACTTTGATCTCCCCTCTGATTTTGATTTAGATTTCTTGTCCTTCTTCTTGCCCTTCTCTTTCGACCTTCCTCTAACAACAAGGGCCTCTTTGGCCATCTCAAAAGATTTCCTTCTCATTTCTTTTGATAACAAAGAAGTAACAACATCTTCCATCTTGAAATTCGATGTTGTACTCCCAATAGCCATCACCAGGTGATCCCATGAGTCTAGAAAAGAACACAATAGAGGCATACAATGATCCTCTTCATCAATATTTACACCAACAGATGTTAATTGTGCAATCAGCATGTTAAATGCATTCAAATGATTAGTAACAAAACCTCCTTCCTACATTCTCAAAGTGTACAAATTCTTCCTCAAGAATAGTTTATTCACCAAAGACTTCCCCTGATAAATAGATCCCAGTCTATTCCACAAGGAAGATGCAGTCTTCTCTTCATGCACATTGAGAAGAACGAAGTCTGCCAAATAGAGCCTTATCAACCCTTTAGAATTTCTATCTGCAAGGTCCCAATCTTCTTGCTTCATGCCTGTAGGTTTAGTTCCAGACACAACAATCCAAAGATCACGACCAACCAATAGATCTTCCATATTAAGTTTCCACAACTCAAAATTGTTGCCATTGAACTTCTCTATTTCAATCTTTCTTGATGTGCTTGCCATCTCAATCTATAATTATAACTAAAAAACTTCTACAGGACTCCCATTGAATAGAATTGACACAAAAAATCCAACGTACCCACAAGGATAACACAACTGGCCAGGCTCTAATACCACTTGTAAGGAAAGCTAGATGCAGAAACAACTCTCCTAACGTCAAAACCTCATGGAATAATGCAAAGATACCTTTTAAATTTTACAATTACAGTCCAATTAAGATGCACATGAAATAGATAACATAAATAGAGTATTTGAAAAACACATATGAACACCAGATTTACGTGGGAAAACCCTTATGGGAGTAAAACCCACCACACCAAGAGAAGTCAATTTTTATTACAGTAACAAATAATTACATACAAAGTTCTGACTTATCTTTTTAATGCCAGATTACATCATCTTTCACAATGATCAAACTTGTATAGGGACCTTCAAGTTACAATCTTTACATAATAGAAATCACTCTGATACAATTCGAACTGTTCACCCAACTATTCTTCGAACCAACCGAACCTTCGAGCATCTGCAACTACAAACTATATTAATGTCGTTCCCTGTCTATCGAGCTTCCTCTCAGAATTTCCACAACGAACTATCTTCAAATGGTTCCCATTTGGCTTCTCTGATTGGTCCACGAGACTCCACATAGGATGGTCAAATAGTCAAAAGGCAATCAAGTTGTATTGGCATATCGGTGAGACATTGACCGTGTCTCCCCGATGCCAACACAGTCAGCATTCGATATTGCCAAGAGTTCATTCTATCGGCAAGAAGTTTTACTAAGCTCACAAGTTGCATTGACTTCAATTTTCCTTTCGACAAGACTATCGCTCTTGCTAGGACCTCATGCCAAGTCTTTCAAGTTAATCCGAGTGCATCCACTAGTTGGCGAGACTCATCGCTTTCACCAGGACTTCATACTGAGGTCCATAAGTCACATAGACATGAGTATTCACATCGACAAGACAATCGTCTTTCGCCGAGACATCCTATCGAGTTCTTTATGTTACTCCGAAGCCTCAAGTCATACCGAACAATCAACAAGACTTCTTTCCATCGTTAAGACCTCATAGCGAGATCTTTTGTGCTACCTCGAGTGTACACCATTGGTGAGACATTCCTTATCGATATAAGTCATACCGAAGTCCAAGACTTTCCTCGAAGACTTCAAAGTAAACACTATCGGCAAGACATCCATATCGGTAAGACTTCTTACCGAGCCATCTCATGTTATACCGATGTATACTGTCGGTGAGACAAAGCAACTATCGCCAAGAGTTTATAACAAAACCTCTGAGTTACCCCGAAGACACCAAGTGAATGCTATTGATGAGACATTCATATCGGTAAGATCTCATACCGAAACCTTAAATCTTTTGGCCAAGTCTCTCTGATATACAATAGAATGGCCTGTCAGCTAGAGATCTCCACGGGCGGTGAGAGGTTACAACGACTGCCACAAGTCACAGTGATAAGATCCTTCGGCATGACTGAAACAAGGTCACAACGACCTGTACAAACCACAAGATCCAAAGCTACTAGTCAGCCAGACCCAAAGCATGTCACACTGACTTGGCTCTAATAGAGGTTACAGCCTGTGATGATTGAGACATATTTTTCTAACAGATTGGTTGTTTCATGTGAAAAATCCAAGGATGGCATGTGTCCTTGGGGAGTTATGCTCAAGGTAGCATGTCATTTGATTAAAGATCTGATAATTCTCCTCTAAGACCTCTTCAATGTACCCATTGCACACTTAAGGAGACAAAGATCAATATAGGGAAGAAAAAATAGAGAGAGAGAGGGAGATAATGATAAACATACAAATAGAGAGGGAGACAAAGAGATAGAGATAGGTAGAGAGATAAAGATGAATAGATAGAGATATAGGAAGGGTGATTGATATATCTCTCCCTTTCTCTCTCTATCTCTCCTTTTCTCCCTCTATCTCTCTATATCTCTCACTATCTATGTCACTCCCTCTTCCCCTCTCTATCTATTGAGTTATCTCTCCCTCTCCCCCTCTCTCTCATTAACTCCATCTCTCCCTCCATCTCTCCCACTCTATATCTCTATCTCATTTCTCTTTTATCTCCTTCACCCTCTCTCTATCTCTTTCTCATCTATATCCCTTATCTCTCCCCTCTTTCATCTCCCCTTCTATATCTCCTCACCATCTCTCCTCCCTACCCCCCATCCATCGATTTCCATCTCCACCTCTCTTCCTTTCTCTTCCCACATATCCCATCTCTTCACTCTCCCATATATCTCATCTCTCATCTCTCCCCATCTATCTCATCTCCTATATATTAACTAAGAATCCATGCAAGCATACAATAGTATATGTTGGTAAAATCTATAATAGTGTTTTATTAAACTATATAAATAATTTATCTTTCTAATGTCAAGCCTTCTTTATAAAAATAGTGTTTTATTAAACTATAAGTAGATTATTGTCACCACTCTTCATTCCACGTGAAATGCCAAATGTAGTAATTGTTTTGTTGCTTTTGTCAAGTTTCATTAACCAAGCTATTTAGTGGGTTGAATAAAGTTGTGTTATGAACCTTAGTCTCTTTAAAACAATTAGACAATATTAGGGAGATTAGGAAGGGGAGAAAACTAAACTCCTTCAAAATAGGGGTAGTTGTGGGTTTCTTTTTGGTTTTCTTTTGTATACTATATACTTAGTTCCTCTAGGATACAACAATACTTTAGCTCATTTCCTTCTTAGTTGTGTATCCTAACTAATATGGAGTAAGTTTTTTCATTTTAATTGACTACTACATAATAGTTTATGTGTTGAAAGAATTGTTTCCATTCTTTGTAGTTTTTACATTGGAATACAAATCATATTTAATTTCACACCAATATACTTCTTTCATAAATCATATTTGTTTGAAAATAAGTGCCTTACAACCCATCTAATCAAATCATAATTAACCTATCAAAAAGCAATAGGAATTTTCTAAAGAAAAGAACACTTTTAATTCCAATCATAAGTGTATGGCCCAAAGAAAGGAGGATCCACCTATAACAATAACCAATTGACGACCGGTATGTGTGCAGGATCATGATGGGCCAGCAACATGAAAAAGTAGTGCTTTTGAATCAACAAAAATGCGGAAAATCCTGTTGACTTTTTTTTGGTTATGTCAAAGACATTGCTCCATGAAGTAATGCCCAAGCCAGTATTACAAATCGATATCCGATTTGTTTTGGATATCCACCCCGCCTAATATCTAATTTGAAAAGACTGTAAAATATTTGGTAAGAGAATTGATATCCGATCTAAATCGGATATCCAATTTTTGCACACATATACCCAAGAGTAATTAGGAGGTGGAGGGTGGGCAAGAGAGAGGGAGAGAGATGGAGAGAGAGAGAGAGGGGGGGAGGGAGAGAGACAGAGCGAGAGAGAGAGACAAAGAGAGGGGGAGAGAGAGAATTAGGAGGGGAAGGGAGAGAGAGAGAGATAGTGAGAGGGGGAAAGGGAGAGGGAAAATAAGAGAGAGAGGGGGAAATGGAGAGAGAGAAATATATAGAGAAAGAATTAGGAGGGGGGAAGGGAGAGGAAGAGGGAAGAAGGGAGAGAGAGAGAGAGAGAGAGAGAGAGAGAGAGAGAGAGAGAGAGAGAGAGAGAGAGAGAGAGAGAGAGAGAGAGAGAGAGAGCGGGGAGGAGAGTGGGAGAGATGGAAGGGGGGTTAAGGCAGAGGGAGAGGGGTCAAGGGGTTGGCGGCCTAGGAGTTTAGGGTTAAGGGGAGAGATAGAGGGAGTGAGTGAGTGAGAGAGAGACCCAAGAGAGGTAGAGGGGGTAGGATATTGAAGATACTTTAGAGAGAGAGAGAGAGGGAGGGAGTGGGAGAGAGATAGAGGGAGGGAGGTGTTAGCTCTCAAAAATGTAGGCAAAATGCCTCAGGAGGCTGTCAATCTCTTGGTATGTTTCAGGGTAACAGACAAGGCCAAAATGGTTTAGACCTTCTTCTCTTCAGGTGCTGCTAGACCGAGGTGGGTATACCTATATGAATGAGGTAGACTTGGTTTGTGTTTATTTCCTAAAATAATTCATCCACAATGGAAAATGGGAGTGGATAAATGAATTTTATTTTGGTATAGATTGTATAGCAATATCAAGGCTAAAACTTAATATGTTCAATTTAACAAATGTAAAAATGAGTGAAACCTAAATGGTGAAAATGTATAGACTAGTGCCTTATTGGGTATGCAGAGTCAAATGAGAAATCTAAAATGAATAACTTCTTTCTAGCAGATACTCTAATTGTTTGGCAAATAAATTTAAGTTTATAACTTGTATAAACATGCAAGAATATGATTACCAAGTTCTTCTTAATGATCCAAATGAGATTCCCTAATTACTATGATCAACTAATTAAAAGGATTTAATCTTTTCTTGAAAGAAACAATTAATCAACTATACAGATACAACAAGTGTGCACCGATAAACTAAATATAAGCTTGTTATATCAATTTAAATAACTAGAAAACATCAACCTTGGAGACAACTTTAGTGATACTTTCAATTCACACAACAAACAACTGATACCAGAAATATGCCACCACATTAAAAGATTTTCATTGATATCTCCATAGTTTCAAACATGCATCATAGTCTCATAATTGCAAAACATTCTAATCTATTGTATCTTTCTCCTATTCGATATTTGCTATTTGCTACCAAAAATAGATATATATACATCAACTGCTCGAAAGGACACGCCCTTTCAGAAATGTCTCATGTTAAAACAACAAATAATTAAAAAGAAGTAATTAGGCTCTGTTAAGCCACAAATGAATCTTGGACAAGTGGTCCAAGTAGTCCCGACGCTCATGTGTATCTGCACCTCCCAATGCATTCTGGATCGCGATCTCCATTTTCACCATCTTTTCATTTTGTTTGCATGCTTCATCCAATGTTGTATCTTTCACGATAGTTGTCTTTATAATTTCTTGCAATATTGATTCACTTTCACCTTTCCACCTAGTCATTTCTTTTAATTTTCCTCTATCATCGAAGAATGCAGTCAATCCCTTTTTGGTGGCATCAATTAATCCCTGTGCATCCCCTCACAATTCTTCAAAGAAGTCCCTGTGCTTGTTAACAAGATGATTTGCAACCTCAATTGCTACATTATTAGAAACATCCCTTTGGTTTATTTCTTGAAGCTTCTCCAAAATCCTATTGTATACACCTAAAAATGGTCACATCACGATAGTCTGGTAATTAATTAAATATTTTTAATATTTAATTAAATCTCTGAATTCAATCTAAGGATAAATAAATTTGAATAATTTATTTATTTTGTTCATTCTTTCATTTCGATTAAATAAATAATTTATTTATATTCTCACTTTTCTTATCCATTTCTTAATTAATTAAATAAACATTATGATTTATTTATATTAATTATCACATAATCTTGGCTTGAATATTTTATTCAAATAAAGATTAAATATTCTTCTCTTCTAAAATTCTTCTAAATTCCATTCACAAATTAAATATTCCAAAATATTTAATTAATTCTTCTAAAGTCTATTCACAATTAAATATTCCAAATATTTAATTGAGTCTTCTATAGTCCTAAAATCAAATATCAAATTCACATAAAATTAAATAAATTTATTTATTTAATTTGGATTATCTCCAACAACCGTGAAACAAACTTCAAAATAGAAAATTAATTCCTCTGTTTCTGAGCAAGCTTGTTCCTGTGGGTTGAAGACAAACCTCCATTCTTCTCTCCAACCTCCCAACATCTTCCATCTTCCTCTCAACCTCTCCATCTCTCACCATCCAAAATTACTAGACAATCTCACAACCATTGATCTTTGCCAGCTAGGCTCTTGCCTACAAAAAGCTATAAAAAGGATTGTCGGGTCTCTGAAATAGAAGGGAAACTTTTATACAGGAAAACTATAGTCAATCAGCCTTCTAGCATCCATAGCATTCTAGAGTTTAGCATAGCATAGTTTAGCATATCAACAATCCATGTCATGGCTTATCATCCTCATATCATAGTTTCAGAAACATTCATAATCCACAGCCCCTGTGCATAATCTACAGCCCTTGTGCATATCCGTACATCAACATTTCACTCCACCAGCATATAGGATAGAGAAGTATTATCCCTTTGCATACTCGTTCTGCAGGTTGCCATTTTGAGAAGCTTTGCTTACACAATCTGAGAGTAGCAGCTTCAAGCAAATCACTAGAGATAGAGGATAATGGAACGATTTTGAAGAAGCTTTGTTTGATCTCTTTTCATTTTATTCAGCTTTTTTTAGTTTAATGTTGCATTGGTGTGTTTTTGTTATCTTATTTTGATACTAACATTTCCCACACACATTTTTGGCACCCACCGTGGGGCTCTTGCCCCAATTTTAACATCTTTTTGTAGATTTTTTTGACAGGGTACGACTAAAAGAGCGTATTAGCGCATTAAACATGCTTCAGCGCAGTTCACACCTAGTTTAGCTCTCTTTAACTCTGTTACAACGCCCTTCAGGGATTCCATAGCGCCCTTCAGGGATTCTGCAGCGCCCTTTAGGGATTCCATAACGCCCTTCAGGGATTCCATAGCGCCCTTTAGTGATTCCATAGCGCCCTTCAGGGATTCCATAGTGCCCTTCAATGATTCCTCAGCGCCCTTCAGGGATTCCATAGTGCCCTTCAGTGATTCCTCAGCGCCCTTCAGTGATTCCTCAGCACCCTTCAGTGATTCCTTAGCGCCCTTTAGTAATCCTGTAGCGCTCGTTAACTCTGTTTTAGTGCCCTTGATGTCTGCAGCACATTTTTTTTAAAGTCTGCAATTGTAATCTATAACTTAAGCAAGATTTGATTGGATCCGACGTGACCATGACCAGTAAGATCTTTAAAAGAATGAACCAATCCTAGGATAGTCACTTAATTCAAAGATGAAGCAATCCTAAGATAGACATGGATTTTAAAATGAATCAATCTAGGATAGTCACCATACAATGATCTTGCAATTAAAACTGAACAATTTTTTTTTGTGAAGCAATATCTTCACTTAGATTAGATCATTGTGATTTGGGTTTTAAAAAGAACATTTGTTTGCTTTGTCTGCGGCAATAGGTCTATGCTCTCCCCTTAACTGGGTGATCAAAATACCAAACTTTCCTTTTCAATTTCATGCAAATTTACTGTTTTAATTACAACCTTTTAGAAGGCCTGCCGTAGTGGGAAAAAGTACTCACCCTACGAGAACGACCTAAGTGGGAACAACTAAAGCCAAGTTTTCCAACCCACTTTAATCAAATGCTGATGGTTGATGAGAATCCCATTCGACGGTAGTGTGCATTGATAACCACCCCCAAAGCCTTTGTTCTAAAGGTTGGGAGGTCTCTCAAGTGAGTCTATCATTTGCCGCACTGAACGGAAACCCTTTCTACGAACTTAGTGTAGTATCCAGCCGAAGTTAGTTTCTGAATATCATAATAATCACAGTGCAGGGGAGGGAAGAATCTACCCACAAGATACTCACCATATAACTACCAAGGATCGTTTCCTCAGGGGATCCGGTATCCACTTCTGTCACTTTGAGTACGCACCTAGAAAAGACAAAAACACAGGCACCCCTTTGGGGGTGACACGACTGTGTGAGTCGACATAGTTCTAAGATGTGGGTTGTTGATTATTATGGTGATCTACCTGAGTACTAAGAGTGAGTCTGCTTGAACTAACTGACAATAAAATTGATTACTCTCATGTTAAGAGATTGGAAATCCACAACCTTTGTTAAGAAATCCATTCTCAAACGAATCAAAAAGCCAAAGAAACCACTTAGCTACAAGAAAATATTGAAGAAAAGACGATTCTTGTACCAAAGTCGAAAGGTCTTACTTGAACACAGAACCTTTATCCATCGATATCATGATTGTGTTAGAGGTTTCACTGATGATTATGCTATAGAACCATTATACTCACGAGCTTTCTTTCAAAGAAGAGCCCTTTCTTCAAAGGCACAACCATAGTCGACATATTCGTTCTTCTTATCTACCACAACCCTCAACTGAATATCCCACTCATCCCAATCAAATCATTCGCTAATCTTGAAAACAAACTAGGCTATTTGATACAATTATCATTTTTTGAGACTAGGATCAAATCTAAAAAAAAAGTGCATCTTTTCAAACAAGTTTTTGATTATTGATTCAACTTCCCCAACAGGATTCTGATATCCTTTCATCTTGGAAGCCACAATCAAGAGTTAGAAATGTCATTTGATCATATCATAATATTTTCATCTTATCAGATCAAGACATCATCATTTTTGTACTTATAAAACTTTAATCTAAGTCTAGAAGAACATTTCAAAAGCATATGCATGTTGTCCACTTTACAACATCTTAGAGCAAGATAAAGAAGGCTACTTTATTTTTGAACAGGATCCACAGTTTCACATAATTTTTGACAAGATCTTAGAGCAAGATAAAGAAGGCTACTTTATTTTTTTAGCAAACCAAGGTGCCAAATTTCCCTCTAACTACAATATGGAGAAATTAAGGAAGATCATGAAAAGACTAAAACTCCATTAAATGATCTTAGTAGTCTTCCCCAACAAATAAGATCACTCCAAAGGAAAATCAAGGAAATACAAGGGGGCACAACTAGGAAGTCCTTTGATAGAAATATGAATGTAACCTCTTCTCCTCCAAAAGCAACATCATCCAAATTCAATGTTTTTGAATTTTTGCAAAGGTTAAATGAGAAGCCCAAATCTAAGCCATCAAATAAAATTGACGAATCCTATCATGTCAAGCATTTATCTTCATCCCCCATAATTCAAAATGAACCTCACGATTCTTTCACTCAAGATAACGATTCCATTCAATCACCTTCTTCTATCATATCCTTTATATCCAATGATTCATTTCAATCTACACATCTCGATCAAAACATTCTACAAACCCTTCCTATCTTTGATCAAGATCCCATCTCTCAAGAACCATATGATGATCCCCTCCTTTCATTATTCACCCATGATAATCCTCTTCCATCTCAAGAAAAAAATGTTTTTCCAAGTTCTTCGTCCACCTCATTCAATGAATCCATACTCTCTTATGATTCCATCACATCCCAAGAGCAGAACAATTCTTCCATCCTATCCAAAGATTCCCTTCCATTTGATGATCAAGCTACTCCATCTCCTTCATCTAATGATTCTTTTCCTAGTCAAGATCAAAATACCCCATCATCCTCATGTCAAGAGCCTATCACACCTATTCAAGTTATACATGAACCCCACACATATAAATTGGGATCCTCCACCTTTATCCATTTTGGTTTACTTCCAACACCTATCCTCTCATCTATATCATATCCTCCTCAAAATGGACTCGCATCTTGTTTTACAAACAATACATATCCCATTGGTAAACGAATGTGTCAAAGTATGAATTACAAAGGAAAAGGATTAGGCCTTCATGAGCAAGGTATCCTAGAACCCCTTTCTATCCAAGCATATCCATATTCTCATGGCCTTGGTTATACACCTCATGCTAAACCTAGGTATCCTAGTCCATCAAACTCTCCATCCATCCTAGGTCGTTATCCTAGTCCATCAAAAACTCCATCTATCCTAGGTCCTTATCCTAGTTCATCAAACCTTCCATCTATCCTTGGTCCTTATCATTCCAACCCTAGCTCATCAACCCTTCCATCCATATTAGGGTCCCACATTTCTCCATCTCCTATTCTTCAAGAACAACAAAGGCACGCATCCTTGATCCACTTTCAAAATTATTCCTTCATTAACTCATCCATCATAACTCCATATCATTCATCTCAATACACTCCTTCCATTTCTTTTGGAAGCAATTTGGGTGCCAAATATCAAAAGCTTCAATATAAAACTCCACATGTATCGAAGGATCAACATGTCTCCTCGAAGAGACATGCAAAAATAAAAGAAAATTTGATCCAAAATCAAAAGAAAAATCTGAAAGGCCACAAAGGCCCATCAAAGAAAAAAGGAAAATTTCAAAGACCACAAAGGTCCATATATCAAAACAAAAAATGTCAAAGGCCACAAAGGTCCACAAAGAAAAACTCAACGTCAAAAGTCATGTGGATTCCTAAAAGTCTCATAAAAGCAATAAAATCTAAATTGGCATCCAAATTTGCTAATCCAAAGGTTTCCTCCAATTTTCCATCTAATTACCTATCACCTTCCAAATCCATTTTTCCTCCATCACTCCACCGCTCTTCAAGGTGTGTGCCAATGTTGATCTTTCCAACCTTTCCATCTACCCATCAACATGCCTTCCAACCTCCTATCCATTATCCAACATTCATCCCCCATCATTCTCCTTTAATCCAAACTCTTGCATAAGTCCTTAGATTCTTCCATCATATCATTAATCTGCCAACATTTAGGATTCTAATTCCCATTTCCATGGTTTATTAGAGGGATATTTTGTTGTGAAACTTGATGCTTAAGTCCTTCCTCCATCTCCCTATCATCCATATCCTATCTTCCATATTCCTCTTGCACTCTACACTTAGGGACAAGTTTCATCCATCTTATCATTCATGATCATTATCCTTTCAATGCCCATTCCTTACATTTCCACCTTTGATCTTGACAAGGTTAAGGATCTTCTTGAACATCATATATCTTATCTTATAAACTTTATCCATATCTATCATTTGTACATATCTATTATATCCATATCATGCAATGGGAATCCTTGTCTTTCATCATGGATTGATGAAATTTGTACATATCCATCATATTTAGGTTGTGTTCACACTAGGGGCAGAAACATAGACTACACAAGAGAGGGGCAATGAGCTTTTAGAACATCACAAATAGACAAGTAATGGTTTGACAAAACACAACATACATTGATGCATCAAATCAACCACAATACCAAAACGATCACTCGATGCCAATGAAATCAAACAACATGGTAAAAAACAACGTTAATCAAAACACAAACATCAATGTTGATAACCAAGTTGGATGATCTTAATCTGAATAATGTTTGGAATACTTTAGGAAAAATTAGAATTGTTAGTTGATTTTCTATCATATCTCTAGAGCAATTCGATGATGTACTGAACTAGAAAAGCAAGGAAGGAGTATGATTTTTCTTTGTCTTTTGTTTGTGAGTGAATCATTAGTACTATGCAAATTGGTCGTGAGACATGCTCTACTAAGTACCATTGATGACATTTCAGAATTTGCATAGGAAACGGGTTAACTCTTGTCTGTTTATGCAAGCGATACTCAGGTCATGTCGGTTCAATTATACCTTGATGCTTGTATTAACTTGCTATATCAAAATTCATGAAAGTAATACTCAGGTCATCACTAGTGCTAACATACCCTTTGATGCTTGTATTAACTTTCAACATTTCAATGCTCTATGATGACACAAAAAGCATAAATAAGCTCTTAGAATGGCACTATTGTACAGATACCCTGCATGGTTAGTATAGATTACATCCATTCTAGAATTGACATTTCGCATTTATAGATTTTCCCAAAAGCTGGAAAAGTATCAATGTTTCATATCTTTTTGCATAAAATGACTGAGTACATTTTGACATTCACAAAAACATCATCACATACATTTTTCATACATATTTGCATCAGAAAATCATAAAAACAAAGCATACATCATACTCAAAACATTCATGGGCATTCATACATTATACCATCCATCATTTTACATTCATATTCATAAAGATCATTCATCAATAGATTGCAAATCGTATCATAACATTGCACTTGTATTTTCATATCTAAAAATCATGCATACATATACATCATGAGCATAATATTGTAAACCCTCACATAAAACATCATGCATATAGAAAATAGACACATTCATCACATAAGGAATCATCACTGCATATCATATATCTCAAAAATGAATGTGAAAATGTACAAAGATGTCAGCTATGCATGACATATACATCATCAAAAATGGGATCATATGAGTGTGTATACAAATGTCTCAACAAAGTATCAATAAGACATATAAGCCATCATGCAAAAAGCACTACGAAGTGTTATCCTCTGATGCTGCTGGTTTGGGACCTACCCCACCTGTACCTAATGGACCTGCTCCACCCGCCCATGGTAACCCTCATGGAGGTAATGGCTAAGATACACCCCTGCTGGTAGCCCGAGAGTGACTATGTGTAGATCGAGACTGTGTATAACTCATTCTCTGCTTGGGTGGCACTGCATCATGATACCTAGTCCTATAGAACTCTGCCTCCTGGGTGGCCCTAGTCACCTCTCTCATCATGTCACCAATCGAGGTACCTGCTGCTACTATTTGCAGACTGTCAACTAGGGCCATGGCCTACCCACCCTGCTGTCTAGCTATATCTCTCTCAGCTGTAACTGACGTCAAATGTCCCTGTAGCTGTGTAACCAAGGCCTGTGCCTGTGCTAACTGATCCTGTAAGCTCTGCACTCTACTCTGCAAGGTAGATATCTAGCTCGATACCACTGGATCTACTGAAGACGATGGAGTTGAATGTCTCATCCACGGTCCACCTCTGCCACTACCTCTACTACCACCTTTGCTACCACCTCTACCATCTCCTCCACCACTATCACCTCCACTATCCTCATCATCATCATCCTCTTCAGAGTCATCACCCTTTGAAGCCACCTCTCGCTGTCGCCTATGTCCCCCTATATGTGCTCTATGCTCTGCAACTGCAGCGGCAAGCTCATCAGGATTAAATAATTATGGCATAGGATGCTCCAATACATATTGACCATACTTTGGAGTCATCCCCCTGTCAAGAATATCAGCTATGTACTCCCACATCTGTACTCCTAAACTGGTGAACTCTGCTATCGCTGCATCATAAGAAATCTGCGGACCCCACACTGTAATCTCCTACTACCGACATTCATAAATAGATGAACCCTGTGGCATACCCTGAGGCCGACCATACTGTTGCCACACTCGACCAAGAAGAAACCTCTCAATAATCCTAGGAGTATGACCAATTAAATATCTAGAAGTAAAGACAAAGGGAATCTCCCTAGCATCCTCTGGCCATGCCTCGCAATCTACATAGGGCCGCCAACATACTGTCTTGAGATCATCTAGAAGACATTGCCAATGATCCAGTTTTCCTAGCCTCGGCTAAGCAATGACATACGGTCGACCAACATGCCATCATGCTCGAGTCAATGGTTGCATAACGACAAAGTGCTCCCATGCCCATATCTATAAAAGTGAACAACCAACAGCTAAACTTTGGCCTCCACCATACACAATATGGTGTAGCTCATCATATAAATGTGCAAACATGCACGATCCCCAAGCATATCGTGTACCCTGCATCACCATACTCTCAAGTACACAACCCCATCTGACTGCAAAACCCTTTGACCTATGGTCGGGGCACAAAACATCTCTAATGAAGCTTGCAAATACAGAGGGTAAAGGTGCATATGAATCTGTCATCTCTGCCCATGAGATATAATATCCTGCAATATGATCATCTCTGAATATCTGCCTCAAGGCATCAGTACCTTCCGCCTCCCAGGTGTCAAATCTCACTATCTTGCCCATCACTAGAATCCTCAAGATGCGATATACGTCCTTTGGAGTCACGGTAATCTCTCCTATCAAAAAATGAAAGGTGTTTGTGTCACTGTGCCACCTCTCTACAAGTGTTGTCAATAAACCTCTATTGAGACACACCTCAGGCATCTCAAGTAATGAGGTCAGTCCGCAAGCCTCGATAACATCTCTATATGCCTGTACAAGCTATGGAATCAATCTCCATGTCTTCGGGAATTTCTCCCCAACTACAAGATGCCCAATCTCTCCTATTAAATAGGAAGAATAATCAAGTCAAAGCAACATCAATATCAAATCATCACAACAAATCAATTAAATCTGAATATCAAACAACTATTTGTTTTTCATTTTCATGAAACGAAAATCTATCAAAATCCTGTTTGTTTTTAACAACTGTAGAAGCAAACTTATCAAACAACTATTTGTTTTTCATTTTCATGAAACACAAATTTATCAAAATCCTATTTGTTTTTAACAACTTTAGAAGCAAACTTATCAAACAACTATTTGTTTTTCATCATCATGGAAAACAAATGTATCACAATCATGTTTGTTTTTAACAACTTTAGAAGCAAACTTATCAAACAACTATGGAAATCATCATGGGCGCTACAAAAAATATAAAAGTGCTAAAACACACCCTTTCACATCAAAACATGGATAAACGTGCCCTAAACGGAAAATTTTCAAACATCGAAAGTTTAACGGGGTACATACCGCAGGACCATAATGCGCCGGACACTGATGTCGTCAGATGCGCTCGAAATGGTGCTGGTGGATAGGAAGTGCCATCTTTCTTACTCCAGAGCTCAAAAATTACAATTTTTACTAGGTTAAAATTAGAAAATGACATGGAAAATGACATTTTAAACCTATTTAAAGGCAAAATTGGGGCATTTTATCACATTCTATCATTACAAGGGCAATTTAGATCATCAATTTTTCATCTCTGATCTTTTCACGTCAATTTCTTCACATCATAATTTTTGAACGATGAATCGACATTTTCAAAATCATAAAAATCAAAAAATTTCAAAAAAATCTAAAACATCAAAAAATTTCCCAAAAATAAAAAATCTTATCAATTCATCGTTCACGGGGGCATATACCTATCAACATTCGACAATCAACATTTGGTGAAAATTTCAAAATTCTTTGAAGCAATGCGTAAAACACATCACTTCAAAGAGGGGCAAAATGTATACACCTAAAAATGGTCACATCACGATACTCTGGTAATTAATTAAATATTTTTAATATTTAATTAAATCTCTAAATTCAATCTATGGATAAATAAATTTGAATAATTTAATTATATTGTTCATTCTTTCATTTCGATTAAATAAATAATTTATTTATATTCTCACTTTTCTTATCCATTTCTTAATTAATTAAATAAACATTACGATTTATTTATATTAATTATCACATAATCTTGGCTTGAATATTTTATTCAAATAAAGATTAAATATTCTTCTCTTCTAAAATTCTTCTAAATTTCATTCACAAATTAAATATTCCAAAATATTTAATTAATTCTTCTAAAGTCTATTCGCAATTAAATATTCCAAATATTTAATTGAGTCTTCTATAGTCCTAAAATCAAATATCAAATTCACATAAAATTAAATAAATTTATTTATTTAATTTGGATTATCTCCAACAACCGTGAAACAAACTTCAAAACATAAAATTAATTCCTTTGTTTCTAAGCAAGCTTGTTCCCGTGGGTTGAAGACAAACCTCCATTCTTCTCTCCAACCTCCCAACATCTTCCATCTTCCTCTCAACCTCTCCATCTCTCACCATCCAGAATTACCAGACAATCTCACAACCATTGATCTTTTCCAGCCAGGCTCTTGCCTACAAAAAGCTATAAAAAGGACTGTTGGGTCTCTGAAACAGAAGGGAAGCTTTTATACAGGAAAACTATAGTCAATCAGCCTTCTAGCATCCATAGCATTCTAGAGTTTAGCATAGCATAGTTTAGCATATCAACAATCCATGTCATAGCTTATCATCCTCATATCATAGTTTCAGAAGCATTCATAATCCATAGCCTCTCTGCATAATCTACAACCCTTGTGCATATCCGTACATCAACATTTCACTCCACCAGCATATAGGATAGAGAAGTATTCTCCCTTTGCATACTCGTTCTGCAGGTTGCCATTTTGAGAAGCTTTGCTTACACAATCTGAGAGCAGCATCTTCAAGCAAATCATTGGAGATAGAGGACAATGGAACGATTCTGAAGAAGCTTTGTTTGATCTCTTTTCATTTTATTCAGCTTTCTTTAGTTTAATGTTGCATTGGTATGTTTTTATTATCTTATTTTGATACTAACATTTCCCACACACACCTACCATCCATTCTTTCATGTTCTCACAATGTAGTAATGTTATGTGAGTGTCTTCCCTAGAGCTGATTCAACCAAGTTGTTAGACTGGCTTGTCTTTTCTTAATTACTACTACAAGTGCATCATATTTCCTTTGAGAATATGCACTTGATCCTTCCCAATGATATTTTGCTTGAGAAATTTCACCATGAGTGAACAACTTGGTTGACTTCATTGTAACTCCTAACAAATATTTCAGGCGGTCATTTTCTCTCAACATCCTCTCTTTATTCATTTTGTACATTTCTCTTTCCTTGATTAACATCTGTATTTGAGCTTTGTTTAGTTTTGCTACATTGATTCCAATCTCTGTAGTTGCCACAGGATCAACCTCCCCAACCTTTAGATTCATAACATGCCCGAATGCTTTCTCAGTATCAATGACAACTGATTTCCTGTGAGGTGGATAGAAGGCCCAAATCATCAATGACCCTTCATCTGGATTGTATTTTGACCCTGCAGATACTTTTGTCACCTTATCCGAGCTGAGCTTGTGTGTAGCATTACTGTCCTTCAGAAAACTATCAAAGACTAATGCAAAATTGAGATCCAACCCTGGAAAGATCATAACACCAACATTTTCTAACATTCTTCTTCCCTTCTCAGGGGTCATACCCGCCATCTCTCTTTCCACACTCATCTTTAGGTCCTTCAATAGTTGTTCCTCATTACTTGGTGTAACATTATCAACCATTTCTCTTATCTCTTTTCCTTTTTGTTTATACAAGAATGCTTTAAATTCTGGAGAATTTATAAATTCATTATCTGATACAAATGACGTATACTCCACGTTCCTTGCATCTGTATCTATACTCTCTTCCACATTTAATTCCCTGGTAGGGCGGGTGTAGTCTTGAGTTCTCATTCTTGACATCTTATTGGATTGACCTTGTGGCACATTACCCTCAGATGCCTCTTCCCCAAAAGATAACAAATTTGTATCTTGCAACCCTTGATTATATTTTTCTACCACCATTTCTGCTTCTTCAGCTTCCAGGTTCCTGATCATATCATCAAACTGATAGGGTACATGTTGATATCCTCCAAAGTTTATCTTTTATCTAGCAGAATTGATATACCCTTTTGGATCAAAATTATTTCTAGGTGGTCCTCTTTTCATGTTGTATTGCAGTAGCTTATCAAGAATCAAATTGTACCCTTCCTTTGCCAATATAGTAAAATCACCGAAGCACAACGTACTGGGCATGAAAGCCTGCTTTCCAAAGGAGCTCAAATTCATAACACTAGAAAAGTCCATCTGCCTAACAATTTCCAAGTATGCAATCCTGTCTGGGACTATTTTAGGCAAAATGAATGGGGTGTCTTCAAATTCGTAAACCATAATCATGGTAGCATCATTCAAACAATACCAATCCCCCCAATTGTGATTAATTGGCACATTGAAGTCCTTAGGCCTGAGAAAACTCTTTATCTCATCAGATAGAGAATAAGCACATGGATGATTATATAATTTGTACAATGGTTTTACAAAATACTCCTCAAAGTGTATGAAACAAGAATTAGCAAACCTACTATCCCAAATAGTAGTCCATAATTGAACATGTAATGACATACCTTCCTTATCAAATTGGGAAATTCTCATCTCTTGAGGCCACAACCCTAACTCCTATCCAAAATACAACACTATGTGCATCAACAATGGTCCACTTTTCAGTGCCATCAACCCAAAATCAAGCCCCTTAAAAATGTATGAGGTATAATCAAAATGTCTAGAGTTATGATACTGAATATTTGCTAAAATTATCATAGGCATGATTGACATATATTTTGGGACTTCCATTCCCAATACTTGGCCTACCCAGAAATAAGTATACTTCATATAGGGTTCAAAAAGATCAACATGGAAAGGGGGTCCATCACTATCCTCTAGTGGAACTAGTTTACCGCCCTGTCTAATTTTGTGCAGTGGCAACCTCCAACCTTTATAAATTGTGTCCATCCTCTCAAAATCCCTTTCTAATTCTTCACATATGATTTTCTCATTGCAAACCCCTTCCAATTTGAAAGCCCCCCTATTGCATCTTCTGATATATGTATCAATGGTTTCCTGGATGGGTCACAGATGGCTTTGAGTTTTGAATTATAATGAGTGGCCAACAATCTCACCAATTCAACATTGACAAATACATTAGGGCAGACCAACTTTCCCAGATTAAGCTTCCATGGATTACATACTGGTTCAAAATAATTTCTTCGATAGTAATGAAAACTAAAAATTTCATAGCCTATTATTGGTGTCCAAATATCTCCTATGAGCTGACATTTGTCATCTAGTTTATCCACTTTTGCCCTAAGTTGTGCAGATTGCCTGGCTTTAGGTCCAGAGCTGGGTAATTGGTCGATAAGATCTTGGCTTAGCTTCCGCTCAGTGCCCCCTGGCTCAATTTTGGTTTTCTGTTTTTTCCCTCTAGACTGACTACTTTCCCCATGTTTCCTCCCCTTCAATTTTCCTAAACTAGTGGCTTCCATTCCTCAATAATTGTGGAAGTCAAAACTATAGAAGTCAAGGCGCAAAGAGCTTACTCTATTTCACTTGAAAATTTTGAGTCGAAAAATGATCTAGTTCTTCATTTGTCCTTCTGCTTTCTTTGCTATCAATTCCACAACAGTGTTTTCAATTGAATTTTCCTTAATTCATGAAGTTACTTATGCTTCATGGCGCCATTAATGTTTTAGTTGAAACATGAGTGTAGCAGGTCTTTTTTCAAAACTCTCACTATCACATCATGTAATATTGTCGGTGATACATTTTCAAATCTTGGGTGATCCTTCTATTAGGGCTTCTACCAACATTCATTAAAACATTCGCTAAGACACCTTGTAGTTTCCCCAACACTTCGAGTCTCCCCGAGATTTATTTTGATTCACTTGTATCTTTGCTATTAATAGTTCATATATCGCTAAGATGTCTCATAGTTTCACTAGCATTATGAGTCTCCCCGAGAGTTATCCCTTCAATCTCAAGTATATCGCTATAGCTCCCACCAATGCAAACATGTCATTGTGACTTTGTAAGTCGGGCAGATGTTCCTTCGCTTACTTCGTATCTTGCTGAGATATTTCCTTTGGTCTATTTTCTAATCACCGAGACATAATTATTTTCTTGCCGATAGAACAACACTCGGCATGACTCTCATATCTCTCTCTGATGATCAAAACGTATCGCCAAGGCTTTACAAATGCAATCCTGTCGGTGTGACATAGGGGGTCGACAGGACTCCATGAACTCATATCGACAAAATCCTCCTTTGCTTTATCGGCAAGACCAGATGGATGCTACGGGACTTCACTCTGACGGCCCAAGTCTGATCGATATAGTTCTTTGTGCTTCAGTCAGTAAGACACATATGTGCTCGATATGACTCACCCTGACGACTGTTGTCTTGCCGATAGGATTCTTTTTTCATTGAGACTATGAATTGGATCATGCTAATATGAATCCTCAGATAAAATTATATTGGTAAGACATTCACGACCTCTTTCTGATGCACTGAAAAAAATGTGTTAGTATAAAATAACTTATCGGTCGGGAAGACCTATATCATCTCATGTCGATATGACTTTATATATTCAAATGCTTGGTGTCAGGTGAATTTTATGGGACCAAATGGTAAATACTAACTAGAACATGGGTGACAAAGCAAAATACATCAATTTTATATTCATGATATTGGCCTCTTTGGAAAACTTTCATGAGTACAGACAACTATAAAATTTTCAAATTTTACAGTTAACAGGAGGGTTAAGGGTAGAGCATTTATGGTTTAAGGGTTTATGGTTAAGGGTGGAGGGGAGAGAGATAGAGGGAGTGAGTGAGTGAGTAGGAGGGAGAGACTTGAGATAGAGTGAGTGAGTGAGTGAGAGAGAGACCTGAGAGAGGGAGTGGTGCTAGGAGGGAGAGATTTGAGAGAGAGAGAGAGAGAT
>VDFB02271358.1:89103539-89117995 GCA_007258455.2 Sequoia sempervirens | reverse complement strand
ATTAATAACATATAACATTCATTAATTAACATATTCACATTCATTCATTAACATATAATATTCATTCTTTCAATTTTTACATATTATCAAAAATATGGTTGTCATGATATGATTACAATCACTTTTTTTTTTGTTTCTTTTTCAAAGCTATTTTTTTTTGAAGTGGAGTATCATTTTCTAAATCATCTATCCCCCCTTTAGTTGTTATGTCCTCTGCTTGTGATCTTAATGTATGCCTAGTCATCTGCTCATGACGTGGATGCTGCTGCAAGGGGGGTTTGCTATAATAACAAAGAAATGTTAAATTGATATGTTTTATTATTATTGTTACAAGTATTTCATTAATTAAAAGAACATTAGAGTGGTTCTCTTTACCTAATGGGTCCACATCATGTTCCTGAACTTCTGTTATAGACTCATGCTCAACATGCTGAACACCCTCTAAATCTTGATCTGCAGTTGAAACACGAAAGGTTACATTAATTAATACACCAATTGAAATTAAATATGTTTAAAAGAACATGAGAGTGGTCCTATTTACCTGATGGGGATGCATCATGTTTCTGATCTTCTCTAGCCTAATCATGCTCAACACATTGATCACACTCTACATGCTCTAAAGTTGAAACAGGAAAGGTTACATTAATTAATACACCAATTGCAATTAAATATGTTTAAAAGAACTTTAGAGTGGTCCTCTTTACCTAATGGGGCCACATCATGTTCCTGATCTTCTCTAGCCTGATCAGCATGTTGATCATGCTCTACATGCTCTAAAGTACCAGGATGCACACCATGACCTTCATCTACAAGTTGTGCTCCACCCTCACCAGGCTGCATTCCAATGTCATGTGTTTCTGAATGTTTAAAAGAAATAGGCATGTAATTACTTTATGGTGGAATTTAATATTGAATAGATTGCACAAGTATTCAATTTTAAATAAACTTTATTGAGATTATTTACCTGCGTGTCACATGTAGTGGAAGATTGTGTTTGCCCAAATACCTTAGAGCTCAACCATGGCTCCATAGCCTTGCTAGAAGGAAATCTTCAGTCCTCTTCCTCATGGAACTCCCCAAGGAATTCAGAGCCCTACATTTTTGCAGAAGATCATGAATTTTGTTTCTATGGTGTGATAAAACCAAAATTGTTTTCAATTTATTATAATTTGGATGCAATATTTCATTTATTGATACTTACAATTCGTGTGGCTAATTTCATATAACCACCAGAGCCAAGTTTGTGTTGCCCGTGCTTTTCTAGTCTTTCCTTTGTTTCCTTCGATGTGTCGGGCAACCTATGAAACGTTTGAAATACGTTAGATTATGTAAAAAGAAAGAGTAATCAGTATATAATTACATTGTTGATAGTATCACATACCTTCCTTGGCCCGGTGGTGTCTTTCCATTTTTCTTTTCAGCCTTCTCCTTTCCATCCGACACCAGGTCCTTCCACTCCCTCTCCGAAATCATGGGGGGATGCTCATATTTTTTTTCTTCTCTAAATGTGACCTATATTGGTCCCTCACATACTTTAGATAGGTACCATTTTCTTAAGGACCTTGGTTCGGTTGAATGTTTTATCACCGAACAACACAACTAAACGGTTAATGAGCTCATATTTTAAATCTTGATTTTGGGCATTCCACCGTATACGTATGGTGGGCCCGAAGAGCTCCAATGTAATATCACTTAGATGTTTATAAAAAACATCATTTCCTACAAAATGATCATGGGATCAATAGTCTAAAAAGAGTGATCAATAATTAAATTTCAATTAGATTATATATAATAATAATTAAAACATTTTAAAGTACCTGGGACCTTCTCTATCTTTATGGGAATGAAATCCTCGGTCACCACAAATGTGACTGGCAATGTTCCCGTACTAGTAATACGGGAAGATCCAGGAAATGCTACTAAAATATCACCAGTACTAGTGGCCTCTGCATCCCTAGGTACATGTCCTGATGCATGTTTTGGCATGTATTCGATGCCAGAGGGTGCACTAACGGATGCCTGCATGGTATGTGTTGCCGACATTTCAAACAACAATATAGGCACAGATGATGGGGTCAGATGATGTGATGTATGTGCAAGAAGATTAGGATGGACAGTTGTACCAACCCCTACTCCTCAGGCAGCACTTGCAGTACCCTGATCATGGCCAAGAGCATCATGAGGATGCAAAAAATCCTATAAAAACAACACATATTTTTAGTTCATGACATAAAAGAGTACAAAATATAAAACCATGAATGAACTTATGTTATAATTAAAGAGCTCATGAAAGCTTACTTGCAAGTTTTATGATCTCTTAGTCAATATTTTAACCCTCTCTCTTATCTCATCTGTTTGAGGCACTATGAATATCAACTTAAGGATTTCTTCATTGCATTTTTGGGGTCTTCCTTATCATATCGAGAGGGTTTGCTGAATAAACAATGTCATCATCACATAATATTGATCTGCACCTCCCTATGGATGCTCTCATCTACTACTGGTGCCTTTCCCCAATCAGTCAACTGCAACAAGAATATTAAAAACATTATCAAAATTAACCCAATAAATTTATGAAAACAACATAATAATAAAAAATTTCTCGTATCTAATTTGTACAATTACAATGAGGTAAACCTGTCGGTAGAAGTGCCTCGATACATCGTGATCTATGCTCGAGGCGAGCCTTCTCCATATGATCAATGTCCTCTGTGACCAAAATTAAATATAAAAAAACATTACCAAAATGAAACCAATAGACTTACGAAAAAGAAAGAAAGAATAAAATGGTATATTGGAGTCATTAATTGGAGGTTGGATAAAATGGTACATAGTACGTACCACCCCCATAGTAACTATGTTTGTAACTAAGTGATTCAAATTATAATCGATTAGCAACTCTTCCCCTGCAGTTATTGATTTTATTGTACATATGAATACACAGTTTCCCTCGTGCGCCTCAAATATGCAATTGGGTTGCTTATTTGTTGACCCAGTTCATGTACTATTTATAAACCCTGCAATATTCCCTGATGCTTTTGGCCTTCTATCAATTTACATAGCCACTCCTTTATTTTGATCCTTATCTTTTAGCTGTATATAATTTGTTGACAGTGCATACCTACACATACTTCATTTATATCGAACTAGTTGCATCCAATCTTTGTAATTGTAATAGGGTCCGACATACTCCATCAATTCAGTAACTTTTTTCTAACAAACCTTTATGCCGTCCAAGGAAAAATAGGCCCAAACCATGTAATGACAATGGTGCTATGTGATATATCCTCTCGTTGACACAAAAATTAGTGTTTATTGGAGGAAGTTCCTTGGGTACCCATTGTTTCCATAGATGTTTGTACCTCAAGGACACCTTGACATCCCCTATGCTCTCATCATCATAAGAACATGACCCCCCTTCAGCAAGAAAAAATTCCATGAGTTTACAAAATTTTCTTCTAATCTTTTGACCTTTAGTTGATCTCCCTCTTTTAGACATACTACATGTCTCACTTTCCTCTTCTCTTCCTAATTTTCCCTTGCTCAAGGAAGACAGATCTGAAAAATACCTATTTGGTGGTACCTGCACTCATAAGGATGTTGGATGAAGTTCTTTCATGGTGATGTGATCCTAAGGTGACATTATGATTAATCTATTATTTCATCGCTAAAATTTCACAAGTTATAAGGTAATCAAATCTTGATAGATTGCAATTTATTGTTACTACCGTCCAAATGTGTCCATCACAAATCAAATCTACTTAATGTTTTAACTCCCAAAATTTGTAACAAGTGTTAAATGTGACTATGGTCCACTAGTTACACAACCAAGGCCTCAAATGTATTCTCTAATTGTAATAAAAGGAATTTTTGCTCTTCATTCAAGTAATAAACTTAAAGGGAAACACCACCAAGTGGTTTATTGGACACCTACATGACTAAAAATAGCAAAAAAATTACATTTAATTTCCATATGTCTAAGTGGTTAATGGGGAGGGAGTGTGTACTAGGCCTGGTTAAGTCATCATAAGTTTATGGTTTGGCAATAAGTTTTTTTTAAGCCATCTTAAATCTTCCTATGTCTAATTGTTAGGAGACTTTTGGTATGTTTTAAGGTAGGATGATTGATGAAAGAGCCCAAAGAGCCTTTCTCCATGGTATCCAGGTACACATAGCAACAGTCTTCTCTTATACAGTTGGACATGATATAAAGAACTTAGCTAGGAATTATTCATTTAACCTAAGGTTTTCTCATAATTCCATCATTGGAAAAGTATGATCAAATTCTTCTGTTATGAATAATTGGTCTATGTGCCTCTAGTAATCACTATAAATGTTTGTAAGGATAAAATGACTAATTGCATCAGGTAGGAGAGAATCAACTTTGAGTTCTTGAAAGATTATATTCCTCTATTCATAATTTTTAAGGGTTGTGTGTGGAGGAGATTATCACTACCAATAAGGGAGGAGACCTTTCCTTGTGACGGAACTTCAAAATTTTTCTCTTTGTGTTCCATTTTTATCTTTCCTTATGTCTCTGGTCATCTATGGTGTTTGGTAAAAGCCTAAGGTTGGGGTTTTACCTTTGTCTTCATGTAAAACCCTAGTGTTTATCTTACGCCTTGGGTGGGATCTTTTGGGCCGTTACTTTTTTGAATATCACAAGGCAATCCAATTGGATGGTGAAACGTGTGCTTTCTGGCCTGATGCTTGTTTGCTCCTTCTTTTTCTATAAGAAGGATTTCAAGGCCAGAAGTATGGGTTAGCAAGTTAGATATTTTTGGTTGAGTCTAGATGAAGTTGTAGAGAAAATTGTAAAGTCTAATGGTTTTAGGGAAAATTCAATTTAGGTTTTGAGTCATTCTATAGTAGGTTTTGAATTCATGGGGATTTGATGTTTTATGACAATAATAACATTTGAATTGATATGATTAATTTGAACTCATGTCTCTCCATTGTACAAGCATATCTGAATTTTGAATAAAATGATCAAGGGTTGTTTCATTCATCTCACTGTTGTGGTGTGTATGATTCTTGTTTTAGCTTTAATTCAAAGCATTAATTAAAATGCTTGAATGGGATGGTAGGTGGATATGGGTTTTGTATAAGGATTTGATAAGTAGTATTGGGTTAGAATACATATTGATGAGATTGTAAAGCAATGTTATCAAGGATCTTATATGTTATGTGTTAAATCTATCATAAATCCTTAGATGCTTATAAATTTGACTCCTCCAATGGATATATGGCACTGATCTAAGTTATACTTATTCGTATGATTTAGTATTTTTTTTCCTTTACCTAGAGATTGCTACAAATTGCAAATCAATGACTATCTTATTCTGTGAAATGTGTTGTAGTTATCTCATGCTCCAAATAGTTGATAATATTGATGAACAACCAATTCTATTTGGTATTATCCTATTGTGTTGAGCTATTAAATGAGATCATCTGTTGTATATTAATGTTGTTTATGATAATGGTGCAGAGGTTGTAAACACATTAAGGGATCACCCTCCCGAGTCTTGCAGAGCCCGAAGTGTAGGAGGCTTTTAATGTCCTCGTCAATTGGTCCAGTGCTTCGAGTTGCCCTTGATTGGAATTGGCAATTCCATAGGTAGATTAGAAGATCAACCTGCTTACCGTAAAAATAGCCAACACCTTGCATATGTTTGTGGTGGAGGTATTAAAGAATAATTGTATGCCTCTATTTCCATTCATTAGATCTACCTTAGCCGAGCATATACTTGGGCTAAGTCTAGAATTGCTTTAGACTCATGCGATGAAGGCTATGTGTGATGAAATCCTAGACCTCAACCAAGATGTGGGTAGATTATGGGAGTTTTGCCAAGACCTAAGGATAGTCGATAAAAATGTGAAAGACTAAGCTATTTTATTTTTTTATGTCTTATCTTATACCATTTTATGAGAATGGGAGTGTCAATGTACAAGAAGATATTTGGAAACTAGGCATGAAAATTGTAGGTTAAAGAGAATGGGGGTGCCAAAATTACAATACTCATTTCCCCTTGGTCATTGATTTTCCCTGAGTGCCCTCAACCTTGTCCTTAACGTTGGTATTAACCTTGTTTTCACTCCTCTAAACTCTTCCTCGACATTGATATTGACCTTGTTTTTACTCCTCCAAACTCTTCGTCGGTGTTGGTATTGACCTTGTTTTAACTCCAAACTCTTCCTCGACGGTGGTATTGACCTTTCACTTCTCCAATTTGACGAACTACAACCTGGTTTCATTGGGTTTTAAAGTATGTTAATTAAATTGAAAATTTTGGCACCATTTAGCTAGGTTTTAATATTCTACAATATATTTAGGTATATTTTAGGTATATTTTACATAATAAATAAATAATTATTCAACTTATTATAATTATATATTATATTCTTTAACAAATTTATTAAATACATATAAAATTATTATAATTAATAATTAATAATAAGTATATTTTAATATAATACAAAATATAATTAATATAATATATATTTAATATAATAGTAATATATATTAATATGAGAGAGAGAAACTAAATTTTGATTGTGTAAGGAAAGCTAGATGTGGAAACAACTCTCCTAATGTCAAAACCTCAGGGAAGAATGTAGAGATACCTTTTAAATTTTACAATTATAGTCCAATTAAGATGCACATGAAACATATAACAAAAACAGAGTATTTGACAAACACATATGAACACCAGATTTACGTGGGAAAACCCTTACGGGAGAAAAACCCTTACGGGAGAAAAACCCACCACACCAAGAGAAGTCACTTTGTATTATAGTAACAAATAATTACATACAGAGTTCTAACTTATCTTTCTGATGCTAGATTATAGCAGCTTTCACAATGATCAAACTTGTATAGGAACCTTCAAGTTACAATCTTTACAGAATAGAAATCACTCTGATACAATTCAAACTGTTCACCCAACTGTTTTTCGAACCAACTGAACCTTCAAGCATCTGCAACTACAAACTATATTCATGTCGTTCCTTGTCTGTCAAGCTTCCTCTCAAAACTACCACAACGAACTATCTTCCAACGGTTCCCATTCGGCTTCTTTGATTGGTCCACGAGACTCCACATAGGATGGTCAAATGGTCAAAAGGAAATCAAGTTGTGTTGGCATATCGGTGAGACACTGACCGTGTCTCCCCGATGCCAACACAATCAACATTCGATATCGCCAAGAGTTCATCCTATCGGAAAGACGTTTTACCGAGCTCACAAGTTGCATCGACTTTAGTTTTCCTTTCTAAGAAGACTATCGCTTCGCCAGACCTCACGAGCTTTCAAGTTAATCCGGCACATCCACCAAATAGCGAGACTCCATCACTTTCACCTGTGGACTTCATACTAAGTGTTATAAGTCACATAGACAGGAGTATTCACGCCAGGACCTCACGCTGAGTCTTTCAAGTTAATCCAAGTACATCCACCAGTCAGCGAGACTCATCACTTTCACCAGGACTTCATACCAAGGTACATAAGTCACATAGACATGAGTATTCACATTGACAAGACAATCGTCTTTCGCCGAGACATCCTATTGAGTTCTTTATGTTACTCCAAAGCCTTAAGTCATACCAAACAGTTGGCAAGACTTCTTTCCATCGTTAAGACCTCACAGCGAGATCTTTTGTGCTACCCCAAGTGTACACCGTCGATGAGACATTCCTTATCGATATAAGTCATATCGAACTCCAAGACTTTCCCCGAAGACTTCAAAGTAAACACTATCGGCAAGACATCCATATCGGTAAGACTTCTTACCAAGCCATCTCATGTTATACCGATGTATACTGTTGGTGAGACAAAGCAACTGTCGCCAGCAGTTTATAATGAAACCTTTGAGTTACCTCAAAGACACCAAGTGAATGCTATCGGTGAGACATTCATATCGGTAAGACCTCATACCGAAACCTTAAATCTTTCGGCCAAGTCTCTTCGATATATGATAGAATGGCCTATCGGCCAGAGATCTTCATGGGCGGTGAGTGGTTGCAAAGACTGCCACAAGTGACAGTGATAAGATCCTTCGACATGACTGAAACAAGGTCACAACGACCTGTACAAACCACAAGATCCAAAGCTGCTAGTCGGCCAGACCCAAAGCATGTCACACCGACTTGGCTCCAATAGAGGTTACAGCCTGTGATGATTGAGACATATTTTTCTAACAATCTCCCACTTGACAAAGATCACACAGGCACCTCCAGAGCACAACAAAACTACTGAAAATCATGGGCACTAAGGCCCATTGAACTGGCACACCACCTGTACTTGTTTGTGCTCACTAGCTTTGTCAATGCATTTGCAACATTCTCCAGAGTATCAACCTTTTCCAAACCGGCCTTTCCATCCTCCACCATATGTCATACAAAGTGATATTGTACATCTATATGTTTCATCCTGGCATGGAAAGTAGGATTCTTTGCTAGACAAATTGCACTCTGACTATCATAGAAAATAGTTATTTCCCCTGCATCAAAACGAATGTTAGAACACAAAATTTTTAACCAAACTACTTCTTTACAAGCATGAGTAGCTGCCATGTATTCAACCTCTGTAGTGGACAAAGTGACTACAGCCTGCCGCTTACTCATCCAACTAATGCACCACCATTCAACATGAAAATATATCCACTGGTGGACCTCCTGCTGTCAATGTCCCTTGCCCAATCAGAATCTACATAACCACGAATGCTGAGAGTCTTCTGTGATTCAACCAACTTCCCATGGTAACACAAAGCATATTCTGAAGTCCCCTTCAAATATCTAAACACTCTCTTCACAGCATCCCAATGTATTCTTCCAGGATTAGCCATAAACTGACTAAGAACTCCAAATACTTGGGCAATGTCTGGCCTTGTATAGACCATTGCATACATAAGACTGCCAACCGCACTAGCATAGGGTACACTGGTCATGTTCTCCATATCAATAGGAGATTTTGGACAGTCTTCAACAGATAGCTTTGTTCCCTACAAGACTGGAACAACTAGCTGCTTGCAATCATTCATACAAAATATCTCTAGAACAGTCTTGATATACTTACTCTGACTGAGCCAAAGTTTTCTACTATTCCTGTCCTTGGTTATCTCCATCCCCAGAATATACCTTTCTGCACCAAGATCTTTCATTTTGAACTTAGCAAACAACTGAGACGTAAGATCAGAAATCATTAGCTTACTTTTGCCTATGAACAACATATCATCAATATAGAGGGCAATAATAAGAAATTGATCACTTTTAGCTTTATAATAGATAAAATGATCAGATTTTGATCTCACAAATCCCAAAGACAATACAAAAGTATCAAATTTCTGGTACAACATTCTAGGTGACTACTTTAACCCATACATAGACTTTTATAACTTGCAAACCAGTTTCTTTTTACCTTTCTCCACAAAGTGCTTAGGCTGGGACATGTAAATCTCTTCTTCAAGATCACCATGAAGAAATATTGTGTTCACATCCATCTGTTCGACCTCTAAGTCATACGCTGCTGCAAGTGATAATAGAAATTTGATAGACGTTAGCTTAGCTACAGGAGAAAAAATCTCCCCATAATCAATTCCCTCTACCTGGGAATAACCCTTCACAACCAACCTCGCCTTATATTTTTCCACACTACCATCTAGACCAATCTTCTTTTTAAATACCCATTTGTAGCCAACAACTTTCCTGCCTTTAGGAAAGGGCACCAAAATCCAAGTTTCATTCTTTTCTAATGATGCCATTTCTTCATTCATGGCTTCCAACCAAGAGTCTGAATCAGACATTCTAAATGCCTCTCTATGCCTCCTAGGCTTTCCATTAGTAAGTACTTTTAGAAATTAAAGATAGGCACAAGTAGAAATTTATCAAAGAGAACCTATACCTATCGTGTTGTTTTCTTCATGGGTTGACTCTCACTCACGAGGCCGAGGTTCTTCTTCTTCTTCAAAACTTTAGAAATCACTTGAGCCTCGCTTTAGGTACATTTTGAATTTTCAATTCCTCTTTCTCTGGTGTAGGAGGAATTACAACTACATCCTTATTGTTTTCTGACTTTGTCTCTGACTGCAGATCCAAGGTAGAAGGCTTCAGCTCACGAAAGATTACACTTCTACTGTATACAACCTTCTCCGTATCAAGATTCCAAAGCTTGTATCCTTTTATGCCAGCACTATAGCTAATAAAATACATTTGACAGCATTGTTCTCCAATTTATATCTTTTTCTCATATGACACATAAGCATATGCCTCATAGCCAAAAACACGAATATGTCTTAAAGAGGGCTTCTTACCAGACCATGTTTCCAAAGGTGTTTTCTCATCAAGAGCAGAATTTGGAGAACAGTTAATCAAGTAACATGTAGTAGCAACAACCTTAGCCCAGAACTTCTCCTCCAAGCCAACACTACTCAGCATACTTCATGCTCTCTCCATCACTGTCCTATTAAACCTTTTTGCAACTCCATTTTGCTGTGGAGTATAAGGTGCAGTCTTATGTCTTTTAATTCCATTGTCTTTACAATACCTCTTGAAATCATCAGAACAAAATTCATCGCCATTATCAGTCCTTAAGCATTTAGTTTTTCTTCCAGTCTGATTTTCTACAAGGTTCTTAAATTCCTTAAACCAACTGAACACTTCTGATTTACTTTTCAAAAAATAAACAAATGCTCTTCTCGAATAATGATCAATGAACAACACATAGTATCTTGACTTAGACAAAGAAGAAACATTCACTCAACCAAATACATCAGAATGAATATAATCTAGCAAACCAGAAGATTTATGAGGATTGGAATAAAAAGAAACACGGTGATGCTTTCCATATATATAGTGTTCACATAATTCAAAATCAAGGTTACAATCTTCAAGCCCCTCAACCAGGTTTTTGTTCTTCAAGGTTTTTAAACCTTTCTCACCAATGTGGCCTATCCTATGATGCCAGAGCATAGTCTTCTCTGCTGGAAGTTTTACTTCCATAGAGTTTACATAATTAGGGATATTTCCCTAATTACCTCCATGAGTAGCTTTTTGTGACTTTACAGAGACACTGTTACATTGAATAGCTTGTGCATCTAGCTTGTATAGGGTACCAATTCAACCACCTCTAGCCAGCACCATAGAGCCTCTAGTCATCTTGCACCCATTTCCAGAGAATGTGACTTGCACTCGGGTATCATTCGCTTATTGATAGACAATAGATTTTGAGCTAGACCTGGCATATGCATAACATCCTTGATTCCCTTCACTCTTCCATCAGGGAATTGGATTTTGATTCTTCCATGGCCAACAATCTCCAAAGTTGAATCACTTGCTAAGTACACCTTTCCACCATCGTATTATTCATACTTCATAAACCAGTCTCTATGAGATGTCATGTGGAAAGATTCCCCTGAATCAATCAGCCAGACATCATCTGATGCCTGTGTAGCCAAGGCTGCAATGAAGGCGTATGCATCACTATGAGAAGAGTCATTGTCAGAAGAATACTTCTTCTTCTTCTTCTTCTCCTCTTTACAATCCTTTCGAACATGACCAGGTTGCCCACAGTTCCAACACTTTGCCTTGGACTTCTTGCCAAGAGACTTTGATCTCCCCTCTGATTTTGATTTAGATTTCTTGTCCTTCTTCTTGCCCTTCTCTTTCGACCTTCCTCTAACAACAAGGGCCTCTTTGGCCATCTCAAAAGATTTCCTTCTCATTTCTTTTGATAACAAAGAAGTAACAACATCTTCCATCTTGAAATTCGATGTTGTACTCCCAATAGCCATCACCAGGTGATCCCATGAGTCTAGAAAAGAACACAATAGAGGCATACAATGATCCTCTTCATCAATATTTACACCAACAGATGTTAATTGTGCAATCAGCATGTTAAATGCATTCAAATGATTAGTAACAAAACCTCCTTCCTACATTCTCAAAGTGTACAAATTCTTCCTCAAGAATAGTTTATTCACCAAAGACTTCCCCTGATAAATAGATCCCAGTCTATTCCACAAGGAAGATGCAGTCTTCTCTTCATGCACATTGAGAAGAACGAAGTCTGCCAAATAGAGCCTTATCAACCCTTTAGAATTTCTATCTGCAAGGTCCCAATCTTCTTGCTTCATGCCTGTAGGTTTAGTTCCAGACACAACAATCCAAAGATCACGACCAACCAATAGATCTTCCATATTAAGTTTCCACAACTCAAAATTGTTGCCATTGAACTTCTCTATTTCAATCTTTCTTGATGTGCTTGCCATCTCAATCTATAATTATAACTAAAAAACTTCTACAGGACTCCCATTGAATAGAATTGACACAAAAAATCCAACGTACCCACAAGGATAACACAACTGGCCAGGCTCTAATACCACTTGTAAGGAAAGCTAGATGCAGAAACAACTCTCCTAACGTCAAAACCTCATGGAATAATGCAAAGATACCTTTTAAATTTTACAATTACAGTCCAATTAAGATGCACATGAAATAGATAACATAAATAGAGTATTTGAAAAACACATATGAACACCAGATTTACGTGGGAAAACCCTTATGGGAGTAAAACCCACCACACCAAGAGAAGTCAATTTTTATTACAGTAACAAATAATTACATACAAAGTTCTGACTTATCTTTTTAATGCCAGATTACATCATCTTTCACAATGATCAAACTTGTATAGGGACCTTCAAGTTACAATCTTTACATAATAGAAATCACTCTGATACAATTCGAACTGTTCACCCAACTATTCTTCGAACCAACCGAACCTTCGAGCATCTGCAACTACAAACTATATTAATGTCGTTCCCTGTCTATCGAGCTTCCTCTCAGAATTTCCACAACGAACTATCTTCAAATGGTTCCCATTTGGCTTCTCTGATTGGTCCACGAGACTCCACATAGGATGGTCAAATAGTCAAAAGGCAATCAAGTTGTATTGGCATATCGGTGAGACATTGACCGTGTCTCCCCGATGCCAACACAGTCAGCATTCGATATTGCCAAGAGTTCATTCTATCGGCAAGAAGTTTTACTAAGCTCACAAGTTGCATTGACTTCAATTTTCCTTTCGACAAGACTATCGCTCTTGCTAGGACCTCATGCCAAGTCTTTCAAGTTAATCCGAGTGCATCCACTAGTTGGCGAGACTCATCGCTTTCACCAGGACTTCATACTGAGGTCCATAAGTCACATAGACATGAGTATTCACATCGACAAGACAATCGTCTTTCGCCGAGACATCCTATCGAGTTCTTTATGTTACTCCGAAGCCTCAAGTCATACCGAACAATCAACAAGACTTCTTTCCATCGTTAAGACCTCATAGCGAGATCTTTTGTGCTACCTCGAGTGTACACCATTGGTGAGACATTCCTTATCGATATAAGTCATACCGAAGTCCAAGACTTTCCTCGAAGACTTCAAAGTAAACACTATCGGCAAGACATCCATATCGGTAAGACTTCTTACCGAGCCATCTCATGTTATACCGATGTATACTGTCGGTGAGACAAAGCAACTATCGCCAAGAGTTTATAACAAAACCTCTGAGTTACCCCGAAGACACCAAGTGAATGCTATTGATGAGACATTCATATCGGTAAGATCTCATACCGAAACCTTAAATCTTTTGGCCAAGTCTCTCTGATATACAATAGAATGGCCTGTCAGCTAGAGATCTCCACGGGCGGTGAGAGGTTACAACGACTGCCACAAGTCACAGTGATAAGATCCTTCGGCATGACTGAAACAAGGTCACAACGACCTGTACAAACCACAAGATCCAAAGCTACTAGTCAGCCAGACCCAAAGCATGTCACACTGACTTGGCTCTAATAGAGGTTACAGCCTGTGATGATTGAGACATATTTTTCTAACAGATTGGTTGTTTCATGTGAAAAATCCAAGGATGGCATGTGTCCTTGGGGAGTTATGCTCAAGGTAGCATGTCATTTGATTAAAGATCTGATAATTCTCCTCTAAGACCTCTTCAATGTACCCATTGCACACTTAAGGAGACAAAGATCAATATAGGGAAGAAAAAATAGAGAGAGAGAGGGAGATAATGATAAACATACAAATAGAAAGGGAGACAAAGAGATAGAGAGAGGTAGAGAGATAAAGAGATAAGGATGAATAGATAGAGATATAGGGAGGGTGATTGATATATCTCTTCCTGTCGCTCTCTATATCTCTATATCTCCCACTATCTATGTCACTCCCTCTTCCCCCCTCTATCTATTGAGCTATCTCTCCCTCTCCCCCCTTTCTCTCTCATTCACTCCATCTCTCCCTCCATCTCTCCTACCCATCTCATCTCTATTTCTCTTTATCTCCTCTCACCCCTCTCTCATCTCTTCTATCCATATCCCTTGATCTCCTCCCCTCTCTGTCTCCTCCCATCTTCTCACTATCTCCTCCCTCCCCACCCCCATCCATCGATTCTTCAT
>VDFB02271358.1:89053352-89103439 GCA_007258455.2 Sequoia sempervirens | reverse complement strand
CCCTCCCTCTCTCTCTCTCACTAAATCCCTCTATCTCTCTTCCCTCTACCTGTTGGTTGTTTTTACTATAACCAGGTTGGTCTTCTAATTTACCTATGGAATTTCCAATTCCAATCAAGGGCAGCTCGAAGGACCTGGACCAACTGACAAGGATTTTAAAGACTTCCTACACTTTGGGCTCTACAAGACTCGAGAGGGTGATCCCTTAATGCGTTTACAACCTCTACACCATTATCATAAACAACATTAAAAACAACATATAATCTCATTTAATAGCTCAAAATAATAGCATAATACTTAATAGAATTGGTTGTTCATTAGTAATATCAACTATTTGGAGCATGAGATAACTACAACACATTCCACGATGTAAAATAGTCATTGTTTTGTAATTTGTAGGAAGCGCTAGGTAAAGAAAAACAAAATACTGAACCATACAAATTAGTACAACTTAAATCAGTGCCATATATCCATTGAGGGAGTCAAATTCATAAACATCTAAGGGTTTATGATAGATTTAACACATAACATATAAGATCCTTGAGAACATTTCTTTACAATTTCATCAACATGTATTCTAACCTAATACTATTTATCAAATCCTTATACATAACATATCCACCTACAATCCCATTCAAGCATTTTAAATTAATTCCCTGAATTAAAGCCAAAACAGAAATCATACACACCACAAGAGTGAGATGAACGAGACAACCCTTGATTATCTTATTCAAAATTTAGATATGCATGTACAATGGAGAGACATGAGTTTGAATTAATCATTTCAATTCAAATGCCAATACTATCATAAAACATCAAATCCCCATGAATTCAAAACCTACTACAGAATGACTCAAAACCTAAATTGCATTTTCCTTAAAACCATCGAACTTTACAATTTGCTCTGCAACTCTACCTAGACTCGACCAAAAAATATCTAACTTGCTAACTTGTAGTTCTAGCCTTGAAATCCTTGTTATAGAAAATGAAGGAGCAAACAAGCATCGGGCCAGAAAGTACCTCTCATTTCACATGGTTTTCTTCACAAAACTCTTGAGGACAGCAGCTATACCTTCTTTATTTCTCATCCTACGCCCTATTCATGCATCCTACAATTACAACAGTATCCATGGGGCCTCTTACACAAGCTACAGTAATCACAAAATGTGTAAGAGCCACTTTATATCATGTTTGGACTACAAAACCCTCAAAAACTGGGTAACCGAACTATATGCAAAGAAATGAAGCTTTCTAACTGAAATCAACGCCTTAAGCCCTCAAATTAGATTCAAATAAAATCTAACACATATCTTCATGATGTGGAATTGATTTCACATCAAAATATGGCTGCATGTGACCGTACAGTGCTGCATAACAGGAAAAATATAAAAAATTTGAAGAAAAACACAGATTTTTGAATGTCAAGAGCTTGTATTTTAAATCATCAACCATCAACAACCATTACAATGATCACTTTATTCCTTTTAAAGGCCTTTACACATCAACCATTGAACAACCACCTCTACAACTAACTTTTTAATCTTTTATGATCACATGAAACATAAAACACACTAATTTCAAGGTTGTTAACATCACTATTGAAATGTTTTAATTTTTTGACCTTTCAAACATTAAAAAGTACATCATTAAATTAATTATGTAATGGCATAAAAATTAAAAACATCATGAATTAATTATGTAACAACATAAGTCAAATATAATTCTATCAATAAATTAATATCAAATAGATAATATAATCGCATAACTCATACATTTCAATGTCATTGATCTTCTTCTTCATCCAACTCTTTGTCTATATCATTTGATCCAGATTTGACATTGTAAGGATTGGTCATATCATCATCATCGTCATTGATATCAGTTTTGATAATGTCATCATCCACACAGATATCATCTTCATGAACATTAACTCCTACATCATGATGATCTAGTTCCTCCTCTTCGACATCTTCATCAGGGACATCATCAACTCACTATTGATCCTGATCATCATCTACATCATCTTCTAGTTCTTCGGTATCTTCTTCTTCCACCACATTATACTTTACCGGCCTTCCTCTTGGATCATGTCTAACAACAAATGACCAACCCGGTTTATATGGAACCTCTGAGTAAAACAGCTGCTCACATTGGCTTGGAAGAACATAGGGCTCATTTCCAGCTCGCTCGATCAACCTTGTATTAACCATGGTAAATCCATTATCATTTTCAATAACAGTTTTCTTAGGATCATTTTCATTCAATTGTAGCCTATACCATAGGACAACGAACATAATTAATCTGAAGGACTTAAACTCACACTCAAGTATATCATCCAAAGTCCCATAGTATCGATTTTCTGAAACTTCTGGATGTATGCCGCTTCTAGATGAAGCATTAGTCACCTGAAAGACTGTAGTTATACCAGAATCACAAGTTTTCTTCATGTCATCCAACATTTTGATTCAAAATTTACGACCATTGCACCACATAGCCTTGTGGTGTTTCATCTGCAATATGTCAAACATGTAAAAATTATTGCAATATCGTCAGTTGATAAACATATTTATTCTTGGTTGAATGTATGCAAAGAAAACAATCTCAACATATATATACATCAATATAATTGAAAATAATTAAATAATATGAGTGATTAATATATTTATACGTACCTGTTTATCTCTTAAACCATATGCTAAATCAATTTCCCTGTGTAACATTGGAATCTCCATTACGATGAGCTTCTTTAACCAATGAAGCCAAACCTTCCCATGTTAATGTATGACCAGATTGTTGATATCGTTCAATCCATACCGTCATCCAATCAAGATTGTTTGCAACATACAAATGTAGTGCATCCCACTCTCGACCAATTGTATCAAAAAAAATTGAAATTCACAAACGACGTATAATTAGTTAAATACCACAGTATACGACCTTAATTTATAATTGATGTGTATTGAAGATTAAAAATTAAATAAGTACAATATATATACAAACCATATGTAAAATGTATTCCAATTAATCTCCATGGCCATCTTATAATTACCTCTCACTATCCTCAATCTACCTTTCCCCATCAGGTACTCCCCTTCGAATTTGTTAATGGAGTTGGGTTCCCAAATGCGATCTACATGGATCTTTGCTACAAACTTAGGAAGATATTCACTATTGTACACCATGGTCTGGTAAACCATATATCCCTCCACCATAGAACCCTCAGGATGTGCTCTTTGTCTAACCAACACCTTCAAAAATTTCAAGTGCCTCTCAACCATCCACATTGACCTTGTGTGTACAGGTCCACATAATTCAATCTCCTCAACTTGGTGTATGAGGTAGTGTTCTTGTGCATTGAAAAATGTTGAAGGTAGACACTTTTTCATTTCACACATTAGACGAGGAATTTTTCTCTTCTAATAATTTATATCTTCTTTATGGATTTCTTTGGAATTGAAATTGTCTTTGTCCTATTGGTCTAGAGACGTCATACATAGTGATGCCATTCCATAACTTTAGTAACTCGTCGATAAGAGGCTCAATATATACATTCATGCCTTTAACTTGGTACTTACCTAGTTGAGTGAACATAAACATTACATAATTATTATAACCATTTTACTGCAATATATATAAATTAATGTACATGATTATTGAATGAAAAAAATATAAGTCATTATGCAACAAATAAGATAAATGAGATGCTACTACATTAAAGAAAATTGATGTAAACAAATACCTAGAACAATCATTGACAACATTATGTGCTCCCTCTTTATTGGCATCCATGGAGGAATGTTATTGTTGATAACAAAAACAGGCTACACTGAGTAAATAGATCTTAGCTCTCCAAATGGATTGACACCGTCTGCTGCCAATGAAAGCCTAAGATTACGAGGTTCTTCTTTAAAGTGTGGCCATTTTTCCTCCATCTCCCTAAATTCAGAACCATCCACAGGAATTCGAAGAATGTCATCTCCAACTTCTATTCCATGCATGGTAATCCATAAATTGTGCTAAGCTTTCGCACCTAAATAATCGTTGCATACATGGAATAATGGGAATATAATGAAGAACCTTGCGAGACACCTTTTTTGTCAGTTGATTTGTTCGATATCTAATTATATGACATTCTGGGCATTCTGTTGCAAATTTCTGTTGTTTATGATATATAATATAATCATTGGGACATGCATCTATTGCTTGATACTCCATTTCGATATCTTTCATAATGCCAGATAAATCTCAATATGAGAAAGGTAAAATATTTGATGGGGGTAACAAAAATTCACCAATCAATCTACAACAAAAAATAAAAGTGTTAATATAAAGAATATTAATGGTACATATTTCATCCTTTATTTACTAGTGATGAACTAACAACAATTGAAATAGATGAAAAAAGATGACATATATGACATACCTTAACATCTGTGAGATTGCTATGTTTGATAAACCATTCATAACCTTCAATTTCAACAGCAACAATACAAGAGAGAGAATATTTATTTGGGAGCCTTCATAAAGGGGCTCGTATGCCTTCTCAAGTACAGGTAAATCATGAACATCATCAAAGTCATCTTGATCATCATAATTAGCTCTGCCACTAAATGTGTCATGGATCAATGTATTTGCACCATCATCTTCAATTGTGTTTTCTAGTGCATGATCATCTTCTTCCATAGGATCATTAACTTCATCTTCAATATTCACAGCTCCATGTTCATCTGCTTGCAAAACCACATTCTCTGGGCCGTGATAATCCATATCATCTTCCCTAGGGTGCCCCACCTTTATAATAATGATAGACACAAATAAACCATGATCACGATCAAGTGATTATATATATATATATATATATATATATATAAAGTTAAAAAGATATAAACATTTACAAATTCAATCAATATTAACACATATAATGAACAACCTACCAATGGACGATAATCATGCCCCCCTTCAATGTGACCATGTTGCCTACAATGTTTCTCAGCTATTGTGATTAAAAGTTGTTTCATCTTTTAACCCTTGCAATTATTGTAAGGACAATAACATTTCCCATCACCCTTTCTTTTCAATCTAGCCCGCAATCTATCAAGTGTCTCTTCATTTTGTTATGGACTAATATTATCTAACATGATTTTTCTTTACTAAGCTTGACTATTTAGATCTTCAAAAAATATCAAACTCACACTCCAATAATTTTTATTCATAGATAGGTAACAAAATCTAATAATTCTGATATTTTACACCAAAAAAAATTGGCATACAACCACCCCTGCAAAAGAGAAGATAGTTTGAAGTTAATGACCCCAAAAAACACTTTAAAATACTAATTCCAAAACTTTTTAAATTCTGATTTTACTATGATTTCCAATCGTTAGACTCCTAAAATCAGAATATTGAACTTGATCGCAAACTTCCTACAATGATGGAGGTAGCGAGCTAGTAAGAGCAGGTGACCCATTCCTAAGGAGCAACAAGTCAGAATCATCATTGCTAATGTCAATATAGATTTATCCTTTTAGTTAAAGATGTAATGTGTCACTTCTTATGACGAGCTTATCCCTAGGGCCCTCAACATTGAGAGAGCCCTAATCGCACAAGAAAGCACACATTAGTAGAATTTGGTAAATAAATGACTAGGTGACTAAAAATTTTAGTCACAACAACTAAAAATGACTAAATTCTGCTCATTTTTTGCAACTCAGCTATAAATGAGTAAATAAATTACTAGTTTGGTTGTTGATTAAAAATTATTTAGTCACACAAATAAAAATGACTAAATAGTTAGTCATTTATTTAGTCACAATCCATTTGAATAAATCATTTAAGGAACTAAGAATATAGCCCGCCAAAATACTCTAAAACTTTTATAAACATACACTAAATTTTTTGTCAAAATCTTATTTTCAGGCGTAGCCCACCAAAATGGAGTTTTCATTTTAATAAACATACTCTAAAATCTTCGTCAAAACATTATTTTCAAGCATAGACTGCCAAAATGGAGAAGTGTTTCAGTAAAGAATGACAGAGAATGGTGAGGAGATGTGCGTGAAATGAGGCATAGGATTCATTGTTGCTTATCTCATTCTTGCTCTGCTCAAGAAATCTTACATTGTTCCCGCTACTATTTGTAATCTAGGTATTTACTTGACATATATTTGCATAATCTCAAATTCCTTCAGAGGCTTTTGAAGTATCAATGTATCCTATATAGGGTTTAGAATGATTTCTTTTAATTAAAAAAATAAATAAGTGATGTATTTCCCTGTAATTAGATAATGTGGAGATCTCCTAAATCTGCCCCAACACACTATCCTCTTTGGCCTGTATTCATTACTCCAGCTACTAGGGTTTTGCATGTGACATCTTTAATATCTTCATGACCATGGCTTTTAAATAGATCTCAGTCTTTGCTTTAATCCTTTTCATGGTAACCCTTGAGTTCCATAATCCACCTTCAATCTCTTCTAAGAACGTTGTTTTAAGCTAGACTACATAGTATGCATATAAAGCAAGTCCTTCATACTTGCCATTATTCCAAACCACCACTCACTGCCTTGCTTAAAATGTTGCCTCCATAAGCACAATAGCATGTTTTAATATCATGGTTGCCAGTGATTGACCATTAAGGTCACCACTTTCATCATGAAGATACAATTTTTTGTCTTCAAACTCAAGGCATTATGCAAGATAACATTGTGAATTGTTTGTTGTGTACGATTTGATTTTCTTGCACATTTAATGCTTTGCTAACTTCCTTTGAAGTGGGTATTGCACCTCAGCTGCAATCTCAAACAACTCACTCACTATCACTTGAAGATTCCTTTCATGAGCATCCTTCTATAAAATCAAACTATGCCCTATAGGCTGCCTACTTACTGGGGACTCATTGTTTCAGGTATTGTAGATCTTAAGATCCTTCAACCTTATTGACACTACTTCACAGTCCACAAGGTATTATTCACTATTCTCCCATCTTTGATGAGTCTCAAAACACTACTCAAACATGCAATCCACTACCTCCATTATACATTAATGGCTAAGAAGAAACATTGAACCTATGATTACCACTGTGACTTCATTTGGACAGTCATTCCTTGATTGCATTTGCCTTGTCTAACACTAGAAAAAGCATTTGAAAAACCCTTAAGGTCAGCAAGGGGGTAAGGAAACTCACTGTTAAAATCTCCACTTTACTATACAAGGTTTGAGCTTTATTATCTTGTCACTGCTCAACCTCTTTTTGACTATCATTCTTCTTACCGTAGATTGTATTTACAAATTTCACTAAGCTACATAGTGTGCTTTTTATTGGCTACAATATTTAGATTTTAAAATTTTGTTATTAGCTACAATGTCTCAATCTTTCTGGTATTGCAACCTCACTAATCTGCTAGAGTTATTGTTTATGTTTCTACGGAGGCCTAGGGTTTGTACCCTAATCATGATCTTACCAATGCTTATGTTGGTATTAAGGAACAACCTTAAATCTTGGGTTAGAAAATTAGTTGTCTTGACAAAGTTGTGGTATGATCTTGGATTGTATCCTAGAGTGTGTGGGAGGCTTGTGTTTGATCATTAAGGTATGTAAACCTGATCAGGGAAATGTATCCTATATAGCATGGGTCTTGCTTTAATACTTTCCATAATGGTTATTAGCAGATCACATTATTATAGTTTGCGGTAACCCAAGATTGCATTCAAGTATGTAGAAAACTTGGTTTGTAGTTTAAGCTATACACTTTTAAGTAACATTCATAAGGTTTAGAAAATCTTGATCACTCTCTAGAATAGCCCATTAAACATGGGTTTGCTTCAATGCACTACATAATTGATATAGCACAACCACTCTGCATATCAACCAGAGTTATAGGCTCTTTATTCGAGGTAATCACTCTTGGATCATGCTATAATTACATTGTAACCTGTTAAACTTGAGACAACCTAAATGCACTCAATGATGATTGACACCTACATTATACAACCTAAATTAACTACATTATATGAGTGCCTCCATTTCTATCACAACATAGCCACATTAAACTTGGGTCACACATGAATGCATCCTATATTTGTTATAGCACAACTGTGCCACATGACCAATAGAGTTATGGATCACATAATTACAGTCACAAGAATCTTTTCCTTGGTTGTGATCTTATGGTGATTCCACACAACAAAATCTAGACATGAAATTCTCAAAACCCTAAACCTCTAAAAATGAAATTTGATGGATGTTGATTTAAAATATGATTTTCAAACCAGGAACTACAAATCTGACTTCACAACTGAATTCTGCAAAAAGACAATGACTACCCTCAACCTGGCGATATCTTCTTAAATTTTTCTAATTTTTCCCAAGAAAATCATGCTTAGTTCTCCACAAATTGTCTCAAGTAGAGCAAAACACTGTCGCAATAAATCAACGAACTCACTTTTCTTTATGTCGCCCACAATTTGGTTTTTTTCTTTTTTTTCATGTTTGTCAAAATTTCAATGAAACCTAAGTTCGTCGAAATTTCGATGAATGTCAGGGATAAACTTTTGAAAAATTTGAAAATTACACATCAAATTTTACAAGCACCTGACGATACATCAAATTATACATATTTCGTCAGATATTTTCATTGGATTTTGCAGTTAAATGAGTTAGTGAACAATCTTAAACTCTTTCATCGGTCCTCATCCAATATGTAGCGATCTCCACTTACAACTGTGGCTTTGTCTCTTCTCCAAAAAGCTACGATCTACAACAATCCTATTTTCTTTTCACCTGTGCTATGATACCAATTGTAGGCGGTGGATGTCACATCCACAAGACATTCAAACACATATGAAACAATGAAATTTATCACACATATAGACATAGAGAAATTTTATCCATAATCGTGTTGTTGCACCTCAGTCCATTGCTTCATCAATTGCTTGTGCAAAAATGGTTTACATCTGCCTCTTATATAGAGGACTTAGAAATATAGGGATGAATCTAGAAACTTCTTAATAGAAACATCTAGAAAATTATTATAGTTGGCCGACCTTACAACACAAATACAATATTCATCATAATAAGAAGATTCTAGAATATAGTAGAAATTACCTATTTCCAACAAATGGCAGCATATAGCAACTAATGCAATCATTTTGGTCACAAAGCTTGTTGATTTTTAACTTAATTCTTGAAGTAACTTTTGTGTGAGGTAAAATCTAGAAGAGAAATGGGAAAAATGCATGCAAATAAGCTCCTACTCTAGATCAAACCAAAACACCTTCAAGGTAGAGAAAAGAAGGAAAATAATATTCAACAAATGCTCAAATAAATCTCAAGAATTATACCTCCTTGATTCTTGGATGAGCTCTTGGATGTGGATGAAAGGTTGATATGTATGAGATGTTAATTTCTCATGTAGAGATTCCTAATGTGGCAATATGTACCTATAATTAATGAAACACTTCCATGTATGTAATATGCCTTTCAAAATAACGTTTTTATAAAATTTTAACTAAATATATGGATGGTTGAGATCATGTCTTAGATTGGATGCCTAAGATGAATTAACATGTAGGGAAAGCTAGGATTGATGCAAGTGGAAGGGTATGATTAAATCAAGTTGATGGAGGGCTTGGATTATCTTAACTTACATAGGGATATGAGATGAAAGAAAGTGGAAGCTTGGGGTGAGTGCAAGTGGGTGGGAGATTGAACTTGAATGAAGGGTGTAGTTGAAAAATGTTAGTTTTTGGTCTATTGTGGTGAGGTGAAAATGGTTTTTATTTATTTTTAAATTTTATGAATGAGATGGATGGAGGAATTTTGTTTAGCCTAATTAATCAAATATGAATATATTTATTTGATTAGTGATGGAAGAATGTTAGTGTAATTAATTAAATTTATTGAATTAATTGATGGAGGAGCATTAGTCTAACTAATTAAATAAATATAATTAATCAAATATGAATATATTTAATTGACTAGTGATGAAAGAATGTTAGTATAATTAATTAAATTTATTGAATTAACTAATGAAGGAGAGTTAGTCTAATTATTTAATTAGCGAGTAGAGGGAAGATAACTTAATCAATTAATTTAATTTATGAGTGATGAAATGATAGGGGATTAATGATGGTCATAAGAGATTTGGAGATGTTAGATTAAAGTGTGAGAAGATTTTAAGCGTCTACACCTTTTTAAACGTTTATTAACAAGTTGTGAAGCTTTATATATATATATCCCACATGTGATAACTTATTTAAATCAATGTTAATGGATTTCATTTGTGTTTAGGAATGGGTAAGGATTACATTAGAATTAGACTCCTCACATTCTCCATTTTAATTGTTTAACAAGTTTCATAAAAAGATACAATATATTTCATAGGTAATCTTCTTTGAATCCATCCTCCAAAATTTTACTTCTTATAATTTGATAGGACTTGGAAGTTGACTATAGAAAATGACATTATTGAATTGGATGCAAGTTTGATATGATTCTTTTATAAAATCATATCATCTCAAAAAATCCACCCTACTTTCCTTGTTTTACATTAAGTTTTGTCTTTGTCTTGTAGTATAGCGACATCTCTCACATACATACTTTTTATCTCAGTTCCACCACATATAATGTGTGCAACTTGTTGGGCATCTAAAAATCTGCACCCTTGGGGCTCTTGCAATATTTTTCTTTATGCAAGGACTACTAGTCATGGATGTGGTCTTTTCCCTTGGTTTTCTTCCCTAAGTGTTTTCCTTTATAGCCAAGAGGGACTTTGCATTCTTTCACTTTGGTGACTTGTTCCTTCGATCATTGTCCTTTATGTTGCATCTTTATGTCTTTAGTGCCATTTGTTAACCGGCCTATCACTTCCTCTCTTCACGTCAGCAAGTCACCTTTCCTTTCTTCCCCCTTACTCGTCAATGGTGCGCTATTGTTGGTCTGAATAATTTTTCTTGTCACAACTTTGCCAAAATTGTCCAAATTTGTTTGAATTCCTTTGCTATCGTAGCATTATGTGCTTTTCCATGCACTCTAGTAGTAGGTATTGTCAAACCCATATGGTCCACGTGTCGGTTGTGGTTCATAGCAAGAGCATTCCTTAGCACCCAACTGCCAATGTGTGATGGTCAATACCATTAACGTGGGGCCTACCAGGAGTAGTCCTTTGTCCTTCGTGTGTTTTGCCTATAGGTGGGTTCTCTTTGTATTGAAAAGTCCCTTCTTTGTGGAAACACTCACCCACAAATTCTTTTGCCCGTGACACAATTGGTCCATAAAAGTGGCCAAACTCTCTTTTGCCCCAAATGTCACCATTTTCATTAACAAATTGCCGGTGGTTATGATTGATGCATGCTGTTTTCTCTAAAATTTCTGGAAGATCTTCACATTGGTCTGTTGTAACTAATGTTAACTCACCACTTGCCAAAATGCAATATTGCCCTATATCTATTTCTTAAAGTAAATCAATAGCCAACTTCAAAAAGAATTTTAAACAAGTTAAACATTTATAAAAAGGAGTCATTCATGTAATATCTTACTGCCATCAGACACAAGGAACAAATAGATTGCCTTACTCCATTGTGAATAGATTTACCTGAAAGGAAAGAATTATCTAACTCATTTACGAAGGCAACATTTCAAGTTCAAATTAGAAAGGTGTGGTTTCTTTAGTACAACTTTTTTAGTTTTGAAATTTGACATATAATTAAGGGATTCATGTATGTCGTTAGACAAGTTCATTTTAATCATTTGAAAGTTTTTTTAATCTATTTGAAAGTTTAGTTTAGGAGAAAGATAACAAAGTCTCAATGCTTCTTTTCAAAACTAGAAGTTTAGTTTCTCGAGGTTTTTTGAAATTTTGAGATAACCAAAAAAATCTTAGTTCAATTTCACAATTTCTTAATCTTTCAAAATGCCACAATCCTAGGACCTAATGGATCAATTCCCTAGAATGTCAAACAAATTCAAAAAACCATCAAAGAGAAGAGTGTCCTAACTGGTCATTTCTAGGATGTTGCTAAATTTATGGACATTAAAAATTTTACAACTCCGTGGAACCTATTTGATTATTTTTTTAACAAGCCATTCTAGTCTAGCTTAATAAATAACCCTTGGAGGTTTGACCTTGCCAAATTAATTGCCCCCAATTGCTTCTTTTGTGAAGGCTTACTAGGTTTCATATGCAAACAATATGACTGGGGAGGTCAAACCTTTAAAAGGGGGAAATAGTGTTTAAAATTAATAGGGAATTGATCAAGGCTATGTTTGAACTAAAACCCAATGCATACAAAAAATTGACCTAGGTATTTGAGCTTACCATTGAATATCACCAAGGTAGAAATATTTACAAGGTCAAGTGGCCCTTGAGCCATAGAATTAAGGCTAACAAGTACTTAAGGAAGCTAGAGATTATCCCAAGAAATCAATTAGAGCCCTTTGACATTAATTCCTTTGAGGGATATTTCATATTGACTTATCAAGCACTCTATTAGGTTTTGGGAGCACAATATAAGCAACAAATGCACATAGCCCTAATGATGCTTGCTATAGACATTTACAAATTTCAATTAAATATGCTATTTAATTTGGGTCATGGGTGGCATAAGGATTGCACAAATCTATTATAAATTTTAAAAGAATCAACCCTCCTTGCACTTTTAGATGGCATTCATCCTTTGCCACATTTTATTGCAGTCGTTAGGTGTGCAATTGGTTTTAGACTTGGTTCTTGCTAGACATGTTATTCTTGTAAAAATGAGGAATATGCATTTGTATATGCACTTCTTTTTTTCCAACTATAGTATCTTTGAGGATTTTTTTTACTACACCTATCTTCAATACATTTGGGTTTCATAAAAGAAGAATATTTGATAAGGTAATGAAGTTCCTCATGCCATTTAATTTTACCCCTAAGGCCAATGTTGATCATAAATGGGGTGACTATATCTATCATGATAACTATATTAGTATTGGATTCTTTCGTTCTCTCATGGTTCCTCACCAACTACTTAATTTTGTTTTTGACCAAGTAGCAATTCTAATCTTATAGTTTTATAGTTTATTTTCAAAATATTGTTATTTATTCATCTTACTCTTATTCCTTGTATCTTAAGTTGTTGCTATTTAAGTGGTCATATATTTTTGCTCATTCACTATTATATTTAGTTGCATTTTTTATGATTTGTTTATGTTTTCTCTCATTTTTTATGGTTATTTATTTTCCTTTTTCTAATTTGTTCCTCTATCCTTGTGCTTCCTTCCTCTCTCTTTTTCCTCTCTTTTTATCTAGTGTTAGTTGCAATCAATCATTTTTTGTCCTCTTGTAACTATACAACTAAGATTTAGTGGTATTCCATATTCCACCAAAATTTATTCTATGCTTACCTAGGGAGTGCCACCAAATGCTTAATGCAATTTAAATTTAAATTAAGAAGATGTTTATAATAAATAAATTCTAAACAATTTTATGTAAATGAAATGATTATGCATTGATGAAAAGACGCTTAGAATAACCAATCCTAAATAACTTAATGGGAAAAAAGATTATAGAACGATGAAAAGATGCTTAGAATAACAAATCATAAACAACTTAATGCAAATAAAATTGATTATGAAACGACAAAAAAGATGCTTAGAATAAAAAATCCTAAACAACATAATGGTATTTTGATAAAGAAATGGTCACATGTTATTATAAGACAATCATATATTTAACTATGACTACCATCATGAAAAGTAATATTGCAAGAAATAGATAACATATTATTTATAATTCAACCATTCTAAAATGAATATACATTCAAATTTAAATGTTTAAAGCTTGAAAACATGCACACACGAAAAAATTATGTTGTATATTGATTTTTAGTCATCACAGAAAGTAAGATTGCAAGAAATAAATCTATAACATATTATTTATAATTCAACCATTCTAAAGTGAATATACATTCAAATTTAAATGTTGAAAGTTGGAAAACATGCACATAAGGAAAAAATATATTGTATATCAATTTTTATATAAAAATTATATTGTATATATATTAAAATTAATTACAAATATTTCATTCAATTATATTCTTCCTAGATATGTTTTGTAATTCAAATTGAATTAGAAAAAAAAGAGACTTGTAACATATTTTTAGGTTTCCAACTTTATTCACCAATTATCATTTATTTAATGTAGTTTTATTTATTAATGTTTAATAAACATACACATTGAAATATGAACATAATAACTTCTAATCATTTTAAATATTTAAAAAATTGAAAATTTGACATCATTTTACAAATTATATGACTTATCTTATAAAAAAATTATTTAATCATTTTAACTTCGCAAAAAAGTTTACTAACTTTTCCAAAAAATTATATTGTAAAATTAATAATTTATTAATAAATAAAAATATTTAGAATAAATACTTATAAAAAAAATATTAAACATAGACATAAAACACATTGCATTCTTTATATTTTCATAATTATTTAAAAATAATAATTAATCACTATTCATTTGAAAACAACATAAACTACTATTTCAAACATACAAATTTCATGATTTTATTAAAAATAAATAATATCTTTATTTATAATCAAGCGTGCAGGAGGGCAGGATGGATGGAGTTTGTATTAGGGTGAATTTACATTTTACTGCAAGCGGTGAGAAAAAAACAACGGGAAATTTAGGCGAAATTGATCAACTTGGTGGAGGCTGGCGTTGGAGGACGGCAGACCTGGGCCCACTTGCTTTCCCCTGGCGGCAGCCTACGAACGGCGTTAAAATCAAAACTTCCTGGGCACAGCGGCTGACAGTTTTACCGTACGAGTCTATGGCCATGGATGGATGCCAGCCCCCTTACCATGTCGTTTTTGGGGGCTGGATAGCCTTTGCCAAGCCTCCACACGTGTGATGTACGGATTTAAGGTTTAATTCACATGTTCATGCATTTTAAAGTCTGATCTTTTTCACTCATTCCAGCTGATCATTGGGCGAAATGTTTAATTTTTGGTGCTTTTTCATCCATTAACATGAGTTTTCTGATTTACTGTATGCATGATGCTTAAGATAAGCTTATAATTTATTTTATTTTATTTTGTCATCTCAACACTTGTGGAAGGCATATCTTAGCTTTGGAGAAGAAATTGAAAGATTTTATGGAAGAGGAGTTTATGTTTTTCCTACTCAACATGAGGGTTTTGACAGTCCAATTCACAATTTTATTCTTTGAGGATGAGGGTTTTCGGTATCATAATTTCATTGGTTTTGATGTGTAATCAGATATATAGATCCATATCATGGAGATTACAAGGCTAACATTATGTCTTCCTTTGTATTCAGAGGAAGGTTTCAAAAGTGGTGTTGTGAGAGTTATGTTGGATTGCTATTATGTCATATGTAAGCTTATTAAGTATAATATTATCATGGAAGAAAAACTGGATATTACTTAGGGGAGAGGGGCCTATAGTGGAGCAGCGTCTAATAGTGGGGATAGAAGTAGTCCTTAGTGGGTCCCATAGTGAAACACCTTAATATTCAATTGCAAAACACTTTTTATCCATAAAATACACAAACTGACAAATCATGTGATGCCACATCAACGCACTAATAAAACATGACTTAGTGCACCACTATCCGTCTCACTTTTTTTTGGGGCCTTTTTTGGATACCTAAACAAAAAGCATGTCGATGTGGCCCTAAAACGAAATATAGAAGCACGTGAGTTGTCAAATAAACTATTGTACAAAATTGGGAGTGATTTGAAATTTCCATCTAGGATTTTGAGAAAGGCGAAGTTAGGGTGCTCCACTATGGGCCCCTCTCCTCTACCTAGTGGTTTGAAAAGGATGTTAAAATATTTTTTGGATTTGACAGTCCATGGACAGTTATCAAATCCATCAAGGGCTGTTAAATGTATTTTTAGGACTCATAATTTTGGTAGCTGTGTAGTCACTTTGAGATTATTATAGACAACTGTAGAGGATTGCATGTAAGTTTAAAGTGCACATAGGTTTATATAAAAGGGTTTGCATGCATGGATTATCAAGACTATCTCATGTTTATGGACTGTTATCTCAGTTTTGTCATACACTACTCTATGCTTTTGAAATAATTGTTTTGTCAAGGATTCAAAATTATTTTGTCATGACATTGTTATAATCCATCAAATCCCTATTATAGATTTCCATGTTGTTAGGAGGAGAGGTGTTGCCTTAGATCATTTGAACAATAAGACAATTCTCTAGCCATCTAAGAACTGTTATAAGTCATTTGAGACAATCATCACCTTTACTAAATAGTTTAATGATTTTAAATTCTATTAATATCCTTATATTGATTTATCCAACCATTCAAAGGGTTTTGATTCATCCCATTCACATGTGACATTGTTATCATTCTTATTACTTAAGAAATCACTATGAAAAAAAAAGTTAGGAATTGTATTAAGATGTGTAAGAGATGATCCAAGAGTTGTAAAATAATAAAATAATAAAAAGAGATTTTTTCTAAGTTTTAGGACTGTCACAGTTCATATAATAATCTAATGTAATACTTAGGATAATCTTTAGAATATTTCCAATATTTTGTCCAAGAGTCCTTGATCTTTCCCCAGGCAGAGGGTTAACGGAGGTTATTATTGCAAATTTTGAAGACAAATCACCAAAGGGAATACATAAATGCATTGAAAAATGCAAAAGATATTGTCACAATTTTTAGAACTATCATAAAACTGATTGGACTATCACTATGCCTAGGACAACCTAGTAATAAGAAATGTGTCATTAAAGTCAATGACCAAACGACCAATCTAGGGTAAAGAAGTATCATGATAGGAATATAAAAGGAGAAAAGAAGGAAAATATGTTTGTTGGACAGCTATAAAGAGGGCTCTTATGACAGTCCTAAATAGGACAACCTTAGGTGGTATATGTGAAAATGTGAATTTGGGTGTTTTGATGGATGATTTGAATGAATCTATGTGTCTTAATCTTGTATCAGCACGGGGTGATGATAAAGAACGTTTTTTTTTTTTAAATGATTGTTGAAACAAAGTTTAAAAATCTGTCAAAAGTGAAAAAGTTGCTATATGTATGAATTTATTGCATTAGGTAAGAGGTTAGGCAATTTTGGGTTTGAATTGATATATTATATTATTTAGAACATGTTAAAATAGATAAAATTGAAAAATTTCAACATTTGTAAAGATTTATGTCAAAAATCAAAAATTGCAAAATTGTAAGATTGCAAAGTTGTTAGTAACTTCGACAATTTTTGTATTTTTGATTTGAATGATAAATATAAGGATGAATAATAATTTTAAATGATTCAAATGATATTTTATTAAGAATTTTATTCTTTCTAGGTTATTTTTGCAGTATTTGATGGTTGGAAACACTTCCAAAATATTGTTGACAATATTTTGAAACTCCATTATATTGATGATTTTTCACTTCTAACTAAAAAAATGAAGTTTGATCATATCAATAATGTTTAAAAAAGACTTTAAAAACACAATAGAAACCTATGCTACCGCTGTACATACAAATTTAGAGGAAAAAAAATAATAAAAAATGAAAGATACAAGGTCTTGAAGCTGAGTGAAGGTGAAATGAATGATCATGTACTTGAATTGCAGCTTTGAAAATGACTGAAGCACTCTTCCAAGAGGATCCAATTTTCTGTAACAAATTTGAGATGCGAGGATTATGACTGAAAATGATGAAAAAGTGAAAGAATAAGAGGCTGAAAATGAACTTTTGATGGTGAAATTAGTCACCTACAGCTGCATATTGTTCTTATTTGGAAAATGAAGTACTACATATGCACATTGGGAAAGGTTTTCTACAAAGAAGTATTTGCAGTTTTAAAAACTTGAGAAAAGTTGTCATTTGTTAAAATTAGAAAAATAGCTACAAAAGTAAATGTGAGATGAAGAAAAACTAAACTATTTTTGGTACTAAGTGAAGGTTTTTGAGGGATCTACAAGGAGATGAGGATAACTTGTCTTTGAAATTGTGGTTTCCACCAACAATTAAAATCAAATTGATCTTATCTATTTATTGTAAAAGTAAAATTTTTGATTTTGAGAGTAATAAGAGCATTACTACTTCCATTTTTACTTGGTTTTCCAAACATCAAATTGTTTCTTATATTTGCATAATCTAGTTTGATGAATATTGACGAGTTTGTGATGTGCTTCATGTCACTAGTTGTTGGCTGATTGTATGCAACCTTGTGTAACCAACTTGAGCACCATTCTTTCAAATTGTGGGGAATCTTATTAAATTATGCTAGGAATTGGATTTTTAATGAAACTTGCTTCATGATTTGAAACTCCTTTGAAGATTGCACTATCTTTGTGATGCTATGAGTTATTTGATTAAGGATGGATTAGGTTTTTTCCAAGCCCATCTATCCATTGTTGAGGCTGAAATGTGGGTAAAGACTTGGAGTTTTAGTTAGTTTTCTCTCTAACCCTTCTCTTTCCTACTTAATCTTTTGCAATTTTTTCAGATTTGGTTAGATTAGGATTAAAATAGGATTTCCAAATTTGTATAGTGTTGTTATAGAGTTCAAATCTCATAGATGTATGTTGATATATTGCCAATTACAGGTTGAAAAGTGATATTTTAAGGCAATATATGCTAGGATCAATTTCTTTATGCATTGTTAAATTTGAAAATTGATTGCTTATGTGCAATTTAACTTGTTTGTGTATTGGAAATTTTTTCTACACTTTGCAGGACCCTTGATGAAATACAAAAATACATCATACATTTAGTTATCTAGCAAGGCCAAGGCTTGCTAGGGAGAAACCTTGGGGTTTTTTTTTTTTCATATTTTGGGATAATATTCCTTTCAAGAGAGATAAAGTACTTAGTATTTTATCTAAGTTGAGGCTATACTAAACCACACATCAACAATAGGATTGTAGGAGTTGAGTTTATGAGGATGGTGAATGATCTAGTGTATAAAGGAGCTTTCAGTGATATCAAAGACCTAGCATAGAGATTAGAAATACTATTGCTAAGTGTTGATACACTTGGGATAATGCCAATAAGGAAAAAACCTATGAAAATTAGCGATCCTATCCCTATAGGTAATGAGCAACAATATCTTAAATTGGAGGAGGTTTTTGTGGTAGGACACACCCTTGGTCAATTCCCACCAATTGGGCCTATTCTTTCATTAGAGTAGCTTGACAAGGGAAAATCCCCTATGAAGGAATTAGAAAACTATGTTGTAACTGAAGAGATTGGAGAAAACATACCTGATGAACCAATAAGTTTGACATCTCCTCCATGGTAGGAACAATGTGATAACTAGTCCGATTGACATCATGTTACTATCTTGGAAAGAGACATTGCCATGGAAGATGTGAGGTAGAGAGCTTGTGTAAAATTCATATTTGATGAATTTTTATAAAAAATATGAAATTTAGAATGCTGGTGTTAAGAATGAATATGTAGATAAAAGTGGTTAACCAACAATAAGGGGATAAGTCTAGGTCTATTCACAAGGACTAGTCAAAAGTCCAAAACTTAATGAGAGATCACCCCTATATAGGGTAAGAAAATTATGAAAGATAATGTCTACCTCTTATTGGTAGGGTGGGATATAGATTCAATTATTTCCTTGTACACAACTACAAGAGATATAGGGGCTAAAGATTTTTTTTAGGACATCAATCATGCAAATAATTTTTATTTTCTCTAAATTTTAGTAATTTGAGTTGTTTCCCCTTAATATAATAAACCACATGTTTACTAGAATCCCAAAGAATTAGGAAGGAACCTAATTGTTAGAAGAGTAGGGGATACTTCTATACTAGAGGATGCAACTTTTGTAGTCAATGCAATTAACCATGTTTAGTGAATTTACCACTAAGAAGATGGTTTATGATTGTGACAAGTTGTAATATGATCATGAAAAGTTTCTAAGTGTATTTAACAAAGAGGGAGACACTAATGAAAGGTTGTGTAAGCAAGAGAAATGTGAAACAAAAATTTAAGACTAAAACACTAAATTTCAAACCTTAAGTTCTATGTTCAATTGGTGAAGGTGGATTAATTAAGATAGGATGAATTAGTTCAATGAGTGGATGAATGATGATATTTTAGTGTCTACAATTTGAAGCTATACATTGAAGAACAACACTCAAAACCTTTCAAAGGAACCCCTAGAAGTTGATGCATTGCTTAAGGAGATCAGTGAATTGAAAGATAAATTGTAAGTATATAGAGAGTCCACTCTCAAGAGAAATTCCAAGGTAGGTATTAGAGTATTAATTAATGAAAATTTTAAGGAGAGAATGTAAAATTGCACAAGGATGAAAAATATAGTATAGGAGTATTAATACAACATATCGAAGGTCACATCACATGTATTGGATTAGCTACCTCTTTGGCTAAACATATGTAATAAGTGGCTTCCTAGAGAATCCTATATCAAAACTATTCATAGAAATACCATTATGATCCATCATTTCTTATCAAGATTACTCCTACCTATGAGGTTGCTGAGTTAAGTGAAGTATCAACATTTATGAGCCACATCTTTAGGCTCTTAACAAAAAAATATAATAATTCCAATTGTTTAGTGGAACAACGACTACTGACTCTTTATGATGAGGATGGTTATATGAAGGGTATAGAAGAATGAAAGGTAAAATTTAGCTAGATTATGACCTAATTTGTCAATAATTTATTAGAGGATAAATTTAACCCCATCTTATGTAGTCTTAAATTAGACAAAATTCTTAAACTTGAGTTGGGAGTTGATAACTTCATCAAGGAGGCCGAAATAGCATTTGATGCCAAATATGTCACTAGCATCAATAAAATCAAAGTGATTTTAGGTGTTGATTCTCATATTCTTTGTTTCATTCTTTATTCTTTTCCTTTGTTGTAAAGTGAGATAAGTTTCCTTAGGTGGTGGAAGTTTGAAATGACATGAAATTTGATTTGATACGATTTAAAAATAATTTCCACTTTATAGTGCAACCAAATAAAAAAAGGTCATAATCCACTCTCATATATTTCTTCTTCATCTCTTGATGACTCTAAAAACTTCCTTGACTAGTTACTCTACATGATAGTTGGTTGTAGTCACAATAGATGTGCCAAATCTTATAGAAGTTTTTGTTAATATCTCAAGATCCTTGAAATGTCTTTTGCTAAAGTAGCATGAGTGTGGTGCTATTATCATTGGGTGGTATGGTGTTTTGGTGGGTGTTTTCTTCCTTCCAAAGGATCAAAGTCAATCAAGAGCTAGGGAAATTAAGATATAGTGGCCCTTGTCCATTACAAATTTTCAATTTTCAATTAGTTTCTTTATAGTCCATTTTCACTTACAATTTGAGGATATTGACCACGTGAGCATTGTCAGAAAATCTAACCTCCTAACCATTTTGAGGTTGTAAAAGGGACTAAGAAGTGTCAATCATTTCTCCTTGAGTTTTTTGCTTTCATCCTAATGATGGATCATAGAGTGTGATCTGAAACGTTGATGCAAAAAATCATACACAATCGAATCTAGAAATCGATGCTAATAAACAATACATGGATTGTGGAAACTTGATATCATCAATCATTTACTTGTTGAGAAAGGAATCTAAGAAAGGGTGTAAATATATTTTTATTAGAAATAGAATGTAGAACTTGTGTCACAAGCATTATCTTGTAAAATATTCATGTTTTTATGTTATGAGGAATCAATATAAGATATTCTAATTTATCTCAAATTGTTTCCATTATCTTATTCATTACTTCATGAAATTTTATTTTTTGGACATAAATTTGCTATGTTGTGATTATGTTAGTGTTCAAAAATCTACTATAAAAAAATGGTTAAAAATTCCATTTAACAAGAAATATTTCATGTCCAACAAATGGAGTAAGAGATAACTATAAGGGATTATAATGAAGAATGTGTTTGTAGGTCCCATAGGCATTTGTTCCTTTCTCTTCATTATGTTGTGGTGTATTAGAGTTATACGATGCTATACATTATTTTGTATTATGAATTGGCGATCGTTTGTAGATACCAACGTTCTATTTGTGGATATTTGATATATGCATATTTGTATAGAGACTTATATTTATGTGTGTATGTTTATATTGATTGATATTTCAGCTTCACCGTTTTCATTTAAATGATATGTTGAGTAGGTAGACCTAGCTCCTTCAATATTATTCTTTAAATGGTTAATGAAATTATTTTATATTTCTAGAGTAAATGAATTAATTGAATTATTCCAATTAAATGATTATTATTTAATTGTGTAATTTTATCATTCACTTTGACTATTATTATGTATTGGACATATGCATGTAATGTTTGATATAGTTAGCATAAACATATAAGGTATTGACCAATTGTGGGTATGTAGAGAATGTTGACATGACTAACCCTAGCTAGCTCACCTTACTTGTTCCCTAATGTCAAAACTTGTGAAAACTAAATCTGAATCGACTATAATTTCAGATCCTCTTATGTTAGACATGTATAGGTCTCTCCTTGGGTGTGTTTAAGTGTCATGTTTTGTGATAGTGTTTTTGCTTGATATGTGTAATGGATTTAATAACTACTTTGAATATTTAGTTAACCTATTAATTATTTGGGAATAGGGTTTTAGTTAAATTATTGAAAGATAATAATTAATGTATTGAAAGGTTTATTTAATTGTTGAAAAGATTATATTTTTAAGTGTTCGGAAATATCTATTTTAAATAATTATTTAAGTGGAAAATAATATGAAAATAAAAGAAAGTAAAGAAAAAGGTGTATTATTTTATTGTGAGCATATGAAAAGGAAAAAGGGTTTGATTTTTTTGATTCATTATGCGTTGTTGGAAAATAGACAATTAGAGGGAAAACTTGGTTGAAAACCCTCATTTTGAAAGAAATTTGTATTTTCTTGTTTGGATTGGAATTTTGGTAGGAAAATAATCAATTTTGAATTGCATTTGAATTCTTGAGGTAATTTGTATCTTGTTAATGATTTTTTAAAGTGGAATTTTAATTTAAAGTTTTATGTTTTCTTGTGTGGAAAAAAAATTATTCAAAGACCATTATATGTAGATACAACATAGATATTTCCAAATAAAAACATCCATCATAACAAGAAAAATAAGCACGAATCATAAAGGATTCCTACAAAATCATATGTCAAAATACCTACAAATATTAAAACTCCAATTAGGACACATTTTACATTTCCTTGCTGAGATAGGATCACTCCAACTAATCATATTGAATAAGCTTAAGAATATGTTGAGATTTATCCAGAGCCAAATATCCTGAACTAGAAGCATTCTAGTAAAATAATCCCTCAAAATTCCATTATTCCAAACAATTCACAATCTTATTCCACTCTCTGGGAATATGAACACAAGAAATACAATCAAAGTTTTTGGCCCAATCAAGGATCTACTTAGCCACTAGACCTATCCTTTATGAGGCATCCTAAAAATTCCTTTTATTGAGGAGATAGACCAAAATCATAGAATTAGTTTCATAGATAACCTTTCACCATCCTGTGGATTAGGACTTTTTTAGATTTGTAAGAATTACCCAAGCTTCCACTAGATTATTAGAACTCCTTCCCATAAAGGTAGGAAGAGAAAGTGTACAAATCCATCATTATCACACCCAATACCACCAATCCACACAACCCATGGGTTACCATGAGAGGAACCATTTGTATTGATTTTAAGGAATCCACAAGGTGGAGGGGACCATATTTCAATCCTTAAATAACCTTCATAAAAGTTTGAGCACAAGAGCCTGATTTCACTAAAGAGGAAGGAGACAAGGATAAATCCAAAATTTGAACAAGTCACATATTAAAGGATGTAAGAGACTCAAATATATTGAATTTTGATTCAATTTTTTCCTTGAGTATGCATCTAATATTATGCCAAAATTGCAATAATCTATGTTTCCTCTCTTGGAATATTCAATAATTTCATTCCAAATATATATGAAAAAGAATAAAATAAAGACCAATATCCTAAGCAATCAAAAGGAAGGAAGCAAAAGTAGGGGGCAACCTATACCCTCCCAAAATATAGATAAGGAAGTAACATGGATAATAATTTTATTCCAAATCCTCAACCATAAAATCTAAATTTTCATAGAAAAAGAACAATGGAAGAAAAAGTGTTTAAAACATTCTTCATTACTGCCATAAAGAACATAGATGGAGGGCCCATAGAAACCTCTCTTCCTAATATTATACTAGGTGAGGCATTTTTTATAACTTAGAAGCCACATAAAAAATAAAATTAGGCCAACCAATCTTATTCTAAATTATTTTCTACCAAGGATACTCATTATACCCCTCCTTTCGTTGTTCAAGATATTGATATCCAAGAGAAATTGAATAAGCTCCTTTAGAATCACGGCCTTAGGCAAGGGCATCTAAGTACTCCAATGAGCTACATGTTCTATCTACTATAATTAAAGCTAAAGTATCTTGATCCTTTAAAGAACCCCCTCTTGGCCAACTCCAAGACTCCTTCCATTGTCTTATTGTAAACCTCTCTAGAGGAAAAGTGTATTTAATGTTAGTGTCGGTGTGAATAGGGATATTACATAACTAGTTCCACTATTAGGTCCTTTTCACATCCTATCACTTAATTTTACTTAGGTTTCACCTGGGACTTTATCACTTTTGTCTCATATCATAAGATTAATATACTTATCATAAGATTAATATACTTATCATAAGATTAAGATACTTATCATAATCTTATGTTGACTTTAATCATTATGTACTAGGTGATTCATCATTAGTTGTCTCATGTCATAGGATTACGACACTTGTCATGAACTTGTTTAATCCTATGTCTCACCTTGGCTATATAACCAAGGGTCTCTCTCACATTGTACATTGATTCTATTTGCATTCATTGATAGGAATACAATTTATTCTTGTCATATTGATCTTCTAAGTATTTTGTGCTTTCCATAGGCCTTTAGATCTTGGGTGGCTATCTCCATAGCCAAATATTACATGGTATTAGAGCAAGTTGAGTGCCTTTGGTTAGTCTTTTAGGATATATTGAGTGAAAATCTTGTATTTTCTTGAAGCATTGAGTATGCTCTTCTCTTGCATCTTTGGATGATCTAGAGAGTCGGAAAGGTGAGATAGAAATACTAGATTCTAGGGGGGTTTCTCTTTTGGATTTGAATTGCAGATGCATTTTGGGAGCTTGTTGCATCATATATGAGCTCACCATTGCATCCAGAGTGCTCAAGAAAGTTAGATTTTCCTTTTGTTTCGTCTCAGTTGGACGTTGAAGGAAAAATATGGAAGGTTTTGAAATTTGGAAGATGGTTGCCAAATCCAGGAGGTAGCTACCACTTCAGAGCATTTTGAGCCAAAAAGGACACCACCATCGTGCTCAGAAGGCCCAAAAACATAAAGATCGATTGCCATTTTTTTTTGAATTTGGACAAAGTTGTCTTCTGAGGAAAAAAAAAAATTGTTGGTTGGGTCGTACGACCCAACTTATGTAGGTAGTACGGATTTAAAAAAAAAAATTCTACAAATTAAATATTGAAAAAAAAATATATAATTTTTTTTATTCGCAGTTTTTAATTTGTAAAAGTTTTTATTTAAGAATAAAAAAAAATTCTATGTAGGGTACACAGAGTACCCTATTGCAGCCTTGTAGGGTACAACGACTGTGTGGGACTGCCACATGGCCTCCCGGTCATGGCCCCATCGGTCACCCCTCCCAACTGGCAGGTGGCTGAATTTTTTTTATCGGAAAACCTTTAAAAAAATCCTAGCGGCATCAAGCATATTCCAATCGTTGAAGATTCCTCCAACATATTATGTAAAAACCAAATATTTTGTGCAATCAAAGATTCCCAAAGAATATTTCGCTAGGGAAGCATATTCCTTTTTGATGGGTGCCAAACCGTCAAATTTAACCATGTAGTTTGTTGATGTCATCACTACATCAACAATGATGTCAACACCTTTTGGAAATTTTTTGCCCCCTCAACATTTGCATTTTGCTTTTGGAGGTCAATTTTCAAACACCCATAACTTGGACATCTTGACTCCCTTTTCAGAGCATTTTTTTTATTTGGGATATTTTTTTATGTTCTACATGTTGGTGTAGACACGTAAAATGTACTGATTGACATTGTGCATTTGATCCTGACCACTAACATCGTTTCGTCCTAAATCATCCTTCAGTCTAACCATTTAATCAAATACCTTTATTTGATTAAATTCATCAATATTCATCTCTTAATTAAATAAATCAGTTATCTAAATTAAGTCACCTCTTCTCGATAATTAAATTAACCATTTTGATCTAATTATCCTATTTAATTAAATAATTAATTTTATTTGATTAAATCTCTTAAGTCTATCTATTAAATTAAATAAATTAAAACCTTATTTAGTTTAATCTAACATCATCTCTTTTAATTAAATAAATCAAAAAATTATTTAATTAATCCCTTATCACATTCTTCTCATTTGATTTAAATAAATCCATAAATTTAAGTCAAATAGGTCACATCATTTAACCCCTTCATTAAAATTAATTAACTTTGATTAATTTAATCTCCTCTTATGTCCCATCCTCTAGCTTTTACCACTTGCACATGAAAATAGATTTAATTGATTTATTAAATCTCTATTTTCCTTCAACAAGGCATCTTTTAAGGAATATTCTTCAAGTTTGAATTCAAAATCCAAGTTGACATGTACATCCAACAAGGCATTTACTCTCTCTTACATGTCCTTTGCCTTGAGCCAAGTGGCATTCAATGCATTCTTCCTTCCCTCTTGCATGCCATTTCAACAATTTCAAAATTCAAATATATGCATTTATTGCAACAATCCTCAAAACTTGCACATCCTCCATCCACTCATAGGTTGACAAGTGGCACTTTTCCATTGGTTAATTCTTAGTCCCACATTGCTTTATTTTGGACATTCATTCATCAATCTCATATATAAATAAGAGGCTAATCTCCTCATTTGATCATCCACAATTTGAGTAAACTTACTATGCTCAAATCATTAGCAAATTCCATCAATTATCATTGAATCTTAGCTAGGTTATGCAAATTTTCCCATTGGAGTACTCATCAAGCATCAACAAAGTGGATCAAATTTCTTCATCAAATCACCATTGCATCATTGGAGTTGGGAAAGAGCCAATTTTCACATCAAATTGGCACCAATTCCCTCAAGAGATTATTAGTTTGTTTGCTTTAGAATAGGATTTCATATGCTTTTAAATTTCATTGTGTTCTTCATTTCATATTCTATCTCTTTTGCTATTCAAATGAATTTCTTGAGGAATCCTTGTTCTTGCTTGCATTTTATCTTCTAATGTGTTTGTTCATGTTGTTTTGTAGGTATTAGGATTGGGGTTCGCACAGTTGGTGTAGGAAGTTTCTAATTTTGATGAGCATATTTTTCATAAAATTCAATTTGTCACAGGTGTTGCTAAGTAGTTTCTATTTTTGGAACTTCTGGGGCTTCGTTCAGGTTCATACAGACTCCTTTGTAGGTGCAATTTTTTTTAAGTGTATAATTTTTTGAGAACTTCACACTAGTTCTATTAATTTGTATTCATTGTGAACAAATATTGTACTTTCAACATATCACCTTATTTGGCTCATTTTGGCAATTGTATTGCATAGATCACAGTTTGATCTTTTGCATGTTGATCATAGTTTGATCTAGCCTTATTGTGGCAATTGTGAAGAATTGAAATTACAAGAAAACTTAACTTTTCTTGCTAGTGGCAATTGTAACCGCACATAGTATGAAGTACCAAATCATTTTCTTGGGGGGGTCTTTGATTGAGTGAATTTGCGGGGGTTGTGTTGTGTGATTGTGATTTGATTTCTCTCTTGTGCTCTTCAAATTTCAGCCATGGGTCATCCTAAGTTTCCTCTTTTAACTCCATATAACTATGCAACAAGTAAAATAAATGCATGGAGTAAACTAATGTAAAAAGGATTAATCAACTACATTGATGGATCCATTCCAGAACCAACTGAGCCAAATTTAAAAAGTGAATGGCTCATTAAAATTACTATGGCTCTTGGAACTCTTAGGAAATATGTTTCTCTTGATCTTATCTTTCATATTGATAAGTGTAAAACAACTAAGGATGCTTCGGATAAACTTGCTCAATTGTATGGAAAAATTGATGAGATTAGGGGATACAAACTTGAAAATGATCTCTCTAATCTAGATCCAAAGAATTTCGATACAATCTAAAACTTTGTAACTAATGTTAATGAACTAAGATCACAACTCAAAGATTGTGGTATTGATAAGAAGGATGCACAGTTGGTCTTCAATTTGTTGGACAAGCTTCCTTCAAAATATGCAGCTTTTGTTTCTAGTTTCTAGACTTATTGGTTGACTATGGGAAGTTCCTATACTACACCTTCATTTGATTCATTTACAAAGATTTTGATGCTTGAACAAACCAAGTTGATCACTATGGGTATTCTCAAGTTATCCAAGTCACAAGCTTTTGTGGCAAGTCATGGGATAGGATCTAGCAAGAAACAAAAGCAATCAAAGAACAAGCCATGTAAAAATTGAGCACAATCCTCTTCTCCTTAGCAAGGAGACTCTTCATCATCTTCTAAGAAGGGGAATTCACAGAAGAAGGAGAAAGCGTCTTGTACATATTACAAGAAAGTTGGTCATGATGAGCATCATTGTCATGCTAAGAAAATTGATGAATTGACTAATCTCCTCAAGAAGAATCACATCAATTTTCCATCTTCCTATAGAAAGGAAGAATCTCCTTCCACTTCTTCACAATCAAAGAAAGGAAAAATATAGACACTTGTTGCAACCAAAAAATCATCACAACAATGGATACTTGACATAGGTGCTACACATCACATGGGTTCTGATAGAGAATAGCTTTCTTTGTTGGAGCCTTGTACAGTACCACACATTCTTATAGGTGATGATACTCAGGTGGAAGTTATCTTCAATAGATTAGCTCATAGGATATGGTCATAGGTATCCCTCACATAGCTTTTCAGATGGTGTATGTCTAGGTAGTGTTATGGGTAAGCATCTAGAAGAGAAGTTTAATAAAGGGAAGTCTTGGAAGGCTTTAGAATTTCTTCAATTAGTTCACAGTGATCTAACGGGCCCATTTCAAGTTTTGTCCTTCAGTAAGGCTTGCTATACACTCACCTTCATTGATGACTACTCTAGATTCACTTGGGTCTACTTCACCAAAATAATGAAGTCTTTGACAAGTTTCAAGTTTTCAAGGATCATGTTGAGACATAATCTAGAAGGTATATCAAGATTCTTCGTACTAACAATGGTTGAGAATATGTGAACTATAATCTTGTGCAATTTTATACTCTTGAAGGGATAGATCTTCAACATTCAGTTGCATACACACCACAACAAAATGGTGTTGCTGAAAGGAAAAACAAAACCCTCAAGGAAATGGCTAGTTGTATGATTCATGCTCGTTCTCTTGGTCTAGAATTTAGGGCTAAAGCCATTAATTGTGCTACACACATTCAAAATCAGGTTCCCCACAAGGAATTGAAAGGTATGAATCCTTTTGAGGCTTGGTGTATTAGGAAACCAATTGTGTAGCATTTTTGAGTTTTTGGTTCTCCATCTTGGGCACACATTCCTCCAGAGAAGCGCAAGGCTTTGGAACCTCAAAGCAGGCCTTACATCTTTGTTGGATATACAAATGGTGTCAAAGGGTATCGAATCTTGGATCCAAAGACACATGAGCTCTTCATTGAGAGTAGTGTTCACTTTGAGGAAAGCTCTCCTAGCTTGACCTTTGATCCTCCTCATCCTTCCTTCACAGTGGAATCAGATAATAGTGACTCAAATGATTCCACCTCACCTACAACTCGCAGGGTAACACCTTCACAAGGTTCTCATTCTAAGGTTGAGGATTCTTGTCCTTCATCCCCATCTTCTTCATGACCTTGTTGGACTTGAAAAACTTTCAAGTCAATAGACACTCTTGTTGGGGATCCTATAGATACTCGAAGGACTCAGTCACAACATCAACATCTTCCACATGTCTACATTGCCACTACTTTAGATCCACAATCCTTTAAGGAAGCATCAGTCATTCCTGAGTGGGATTCAACAATGGAGGAAGAGTATAGATCCTTGATCAGGAACCACAAATGGGACTTAGTCCCTCTTTTGAAGGGAAGAAAAATGGTTCGATGTAAGTGGATCTATCAGACCAAATATGCAGTGGATGGAACTATTGACAAGTTCAAAGTATGACTTGTGGCCAAAGGTTTCTCACAGGTTACTGGATTGATTACATAGAAACCTTTTCCCCTGTTGCTAAGATGAACTCCATTCGCTTGACTCTCTTTCCATTGTTGCAACTCATGGATTGGTTGTCCATGAGATTGATGTGAAGAGTGCATTTCTTCATGGAGATCTTGTAGAGGATATTTACATGGAGTAGCCATAGGGATTTGTTTAGGATTTTTCTTTGTTTTTCAGGGTGCAAAATTCTCTCTATGGCCTCAAGTAGGCCCCTTGGGATTTTTATGCCAAGATGGAATCCTTTCTTCTCTCGACATGATTCTCTAGGCACCACTCAGATCTGAATGTCTATATTTTATGATAGGATGACTCTTATTTTATTTTTTTTCTCTATGTGGATGACTTAATCATTACAAGGAGTTCATCAATATCCATCATTGGAAGAGTCAAATATTATCTACATGATACAATTGTTATGACTGACTTGGGCCCCTTGCACTACTTTCTCAAGATTGAGATCACACGGTCCTCTTTTGGGATCACTCTTGCTTATCCCAAGTATGCTCTTGAACTTATAGCTTAGTTCCACATTTCTTATTGTAAGGCTGCACCTATTCCCTTTCTGTCAGGAGTCAAAATTGAGGCCAAGTTTTCTACTCCACTACTTGATGCCACTTTGTATCGTTAACTTGTTGGGAGCCTCATCTACTTGACTCACACAAGCCTTGATATTTATTTTGTGGTTGGCATGGTCTCATGCTTCATGCAAGAACCGCATGAGCTTCATTGGAAAGCTGCCAAACACATCTTGCATTACATACATGGCACTCCATATTATGGGATTCATTATTTAGAAAATACATGACTCAACTTTGTTGGATATACAAATTCTAATGGAGCTAGCAATCTTGATGATTGTAAGTCCACTTTTGGCTACAACTTTCATCTTGGCTCTAGCTCCATTTGTTGGCAGAGTAAGAAGCAACATGCTATTTCTCTCTCTTCGACTGAGGCTGAGTATCGAGGAGCTATTAATGCCACTACTGAGGCTATTTGTCTTCAAAATATTTTGATTGAGTTTTGCTTCACCATTCTATATCCCACAATCCTCCATTTTGACAATCAAAGTGCCATTTAGATCTCGAAGAACCTAGTTCAACATCAGTGGACCAAACAAGGAGCTCCTATATCAACTCCCTATTTGGTTCGCTGATGTCATACTATGTTCTTTGAGATCTGAATGGCACTTTGATTGTAAAAAATGGAGGATCATGGGATCCATATGCACTACATCAAGGAGCTAATATAGGAGCAGGGCATTGATTTGTAGTATTGTCCTATAGCAGAGTAGGTTATAGATATCTTCACAAAACCATTCACTAAGAGTAAGTAACAACATTTGCGAGCTCTCTTGTGGGTGTGTGATGTTTCTTCAGGGGGGTCACTTGACATTCTTCATTCTCTCTTATGGGGGGGACTTTTTCCTCACACAAGGTTTTTTCCTTCTCATCTTTTGAGAGTAGTTTCTTAATTTTTTCTCTTTTGGGGAGGAGTTTTTTCCACTAGGTTTTCTCCTTTTCTCCAATTGTGAGGGATTATATTGCATTTGTACATGGGTACCTCAGTAGGCCTAGTACCTAGGACCCATCTTTGCATGTGTGCATGAGTTTTGTTCCCCCTAAGTTGCACTTAAGGGGGGGTGTTGGTGTGAAAAGGGATATTACCTAACTAGTTCCACTATTAGGTCCTTTTCACATCCCATCACTTAAGCTTACTTAGCTTTCACATAGGATTTTATCACTTTTGTCTCATATCATAAGATTAAGACACTTGCCATAATCTTATGTTAACTTTTATCATTATGTTCTAGGTGATTCATCATTAGTTGTCTCATGTCATAGGATTAAGACACTTGTCATGATCTTGTTTAATCCTATGTATCACCTTGGCTATATAACCAAGGGCCTCCCTCACATTGTACATTGATTCTATTCACATTCATTGATAAGAATACATTTTATTCTTGTCATATTGATCTTTTGAGTATTTTGTGCTTTCCATAGGTCTTTAGGACTAATTCTAATATGCCAAATCTGAAAATGATGGTATGAATGCTTTTTGAAAGAAAATAATGCAATTCTTCACTTTTAGCTATATGAAAGATACCTAAATGCATGCAATGATACTTTTTATTTTTATTTTCAGGTTTTAAATGACCTAATGTAGATTTATGAATGCAATTTGAATGTAGATCTGAGCTAAAATGACTGAAATAAATCCTATTGCAACCTATGATGCAATATGATTATGCAATTTTTTGAATTTTTATGCTTTTTATGATGCAAAAATGGATGCCTAAATGAAAATTGCATAGAAATGCAATGCTAAACCGAGATCTAGGATGCAATGCTTCAAATTTCAAAAGGTATATAATGTTAACATGTTGGGTTCACCAAAATGAAACATAGAAAAGTGAAACCCTAGGATTTGACACTTTTTGAAATGGTTCAGTAGATATTTGAAGGTGGTGAGGGTTTGGTTAGATTTGGACAAGGTTTATGATTGAATTACAACCTGAAAGGTGAGTCAACTAGCCCTTAATCAAATCTAGAAATGTAATGCAATGATTCAACTAGCCTAATGATGCAAATTACTATTCTAATGTAAGTATAACAGATCTAAGAAATCATAGACATGAATAGACTAAAGAAATAGATTGAGCAAGATATTGTGCACATGTGGCATGAAATTGAGCCTGATTTCCAAGGACGTTTCCTTTCGGGCTCCATTGTCCTAATAGGTCTCTTTCATCTATCTATTTTCACAGTCCTCTGATGTTAGATCTAAACCTTTGCTTCCCACTTGTTGTGCTGTTGGATAATTTTGTGAGTTTCTGTGAGTTTTCAAGGTTTAGGGTTTCAATTGCAAAAATGAATAATGGATCTTCAAACTTCTTTCAATTTTCTTCAGATCAGAAACCTACACATTCAAAGAGAGGAATGGTTGTGTCATTTAGGGGCTTGCCATAGTCAAACCCCTTGTTAGTGTTTCCACTTCCACAATGGCAATACTAATTATAAATGTATGAATATTAGGAAGGAATGATGAATCCACAAAGTGTTTCAACTCACCATCCTTTAATGGCTTCCTTGAAGGATTGAAGTCATCTACATCTCCTCAAGGTCTTTATCTTGCTTGCTTGACTTTCTTGAATGACTTGAATTGCTTGGAGACCTACAAAGAGTTATCCTTCACCAACAATATGAAAACATAAACATGAGCACACTCACATACATTATGACGTGATGTTGGATCTTGAATTTCTACAATAAATCCTTTAATGGCTGCTCTTGACTTATTGAATAATGCTCTTGATAATAGGTTTTGCAATAATTTCCTAAATGATTTCAAATGATGCAATAACTACGTATTTATATGCTAGTATTCTAATTTCCCAAAAATTAAATCTCGAAAGCCAACTTTAAAGATTTGAATTTCAAATAATAAAATTCCAACACTGATATATTTGAATTTGGAGCCAACATAAGGGGACATAGGTTCCCTAGGCACCAGTGTCCCAACCCTATTTTTTAGAGTTTAAGGAGTCGGCAACAAAGTATTAAATGAGATAATTTTTTTTATGCTTGCAAATTGTCAGAAAATGTTTAAAATAAGTTGTGGAATGCATAAATTAGGAAATTAAGTGCTTAATTAGGTCCAATAACTTAAAGGGGAGCAAAACATAGTGTGAAATTATCAAGGGTGACAATTTACGATGCTACAAGATGATTGGCTTTATTTTTGGAGTTATATTGAGTTGAGAATCCTTTACTTATATGGGATGTCTTGCTAAATTTTGTACCAGTACTTATTTTTGTTCTTGTTTTCATTGCATTTGATACTTGAAAGCTTTTCTCCCAATAAATAACACTCAGATGCTCCTTCAAAAGAGGTTGCTTAATCTGATGATGTACTCTCATTCTTAGTTTTTCAAGCAATACAGTTATGCTGCTCCATTGTACTGTTGTTTTTCAATGAATAAAATGAAGTTATAAGTTCATGCAGTTGAGTTTACATTTATTTTAAGGAATACTCATACAAGGGGGCCCACTTGGTGGGCATTCCATCCTTTAGCTTTGTTGTTACTTTATGTTCAGTAATTAGTTAAAAATCTGGCACTGACTGTTCCTGCAACCACTAGAATTCCATTCTATGACTATTCCTGCAGCCAAAACAAACATAGTAGTTTCCTATTTGTTTGCTCAGATTTTTATTTATGTCATGTATTTCAACTTAGTTTAGTTGTTGGTTGATGATCAACCCTTATGTTATTTCTTTCCAAGCAATTTACCTTCAACATTATGTTTTTCTTAGTTGTAGAATGAATATGGCTACTTTGGATCCTTAGTGCACATACTTTGTTGACCCATTTCAAGTTCACGTCCCTGGGTTGACAAGTTAAATGCACCTTCATGATGATTGAAATAGCTATTCAGATTAGATGTCTAATATCTGAATCATAGCTATAAGGGCTTAGTTGTTAGATCATTGTAGGAGGCCAACATTTTTGGCGTCGTTGCCAGGGATGGTGTCAAACTAGGGAGTTCTTTGGATTCATTGATAGTTTTCTTTCTGTAGTATTTCTAAAAGTTTGTTCCTAGTATACCCTTCATTTATGAAAGTAATGATCCACCATTCTTTTTCCAATTATTTGTGTGAGCTAGCTAATAGTGAGTTGGTACTGTATACATAGATGAAGGAGGAGAGGTGCTCATGGGAGATTATTTCCTAATAATCTTGATCCATTCCAAATCAAAACCTACCAAGAGAAGAATAAGAAGAAGATCCACACCCCTTTGCTGATGCATTTCCTGATTTGACCAGTTCTGAAATTTCCTCTAAAGAACAAAATCAGCTTGAGAACCCTTTTGATTTGGAACTACACCAAGCAGGCATGGGTGATGCAAATATAAATAGACCTAGCCAACTAGCTTTTCCTTTCCCCATTGCTCATCAGAATGAAGTTGACAACCTCAAAAATATCCCTGCTTTAGTCCTTCCTAAGTTTTATGGACTTGTCACAAAAGATCCTAATACTTTCTTGTTCGAGTTTGACACTCTGTAGGAGTTATGACTATACCACCGATGCCCATAGGCTTAAGCTACTTCCTACCACCTTTAAAGAGGTTGCATTAAGATGGTTGATGAGCCTAGACAAAAATACTATGGAGAATTGGGAGGACATGAAGACAAAGTTCCTTGAGAAATACAAGGAATATTGCAGGGGCAATGACATGAGAGGAGATGACATTTTTAGGATGCAACAAAAGGAAGATGATAGTTTTGAGGATTACATTGCAAGATTTGTTTTTTTTCTACAGAAATATCCACACCATACACTCAATGAAGAATCACAAAAGTTGCTTTTCCTATGAGGAATTAATGACAACTGCATTGATGCCTTAAAATTGATGGGAGGAGGAGATATCTTCCAAGTTCCTTGGGAGGACATCAAGAGGATATGTTGGAACTACTCTAGGGTAGCTTCAAAGAAAGGGAGAGCTTATCAATCTTCTATGTGTAAGTCATTTACTAGTGGAGTTTCAAGAATGGAGATTACTCACTTGCTGACAGACTTCAAGCAAGACATTATAAATAATCTAGCTACTCAGCTAGATACACTTGAAGCCAAGAAGAAACAAGAGGAGGCATAGGCAACATTGGTAGAGTATTGCCCCCATTGCAGACAAAAGAAGAAGGACTGCAGATGCAAGATGATAGCTAATATTGAAAGCAAGTAGATTCCAACTGAGTTTAATCCAATCCAGGTTGAAGAAGATCAAGTCTACTATGTTGCACAAAGGAGGTCATGGGCTCCAAAACAAGGTATGCCACTAAATCCACTCTCTTTTGTTGGGCCATATTTCAATTCCTATTCATCTGGTAACCAATGGTAGCCCCCATATCCATCCAACTATGGAGGGTATCCACCATAATCTTGGAGTAACCCCTCAAATGCCTGGCCTAATCACCAAAAATCTCCACCCTAGTGGCAACAACCTCAAGGGAATTGGCAACAGTTTGAAGGAAATTAGCAGCAAACAAATCAATGGAGGGGAGGACAACAATGGAAAAACTAGACAAATAGTTACATGAAGCCACCTTCTCAGCCCCAACAACCTACTATAATGCCTCCTCCTACTAGTTCAGGTTCAAATACACCTAAACCTACTAAGCTACTAGCTCAGACCACTCCCAACCCAAATAACAAACCACAACAACAGCTTGTATACTCTACTGATCCAGATTAATTCCCTGCATAGGCTGTGAGTGTAAGTGATATCCACTTGCATTCAGGAACTACCTTGCTAGCTCCTTCCACACCCATTATCACTGAGCTTCTCGTGGAAGAAGAGGAGCCTCTGAATACCCCATTCAGTAGAGTGCACCTAAGGATCCTGGACTAGTCCCAGTCAAGCAAACTGCACAAACACCCCCATTTCCTCAAAGGTTGGAAACTGTGAAAGAAAAGGAAGAAAAGGACACAAATTTTGACATTTTAGATCAGTTGAAGCATATATGTGTCTAGATACCTCTTTTTTAGGCCATAAAAGATGTTCCAATCTATGGCAAGGCAATTAAGGAAGCATGCCTTAAGAAGCTAGTCAGGAAGAAAAAAGACCCCACTATGGTTCATGTGGTGGGACAACTAGCTGACATCATGCTTGGGAGAGTGACTACTCCCAAATATAATGATCTAGGGAGTTCTATGGTAGGAGTTGTAATAAATGGGATCCAGATAAAGAATGCTCTGATTGAATTAGGAGTAGCAATAAATGTGATGACCAAGGATATCTTGCAACAACTAAATGTTGCAAGCATTAGACCTACTCCTACTATTTTGTAGCTTGTTGATAGTTCAATTGTTATACCTGATGGTGTAGTAGAGGACCTTGTGGTAACTCTAGACTCATGGGAGTACCCAGTAGATTTCATGATTCTTTCTCCTAAAGCCACACTAGGTGGGTACCTTATCATTCTTGGAAGACCATGGTTAGTGATAGTAAATGCATATATTGGATGTAGGATAGGAGACATGACCATTTATGATTGAAAGAGCACAAAAAAACTTGTTCTCTACCCTCCTACTCAACCATCCCATGACATGGATAATCCTGTATGGCCACATGTTGGTGAAGAGGCCAAGGAAGTTAATTCTGTGGAGCAACTTATGATGCTAGGCAGAAGCTCTTTCATGAAACTTCAAGATGAAGATGAAGTATTGTCTAACATAATTCAGAATCATTGTGAAGAGGAGGAAGCATCATCCTCTCATTCTGCTACTCTAGTTAGGACACTTTTGTCTGCTCTTCTTGCAGCCACTCTTCTTATAGCCGAACTTCCTGCAACAACGGGTATGTCTCATACATTGCTACCACATGAACTCAAAGTACCTAGAATTAGTGAAACAACTATGGTAGAGATAACTACACAAGTGAAAGTGATAGAAGGAAAATATCTGCACATCAACAGTAAATTGAGTGAAGAACAATAGTTGTCATTGACAAACTTACTGAGAACCCACCAACATGCATTTGCATGGAACTATCATGATATGAAAGGATTAGACCCTAAGATTTGCACTCATAAAATTTACATCAGAGATGATTGTACACCAGTGAGGGAGCCACAAAGAAGAATTAACCCTGCATTAAGAGAAATTGTAAAAGGAGAACTACAAAAATTGTTGGATGCAGGATTCATCTACCCGATTTCATATAGCCAGTGGGTGTCTCCATTGGTGATTGTTCCCAAAAAGGGAGGGAAATGGCGAGTTTGTGTTGATTACAAAGAACTCAATGCTGCCACCAAAAAGACCATTTTCCCTTACCTTTCATAGATCAAGTTTTGGACTCACTTGCAGGAAAGCAATACTTTTCTTTTCTAGATGGATTCAGTCGGTATAACCAGATCCAAATTGCACTTGAGGACTAGGAGAAAACCACATTTACCTATCCATGGGGAGCCTATTCCTCCTCAGTACCTCCATTTGGCTTATGCAATGCACCTGCAACTTTTTCAGAGGGCAGTCATTAGCATATTTTCAGACATATCTCATGATTGCATGAAAATTTATATGAATGATTTTACCACCTATGGTACTGATTTTAATGAAGCATTGGAGAATCTCAGGAGAGTCCTAAAGTGATGTGAAGAACACAATCTATCTCTAAATAGTGAAAAGTGCTTCATGATGATGTAGGAAGGTGTAGTCCTTGGCCACTACATCTCTCACAAAGGAATTCAAGTGGATCCTACAAAGATTGAGGTGATCACTAACCTTCCTATACCTACAAGAAAAAAGATGTAGGATTTTCTTGGGCCATGCAGGCTACTATAGGCGTTTCATCAAGGATTTCAACAAAATAACAACACCATTGTATACTCTTCTCACTAAAGATGTTGAGTTTTAGTGGACTGAAGACTGTGACAAGGCATTTTATGATTTGATGGCAACTTTGACTCATGATCCTATACTTAAAGGTGCTAATTGGGAGCTTCCTTTCCACATACATATAGATGCATCATACTATGACATAGGTGTAGTCTTAGGGAAGAAAGAAGGAGCTATTGAAAATGCTATTTATTTTGTGAGCAAAAACTTGCAAGGAGTTGAATTCAATTATACAGTGATAGAAAAAGAAATGCTAGCAGTAATCTATGCCCTCAACAAATTTAGGCACTACATAACAGGCTATCATATCTTTGTGCACAAAGATCATGCAACCATTAGGTATCTCATGAGTAAACCTCTGATATTAGGTAGGTCAACAAGATGGTTCTTGCTGATGCAGGAGTTTGACATAACCATTGTAGATAAACCAGGGAAGGCCAATGTTGTTGTAGACTTTCTTTCACGGCTAACTATATCAAAGGATAATCAGGTCATAGATGACTCTTTCCCTGATGAACACTTATTTTCCATTAGTGTGCGAACACCCTGGTTTGCTGACATAGCTAACTATCTGGTCACAGGGAGAGTTCCTCCTCACTTCTCTCCAAAAGAGAGAAGGGTGCTCATTGAAAAATCATTTTCTATTTCATGGATTGCAAGATGTTTGTTTTATATTGGACTAGACCATTGCATCAGGAGATTTGTGAGGGAAGATGAGACATATGATATTTTTCATGCATGGCACAATGAACCATGTGGAGGACATTTTGCAGCCAAGAGGACAACAATGAAGATTCTGAATATAGGATACTATTGGCCAACACTCCACAAGGATGCAGGGAGATATACAAGAAAGTGTGATAGATGCCAAAGGATGGGCAGGCCAACCAAATCTGATGAGATGCCCCTTTACCCTTAGGTAGTAATCACTCCATTTGACAAGTGGGGATTAGACTTTGTAGGACCCATTGATCCTCCATCCAATGGTAAGTCCTATATCTTAGTATGTATTGATTATGTAACTAAGTGGGAAGAAGTTAAGGCCATGAAGCATGCAAGAGATAATAAGGTTGCTAAATTTCTTTATGAGATCTTCACATGGTATGGGGTTCCAAGAGAGATAGTGACTAACCAAGGGGCTCAATTTACATCAACCCTTGTTGCAACACTGGTCAATGAGTACAACATAGGGCAAAAGAATTCTACTCCTTATCACCCCCAGGCCAATGGCCAAGTTGAGGTGACTAATAGGGAAATTAAAGCCATTCTGACCAAAACAGTGGTTGTTCATAAGAAGGAATGGGCAAACAGGCTGCTAGAAGCTGTCTGGGTCTATAGGACAACTTGGAAAACAACTACAGGCTTCACACCATTTGAGTTGTTGTATGGAAGATAGCTATGATGTGTAGAATTTGAGAAAGCCAACTTCACAGACCCTGAAGATCACCTGCATGCAAATAACCTGTCACATAAAGGAAGAGATGGAGACAAAAAAAGCAAGGGTGCTCTGCAAGCTTCAAGAGAGATTGCATTGATTGAATTAAAATAATTACAAAGATCAATCCTTAAAAGGAGATCATGCAAAACCTAAAAGTAACCCTAGTAGGTAGACATTTAGTAATTAATATAATTATTAAATGTCACAATATGCAAACTAAAGTGAAATCTTAAGAGAGGAATAAAGGTAACTTAATTAACATAATTGAGTTAAAACCTTTACTCTAACACCCCCCTTAAGATGAGCAAAAGTGCAGCTACAAACATGTGCAAGAAAGTAAAAGTAACTACAATGCATGAAAGCAAACAAGGGTCTCGACAACTAGGTTTGATGAGGTACCTGAATACAACCAAATCTCTATAAAGTGGAGAAATAGAGAAAACCTCATGGGAAAAACTCTACTCCAAAAAGAGATGAAATACATGAAGAACATCACTGAAGCAGAAGAAGCTGCAAACAACTGTCAAAAGATGATTGCTATGGTGTTGAAGAACCTCCTCTGAAGATAGGATGATCAGGATCAAGAAGACAACAATTTGCATGAGTTCCTTGAAACGACACTACTTGAATCGGATGGAAAACAAAGGCAAACACCTGGAACGAAGATACAGATGGCACAAGTACCAATAGTCTGAAAAACACTGATCAACTAAGAATGGAAGATTCCTTCCAAGGAGAAACCAAGGAAGCATTAGCATGAATAGTATAATACCCCCCATAATGCTGACTAGGAGAGCTTGACAGATCCACTGAAATGTTGTGTGACACCCTGTAGTGCATGAAGGAGAAGAAACAACATCTAAAAGTGCATAAGAAAGCACCTGCAACTGAAAAAGTGGTGTGCAAAACAAAGCACACATGCATGAAGTTGGAATCATATGGATTCACTATCGTCATGGAGGGACACTCATCGAACAAAGGTGTGATGGCAAAAAAAAGCCACTACACAACCCCCCATGGCACTTTATAATAAAGTGCAAGTACAAAATATGGCACAACCTTATGTGCAAAATCCCCAAAATACATGTACAATAGTGTGACACTTTATCTCAATGTGTTTACATAGAAGATTACTTACAAATGATGCTCAAAATGCTGAAAAAGGACAAAAAACTAGAAATACATAAAGAACAACAAAAAATGAAGCATCCCATGCAAACAAGAAGTTCCCAAGAGCTAATATGTCCAGGTAATTCACCAGAGTGTGAAAACACAAAAAATTGAATAAAATATACCTGGAGTGAAATCTGGAAAAATTGCATGGATGGAACTGAAGAGCTCTAAAATACGATTCCAATGCCGCTGAGATCACGAAACAATGAAGAAACTGGTCAAAAGTTATGAGCTCAGGACTAAAAATAACTCCTTAGACTTCAACTAGTTGTAGAATGCACTAACAGAAAAATGAAGTAATGAGACCCACACCACTGGAAATTTTACAGAATTAGCTTTCCGATGATATCTCGTTTGTTAAAAAACGATATCATATGCCCAAGTTAGGGCCTCTGGAAGAAAACAACTCCAAAGGGGAAAAAAATAGTACGACATTAAATTTGACGGTCAAATAACTGTCGCAGAAAAATACAGGGCTTAAATTTGATGTCCAAATGGAAGTCACCACACTTGCACAATTTGGGTTATAAAAACAATGTTTTAAAAAAAAAAAAAACATAAAATAAACAATGAGTATTTTTTTCTTTTTAAAAAGCTTTGATTTAAAAAAAAAAATCATAAAAAAAGTGGCTACCGGCAGTCAGACTGCCAGACGGCTGTAAGGCCGCCAATGGCTAACACAGGTGGCTAGACGTATAGGGCCCGAAGGCTTGCGTATGCAAGTACCCTGTACCTTAGGCCTAAGCAAGCCTTTAAAAGGCTTTTTTAAAACTTTTTTTTTTTTTGTTTTGATTTTGAAAAAAAAATCAAAAAACCTTTATAATAGGTATTTTTTTAATTCTTCTGAAAAAAATAAATTCAGAAAATAATTTTTTTTACCAAGGCTAAATTTTATTCTCGATTTGCGTGCAGGTGACATATAGGGCCATACAAGCAAAAAAAATTGCCTCAGAGGTCAACTACTTGGATTTTGATGATTTTACAGTCAATCTTAAGGTTTTTGGCCACTTTGGACGCAACGGTGAGGTCCGTTCAGGCTAAAAATGCTTAAAAAATGCATGTATTCTTTGGATCTTAGAAAAAAAGGCATCAACAGAAATCCTTGCAGATCTGAGCCCATTAGTCCAAAAAATCTCTGATAAAAAAGTGTATGCCCTGGATAAAAAAAGGAAAACCCCAAACCCTTGAAGCTCCAAAATCCTTGAAAACACGAACAGGAAGCAACATGTTTGGAGCTCTGATACCATGTAGAAGTTGAGAAAGCCAACTTCATAGACTCCAAAGATTACCTGCATGCAAATAACCTGTCACATAAAGGAAGAGATGGATACAAAAAAAAGGGCGCTCTACAAGCTTCAAGATAGATTGCATTGACTGAATTAAAATAATTACAAAGATCAATGCTTAAAAGGAGATCATGCAAAACCTAAAAGTAACCCTAATAGGTAGACATTTAATAATTAATATAATTATTAAATGTTACAATATGCAAACTAAAGTGAAATCTTAAGAGAGGAATAAATGTAACTTAATTAACATAATTAAGTTAAAACCTTTACTCTAACATGATGCCCATTGAATTTGAGGATAAAACTCTTAGGACTACAATAAAATTGGGGATGGACATCTCTGAAGCATAAAGAGACCAAATCATGCAGCTCAATTCATTTGATGAAATGAGGAAGGAAACCTTGGATGATACAGAGGTAGTGCAAAATCAGAGAATCAAGGGGCATGACAAATTCATTAAGGACAAGAAATTCCAACTAGGAGATTGGGCCCTGCTCTACAAAGTATTAGGATAATGTAGGAAAATTGCAGACAAGGTGGCTAGGACCATATGAGGTTGCTGAAGTATTCCCCAATGGTGTTGTTCAACTCACTACTATTGACCCAGTTAGATTTAAGCTGCTTGTTAGTGGTCATCGCCTTAGATTGTATCACAAGCCAACTTCCAAGGAGGAATTCCTATAGCAATTCATTCAACATGCAACACCCAAACTTCCTACAGTTGAAGGAGGTAGACCTAGTGTCCCTCCTTCTAGCTAACTAAGTTACGTAATTTGTCATAATAAAGACTTCCACTTATGTGGGGGTCCACTTCTTCACCCATCCACCCATCCATCTCCACCTTTCTCTCTCTTTCATCATGCCTCCATCATTTCACTTCATTCCATCATCATTTCACTCCATTCCACTCCACTTTCATTAATTTCTCAATTGACCTCTCAAAAGGTGACCGGTACTTTCTCCATAATATTTGTAGCAGATCTTCCGAGAATATAGGTACATGCACATCAAGTTGTTATCTCTTAATTATCTTTTAGTACATTCATTTAATTGTTGTGAATTAATATAGATGTTCTCCATAGCATGTCATTATTCCCTGCCTTGTAAAATTGTCATAACTTTCGCACATGTGAGGACACATGCTCAAATTTAGGTTGGGGGGGAAAGTTTGAATGCTATGTCCACGTGTCTGTACATGTTGGCTCACGTCAGCAAGTTTAAATTGAGATGATTCAAATTTTGAGTGAGCTAACAACTCACATGTGTGAAGTAATATCAACCACCACCATTTTTCTTGATCATAAGCCTTCGTTGATTACTCCTTTACTGCCTTTATTACTCCTATCATAATCTTAAGAAAAAAAAAAGGCAAAATTCAGATGATACTAGTGTTTGAAATTTAGCAGCGTTGCAGGAAGGAGAAGTTTAGTTTTGAGATGAGCATTGTAGGAAGGGAAAATTTGCAGATAAATTATTTGATTGCAGACAACTAAACAATGGGAAGTGGGTTAATTAGGAATGAACCCATGGTTCATGACGCATTACAACAGGATGCACCTAGCCAAGCCAAGTTCAAAAATTGTGGGTGGTTAGATTATTTCTTGAAGTTGAATGATTTTAATGAAGATGTTGTGTTGGAATTTTCTCATAAATTGTCTGAAAGAAAAGCCACGGTAAAAGGGCTGGAAGTATTGGCTACTAAAGAAAGAAATGCAAAAGTTACAGGGTCGCCTGTCAATGGTAAAAATTACCCTACTTCCAGAGACATTAGGTCAGCTAGGGACGAATTTATAGAACTTGGTGACCCTCCATTGAGTGTGGACCAACAAGGTGCAAAATGAACCTCTCTACCCAAGCCATGGAAACAAGTAGTTGTTCATGTTGTAAAGTACATTACCTGTGAAGGTCGCCAGTCGTATCTACACTCTGTGCATTTCAAACTTTTGAATCATATGAGGCATGGGAGGAGAATGAATGTGCCAAATGTGCTATACCACCTTCTCTCAATCATGGCGGCCGAGACCCAAAAAGGTAGGGATAATTCCATTTCCCACCATTGTCTGATCAAATTGTTAGTTGAGAAGTCTCTACATGATGTGTTTGACATCACTTGGGAAGAATTCTTAATTGTTGATCAAATTGGACCTGAGCATTTGCGACCTAGGGTTTTGCCTCAACCTCGCAAGGCTAGTAGAAGATTGAGCATGGTTGAAGTTACTCCTAGTACCTCAACTTCTGGCGTGGGCTCTAATGCAAACCCTCCTGTAGCTAAACAAGCCACATAGATTTTCTCTTCTGAGGCAGAGCATTTAGACAAAGAAATTTCCTCTTCAAATTCTGATGATGATGTTCCTCTTGAAATCTTAATGAGAACTAGGGAACAGAAGAAAGAGGTAGAAATAAAGAAAGGAAAAGCTAAAAAGCAAACTGTAGGAAAGAAAGTGCCAAGCTCTAAGAAATGAAAGGCTGACATTGTTCTTTTTGCAGCCAAAGAAGAACACGAGAGCCCTCTTAGGAAATCAAGACCAGTTGGGCCAACCTTTGGTGTGTCTCTGCATGGAAGCCCTAGGAATAGAGAAACATCACAAGAGGACATAGAGGCCCCAATGGGGTAGGTAAATGTTGAGGAAAATGACATATTTGAGGAAGCAACAAATGTAACATTGGTAGACCTTGATGCCATCGCTGAACAAGTTGAAAGTCAAGAGTTTGAGGAAAACCAAGAGCTCCTGCAGTAAGAGTTTGAGGAAAATCAAGAACTCCTGTAGCAAGAGTAGAAGTAAGAGTTCCTATAGCAAGAGAAAGAGCCAAAACAAGAGGTCCTACAACCAGAACTGGGTGAACAGTCAACACCCCTGTAGCCGAAATTGGCTGAACATTTAGAATTCCTGTAGCCAATGCTACAAGAAGAGTAGGGATCTATGCCAGTAAAAATTCTGGTAGGAATACATAGGCCCTCTGATTTTTCAATACGCACGGTAGCCATGAATTTATGGAAAGAGATGCAAAGAAGAGAAGAAGAACGGAAAGAGGAGAAACACAGGCTGAAGAAAGAAATTCAAAAGAGAGATGAGGAAATTGAAGATAAGAATGTAGAAATTGCTGCTTTAAAGGAGAGAGTGGATAACATGACAACTCTAGTACCTCATATATTAGTGTGTAGGACTCCATCAAGAGTCTATTCCCTATATTTGAAGGAGAAGCATCTTTCTTTTAAACTGAAAATGATTGTTTTAGGTTCGAACCCTTCTATTGAGACTCCTTTTGAATTTTTCAATGCTTATATGAATGCTCCTTCTAAAATGAAGAATTTGTTGTGTGAATTCTACTTACACAATTATGCCATAACCCAAGACCATGATTGGAATCCATTGTTATATATTGGGTATGTCCAATTAAGGGCATTCATGTCTTGGATACAAAATGAGATTAGTTGGGGAAAACAATTCAAGGCTTATAGACAAATAGAATTCAACACTCCCCTATCTATCATGGCCGAATATAGAAATTTAGGGGACATTTTCATGGATTGGCACATAATTATTTATAGACCAAGCTATGGCAATAGGACCCTATCTAAGAGAGAGGAATTTTATAAAGAATATGAGGAGGTAGCAAAAACCAAAGGAAAATCTGTGATGGGATACCTATCACAAAGGTGGAACAACCTAGCTGATGAGTTAAAACAAGATGAGCCTCACTCTATGTAGAACTATGCTACAACAATTAAGAGAGTTGAAAGATATATACAAATTGGAATGGAAAAGAAACAATTTTGTCTCCCACTAACTTTTTAGCCACCTATTCTATTGTGGTCTGTGCCAAATTTCAGGTTTTACCAGTATGATATAGCTACAGAGAGACAGAGATGAAGGAAATTGGACAAATGGCAAGGGTTCTATTGGGACCATAATTCAGAAACTATAGAAATTGATGTAGGATAGCTGGTAGTTGCAAACTTTAGGGCATTAACAAAGCAAAGGAGCAACCCTTCTTCTTTTGCTAGAGGACCAACAAATTTTTAGGTTAGGGGGAGTGATGAGTCCAATTTATGACAAAATTTTGATAGAATTTTATTGTTTATTTTCCGTAATTGTCATAGAATTTGATGCTTGGATGTTGATCTTTTTATGATATTTACTCAAAACCATAGACATTGGGCATAAGCTTATTTTTACAATGTTAATGACATTGGCATGCTATATGAACTATTTGTATTGATTTTACATGTGGATTAATAAATGCTACTTTAAGACAGTTATAGATATGCAATTGTTGTGCATGTTGACATTGTTTTGTAGATATAATTAGCTTCCTACACAATTAAAGGAGATTCTGCCAGCTAGTCATTCACCATAACGGTCAACAAAGGGAAGACTCACGACAACGAGAGATTCCTCATTCAAATCAAAGTTGTAACCGCCTTGTAAATGGTCTTAATTATGTGTTGAGCGAATATAGGGGTTACTGTTGTGCTAAATCTGCATTGGGGCAAGCATGTCTAACAAGATTTTGTGCATGTGTAACCACCTCTCCACTTTCCATGCTTTCCCTAAGTGGAATCCTCCTAATCTATTGGAGTTGACCACCTTACTAGGTGATTAGTTAGTAGCTTTTCTCCCTATAAATAAGACTTGGATGCTCCTTCAAAAGAGGTTGCTTAATCTGATGATGTACTCACATTCTTAGTTTTTCAAGCAATACAATTATGCTACTCCATTGTACTGTTGTTTTTCAATGAATAAAATGAAGTTATAAGTTCGTGCATCTGAGTTTACATTTTTTTTAAGGAATACTCATCCAAGGGGGCCCACTTGGTGAGCATTCCACCCTTTAGCTTAGTTGTTACTTTCTGTTAAGTAATTAGTTAAAAATCTGGCACCGACTGTTCCTGTAGTCACTAGAATTCCATTTCGTGACTGTTCCTGCAGCCAAAGCAGACATAGTAGTTTCCTGTTTGTTTTCTCATATTTTCATTTCTATCATGCATTTCAGCTTAGTTTAGTTGTTGGTTGATGCTCAACACTTATGTTATTTCTTTCCAAGCAATTTACCTTCAACATTATGTTTTTCTTAGTTGTAGAATGAATATGGATACTTTGGATCCTTAGTGCACATACTATGCTGACCCATTTCAAGTTCATGTCCTTGGGTTGATAAGTTAAATGCACCTTCATGATGATTGAAATAGCTATTCAGATTAGATGTCCAATCTCTGAATCACATCTGTAAGGGCTTAGTTGTTAGATCATTGTAGGAGGCCAACAGGTCCTACTCCTCCTTCTTCCCCTGATGATGGGTCATCAATTACTCCTCCTTTGAGAAGGGTTTTGAATTTTGGTTCTACTACATCTAGATCAGTAACAACACCCACTACTACTTCATGGCTCAAGAAAACCTTATCCAGGAAAAGGAAGACTGTCTAGTAGATCTTTCAAAGACGGATCTTGTTTGTAACATGCCCATTGTTCTACCCATTGTTTTTACTATGTTTTACCCACAAGTGGTCAGTTTATACTACTAACATTATGGCAATAAAAATTTTCTTTTTCATTTGAATAAAAAGATGCACAGTTGAAATACAACCATTTCAAAATTTCCCATTGCATAACAAAGAAACACAACAATATTTCAAGTAACGATTTCACATTACATAATTTTCATGATGACATTTTCCATTTATAATTTCTCAATAAGAATAGAGATACACGTTTACATTCATAGCTTCCATGAGCTCAATGATATAGATATACAAACATAATACAATGACTTAGATGTCTCCAATGTTGGTGCATACCTCCCAGATGTCTCCATCTTTGGCGCATGCATTCTAGGTGTCTCCAAATTAGTGCTACATCTTCAAATCCCGATCACCAACTGTATGAGGGAGAGCATCACTAAAGTGCTTTTTCACCAACCACAATTTTTTGTGGTTCCCCGCACATCTACCTAATTGGTAAGATGGTCGTACCCTTCGACAAAGAGATTGGTTTGGTAACCCCATAATCTTAGCCTTCCTGAGCATAGTGTTGTGTCCTACATATCTAGAGATACCATACATTGGCAACAACCTACATGTATGATTTCCTGCCTAGTATGCAATCCTGGATCACAGTGAACTAATAGTGTAAATAGTAACTACTTACACTACTTTGGCCAAAGAATTCAACACCTATTACTTCAAGTGCAAGTCATCTATCCACCCACCCTTTAGCTCAATTTGGTATTGATCATAAACATAACACACATTCAATCTAAGGTGACAATTTAACAAACTATCCAACAAGGTTACTCCCTTTCCCATGGATTATCCTAACCCCAAGAATAACCAAATATTAACAAACTGACTAACTCGGTTACACCATTTTCCATGGATTATCTAACCCCAGGTATAACCAAGTTATAATAAACTGATTAACTAGGTTACACCCTTTCCCATGGATTATCTAAACCTAGGTATGGGTATGTGCAGGATCATGATGGGCCAAACAAGCCCTTAAGTGGCAATGAAAATTCAGAAAAATCAGAGTTAGGCAACTTGACGTAAAAATTTGAATAAGTTATCTATATTATTTCAAAAACATGTAAGAATAGAATCTATGGGAAATTGAATGTAGTTTCTAAACTATTAGGCTAATTTTTTTAAAAACAAAATCTATTTGGTGAAAATTTGAAATTTCAATGCAATATTACTTAAATTTCAAGAAAAAAATAAGAAGTAGGTGTCGACCACCCTAACCATAATAAAATGATAATATTTTTTATGAGATTTTTAGATATAAGTAGAGGACTCATGTCGAATGTGAGTATATATTTTTGTGTAATTTTTTTCCAAGTAAATAATTAATCATGAATTTTTTATTACAACTTTTAAAAAATATAAAACTCGTATGTCTAACCATCTTAACTTGGTTAAAACCTCATAAAATTCAATTTTTTTTTTTAATCCTATAGTATGAGAAACATAGAATGTGACACATATTTTGGATTCAAAAAATAATACCGTTTGAAAGTTATAGATGTTTTTCAATCAGCCTATCAATCAGGACTTTAGTCGTAATTCTAATAGAAAATAAATAATAATTATTTATTAAATTCAAAGTAAAGAATAATTTATATTGGTGGAAAGCTGAGAGTCTCTTCTACAAACCCTTTTCGTTTCATCAATTTTGGCTAAAAATAAAGTCGTCAGCCACATGGACGAAGTCTAGAAAAACAAGGTAAGTTGTCAAACACGTTTTTTGCATTGACTTCTTAGGATTGGCATGTCCAAGCCAAATACCAAAGCAAGCCAAGCCCGAGGCTAATCCCTAGGCAATAAATTATGTGTTAGAAATATCGGATATCCGTTTCAAATCGGATATCCATTTTTTATTGCATTTTATAAATTATATATTATAAAGTGTATATTTTTTCCGTCCATATATAAACCAAATGGGATATCCGTTTCCA
>VDFB02271358.1:88983142-89053252 GCA_007258455.2 Sequoia sempervirens | reverse complement strand
CCATAACCATCCATTTTGAGCCTCTTTATTTTGAGCCTCTTTATCGCGAGATCAACCCTCAAATCGAATCTTTTCGCTTGATCTCTCGAGGAGGCAATGCACCAATGTACTTCTTTCCACTGGGGCATCTGAAAAATTTATAAAAAAATTGATTTTGATTGCAGCAAGTTTATTCTTTGAACCAACGCAACAAGTACATTGCTTCAAAGAGGGGTAAAATGTAGACACATCAAATTAGCATTATGCATAGTCATTCGCTCACTAAATAAATCAAATTCACATTGATCCATTTAGTAGGAAAATTAGGTTCATCGTCCATTTAAATTAAATAAATTAACTTTATTTGATTTAAGCCTACCATTACCTCATTTAAATACATCAAATCCTAACATTTCATTAATCCACCTTTATCTTGCATCATCCCTTTTGATTTAAATAAATCAAGTATTTAAGTCCTAAAAGGTCAAATCATCTTAATCATCATTAAGTTAACCTAACAATGATAAAATACTAATCTTACCCCCACCTGCATTCTCTAGATTTAGCCACTTGCACAAATAAATCAATTTATTGATTTATTAAAACTCTCATTTTCACTCAACATGGCCCTCAAATTTGAAAATCATGACAAGTTGATTTGTCCCTCCAACATTGCATTTATTGCTCATTTTCTTGTCCCCCTCTAAATTTATTGCCAAATTTGAATTCAGATTCTCCCTCTCATGGGCACATTTCTTTAATCTTGCACATGCATCAACCACTCACCACTTGACAAGTGTCTTCCTCTCATTTGTCCAATCTTAGTCCCACATTGGTCCCTCTTCAACACTTAGCATTTGAAAATCCTTAAATAGAAGCTTCAACTTTGAGCAAATCCTCCACAACTCCAGAATCTTTATGCAAAGTCATTCTCTTCACATGGAGAACTGATTTTGTCCACTATCAATCCACAATCTTAACATTTCATCTCCAAGATCATGCAAGGTCACTCTCTTCATTTGAGAAATGATCTTTTCCATCATTATCATTAGCTTATCTAAAGGGGTTGGGAAAGGGCTACTTTCCACGTCAAAGTAGCACCAATCCCCCCCATAAGATCAAGTATTTGCTTTGTTTAAGAATGAGGAATAGTTATTTTCGATTGTATTTGCTCAAGTATTTCATCTTTTTCCTTGTTTTCTAACAATGCAGATGAATTTCATGGGGAACTCATGTTTTAATCTTGCATTTTGATCTATTAGTGTGATTGTTCATTTCTTCCATGCAACTTTGAAATAGGGTTCACATTATTTATCTTACTTGTGGGAAATTTTAGGATGATGAGATGTTGAAACATAGTACAAGTCCAATATGGTTTAGGGTAAATTCCTACAAAACTTATTATGAAAATATTTTAGCCTTTTTCATGGTTCATGTAGACCATATTTAATTCTATACCCGTAGGCATATACAAGATCATTTCTAGTTGTGTGTATAGAAATTCTAACTTCATTCTACCCTTTTAATAGGTATGTTTGAAAAGGTTTTTTAGGATTTTAATGTAACAATGGTCACTATACTAAGGCATGATGAAATAATCACATGTAATGACTACTCAAAGAGTTGAGAAAGACTAGCTTAGGGGCAAAAAATACAAAATTTTAGAAAAAATTGTAGTAAAAACAACAAGTTCATATTTTGAAAAAGAAAAATGGGGTTTGTTGTGTGGCACAATAAAAATCTTGGTGATGTTTTAGATGGAATCAATATGGATCCCATGCAAATCTAATTCTTATTGACATAGTTCCTTGGCATAGTTTCAAGGTGATTTCTCCTGTTAAAGTAACCTATTTAAGTAAAAAATGTAAGTCATATATATGCATTATAAAATTTTAAGATGGGATAAACTATACATAGAGGAGAATAAATAATTCATACCTCATGAAAAATGGAGGGTTCTTATTCACATATAGAACTATCAAATCATCAACACAAGCATAAAATACTAAGTTGAATTTTTTTGAGGCCATTAAAAATGTAGAATTAAAATAACTCCATAACAAATGTGGAAGAATAAAAAAATGTATTGGCCAAAGGTATAGCATGATATCAAAACAACAACACGACACAAACAAAGACCAAAACACAAGGTAAGCTCTAAAACATCTTTTCTCCCCAGCTGATATCTACTTTTAAAGCTCTAAAATCATTTCTTGTGGTTGAGTTTGAATGTGGTGTTAGTGGAAACATTTAGGAAAATACAACAAGAAGACTAAATATGAGAATGTCTCTATGACAATAATTTTGGAAGGAACAACAAAGAATTGCAGTAGTAAAATAGAAGAAACAACTAAGAGAAACTAGTTACATAGCAACTCTAAATATTGAGCATACCTTGTAGCTCTGGAAAGAGAAATCATTCCTAGTAGAAATTTTCTTGTAAATATTTCATAATCAAAATATAAGTTTTTTAAAATGATATTTTGAGATAAGTAAAAAATATGTTTTCTTTGATTTTTATGAATCCCATTCTTTAGTTTTGGGTCTATGGAGTTTTAGTTTGGAATTTATTCTATCAAATTGGAAATATTGTTGTTTTTGTTTTTAGTTAGTTTTCTTTTATTCCAATAGGAACATTAGAACATGAAGGATTGAACCACAAGAAGACATTAAATGAGACCCCCACATTAGCATTTGGTATTTACAATTTATCTATCAACATGTGAGACCAGGAATAGATTTTTAGACATAACTAATTAAACCTTAAACGCATAAAATTAGATAAGAAAAACAAAATGTTGACTAAATAATATTTTAAGAAGTGTGTGATCACTAAAGCTCCAACATCACATTTCAATTATCTTTTACTTGATTTCTCTATTTTCATATTATTTTAAATCATAACTTTATTTAATGATTCTAAAATTTCTTGATATTTGACCCAATTAAAATTAAAATATCCTTAAACCTTTTTGCTACAAAAACATTTTATTTCCCTAACATAAGAGAGAGTTCATAGTCTCCTCAATGTACATCTTCAATGTTATTTTAAAATCTTACTAAATATTGACCAAAACATTTGAAATCACATCAAATATATAAGAAAAGGCACATTAGAAATTCTCATTAAAGAAATAAAAAGAAACAATCTCTATTAAATTTTGATAAATAAAATTTATATTATTATAATAATTATTTAAATAAAAGTATTTTTTAATTTCAACTTATACTTAAAATATATTTTAATGGAATAACGTTTTGATTAAATTAAAGACTGAAGGACACCTATTACAAAACGGTCAAGAAGGCTCACAATATATAATCCCAATGGCCCAATGACCATTGATTAGATTTATGGAATAACGTTAACAAATATTATTCTCTCACATATATCTGGGAAACTAATATTTATTTATAATTAATAATGAATTACCATCGAATTTCTTAAATAAACAATCCTTTCTTAGTGGATAGAACCATGAATAATATTTAAACACCTATAAAGAAATTTAAATTTTGTGTTTCTCAAAATATATATTATCCATTTGCTTCTGATCTATATATCACTTCATGCACTACTACCGTTGACGATGCATTGCGTAAATAGGAGCTGCTACTGCTAACGAGCATTGAGCGATTCTGTAATGTTTGCATTTGATTGGGAGGCCCCTATGCCACAATTTGCACCTTCCACGAGGATTCTATACCCTACATCTACGAAAGCAGGTTGAAAGGGTTTTCTGTAATCAAGGTCCGTTCTGCTCACCAGCATCGCCACCACTTGGGACATTGATGGCCTATCTACAACAGAAGCCTGTATGCATAACAGTCCAAGATTTAACACCCTTAATACCTCCTCTTCATTATAAACTTCGTCTTCTTCCATCCTCTTATCTACCACATCCAAAATATTTCCCGCCTCGTATAGCTTCCACACCTGCGGTATTTTTCATAAAATTCAGGTTCATCACATAACTCGTGATGATGAGCAGAGCAAAATCATATCTTTTATCAAGAAAACAGGGAATGCCAAAGAGAGCAAGAGAGATAGTATGCGAAAAATACCCATTCCAGCAGGTATTGCATGTTAGGCGGTTGCTTCATGTCAATGCTTTTCCGGCCGCTGATGAGCTCAAGAACCACCACACCATAACTGTAGGTGTCAGCTTTCTCGGTCAATTGCCCATGGATGGCGTATTCTGGAGCGGTGTATCCTCTGTCAAAACAAAACATCTCATCTCATATCTAGTTACTATAAATAATATAACTCAAACTATTAAGTAATACAAATACGGGAATGTTTTCTTACAGAGTCCCTGCAGTTCTTGTGGTAAGGTGACTTCTATCGCTGGGAAGAAGTCTGGCTAGTCCGAAGTCTGCTATTTTAGGCTGAAGGTCGTCGTCCAGTAATATATTGCTGGATTTAATATCCCTGTGGATAATGCACACATGAAAATCTTCGTGGAGATATGCCAGACCACGAGCAGTGCCCAATATAATGTTAAATCTTTCCTTCCAGCTCAGTATCTTTTCACTTTCTCCTGCATTCAACCCATTTTTATTAAAAAATAATGGAAGACTCTGCAGTGGAGAAGGTAAACGGGTGAATTTACGAACCAAATAATATTCTGTCAAGGCTACTGTTTGACATATATTCATAAACAAGCAGTCTCTCCGGGCCTTGATTGCAGCATCCCAACAAGCGTACCAGATTCCTGTGATGAACATTCGATACCAGCTTCACTTCGCTTTCGAATTCTGATACCGCGCGCGGAGATTGGTTTAAAGTTAGCTTCTTTACTGCAATGACTTTGCCGTTTTTTAGTGTACCCTGCAACCAAATTAACCAATTTTTAGATAATTGATCCTAATGAACATACATTGTTAGGCCTCAATTCGTGGCAGCTAACCTTATATACTTGGCCGAACCCTCCTTCTCCAAGCTTGTTTCCAATCTCAAAGTTATTGGTGGCTTTTCTAAGTATCTTGTAGTCAAAATTTACTGGTCCCCGGAGTTCAGTTGCGGTTTCAGTATTAACTGTTGCGCATGTTTACGTAGATCATGATAAATTGTGTAGATTAGGATCGTGTAGAGGAGAAGATTGTAATGGCATAATTCAGTTCGAATAATGTCGATGTTTACCTTGTTTCTCCGGTGGCCGTCTAAAATATCCCAACACTCTCTGTCGAAAGTAAAACAGGGAAAGTATGATAGCGATGAGAAGGAAGGTTCCCACAACCCCAATTATTATCCATATTGTAGAGCTAACTCTACGCCCTGCAAAATAAACATGCAGAAGTGATTTACTGTTTGGAAATATAAATTCTATTGAATTATACTTCGTAAACATTTATCAACAGTAAATCGAATGTATATACAGCTCTCTAATTTTAACTATTTGTATTAAATTAAGGTAGTGGTATTAAAATCACTGTTCAAATTAAAAGGATGTGAGATTGTTTTTGCATATCAGATTTTGTATTAAATTGAGTAGCACTAATATAAGTCTCTAATGGAAGGAAATCAATTTGTGAATTTGAATAAAGAAAACTGATACATTGAAATATAAAGTTTTGATATTAATAAATATTAAACTAAATATAACTTTGTTCAAATATTATTACTGAAGTCTTGTCTAAATATAATATAGAGTTGAAATTTTTTGGGTGAGCTAGCATTTTTAACTTTCAATTTAAAAAGTAAGTATAAAATAATAGCAAATAATATATAGGGTGTCATCTTTATTAAGCTGATTGATGCTCACACTTATAGAGAATGGCATCATTAGATGAAAACATTTTTTCTATTGTTGGACCTCATCTTCATTATAACATGACATTTCATAGATATCCATCTACAAAAATGATTTGGCAAGAAAGCATGCCAAGCACTACCCTTCATAAGCTTGTCTATTGGCAGTACATTGATAGAAAATGTCTAGAATACAACTACACCAAAGGAAGCATAGGATGAAATCACCATTATATTTTAGCATAAGAATGATGTAAGAGAAGATATGCTTCAAACATAATTCTACAATTTAATAATGGATAGATCATTATCTAAGCAACTCTCAAAGATATGGGATATTTTAAATAGTCTCATTAATATACGTGAGACTATTTCCAATAAAGATTCCATCTTCAAAACTTTTAGCAGTTAACCAAAGAAATTTCAAAATTTCATGACTACACCCACATTGAGTAGAAAATTGACAACCTCAAAATTCAATTCTTTGGAGGGTCTATTAGTGCAATATGAATAAATGCTTAAAAGAGATCATGAAGCTAAATCAACAAACACTTTTGCCTCTATGTTCAAGAGAAAGAAGCCTCAATGTGAAAGAAATTATTGTATGGATAATGATGAATAGAGAAAATTAATGGTTTTACATTATTGCAATTTTCTTAGTCATTTTGAGAATTAATGTTTTAAGAAGAAGAAATATATGAATAGAGAAAAGCAAGGAGGAATGATGGTTTAGTTTGATATTGAAGATGGTGATGAGAATTATAAAATATTTTTTGTAGATTCTTTCAAATATGTTAAAAATGATTACATTTGGATCATCCTTTCAAGTTTTATTCATCACGTGTATGGTGATATCAATAACATGAGGAACACAAAAAAAAAATGAGACACATTACACTAGGAGACAATTCACAACTACATAAATATTGTAAATTTTTTTAAAATACTAAGATTTCATAATGGGAGAGAGTATACCTTAGACAAATTTATCAAATTTCATAAACATCAAGAGGAAACTCTTAGTTCAATATACTCCACAACAAAATTGATTAGTTGAAAGAATGACATGACACTTCAATGCTACCTAGTGATCCCACAATAGTGGTTTACAATTTTGGCCAAATTGGACAAAATAAATTTTTTTAACTAAATCTTCACTTTTCGGGCACCTATGGTCTAAACCGTGAGGAATTTTGAAGATGATGCAAACTAGGAGTTTCATGGAATTTTGTCTATAGATTCTAAATATATTTTTTCAAAAATTTTGGAATCAGGTGCACTTCTTTTCCATCTCCCTTGAAAACTAGTTTTTTTCAGAAACAACATTTTTAAAAAGTGACGCTCACGTATAACACATAATTCTTTTTTTTCCATGAAGGATAAAATTCTAATTCTTTTCATATTTAGATTTGTAACTCTAATATCCAGTGCTTCCACTTGGTTATATAGTTTTTATTGAATATTTTTTCTTTAATCAAGTTTTGAATTCAAACCAATTATAATTCACATAGCACGACCGTATAATGGCATAACTCTTTTTGTATGTATCAAAATTCAATTTTTTTTCTTTGTTGGATCAAGGACTTCAATATCTGGTGCACTAATATTTTTTAATTTTTTTTTGTAATAATCTTCTATTTTCCACATGTGTAGAATAGAGAGCTTGATTTTGGTGAAAAACCTACATTCACGAGAAATAAAAAATAAATATAATAATAAATTAAATTTATTTAAAATTATACTTTTTGGGAATCTTATAATAAGGAATACATTCTTGCAAAAAATAAATTTTAAATTAATTCATTTGATCCCCAAAAGTAAATCAAAAAGTGGTTTTATCAACATTTTGATAGGTGTAAAGGAGACTTTATTAGAGGTATGGTTTAAAAATAGCGGGGTTCTATCTAAGGGGGTTTGATTTAAGGTAGTTTGATGAAACCATCTTCAATTGTAATTCTTTAAATAGAACCTTTTAAGGCTTAAATCATTATATTTTTTAAAAATATGTGATTTTAACAAAATCAGTTCCTCTAGAAATTGTAAACCGGCTTTGTGGGATCAATTGCAAATTCAAAGATATATTATGAGGAGAAGCAAGTCATACAAAAATTTGTTCGATTAATCATTTGAACTAACTAAAAATTTGAAAGCATCTCTCTAGAGAAAACATGGTTAAGTAAGAAGCCGTTAGTTAGGAAATTGAGAAATTTAATGAGTATTTCTTATAAATAATTTCTAAAAGAGAAGGCAACTTTATGATAAGAGTAACAAATACATCCTTGTTTGATAGGATGACTTGAGTAAATCTTATCAATTGTATGATTGTAAGGAAAATAAAATTCAAATTTGTAAAATATTATTTCAAAATAAGAGTGTTGTCTTCTAAGTGTTACCCAAATCAATCTAACTGAAGAGAAATATGTGTAATATATCATCATACTCACCTTAAAAGGCTGAGCTAGAACAAGAAAGTACTATTGAATTATTAAAAGAAAGAGAAGGTGTTAGTGAGCTAAATTGAATCTCATTGTCCATTACATAGTATAATGTTTATTTAAGGAGATTAAAATGAGAAAATAAATTAATGATCAAATTGTAGGACTATGAGGTGAATGATGCATTAACAAGAACTATTCTAATCACTCATGTACCAATCTTATTTAAGGAGACAATCAAAGAATAAAACTACTTGATTTTTATAAAATAGGATATGATATAAATTCATTAGAAGCATACATGGGTCTGAGTACCTTAACCTATCAGTAAAGAATTCATTGAGTGTAAATGGGTGTTCAAAATCAAGTTCAAATCTAGTGGCTAAATTGACAAGCTTAAGGAAATGTTAGTACCTAAAGGCAAAAAAAATTAAATGAACAAATTATGTGGAATCCTTTTCTCTAGTTGTAAATATGATCATAGTTAGAACATTGATAATATTACTTCTCAACACAATTAGAAAATATACCAAATGGATGTCAAAAGTGTATTCTTTAATATTTGCTAAATGAGGTTTATTTGACACAACCTCTGATTTGTATTGAAAAAGGTAAAGAGCATTTGACATCAATATGAACTATATATTTTAAATCAATCCCCACTAACATAATAATAAATAATGATAATTCCTTTCCAAATTTATACATTAAATTCTTTATCAAAATTTGTTATTCATTGTGTTGGATGTGAATGTTTTTTAGATTATTTGGAATGGTCAATTAGTTATAGATTAAGTGAATGAATACATAAATACCACTTAAATTGAAATGTGAAATCTTGGATTACTTAATTAATTTTGTAGAATTGAAGAATGGTAAACACCATGAAAATAATTCCTCTTAAAAAAAATACATCAAAGAAATTTTTACACATTTCAAAATGTAGGACCACAAAGATTCATCAATTCCAATGGAGATAGGAACTATATTTATTGAAGAATTAAATGGTAAATAAATAAAGAAAAAAAATATAGGAGTTTGATAGGAATTTGATTTCCTTGAATACTACTCATCCAAAAATATCTCATGGAGTCTAAATTTTTTCCTTATTCATTGACTCATTTAAAAACAATTCATTGGTTGGACACAACAATATTCAATATATCTTCATGGAACAAATATCTTCATGGAACAAAAATCCTCATATTGGAGTACTTGAAGAATAAAATTTTTAAACTTGGTATTTATATTGGGAAAGTTGCATAGACTCTAGGAAGTCAGTCCTTGGTTATCACTTCAGCTTTGGATCTATCATTGCTTTATGTTCAGTTGTAGGAAGAAACATAATTTTGTATTACCACCAAATAAATTATAGTATAAATCAACTCTTATAGCAACATGTGAAGCTATGCATATTAGACAACTTCTTAAGGATCTTTGTCACCAACAACATAATCCAACCATTATGAATTTTGATAATTAAACTATGTAGAATATGTCAAAGAACGTAGTGCTTTATGCTCATATGAAGTATATTAGAATACATAATTACTCTATTTGTGAGCTACTTCTCAATTTTGAAATCAAACTAGTGTACATACAAAAACTAGTGAGTATCTTGTAGATATCTTCACCAAACCTTGATTAGATATATGTTTTTATATTTTTTAGAAGGCATCAATATTAAATTTTATTTATTTGGTCATGGGTATCTAATAAGACTATTTGTTATAATAATACGCCATCATGTAATTACTTTATGTTATGAAATAAATTTTACTGAGGATTATTGGAAATATAAACTCTATTTAATCACACTTCCTGAGTGTCAATTAAAATAAATACACAACTAATGGGTACAAGCCCTTCCCATTTTTAATCTAATCAAAACACAAAGACACAACTATCATGTGGAGACATTTTTGTTCATATATTTTTCCTTTTTAAATTATTTTTCGATCCATAAAGTAGATATTTATCAAATCTATTGAAAGCTCTCCAATTTCAACATTCATAAGCTATCTAATTTTTATTGTCTATTTAATGATAGATGTAACATTTGATCACTATTTATATAATTTTTTAATTAATACTTTGTATTACAATTAAAATTCTAAATTTTATAAGGATTGTTTTGTTGGACAATTTGATGTAGAAATAAATTATTTTAAATTGTAACCCACTAATTTAATACTTCCAATTATCCATCAATCTTACCTAATTTTATATAATATTAAAAAATAAACAATCTTAGAAAACATATATAATTTTCCTTACAATTTCTAAAAAGAACTATCACATAAAATGCAAAGAAATAAAGGTTTTGACTTGTGGAGAGTGTACAACACTTGCCACTATTTCTCAAGAATAATTTTATTTTATCATTGAAATTATTTTGAGTTAGGATCATTATAGTTTGATAAATTCTCTCAAATTTTCTTTCATATTCAAAATTATAGTGACAATGGCAATCTCAGTTATTCTAGACTATATATTTCAATGTAGCGGTAAACCTTCATGGTTCTTACCTCTTCTTGATTTATTAATTTGAACGGTGTATTTTTAATGCTATATATAGCATTTGGTTTCTATTTATATTTTTGGAGTAGGAAATTGGATCACTATTAAGATTTTTAGTTTTATTAGGCTTTTTTTATTGAAATTTTTGATGTAGAAATAATTATTCTAAATTTTAACTAATTAATTTAATAATTCCAATTATTGATCAATCCTACCCAATTGATTATAATATTAAAAGTAAAAAATATTATTTAAAACTTATATAATTAATGCCAAAAAATTTAATAAGCATGTTCACTTAAGGTGTAAAGAAATAAACTTTTAGACTTGTAGATAGTGTAAAATATATAAACTTAACATTGATTATCGAGTATACTTTTATTTTATCATTGACATGTTTTTGAGTTTAGATCATTGTCTTTTGATAAATCCTCTAATTTTTTGTTTCTTATTTAAATTAATCATATTTCATAGGAATAGAAGGTTTTACTCTTTTAATGATCATGGTGATTTGAGTTATTCTAGATTCTATAGATTTTAGTGTAGGGGTAAGCCTTTCTCTGGTTTTCTCTTCAAGATTTAGTAATCGCTCTTGTCATTTGAAAATATTAAAAATATAAATCTAACACTATTTATTTAATATATTTATTTTTACCCTTTTTCATATATATGTTAAATTTTAAGAATAAAGAGAAATAATTTTAACTTGATGCATTCTTGAGTTGGATGTGTTGTGCTCTGCTACAGTTTGTATTTGTCTTTCGTACTTACCTTCCCTTATGTAACTATGTAGCCTTGGTGCATGAAACTCGTTATCTCTTGTATTTATTGTGGTCTTTTTAATCTATCCTTTATGTGTCCCCTCAAACAACTTCAACCTAGAAATTCATATTGGTATTGATAGTTTGGTGGCTCTAGAAAATGGCTCCTTCAAGAAAGCATCCCTAAAAAAAGCTTGAAGGTATTTCATGAGGTACACATTTTGAATCTCCAACGGATGTGGTTTTACTCATTAGTGTGTTAAATTTACCATAGGGGTAATTAGTTTTTCACTTAGGTTAGTTTTCTCACTTGTCACATATTGCTTGCCTTTATAAGGCACTACTGTACATTATGTAAATTATCTCATCTTGTATGTTTTCTCTTGTGAAATAGCCTTGTCTTGTTTCTCTCGTTTTTGTGAAGATGTTTTGCAGGTTGTGATCTTGGACTCGGTGGTTGACACCAACATGGTATTAGAGCTTTCAACCCACACCGCCTCTACTATTGAGAGTTTTCATCAGAATTTGAGATCGTTTATTTTCTAAAAGTTTTTTTTCCTTATTTTCCTGTATTCATCGTATTTTGATCTAAGATTACTAAAGGCATGGCATTTGTTTGATCAATTTCTATTCTAGGAGGCACAATTCATTTGTTGTGCAGCCTCTGTGTTTGTGTAGCATCTAAGACAAATTTGTGTTGAATCTTGATTCTGTGCTGAGAGGCCGCGATTTGCTTCATAGGCCGTGAAATTTTTTTGCTGGCATGATTCCTTCTAGTGGTTGCAATTTTTGGAGGACTAGCAGAAATTTTTTTTGGACTTCCATTTGGTGCAATAGAAACTATGGAAGGGGCGTTCTTTTGCCAATGCATTTTTTTTTCTTATTGAAGGCGTTTGAAAGCTGGTTTGAGGGCATGTTTTATTGTTTGGGACGTGATTATTTGATAAAACTGGCAGTGGCATTTTATTTTTACAGACCGATTCAATCACTAGAGGCGCTAGAACCTTCCAAGATGGCACTACAATGGCTCGTTCTTTCTTTGTGTCCATGCATTTCTTGTAAATGAGGAAGATTAGCATTTGAAACGTATTAAAGGCAGTAGTGTGAGGTGTGATTTCTCTTTGTTGGGGGTGCGAATTGAAGCAGCTATCGTTTCATTCCTTGTGGAGGCTGTAAATCTCATCGATCTGTAGTTTTGAAAATGCCACAAATTTCAAATTCCTCGAGAACTGTAGACGCCATGGTTTATTGGACGAATTTTAATCAAACTTTATATTTTATAAAGTTTTGAACAACAATATATATTTAGGGCTTCTATGTAGCCAAAGTGCTGTGGGCCCAAAGTTTCTTTGAGGTTGTTTTGGGAAAAACAATCCCACATTCTCCAGGCAGAGGAGTTCTTTTGTGTTCATATACAACTCTTTGCATGTGGTTGTTGTGAGCAAGTGTCACAAGAGTTTATCCTGTTTGTGTGCTTGGTGGCCTTGGCAAAGGCTATAACACCCCATTGATATTTTGCACCAAATTAGGTTTTTTTCTTTTTTCTTTTTTGAAGTTTTTATAATTGTGAAAGCATTATCTTTGAATTTTTTGAAGAATTCAGCTATAATGGTATTTTTGGAGAAAGGGAACTTTAGGCAATGAAGTGATTTTATTCTCACTCATCTTAGTGAACATAATTTATTACCATATTTGGATAATGAAGTTCCTATTCTAGACACACGTAGTAGGTATATAATTTGGAAAGGACATAGGGCTCTAGTCTTTAAAGTTATTTATGAGCATATAAATGATGATGATCTTTTGGATTCACTTGTCATTTTGAGTGCCCTTATGCTTTACAGACTTACATTCAAGAATCATATGGAGATCCTGATACTCCACCATCTCTCAATGATTCTCTTTCCAATACTAGTGTGCCTCTTTATTCTTCAGAGAAGACAAACCATGCTTGTGATCCTTTGGAGGTTTTTGAGACTTCAGATGAGATTGTAGTTGCTTCAAAGGTTGTTGATTCTTTGTTAGAGATATTTGATCCAACTTCATTAAGTACTTCCACCATTCCTAAGCAACACGATTATGATTGTCTTCCTAATTAGGATTCGTATTTGTCAGACATTGGTTTATTATTCATGGAATCTCACATTTTAGACTTGGAAGACACATTTGAGGGATTAATTTTCCTATTTGATGATAGTTTTAGTACAACTATTGTCACTCCATCTCTGTCTTTGGAGAATGTTCAAAACTAGTTTCCAATGGTACCTTTTTTGTCACCTTCTATTGTGATTGGGCATGTTCCCGATTGGTTCATGGCATCATCTTCCAAGGTCTTGGTGACACATGAGAACATTTCAGAGACATTATCATCCTACACATGGATTTCACTTGCTAATTCATATATAGAATAGGAAGCATTCTTGCATTTGTACTTGGTTTTGTTTCTTCCAAAATGGAGACAAGTTTGTCAAAATTGGATCATGTTTTTGTCTTCAAGCACTTGCCATTTTTGTAGGCAATTACACATTGTGGGGGGGTTACATAGTCTCTCTCTTTCTCTCTTATGAGGGGGTCATTGATTGTATATACATGATGTATGTATTCCTTGGGGGGTGTTATTGAGTCCTCCATCCATGCATCTTTTTTTTCTCTTTTGGAGAGGATTTTTTTCCCACAAGGTTTTTCTCCTTTTCTCCAATTGTGAGAGATTTATTTTTCTTGCATTTGCAGTTGTAAATGGGTACCCAACATGGTTGTGTAGCTGGGACCCATATTGCATCTTCATTTTGCATAATAATTCTCCCTAAGTTTACACTTAAGGGGAGATGTTAGTGTGTTAAGTTTACCATAGGGATAATTAGTTTTTCCCGTAGGGTATTTTTCTCACCTGTCACATATTTCTTTCCTTTATAAGACACTACTCTAAATTATGTAAATTATCTCATCTCGTATTTTTTCTCTGGTGAAATAGTCTTGTGTTGCTTCTCTCGTTTTTTGTGAAGGTGTTTTGTAAGTTGTGATCCTGGGCTTGGTGGTTAACACCAACATTAATACTCATCTTCAATTTTGATAGTGCTTGTAAATAGTTAGATAATTTTACTTTAATAGGATATTTTTAAAGGATAACTCTCCCTACAAAAATTCTTAGAGAATAGGTTAATAAACACTACACCTTGCATGGGATCTTCTGTGATGCTATGTAGAACCTCATTAGGGATTTTTTATTTTTCATTTTTAGTATTTCATCCATGTTGATGCTATCCTCAAGCATGGACCCTAGCATGTTTGTTGATTCTTGTTGGTCTTTGAACCATGTACTCGATAATTTATGGTCTTAGATAAAAAAAAATGTGTGTGCCAGTTTGGCTTGAATTTTTGTGTTCACCCCTTCCTTGTTGTAAATTTCTACATCTTATTCCATCCTCTTCGGGAAAGGTTACTTGTGTGGATCTTGGTAGGTTTTACTAGGCTCATCCAAAAAAGCATGTTTGTGTTCAAATTGATTTATACTTGAATATTTGAAAGAGTTGGTTGAAATTCAAATTAACAACCTTCATCACATCTAGTGGGTGCTTTATCTTACTTCTCAACACGTATTTTTGGTATCAATCCATTGAGAATAATATTAAGCATCTTCCTTTATCATCTTCCTGAGTCAAATCACCTCAATAGTTAACTAAGGTTCCATAGTCTATTGAGGCTCCTCTAGAAAAATCAAACAAAAAGGACTACAGTTTCAAACTATAAAGGAAAAAATACCAACACTAGCGAGGCACAAGCTAAAACACAATCCACTTTGAATTATTCCACTACCTAGATGTAGCCAACATTGGTTTCACACCCTCTTAATAAGGGGGGATAAGTTATGCCACCCTTAGGCGAGTCATCCTCCAAACCAATTTTTTCTTAGATGTTGAAAAATATTGATTTCATGTTCAGAACCAAAAATTTATAATCATTCTTCACCATTACTAAATTATTAATGACAAGCTCACAACCCTTCTTGACACTTGTAGAAGGGATAATATGATATTGAGGAATGGAGGATTGCATCTCACAACATTCACTTAAGTTATTTCTCCTTGAAGTTTTTGTAGAATCATTATTCCACTTTCCAACACTTTCATAGTGATGGCATGCCTCTCAAATATCACCCATGAAATTTTTATCTAGAATGTGTGAAGTATCATTGACCTATCCATGAAGTGTTCCATGTGATATACTTTTCAAAAGCAATCATCTCTAGAAGTGATTTATTTTCAAGAAGTGAATATTTTTAGTTTTATGCTTTATGTTGTATGTTGTCATATGACTTGCCACTACTATGTTTTCAACAATAATGATTTAAGGCATGGAGGGGTTGTTACCTTTCTTTCTCCTAGATGGATTCCACTTGTTGTTGGACATGGTTTTGAATCTATTAATCATATAATATTGATTCTTTTAAATTTTGAAAATCATTCTTTTAAAATAATAAATGTTTATGCCTACAATGATGATATTGAGAGATCTCTTTTATGGAAATGGATTGTTGATTCAATGCCTACCACCACTTGGGTAATGTGTGGGGATTTAAATAGGGTTGAGATAGTGTATTTAATAAAGATGGGACATTACCCTTATGTTGGACAACTAGTGAGTGAGAGGAATGGTATTACATGGACAATAAATTGGGTCTTTTCAATTCCAACTTGGGATTCTACCACCACCAATGTTATTGGCATACATGGTGTAACTTTTGAGCTAGATTTGATAGAATTTAAATATGAAAATCATGTGATTATTTTTGTACAGTATATTTTCTCCATTGCTATTTTTTTACTCTTAGTGGAGTCATTGTCAGATGTCATCTTGTCATACAACTTTCTCATTTTTTTCAAAGTTCAATTGTAAGTGGGATCTCCTTAGGGTTTTAGAATTCACTCCTTTTTAAATAATTTTATGTTCAGTCATTTCCCTTTTCTAGATCAGATCAAGAGGATTTGGAGCCTTGAAACTTGGCCCACTCAACTAATTAAAAAAACTTCAATATCAAACATATGAGGCCACCACCTTTGAACTTTGCAAGGTGATGAAAATACTTGAAATTGATCCCTTCTCTCCTTTTTAGGTTAGGGTGGCACAACTAAGACACCAAAAATAGATTTTAAATAATCATTTTTCCAGAGACACTTAAATCAAGTCTAGACTTCGTTGGTTTAAAGTGGGAGATAAATCTTCCAAAGAATTTTTTCAATCTCTAAGAGCTTGTCACACCTCCCATGAAATTCAACTAGAGCTAGGATGATAAAACTTCTCTCAAAGAGTTATTAGATATTCTTTAATATTTTGTCAAGCACTATGAGAAAAATGTTATAGCCCAAGAAAACTCTCCTTAATATGATCATGCCCTCCAAGAATGTCTCTAGATTGTTTCTTATCAACTTTTCTCCTGAAAAAAACATTATGTAATCATCTTATCTCCATTTTTTATCTCAATGAGGCTATTCACACCATGGTTGATGACAAGGCTCTTCATAATGATGGATTCCTTTGTGATTTTTCCAAGGCCCTATAAGATTATGTGGTGAGTACCTACATAAATTTTTTCTAGAATATTTCTATTCCAAGTCCTTAAAAAAGTAATTAATAAAGGAAAGATCAAGTTCATACCTAATACTAGAGATCTTAAAGATATCTACAAGTAGAGGCCCATCACTATGTTCAATTTGTCATACAAGATCATCGCCAAAGCTTTAGAATTTAAGGTGCATCATCTCTTTCCACAAATTATACAACCACATAAAATTGGTTTCATTAAATCATATATATCTTTGATAACACCATTGTGGTTTGAGAAGGTATGAAATGGGCTCGATGTTCTCAACAAAATTATCTATTCCTAAAATTTTATTTTGATAAGGCATATAATTATATTGAATGGTGAACTTCATTCTTATCATGCTTCAACCTTTGGGATTTGGGCCATGTTTCATCTAATTTTTTAGCATTCTCTTTTTTGATGTCTTTATCTACATCACCATTAATGGCTTCTAGTAAAATTCCTATGAGTTCTTTTTATTTATTTTCCAAGGGTGTCAAAATGGCCCTTTCACTATGTGTTCTTGTAGCTAAAGGATTTGGCTACCTCCTAGCCCACTTTATGTCTCAAGGGCTAGTCAAAGGTACTGTTTGCAAATTCATTGGCTCAAATTTTTAATGGCCATTTTATAGATGAATCATTCCTCACTCTTATTGAAGTGGATAAAAGTATCAAACAAGTCCTCAAATGCTTGGATATTTTCTATAAAGCCTCTAGTTTAGTTGTCCAATGACACAATACTTAGTGTTATAAGCAATCCTTTCTCCCCACACCCTCCTAGATAAATTCCTCTAGTTTTAAATAGATTCATCAAAAAGAAATTTTTAGATTCCTAGGCATTCCCTTTTCTTTATGAGATTCATGGGTATCCTTATGGCAAGTGGCTCTTTCCAGAATCAAATATGGCTTGCATACTGGATCATCAAACCTCTCTCTTTGATAAGAAAATTTTATGTTTATTCCAAGATTCAAGTGTGGTCACCCATGTTCATTATTCTTCATGTTGGGCTCCTTCTAAGGTCTCTTACATGAAGCTAGAAAAGATTCTTTGATATTTTATTTGGGATTCCTTAGAGAACAATAGGGGTTTCCATTGAAAGTCACCTAGGAATTTGGTTGTTTCTCTCATGAATCTATAGGGATGGTGATTTTGTCCACACATAATCAAATTTTGGTTCTTTGTTCCAAATGGAGTATTTGTGCTCTCACTAGAAATGAAGCTTTAACAATTTTGGTTTGACATTATATCTCCTACAAACATCATATAGGAAAACCTACTTAGAAGAGGATTCATTTTCAAACCCTTCTCACCATGAAGAGTGAAATTCACATTGAAGGAACATTTGTTATTAATTTTTTTTTGAGAGCTCAAAAAGCCATGAAACCATGGCTTTTATGAAATGGTTTAGGCTTCCATGATGGTATTTTCATCAACTAATACAATATCTAGTGCCCCCCATGCTACAAGATCAAGTTTTCCCCTTGGCTAGATTGCCTTGGGTGTGGGATCTAAGATTTCACAAGAAAGGAATTCAATTCCAAGAAGATTTATTCTCAAGAAATTCTGAGTCTCATGTCATGGAATGAAATTAAAGCTAATTTTTTCCTTTCTAACTAGGATCATGAAAATTTTGATATACTCATGAGCACCATTTTGGTTGATATGGTTCAAAGTTGACATCAAATCTCCCAAGACTTGGTGGAAATATTGGAAATGGGGTCCAAACAAGGTCTTCTAAAATTATAAAGCTCTAACATAGATACCATTGGCTCTCTCCTAATCTACCCATGATGGCAACTTTAAAGTAGCATGTTGATTTTTGTTTGGCAACATAGATTTCACACCATTTGGTTAGCTATTTTGCAACTGAAATTGGCCCACTTTTCCTAACGTGTTATTTTCCAAGGCCTTCCTATGGGCTCTACATTTTCTCATTTGAGTGTTCAATATCCTCATTGCCCTTTTTGTGAATAGTTGGAGTATTTTAAGAATCTCTTATGATTCTATTCTAGAGCCTAGAAACTCTAGACCTAGATTCATTATTTCTTCAAGCCCTTCTAGCCAAAACCTTTCTCTTAACATATGATTATTCTAGGGGATTGGCCTTGTGTTCCTCACAAATTCAACTAGATTTGGTATGTTTTTAGGGTGTAAATTCTCTTTCTCAATATGGAAAGATAAAAATTTGGCTTTTTTGCTAATTTTTATGTTGATCAACATATTTCTCTTTTTTCTAAAGCACTTATTTGTCCTAATGTGTTATTACAAATCCAAGTGCAAGCTAATAAAGTTGCACCATAAGTGGGTCACCTTTAGGCGCTCCTTGAATATTGGGATAGTGTCCCTTGTGTTGTGGCTAGATTTTCCCTATCTATCTCATCTCAAGGCTACTCACCTCCTCTCAAGCAGCGGTAGGGACATATCCTCTCTGCTCATGGCAACCATGCTACTCATCCACTAGCCTCTCCTCCAACTTTCAGAGGAGATCATGGACAATGGTGTTGGTTGCAGCCTACTCTTCAATGTTCCACTTTTCCACCTCCCATAAGGGGAACTTTTGGGTGGCCTTTTACTAAAGTTTTTAGCTTCTTTATTCAAACAAACTTCTTTAATTGGCTCTTGCAATTTCATTGGTCAATGAAGACAAAAAAACAAAAATAAAGATGATGCGGGTTGGGACCCTCCCATGAATACTTTGTGTCCCACTAATGTATGGCACAAGTCAAATGACCAAGACCTACCTCCTTCCTTCTCTCGATTACTGCTATGGACTAGTGACTTGTTTTCTTACATTTTATGCTTTGAATGTTGACCTCGTATGAACGCTAAAGATGTGATTCAGAGTATCGTCAATCATAAAACAATAAAGTATACACTTATTCATGAAAATGAACGCTAAAGATGTGATTGAGAGTATCGCTAATCATATACACTTATTCATTAAAAATAAATATAAGAACTTCCCATGCGCTATAAAACAAAAAGACAGCTAGCAAGAAAGACAATGTACAGTTATGACGGATTGGGAATATCGTAAATCATTAGATATGGTAAAAGAATTTGATGATAGTGGGTTAAAATTTTCTAACCTGTAGACAAAAATTGTGCAAGATCAGTGGTGGCGTTCTGTGAATAAAAAGGGTATGTAGCATAACGCAGAAAGCAGCCATCATCCGCACTACGTCCCTCCGATTGAGATAAACAACTAGCAATATTTGTCTGCCCTATGCTCAGGCAATTCTTACACCCTTCCTTACTCAGAGATTTCAAACACCAAGCGACCGCATAGATGGTTCTATTCGACGAATCCTTTGCAGAATGCGCAGCAAAGAAATCAGCCGTCTTCGGAGTTGCAGTGCATAGATCGCTTAACAAATTTTAACTTGTTAGAGAAAAAGAATTGGCACCCGTTCCAACATTTCGATCTCCACACTTCTGTGTATTTCCATCGGCAGTATCCTGCGTATAAAAATTGTTACTCTCATAGCGCAGGACACAGCCATCATACATTGCTCTTCCCCCAGTCATAGTGGAGCAGTTGCGAATTTTCTTCTCTGCGGCCGTGATACACTTGACGCAGTCTGATGAGCTCTTATCCTGTCTGCACTGAGCCAATACATAAACTGGATCTGACCCTTTCACTTCCTCTTCCTTCGCAAAACCAGTTGAAGCCACCGCTTCTAGCGCAAACGCCAAACTGGCATTTAAATTTTGCTGAAGGACTGTGACGTTGGTGCTCTTGACAGGACGGCAATTATATTCAAGGAGATAAGTCTCTGGGTCTGCTAATATGGGCACAGCCAGCTCGAATAATAGGAGGACTAGTTGTAGAATCTGCATGGCTACCAAACCTGTATCTGCTACCCCGAATTGTCCTACTGTTGTTGATAAAAAAAAAAAGGACGCAATAACTGAGTCAGCCAGGACATGATCGGGACCAGATCCTCATCACTAATTGAGATTTTCTTGAAAAATATGAGGGGCTATTGTTAAGGAATGGTTTGTTGAGATTTCGAGGAGACGTCTAATTATTTTCTAAGACTTTACAGAATATGGACAAATAAATTTGTCTTTTAACGATACTTCTTGAGGTAAACATTGACGAGGGACGGAGTATATAAAAAATTTAACGTCTCATGATTGTCCCATAAATAGTCGCGTGTCGGTACGCGAGGAAGAGCACCCATGTTTCTCAAAGAAGTCATCAATGAAAGAAAGAAAATAATATTTTATTAGTGGATTTATATGATCAAGATTAAATACATTACTAAGAGTAATATCTAATTTTTTAATAATTGATTAATGTTCAAATACAAATTAATAAATTTTGATTTTGAGTTATACAATGTTCACATTTTCACATGCATGTTTGTTTTGAAGCATAGAATAAAAGAAACAAGACATAGAAGGATTTGGAGGAAAACTGAGTGCTGCTAAAACATAGGCTTGAGCATCTGATTTATAGATGAATTTGCAATAAATATAATACAAATTGTAGTAAGGAGTTAGCTGCACCATTTATTATGGACAGGTGAAACAGAACACCGCTTGAATAATATGGATGAGGTGGGGAGGTGAAAGTCAGCTGAATGTGGCGCCTGGTCTACTTGGAGATGACGTATAATTAATTTACTACTCTAACACCCCCCCATAAATTAATTATACTTATTACCTTGAAATATCTCCCCATAATCTAGAATATATGGGTCCCGGCTTAATGCCTTGTCAGGTACCCATTTACAATTATTCACTAATATGATGGTAGACATTCACAATAATCCCCCCTAAATGACAACCATCAAATATTTATATGATTTCTCGTAAACCTAAAAGACCTCTAAGATATGCAAACGTAATTTCACATAAAGCCTTGGTGAAAACAAAGAAAATAGGAGGTTCTATCTTTTAGGAGATGGAACACAAGGGATAGGGGACTATTTCACTTAATTTCACTCAAGGAAACCCTAGAGATCTCAATCCAAGGATGAAATGAAGGAAAGAGATATACTAAAGGTTGTCCTAGGGTATGTTTAGAGACTAAAAAGGGTTCACCACAAAGCTAGGGCTTGGAAAGACTAGTAACATGCAAGATCTAATGACAAAACCTAATGCTATGTAAAACACAAATAAAAGACCTAGAAATGAATGCAAACCATAACAGTAAACTGAGAAATCAGAGAGGTGCACCTAGAAACCTGTAGAAGCTTGAAATAAGGCCTAAAATGTTGAAAATGCTAAATTTAATGAACACTGGGACTCATACACCAAGTTGGGCGATTTAGTCCCAGATTAAGGTTTTTGGGCAGGAACAAAAATCTGGTAGTTACAAGTCTAGAACTCTTGAAATCTGGAAAAATCATTGTACTTGGATTCATACACTAGAAGTGCAATATCAATCTTGCTTAGCTTTTTCAGAAGGTCAATATTTGAATCTGCTCTCTTATCTCTACTCTTCCTTCTCAACCTAATTTTCAAATGATCCGATCTGCTAAATTTTGCTTTGTAGATGTCTTTTATTGATCTTCTAAACAAGGTGGCAACTTTGACAACTTTGCAACCTTGATAACTTCTTTCCAATCTTTGTCTTCAATATATTTTCAACCTAGATCTGCAAATCACACACTAAAGAGAGGGAAAAAAATATTTTTTGTTAGTGGATGGGGGTTTTCCTTGGTCAAACACCGTTTTGGTAATCAAACCTTGAAATGAATAGAAATATAACGAAGGAATGATGAATGATCAAGTATGCAATGTTGCAACTCACCAAACCCTTGAACAAGATGCTATAAACATGTATGAAATGGCTAGCATGAATGTGGATCTTTGAATCTTGCTTGAATGATATGGATCTTGACTTGAATGTTTGCTTGAGTCATGAAACCCTACATCACAAATGTTAGCTGAAAAATAAATAAGATGCATGATGACTTTGACATGATACATGATGCTTGAATGCTCCAAAATGCTTGATAATCAACTGTTGGAGGCTCTTGAATGCTCTTGTAAACTCTTGTATGCTCTTGTGAACTCAAATTTTCTATAAGGAATGCTCTCATGAAAGTGTTAAAGGTGAAAATGGGTGAAATTACCTTGTATTTATACTCGTTTATGCCTAATTCCTTGAAATTACAATGCTACAAGCCAACATCAGATCAAGGAGAACAAAATCCTACCAAGAATTTGAATATAATTTAGGCCTAAGCTAAGCGGGACTCATACACTAGTTGGGGTGTATGAGTCCCATTAGGCTAAGCTTGGGACACATTTTTCAAGAAATGCTTAGGTTAATGTGAAATCTAGATTGAGGCCTCAAAACTTAGGTGGTACCCATATGCCCAAGGTGGCGTATGAGTCCCATATCACTAAATATGGACCATACAATTTAAAAACACATGATTGTGATTGGATATTGCTAAATGTCATAATTAATCTCAGAAAGATGCATTAAATAATGCTTGTGGATGCAAAATAAGGCCAAAGAAGGCACAAAGAAGCACAATTAATTAATAAAACCCTAGATTAGTGTGAAAGTGTAAGAAAACACTTTACAACACCCTAAATAAGGCACAATTATGTCCATTTAGTTCACAAGGGCCCAAACAAGTGTGAAAATGTAAAGGGATACATTTTTCTACACTACACTTGGTAAATAGATCAACTATTTGATCTTCTGATTTACAATACCTAGGATGAATCACTTGTTACCTAATGAGATGCCTAATATAATGGTGATAGACTTCTATATGTTTTGTTCAAGCATGAAACACTGGATTCTTGGACAACATTATGGAACTTTGATTGTCACAATGAAGTAAAGAAGGCCCTATTTGATGTTGTTTTAGTATTGAAAGAATAGCTCACAACCAAGTTATTTCTTCATCTACCTCATTCAATGCAGTATATTCAGCCTCTATAGTTGATAAAGCAATAGTAGATTGCTTCTTACTACACCATGAAATGGGACCAAAACCTAAAGAGAGAACATAACCTATAGTTGACTTACGATCATCTACACAACCTGCCCAATCTGAATTTGAATATCCACTAACTTGTAGATCTCCATGAGAAGAGTAATAACTCTTATCTTTGGAGGTGGACTACATTCTTCAACTATGCTAGAAGTTTCCTTGGAAATTTCATTGGTTTCAAAGGATTCACTATTATATATGTTCACTTGTGGAATAGGAGAGAATTGTATCATAACCTCAAACCCTTCATTAAACTTGACATCCCTACTTGTGAACACATCCTCTACACTAGGATCATACAACCTTTATCATTTCCTCAAATGATCATCATAGCTCACAAAGATGCACTTAACACTCTTCTTATTAAATTTATTTTCACTAATAGCATTTGGTATGTGAGCAAATGATTCACATCCAAATACTCTAAAATACTTAACATCTGGTTTCTTTCCACTCCATGCTTCTTCAGGGGTGATTTTCTCCAAGCATGTTGTAGGAGATCTATTTAAGACATGAGATGCAGTATTGATAACCTCAACCCAAAGAAACAAAGGGAGAACCTTGGATTGTAGCATGCATCATGCCATTTCCACTAACATCTTATTCTTCCTTTTAGTAACACCACTTTGATAAGGAGTATATCTATTTGTCATTTCTCTCTTGATCCCATGATATTCACAAAAAGGATTTGAACTTGTCATTGACATATTCTCCACCATTATCTATTCTTATTCTCTTGATCTTATTCCCACTTTGATTTTCCCTAAATGCTTTGAATGTTTCAAAATTGCTAAACACTTCATCTTTTTGCTCAAGGAATCAAACCCAAACTTTCCTTGAAAAATCATCAATGAATGTTAAGATATACCTAGCTCCCCCCTTTGATGGGGGATTCATAGGCCCACATAAATCACTATAGACAAGTTCAAGAGATTTACTTTCCCTCTAGGTAGACCTTTCAAATTTTTCTATATGTTTTTTTCCAATCATGCATCCTATACACACATTTTTGTTTACCTTTATCCAAGGTAATCCATCAATCATATTCATCTTTGAAAGCATAGACAAAATTTGATAGTTTAAGTGACCAAATCTTTGGTTCCACAACTCACTTATGGAGGAGCTTGTAGTAATGTAAGCTTTCTTATCAGCAAATGTTAAAAATTTGTAGATGCCATCACTCTCAACTCTTCTATCCATAATTTTGAATCCATCATTAATGCTCTTGATTAGACACTTATTTGAATAAAACTCCTTCTTATAACCATGTTTAGTTATTTGAATCACTTAAAGAAGACTTTTTGTTAACTTATTTATAATATTCACATTTGTTGTAACTTCCAACTTCTTACCATCATGTCCTTTCATTGAAATTGTACCTATTCCTTCAATTTCATTTGAACTAACATCCCCAAGAAATATCCTTGCACCTTTTGTTCCTCATTCCCCGACTAGTGAGGTGTCCAAGGGTAAAAGCAAGAAGTTGGGTACACGAAGAGGGGAAATCTCGGGGGGAAAAAAAATCGCAAGAAACGCATACGTGTTTTCAAAGAAACACATATGCATTACGCATCGAGTACCCGAGCCTGCATCGGAATGTGTATGTGTTCAGCCCTGGGTACACGAACGTAGAACACATACACATTATGAAACGCATACGCATTTATAATGCGTACGTGTTTTGAAATGCATACGCATTTCTAGAAAGTTTTTTTTTTAAAAATAAGCAACTGTAATTCATTTTCCACCATTTTGATCTGAATCTGATTAGAAGAAAGGAGAGTGTGTATGCATTTTAGAGGCGACCAAATTTTCACTGCACCTCCTCCCATCGACACTAGTGACCTCGTTGACTTCCAGGTTTTTTGAATTCTTCATTTTTTTTGGTTTATATCTTTGTATTTGTTTTTTAATTAGTATTTAATTTTTGTTTAGTTCAATATTTTATTGTTTTTAATTGCATTTAAAAAACCAATAACATCAACGAAATGAAGAAATTTAAATTGTAAATTGAAAACCCTAAAAACTAAACCTAAATTGAACACATTTAAAATGTAGAAATTTCAAAACCCTAGGTTACAAAATTTACATAGGTCCCTAAAAACTAATTTACATTGTAGGTTAATCTTTGGACCTAAACCCTAAAACGTAAACCTAAAACCCTATTTACTGTAATTTACGTAAACCTAAAATGGGCTATTTACCCTAATTTACGTAAACCCTATTTCAAAGGAAGAGTCTATGTCATAGAAACGTTTAAAAAAATATATGATTAGATAAAAAAATTGGGTCTAGGGTTTAGGGTTTAGGGTTTAGATCTCCTCTTCCTTTTTAAATCATCCAAGAGTGCTTGGAGGTCCAAATAGGTTCAAAATCCATCATGTGTCTTCTATATGTTTTCATGTCATCAAATCTCTAAATCTAAACCCTAAACCCTTATTTACCATTCATTTTGTTGTAGGACCTTAAAATTAAATTTGGTTGCCTTAGGCAACTCCACCAAATTTTATTCCCTTAAGCCATGGAACATTTTTTCCTAGTCCACCTTACTAGACATAGATCCCCTTAAGCCATCCTATCACCCTAAATCGTAAATCGATGTCTTAAGGGGTCCTAATATGACATTTCTTAAGGGGATCAAAGAAGTTCTCAAAATTTGGTGAGTAGAGCTCAAGCTCATCTTTGTTTATTTTGTACATTGCAATTAGGTCACTAGTGCATATATCTATGTGTCCCTTTGAATGTATTCTATTAAGTTTTCATTCTTATCTTTAGTATTCTTTGAAAACAATGAATGAGATTATAAATTTTAATGTTAGTGAACTAAACTTATAATTTCTTCTTAATTACTTTGTCCCACTATCTAGAGATCTTGTGTCTCTTAGATGAGTTCTTGAGAGTTACTTAGGCCAACTTGTATAGTGAAGTTGAAATAAAGAGATTGTATAAGAGTTATTATCTATTTTAGGATGGGTCAACACATGTGAGAGTCATAAAAAATTACTTACCATAGTATTTTCATGCATTATTAGTGACTGTGGTGTTGCCATTTTGTTATTTCCTAGGAATCCTTATGGACCTATATATTGGATTCTTTGGGTAGAAGATGTATGCAATGTATTTTATAGAGTTATTCTATCCTTTTTTTTAATAGGATTAGGATTTTTGATATCATTGTTGTATTCTATAGAATCCCTATGAGTATATTATAACCATAAATCATCTAACAATGCATTGAGTTGTGTGGTAAATTAGAGGATAGTTATTCTTGAAATAGGATTCATAAAGTATATTTATCTCTTTCCTTCTTATAGTTGCATATATTCTTATTTCTCTCTTTTTTCCTTTATAGTTGTAGATCTTATTTGGTATTATGAGACTATCCTCTAAGATTAAATTTCTATTTTCATGTATTATGTGGTCATGTACAAAATGGAAGAATTTTCATGTTGGGTTCTTGCTTTTGGCTTCTTAGTTACATGAGAAAGTACTAGTTGTTTTGAATACTATTTAAAGTTCTTACATATGTTGGTTTCATTCTTTAAATCCATGGTTAAATAGAAGAATTGGATTATTGAACCCTCATTACATGTTAGTTGTAGAGTTGATCTCTTAGCACGACCTAGAAGCTCCCAAAAAACCTTGTTCTTCTATTTGGATGTACAAAGTGATGGTTGTGGAATATTTTGGTTGCTTAAATTTCCTAGATAACCCTCTTGCATTTTTAGATATTTGTACTTGCATGTTATAGATTCATGTTGTTTTGATATGTGGGTTTTATAATTTGTACTAATTTTTTTTGTCTTGTATATCTATGATATTCAATTTTTTGGATTTCATTTTTGGTGTTAAATTCATATATTTCTATTTAAAGATGTTGAAATAGAGTTAGAGATACATGTATGGTTTTATAGGTATACATGTAAAATCAAAATATGTAGTTTTATAAATTTAATATGAAGAGAGTGTTATTTAGGATTCTTGTAGATGGAGATAGATGTAAATTTAAATATGTATTCTTTGGAATTAATTTGAGAAGGTTAGTTATGTCATTCTAAATGAAGAAGTATTGGAATATCCTTGGGAATTTAATTTTTTGGTGGTTTCTTGTTGTGTTCCTAAATTATGGTTACTTTTTTGTGGGTTTACATCAAGTTGGATCTAGATTTAATATCTAGTACCAGTCATGAAGGATATACATGTTATAACTAGCTATCAATATTGTGCATATTACTAATGAAATATTGAATTTATATGTGGTAATACTCAAGATGTGTGAGTTGTATAATTTTTTGGTCTACCTAGATACATATAGGTTGCATTAAAATTATAGTTGGGTGGTCTAGAATAATATATATTTTTTAAAGTGTTGATAGTGTATTATGTGTATAGGGATCAATCCACTTATGCTAGGGAGATGATATTCTTGAAGGATGTATGGATGAACTCATTAAAATAAAAAGTTAAATACCATTCTGATTGTTGAGAATGAATAATTTTTCCTTCACTTTGGGATTAGCTAGACCTAGGAGATTATTCCTAGAGGTAGCCTTTAATAATATTTAATCACAAATAAAGATATATTTAAAATATAAAAAACTATAATAGTATCTATATACATGAAATTTGAAAATTTAGATAAATCAATTTATGTCCTCAGATTTAATTAAATTTTGTCATACTTGATTAATACATCTATTCATTTTGAATTGTAGGACCTTAAAATGAAATTTGGTTGCCTTAGGCAACTTCACCAAATTTTATTCCCTTAAGCCATGGACCATTTTGTCCTAAGACCTTACTACACATAGATCCCCTTAAGCCATCCTATACCCTAAATCGCAAATTGATGTCTTAAGGGGGAATTTGACATTTCTTAAGGGGACAAATTTGGTGAATAGAGCTTGACCTCACTCATCTTTTTTTTATATTTTGTACATTGCAATTAGGTCACTACCATATATAGAATGTGTCCCTTTCAATGTCTTCTATTAATTTTTCATTCTTATCTTTAGTATTATTTGAAAATAATGAATGAGATTAAATAAATTTTAATAAAACCCCATAATTTCATAAATCTACCCTTGATATTAACAACCCCACACTGGACTCAATTTAATGTGTGTACATGCTATGAATTTTTAATGTTATGGATTTTATTTAATGTTATAAATCAAATGGTCTTCAAATGAAATATATTTTGAATTTGTGCATGTTCAATGTGATTTTTAAATAACTTTCAAATTGTGTGCATTATTTAATTAGTTTGTTGATATATATTTTTTAATTGTTTAACATGCAGTTGCCATATCATTGCTCACATGGATCCGTTGTTTAATTTAGAGGATTTTATGCCCAATCAAGAAATTCCTATAGATCCCATACATCCCAATCCACCACATGAACATAACCCTAGCACACCTCCACATTCTCCACCGCCAAACCCCCCACCCCCTCCTGTAGTTGATGAAGATCAATTAAGAGAGAATATTCGAGCAAACCTCATTGTCATTCAAGGAAATATAGATCTTATAAAAAATGAGCCTAGAGTCCCTCCCCATCTCACACGGTTTGCATCTACGATGCAAACTATTGTTGATTTTGTTCAATCTATTGATGCGGACCTAGTTAGGTTCCATCAATGGAGAGAAGAGAGGAGACAATTCTATGCGGATGGATTGTCATATAAAGAAATCAATGACCTAAAAATTACCAAACAAGCCATGTGCCAATATTTTATTAATCCCCAAACAAACCAACCCATTCCACCCATGAAAAAATGAATTTCAATTTTATGGTGTAGGCACCCGCAGATAGCTGCACATTTTTGGGACAGATGGTGGATGGTGTTTGATACTCCACCACATGGCAACAGTGAGGTTCTCGTATACTTTTTGAGAAATTTATGGGCTCAGTTTGAGTTGGGTAAAAAACCCAACTATTTTGATATGAGGTCATTTCAGGGAGTTGGGCGTGGCATGCCTCAACATAGACTAGGAGCACGCATCGATCCTCAGCGACGTGCTCCAATTGCTCCTATTGTTCCTCTTCCTTCTCCTAGTGTTCCTGCTGCATTTTAGCAACAAACCATGTTATCGACATTAGGAGAATTGAGTTCACTTTCAGGACATCTCACTCAGTAGTCTACACATGCGGCCACTGAAGTGGCCAATAGAGAGCATGGAGGCTTGGGCTATAGGGATACTCATACATCCACTTCAGGTGACGCACATGCATCTAGGACGGGGTCATACCTGAATTTACTATATTTTGAGGATCGTCCTACACAGGTATGTTCATCTTTTGAACTTAAATTTAATTCAAGTTTGAAATTTGAAAAATTCATGTAAATAATAACATCAAATTATATATATAATATAATATTAATTCAATAAGTGTTTGGTGTAGATGCATGATCACGTGATGCCTGAAATTCAATATGATCATCATGTGCATATGTCGAGTGCTGTAGATCTAGGCTCACCTTTTGGACAGGTACTTGAACCAATATATATATTAAATAATTTGTGTGGATATATATATCTAATTTAATTTGAATTTGTACACATTTGTGAATTGATATATTATATCTAGATGCAGGGAGGTCATACAATACCTAGTACTGACCAACCACAAGTTACAGTGGTGAGCGCTCCTGAGACATCATCGCTCAGGTGCGTGCTTTCAAAAGTTTGTTAAGTTTAAATTAAATAGACATCATAGATCTAATTTAATTTTTTCATTTACATACACATGTGTCAATGATCTATACGAACTGTTGTACATCTATATGCAGGAATTTCATGAGATACCCATGGTGGGCCGCACACCTGAGACATCATTGGCATTTATGCATGGGAAATCTCAGGTGCATGATCATGAGGTCATATCATTCGAGGTTGTAAACTTTACTTTAAATCTCCTATACAATTTTTATGGACCTTTTAAATATATATATATATATATATATATTCGAGGTTTTCACATATTGTTTGCTTTATATGAATATGCAGGATATAGTAGATTAGGCATTTGCATCTTCTCAAGTGATAGTTATGCTACCCGTTGAAGAAAATGTACCAGTTACAGATTCACATGATCATATGGTAATTTATGCATACTAGATATCATTTTTACTATATATAAATACTAGATATTTAATTAAATTTATTTTTATCTAAAAGTTTATATTTTCATGTTTAAATATGTTTAATTATATCAAAATTTCTAGAAATAAATTTAAATCTAATTTCAAGTTTCTTGTACTCTTTTACAGCATGATGCGGGTACATCTAGTCAACATGGAACAAAGAGGAGACTTGATTTGACCGATCAGCCTAAAAGTTAGATGGTTTAAATATATTTTATGGACTATAGATCTCTAGTTTTATTTAAATATATGTGTTGGAATTGACATATAAATTCTATGGACTATCTATCTCTAGTTTTACTTTGAACATGTTATTATCATATTTGTGTTTATTTATATCAGTTGACTTTAAAATATGATGATTATATATTGCAGTCAATTATGATATCTTGTTATGTTCATTTTCATGATTATATGCACTCATACATTAGACTATTTATATTTTATCTAATTTTCAAGTATTACATGCACTATATAAATTCTTATCTAGAATCAAATTTAATATATATATATATATATAATTTATCACATGGTTAGGTGACAAATTAAAACATTCCTTAAATAGTTTAGATCATATTCATAATAAATTAAGGGCAGATAACTTTAACTATTTTCCAATTAGATAGCAAATATTTGAATCAATAAACAAAAAAACTATCTCCTTGTACATGTATAAAATGTATAATCTATACAATTGAATAATTATATAAAATGTGGTAAATACAAGACATGAAATATATAATCTATAAAATTGGAACAAGATATTTAAAAAGTGACATTGAACAAACATATATAATGTATATCAAGATGTTTATTACAACTATATAATATGATGAAACATATATGCGCATGTAGATACAATTAGAACTTATCAACTTTTAGGTGAAGACCAAAAATTGACATTTACATAGTCTCGATAAAATAATTTTTTAGTTCAACAATCACTTCGTAGATCGACTTGATGAGAACCTGCAAAAATAATTAATGTAAGTAACTACAATTTTTATGATTCATTTAAGAAAAAAATTCATGCGAGATAAGAATAATAAATAGTAAATTCCATACAAATTCAAAAGATGTTTGCCATAGGATGGATTAAGGGGACCTAAGAGGATATATAGCTTAAGGGGGGTCTTAAGAGAATGGCTTAAGGGGATATAAGAGGATGGTTTAAGAGGATGCATCTCATGAACCCTAGGATATGGCTTAACAAGTCCTAAGAAGATGGCTTAAGGGGAATTATGAGAGTCGTTTAAGAGGATGGCTTAAGGGGATGTAAGAGGGTGGATTAAGGGGAGTTGATAAAATGACTCAAAGGGATGTAAGAGAGTGGATTAAGGGGAGTTGATAAAGTGACTCAAAGGGATGTAAGAGAGTGGATTAAGGGGATGTAAGAGGGTGGATTAAGGGGAGTTGATAAAATGACTCAAAGGGATGTAAGAGAGTGGATTAAGGGGATGTAAGAGGGTGGATTAAGGGGATGTAAGAGAGTGGATTAAGGGGAGTTGATAAAGTGACTCAAAGGGATGTAAGAGAGTGGATTAAGGGGAGTTGATAAAGTGAATCAAAGGGATGTAAGAGAGTGGATTAAGGGGATGTAAGATGGTAGATTAAGGGGAGTTGATAAAATGACTCAAAGGGATGTAAGAGAGTGGATTAAGGGGAGTTGATAAAGTGACTCAAAGGGATGTAAGAGAGTGGATTAAGGGGATGTAAGAGGGTAGATTAAGGAGTTGATAAAATGACTTAAAGGGATGTAAGAGAGTGGATTACAGGGACAAGAGGGTAGATTAAGGGGAGTTGATGTAAAGTGACTCAAAGGGATGTAAGAGAGTGGATTAAGGGAGTTGATAGAATGGATTAAAGTGGAATGTAAGATAGTGGATTAAGGGGATGGCCAGCAGGAACCTTAAGCAATATGGATACACAGGTCTCTAAGAGGATGGCTTAAGGGGAATTATGAGAGTGGATTCTAAGGAATGCAAAAGATTATGGATTGCCAGGGATGTAAGAGGATAAAAGGACTTGTATATGCTTTTAAGATGGATTAAGGAGTTGATAGAATGGATTAAAGGAATGTAGCATAGTGGATTAAGGGGATGCATGTTATGAACCTTACAACATGGATATTAATAGGCCCTAAGAGGATGGCTGAAGGGGAATTATGAGAGTGACTTAAGGAATGCAAGATTATGGATTACAGGGATGTAAGAGGATATGACTTAAGGGTGCTTTAAGAGGATGGCTTAAGGGGATGAAAGAGGGTGGATTAAGGGGAGTTGATAGAATGACTTGAAGGGATGCAAGAGGGTGGACTAAGGGGAGTTGAGATAATGAATTTATACTATCAATTAAATGTATCTAGAACTATATATAGTTACCTATCTCTATATTTGAATTCCATTGTAATATATGTGCATCTCCTCTCTTGTTTGTAAAACATCTAATTTTGGGAGACCTGAAACAAAAAATGATATAAAAATTTAACTAGGAAATGATTAAATACAAATATATATATCAATTAGTTCTATATAAACAACTAGATATACTTACCAATATTTATTTACTCTATTGTACCATCTGCATCCTCTCTCTTTTTTAATGCATCTATGATTGTCTCGTGATCATCCATTGAAAGTGTCCATAAAACTTTATTAGCAGGCCTCCCTTGATATCTAACTATTTTTATATTGGTTACCAAAATCAAATGTGAATAAATGTATATCTTCTTGTGTCTTTCATAATCTTCAAATGCAGGAAAGCCATTCTTTCTCATCAAATATTTTTGAAGCCAGGTGCCAACAACAACCACTAAACCAGTTGGATACTCAAAGTTGTCATCATCCACTCTAGTATGTACCAACTTATGTTTTCTCTCAACACATCTAGCCAACTAGTACTCTGTCTGCTCTTCATTCCCTTGAGGTGCAACAACAGCATACACATGTCCTGCAAAAATAAATACAAAATTCAATAAAAAGTTACTTATATTTAATCTCATTATATAAACATCCACATATTGCATCTAAATCCCAATAAAATCAAAGATCTGAAACACGATCATAATCATCTTATGCGAACACTTGATTATCTTCAATTATCATTCCATGTTGAACATTTGTCGATGTAGGCGTTAAGGCTCTTTGTTGCCATTGTTCAACCCATTCCATATTTTCACATGCCTCCCAATCACCTGCAATACAAAATTGACAAAAACATGCCAACTCCTTTTGTCCATATTGTCCTTCCGCGCTCACTTCAAAACCAGCCAAAACCAAATTTGCCTTCAAAAGTATCCGGCCAGTTCTGTGCTCACACTTTGTCGAAAATATCATTTTCTTCAACTAACCAGCAAGCTGGCCAATTATTGAGCTCCTCACTCTGTTCTTGTGGTGATAATTTGCATTGTAACTAATCTTACAATTGTATTACATCTCAATTTGCAAAAGCATCCTCAATTTTAGTTTCTTCTCTCAGTAAGAGTTCCTTTCACACATGCACCTGTTCCATCAGGAGTTCTCTCTTACTCATGACTAGCTTCAAAACTCCATATGTGTTGGATATTATTTTCCTTATGAACTCTACATAACTAATAAAACATTCTAGCATTTTTGAATTGACCCGTGCAATTATCTGACCATATGAGATGTTCTAGCATTTGAATTCCTCTCTCTTTTAAATTTTTATAAAATATATCAAAACAATATTGTACAAACTCATATGAATGTAATCGATTATCACTTACATAAAAATGGCACTCTCTCAAAATTTTCCTATTATCTTCTATACTATCTTCTGCATGTCTATAAATAATGTGAACAAATATAGCTACTTGCATTGAATTATAATACTGTGATTGAATTTTTTTGTGGAGCAAGAGTATAATTTTCAACAAAATCAACAACTGACAATATACTTCCCATTGGGAATGTGTTTTTACATAAACGAAATTGATTATCAAGCCAATGAGCATTATGAGAGTGTTGAACATATTTAGGTACAAACTTATCTTTAAATTCATTAATTATCTTTAAATTCATTAATAAAAGCATGCACACTAACTTTTTCCACAATTAGCTCAACACGTTTTCCAAATTTTCCATATTTTAAAGAATACTCAACATTTTTAATTTTTTTTACATCCACTAATTGTTGTCCAAATTCATCTAAACTACTTTCATGCATGCATTCTCCTAATAATGAAAAGTTACCACATCTATCACATTCTCCATAAATGCATGCTTTAAAAAAAAGGAGTTTCCATTTAAAGAGGGATCACAAAACAAACATGCTATAAAATCTTTGATTCTTTCAGGTGGCTTATTAATGCCACAAATGTCCTGCATAATTTGGTTAGCATGCAAAGTGCATTGTATATATTGAAATATATCATAATAATAACGAAATTGTATATGAGTCTTACAACAACAAGAGATTTGTTGCTTATTAATTCTAACATACCAAGGTTTACACTTTTCGAATGATCTTTGACTTATGTTAATATTCAATGGTAAGATTGAAGCATCTAAAAAAAATTATATAATTCAGGTTTGAGTCATATCTAAGAGATACTTTGGATGAGGTTCACGAATTTTGGAACCCAGTTAATTTTAAGACATCTCTAATGTTAGGTGATACTTTTGTATTATCATGCCAAAATTTATGGATTAAATATTTAATTTCATTAGTTAATTTCATGTCTGATCTTGGGAGTCTACCACTAAAACTCCAACATTGATTAATAGGATCCTTTTCAATACTTTCTCTTCTTTTAGTAGCTCTTATCAAAGTTCTAGGATTTACTTTTACACATTTACTAATCTTACTTAACATTCTTTTATTTGAAGTTGTTTTATCAACTAGAGCAGATTGTTATTGCGACGACGCATTCTTATCTTTTCGATCTTTTTCTTACCAATATCAATAGCATTAGCAACACTAGATATGACTTGTTCTCTTGAATCATCTTTCTTTTTTGATTTTGCAAAAACAAATTTTTCATCACTTTTCTCATTTTCAACATTCTCATCAATTGCACCATGAGTTGACATTGGAATCCTAATTTCTTTCTATAAAAAAACATTTTATATATTTTATTTCCATAATTTCTAATTTGTCTCGAAGAAACTTTACCATGAAGGTTATCTAGCACATCTGTTTCAATTGTAAAAAAAGCATTTTCACCTTCATCCATAGGAGTTTCATTTTCATTCACACAAGGGGTTTCATTTTCATTTTCAAATGTAAAAGGGATTTCATTATCATTTTCATTAATATGAGGGATTTCATTCTCGTTTACATTCTCATAAGATATAATTTCATCATTTTCTTGTTTTTGCATTGTTTCAACCCTAATATTATTGATCTCATCAATGGTGTATCCAGCTTCATCCAAACAAGCAATATCAATATTATGAGAAATTGGGTTTGAACACATACCTGGATAGATTGTTTGAATAGGTGCATTTTCCATATCATTGGGAGGTGGATTTGAAGACACACCCAAACTTGTTTGCATATCATTCAAAGTTGAAGTTGAAGGCATAGTTGGGTTTGTCTCCGTAATTGCATTTTCTTCTATATTCACCATCTCCACATTTGCATCATCTACATTCATTTCATCATTCATGGCTTCCTCTTCAACATTCTTGGAACTAGATGTCTCCAAATCTTTCATTTGACAATTCCTTTCTCTCCTTTCCCTTTGTCTTTTTGCCTCCTTATCTTTATTTGCTTGAACTTCTTCAGGTGTCATTAACTTTCTACATCTTTTTTTTTGTCTTTGCTTATCACCCATGGTTACCAAACCCTCTTTGATGACAAAAAAAATAACTCAAAAAACTTATTTCCAAATTTCCACCTCCTTCAAATATTCAAATTAAACTAAGTACTATGTTTAGATCATTTTTTCTATAAACTCTGAAGTACAAAAACATCATGAGTACATCCAAAAATTCACTTTTTCCAAATCTTCTTATAAAAAGTTCTTGCACTTGATTCCACTTCAGAAACTTCAACCTGCACTTTGTCTCTTCCAATGATTTGAATAGAATATGCCCTACACAAGACAAATTTGCAATAAAAAAATGCAGAAAATGACACTTTCGGACCGTACTGGAGAAAATGAATGTTGCAGAAAAATCGTGTTTTACCAGAATTTTTCAAATTAGGGGAAAATTGATACATTAGAAACGCGTACGCGTTCTAAAATGCATACGCGTTATTTTAAAAAATGTATACGCGTACGCGTTCCGTTTTCCCAACGAATCAATAGGAAACGTGTGTGTTACAAAACGTGTACGCGTTTCATTTGAATAATGCGTACACGTTCCTGTAACGCGTACGCGTTATTTAAAAATTGTATTTCCACACCACTTCCAGGCTTGGTTTTAGGCTTGGAAAAGACTTGGCAATCTGAGCCTTAGCCTTTGACCTGCAACTAAAAAATTAAGGCAGATTGAAGAAGAATGTCTAACTTTGACAACATAGCTAATGGACTTTTTTTATGAATGAATCTATAAAATTAAAACCCATTAGAGAACACAATGTCTACTTTCTAAATATATAAATTTTATTAATATTGGATTATGTTTGTTATTTTTTGATTAATTTCTAAGCAAACTAGTCCTTAAACTTGAAATATCAAGTTTTTTGGTTTTTTAATAACTTTTTATTGATTAAGTTTCTTATAAAAAAATTATATGACATCAAACTTCAGAAAATTCTCTACACAACGAAAAAAGATTCAAAAAAATGTTTTGTTTAGGTCCAATTATGTTGTCCGTACATGTTCATTTTAAAAAACATCAATTAAGGCCAATAAAAAATTAATTAAAAAAAAATATTCAACCAAAAATTACAAAAAAAATCCACATCAAACTTCATGTTGTTAGCTCTCATTTTCCAAAAGGAATTAGCAAAATAATTTTATTTGGGTCAAGAAGTGTTGTCCGTACACCTGCTTGGTATGGTTAAAAGGCAGGGACTTTTAAAAAGTGGTTTTTATAGATCCCTATCAAAATTTAATTTCTATAATCTGGGTATTTTAATAATTTACATATTTGGAAACTTGATTCAAAATTCTAGATTTCATATTACTGACTTTTTTTAATATTCATTGTGTAAGTGCCTCAATTTTCAGTCCAAATGTGACAAATTCTGAAAAACAGCAAAAATATTTCCACTTTTTGAGCTTTTTGTGTACCCAACTTCTTGCATCAGCCCAGGAGATAATTTTGCAATGATGTTTTTATCTAAAAGGACTTAGATGCATGTATGAATTTTGATGAAGTTAATGAAGATTTTTGAATTCATGGCTTAATCTTGGTATCAGTTGTTTGATGGAATTATCCAGTTATTTGGTTGTCTCCATTTTGATACTTTTATGTTGTCTAAATTGATATCTCCAGCATATATTTAGTTATAAATGTAGTGCATGATGCGGATACCCATACCTTGGAGGAGTATAAAAAATATCTCTCAGCGGTTAAGTCAATGTTAGGAGAAGATTAAATTGTTTTATAAGTTTAATTAAGATCAGTAGTTTAATTATTTTTCAAAAGAAAATCCGAAGAGACACCTTTGTCGGGTCTTCTTCTTATATATATGAAATTTGAATTGTAATATTTGATCATCAACACTTTTTAAGATTTTAATACTTTTCAGTAGTGAAAGACTTATTTTTTGTAGTAATACAATACCAATACTTTTCTATTTGTGTGTGGAAGATTCTTTCATTTGGACTAGTTCTTTGTTGTTTCTTTTCAAGCAATTGAAGGCAATGTAAAATGTATTCTAATTAATCTCCATGAACATCTTATAATTACCTCTCACTTTCCTCAATCTACCTTTCCCCATCAAGTACTCCCCTTTGAATTTGTTAATGGAGTTGGGATCCCAAATGTGATCTACATGAATCTTTGTTGCAAACTTAGGAAGATATTCAGTAATGTACACCATGGTCTGGTATACTATATATCCCTCCACCATAGAACCCTCAGGATGTGCTCTTTGTCTAACCAAATTCTTCAAAAATTTCAAGTGTCTCTCAACCATCCACATTGACCTTGTGTGTACAAGTCCACACAATTCAATCTCCTCAACTTGGTGTATGAGGTAGTGTTCTTGTGCATTGAAAAATGTCGAAGGTAGACACTTTTGCATTTCACACATTAGACGAGGAATTTTTCTCCTCCAATAATTTATATCTTCTTTATGGATTTATTTAGGTGACAACCATCTACAAATGATTCAAGGCGCAAATATATTAACGAGATTTAACAAAAATATACAATATATTACATAGCAAGTAAAACAAATAGAAAATATAAGATCTATACAATGAATTGAACAAATATGGCTACTTACCTCATGTATTTTCCAAAATCATATATAACTTGCTTGACATTGTTGTCAAAGTTGTCTAGGAGAGATAGAGGTAGAACGTACTACAACAATTATAAAATGATCTTTTCATTATTTTTCCAAAACTAGTTTTACATAATACACTAAAAAGTACATGTAGTATACAAATATATATAAAATATACCAGAATAATTACCTTAATGAAGGTATGCCAATCATGTGTTTTCATCCCTAACCCAAATTCACTTTTCTTTGTTATGATATTGTTTATGTTCACAACAAATCCTGTGGGAAATTAAATATTTCGTATGACTTATTTTATAGCATTGGTTTGCTACTCCATTAATAACCAAGGAAGGGCGCTTATATTAATTTGGTCTCCATCTCTATTTAATTGAATTATATTTTTCATTACATGATTGGCTTCCTAAATGTCACTACAAATTTTGACAATTTTTTCTTTGTCACGCCCTCCATCCAATATTTTCCATAACATTTCTATTATATTATTTTCAATATGCATTGTATCAAACAAATGCACAATTTGTAGCTGCTCATAGTAGGGCAACCTACTAAATTGTATGGGATAACTTTTTAGTCCCTGTGGAAGCCAGCCATTAATGCCTTGATGACCTTCATGAAGCATATAAGTTAAACAAATTAGCAACGACAATCATTGTCAATTACAGCATGAGTAAACAAAACACAATATAAAAATATAAATTCCAAACATATCATATATGATAGATAAACAATTTGATCAGATGTATAACCTTGACGATTAATTTTATTATATTCCAACTTCCATAGGCGAGGTGTCATTCTTCGTGGTTTTGATGTAGTCTCTTCTTTCCCATTGAAAAGATGTTTTTCAGTAGTTTAATACTTATGATTTCTATGGAGGAAGTGTTTATACTCATCAAACACCTGCTTTCCTAAACTTGTTGAATGATGAGATTTCATCTTTGGACCACAAACTGGACATGCAAATTTTCCCTTTGTTTGAAGACCTACAAGATCATATATAATTGGATTAAATATGTCAATTTTTATAATTATATATGACAAATAGATTATTTAAAAACATGCATGATATCTACTTCATAAAATTAAATATCGCTAAAGTGCAAATTCGAACATTATAACATACCATGAAATGTGTTAGCCCTAGGGCATCATGAATTATACAAGCATTGCATGGAATTGAAATTGTCTTTGTCCAATTGGTCTAGAGACGCCATACATAGTGACACCATTCCATAACTTTAGTAACTCGCCTATAAGAGGCTCGATATATACATTCATATCTTTAACTTGGTACTTACCTAGTTGAATGAACATAAACATTACATAATTATTATAACCATTTTACTACAATATATATAAATTAATGTACATGACTATTAAATGAAAAAAATATAAGTTATTACGCAACAAATAAGACAAATGAGATGCTCCTACGTTAAAGAAAATTGATGTAAAAAAATACTTGGAACAATCATTGCCAACATTATGTGCTCCCTCTTTATTGACATCCATGGAAAAATGTTATTGTTGATAACAAAAACAAGCCACACCAGTAAATAAATCTCAGCTCTCCAAATGGATTTACACCCACCACAATGAAAGCCTAAGATTACGAGGTTCTTCTTTAAAGTGTGGCCATTTTTCCTCCATGTCCCTAAATGCAGAACCATCCGCAGGCATTCAAAGAATGTCATCTCCACTTCTATTTCGTGCATGGTAATCCATAAATTGTGCTAAGCTTTCGCACCTAAATAATCGTTGCATACGTGGAATAATGGGAATATAACAAAGAACCTTCTTTGGCACCTTTTTTGTTAGTTGATCTATTTGATATCTACTGATATGACATTCTAGGAATTCTGTTGCAAATTCATGTTGTTTATGATATATATATGATCATTGGGACATGCATCTATTGCTTGATACACCATTCCAATATCTTCATAATGGAAGATAAATCCATTTAGGTAAAAATATTTGATGGTGGTAACAAAAATTCACCTATCAACCTACAACAAAAAAATAATTTGTTAATATAAAGAATATTAATGGTACATATTTCATCCTTTATTTACTAGTGATGAACTAACAACAAAAATAGATGAAAAAAGATGACATATATAACATACCTTAACATCCATGAGATTGCTATGTTGGATAAACCATTCATAACCTTCAAGCTCACTAGCAACAATACAACAGAGAGAAGAGTTCTTTGGGAGCCTTCATAAAGGGGCTTGTATGCCTTCTCAAGTACAGGTAAATCATGAGCATCATCAAAGTCATCTCGATCATCATGATCAGCTGCACCACTAAATGTGTCATGGATCAATGTATTTGTACCATCATCTTCAACTATGTTTTCTAGCGCATGATCATCTTCTTCCATAGAATCATTAACTTCATCTTTGATATTCATAGCTCCATGTTCCTCTGCTTGCGAAACCACATTCTCCAAGTTGTGATAATCCATATCATGTGCCCTAGGGCGCCCCACATTTATAATAATGATTGACACAAATAAACCATGATCATGATCAAATGATTTTTTATATATATAAAAAATGTTAAAATGATATAAACATTTACAAATTCAATCAATATAAAGACATATAATGAACAACTTACCAATGGACAATAATCATGCCCCCCTTCAACATGACCATGCTGCCTACAATTTTTTTCAGCCATTGTGATTAAAAACTTCTTCTTGTCTTTAAGCCCTTGCAATTATTGCAAGGACAATAACATTTCCCATTACCCTTTCTTTTCAATCTAGGCCACAATCTAGCAAGTGTCTCTTCATTTTGTTCTGCACTAATATTATCTGACATGATTTTTCTTTACCAAGCTTAAATATTTAGATCTTCAAAAAATATCAAACTCACACTCCAATAATTTTTAATCATAGACAGGTAACAAAATCTAATAATTCTGATATTTTGCACCAAAAAAATTTGGCCTATAACCTCCACAAATTGTCACAAGCATAGAAAATTCGTAAGTATAGCAAAACACTGTCGCAAGTATAGAGAAATTGTCAAACTCACTTTTATTTATTAAAAAACATTCGTCGGAACCCCGGTGAAGCTAAAACCATATACTTGTCGACCCACAAATTAAGGAAAGGGATGGTTGACTTTATGTTGAAATAGCGACGAAAATCATGGAGCGTCACAATTTTGGCAAACGTCGGGCATAAATTTTTTTAAAAATTAAAAATTTCACATTAAATACATAGGTTCCCGACTATACATCTAATTATATATCTTTCGTCGGAAAGTTTCATCGTATTTTGTAGTCAAATGAGTTAGTGAACCCTTTCAATTGATACTCCATTATACAACTACAAATGGGAATCTACAATATCCTCGACACATCCTCTAGCATCATTCTTAACTCTTCAGTTAATAGGAGGAAAGAGATAGTGTCACTCTACCACCTCTCTACCAGGGCTATCATCATAGCCCTATGTGCCCAAATCTTAGGAATGAATGTTACCTCATGAAGCCCTATAGCCTTCAAAATCTATTGATCCATCTTAGTCATCCTCACCTTAGCCTCATAATTTTTTATCATCTCTCCCATGACTAAAGAGGCATCAACCACTCCTACATCCATCCAAATCACTTTGTTAGACCTTTTTAATCTAAATTCTATCTTATACCACCCAAACTGTGTAAGCATTTCTTCATCAATGCAAGTGCCACTTTACTAGTGCAAGCAATAATCCATGAAAGGATCACTTTAACATCACAATCACTAAAAGGCCTATTCAAATATTTTTCCTCATATGCAAAATTTCCTCCACACAAGTACAATTCCTTACAAAATCATTATTTCATTCACGAAAGCATGAAACTTGTCCACATAAGTCCTAATTTATGAATCAACACCTCTACTTTCCAATCTTTAACCCGCATAAATATTACACCTAAAACTAGTATAAGGGTTCAATTTTTCTACCTCTATTTGTTGCTCATACTACCTCACTCGCTCTACTCAGTGGGTGTGGTGTGGGATATTAGCCATCTTCTCCTATCTCCTCTATGGCGCATTATGAACTCTAATCTCCTAAATTCTTGGAGTGTAAATGAATTGGTCACACCCCTACCATGCCTATTTATAGGCCTTCCAAGCCCTAATGTTTTACCTCTTTCACTCTTTTCTTCAACATTTCTTTAATCTTTATCTATTTTTCTCCATTATTCGTCCATTTATCATCATTTTTCTTCCTCTATCTAATTTTAACCTTTGTTTATTCATTTTGAGAGCTCACCTAGATGAATTTTTTCCAAGAAACCTCTCAAGGAGGCATCATTCCATTATTTCTTCTTCACTATTTCTTCCATCCAACCAAGGTATCTTATTATTTTTCTTTGACACAAAGCTACTTCATTTAGTCATGATATTGTATCAAATAGGGAAAAATGTAGACATCACGAAATTCATCACTAACTCCTAACTCATAATTTCTTCATTAATTAATTAATTAGATAAATATTCAATTAATTATCCTACTAATTAACCATATTTCCATATATTTTTTATTTTTTTATTGGTTCACACTTTTGACTAGAGCTACAAACCAATGAGGCTACAAGCAAGGGACCTCATCCCAACAGGAATGCAAGAGAAAGCCACTCCCACGAGCACACCAGCCCAATGAGGGAATGGAAGCCACTCCCATGAGCATGATAGCCCAACAGGGGCTCAAGGCTTGTGAGCACACCAACCCAGTGTGGGAGACATAGCCACACCCATGAGCACAATATCCTAGTGAGGGAGGGGACTTAGGCCTTAATGCCTAGCACACACAACATGAACACAATAATAGAGGGTCAAGTCTGAAGACTTGAACCCTAGTGGCCAAGGGTACAACACCACCACTTAACCATCACACTATGGGATCAACCCCACCATATTTCCATAATTATGTAAATAATGAATTATTTAATTAATTATAAAAATGAGAATTTTATTTAATTAATTATGGAAATGAGAATTAATTAAATAATAAATTATTAGTTAATTAATTACTCTTCCCCACTTCCTCCCTAAGGTTAATTAATTAAATTAAGTTAGTCTTAGCCCTCTTTAACTCTTCCTACCTTGATTAATTAATTAATTAAAACTAATTATCTCCCCCACTAATATCTCATGTACTTTTAAATCCACCATATGACAAGTGTCCTACCCACTCCTCATGGTCCCAAATGTTTGAACATGCCACCTCAACCCACTATCTTCTCACACATGTGTGAGCATGTAAGCTTGTAAGCTTGAAATCCTCCCAAGATTCCACATAATCACACTTGACTTTACACTATCTTAGTCATCCTTATCCTATGTCACATATGCCCAATACCTTGCTCACACATGTGTGAGCATGATCTTCCCACATGTGTAGCCACTTTACCTCTTACACATGTCATAGTGCTAACACATATGTGAGCACACCCACTCTTGCATCCCATTGACACTTGTCTCACTCAAGCCAATTCCTCCCTTCCACCTTGTGTCACTCATCACATTCATGACTACTCTCATAAATTCTCAGCACTTCATCAAATTTGCATCCCAACCTTTCATTTGTTCTATAAAAAATCTATAAATTGGATGTCATTTCCCCCATTTCTATAACACATATTTATGCTAAATACATGTATTCTCACTAATCTAATGAATTCCATAATGATAGTATTAGACCAGGAACCCTTATTAGGGTTTTCCTAAAATGTGCAAGGAATGGCTTTGATAAACCTTTTTATTTCTACCATAACCCCAACAACATCCTTCATCATGGCTAATCTATGTTTGTAGGCTCTTAACACTTTTACCCTATACTTAGTGGCTTAAAACCACTCTATATGAATCCCTAGATCACCATTTGGTAACACATTTCCACTATGCAAATCTAGTTGTCCTAGCCATTTTTCTTAATAAGGGTACAAATTGTCCTCTATTTGGATAAGATCTTAATCAAAATATTCTTCAAATTTGGTTGTTACATTGGCCTCTTCACTTAGCTAAGGAATATATTGTAGAACATATTTGGAACTAATTCACTAATTTATAGAAATATAAGGTCTTGTTCGATAAATACCTTAAAATCTATAAATCGACTATATCTTGCTATGGTTTACATTCACATCTTGGAAACTAAACTATGTGTTTGCATAATTGCACCTAGTACATATAAATGAATCAAACTGATGAAATTAAATTAGTAAAGATTTGAAAACTATTACAAATTTGCCTTGGGTTTTTTTACATGTGTCTAAAGTGGGTGGTGTTGAGAGACACTATCTTGAAACTTTCTAGGCAAGGAATTGTTCTCCTTTGGTCAAGCCACTACGTGAATTGATATAATGACGATAAGAAAATTTTGAAGATAGGAGGTAAGCTTGCAATATGGCTAGGATGATGTAAGAATACAATGCAATGTTGATTCTCTCTATAGACATATCAAGAATCTCTTGGATATAGTTTCTAGATTTATTCTTTTGTCATTTCAAAATGTATAAGAAATGTCATTCATACAACATAACACTCAAATATGCACTGTGTTGACTCACATGGATAGAAGGAAAACGTTAACAAGGTTCAATTTGAACTTTGAGATTTATAAGTGAGGGATTTAGATCCGAGCACATAGAAGCGACCTCAATAAATTTGAACCTATATACTGAATAAGAAATCCAATGATCAAAATTGATTCCTAAAGATAAGTGATGGTGTGGATAGATTAGGATAAAGTCATAAATCAAATTTAGTGTGAGAATATATGTTACTTATAAACTTGTTATTACATACAAGACAATCTAATTGAAGTGGACCCAAAGGATAAGGGAAAAGAGCATAGGACTGAAATTTTCACCTCTACAACCTCAAAAATAGCATTAAATATGTATCCTTCATTCACAATTATTTATAATAATATTAGTATAATATACAAATAAAATATTTTCTAATGTAATCTCTAATAAATCTATAACCTACCAAATCAAGTTATATTCTGACTAGAACAATAAGAAAACTTAGGTATGAATTATTTTCTTCATTTCACATTATGATATATAATTGTGTTTAAAAATAATAATTAAGTACAAATTTAGTCTTAACTTTTTTTTCTTATATTACCTAAAACTAATAGATAATTTACATCATGAAAAATATAAACTTATGTCACAAAATATTCCATAAATCTATTTTAAATATAAAAAAAGATATTTTATTATACAATACTAATCGAAAATGTATATAAAAGTAATATATTTTCTAATCCAAATAAGTACAAATCTAATTTTGATTTTTTAATAATATTTATAATAATAAATAATTCAAATGATGAAAAGCATAATCTTATATTACAAAAGTACCATATAAAGATGTCTTATTTCCAAACTTTTTGAAATTGTGATGGAGAATAGCTGTTTCCTAACGCTTGTTCAAATCCATATAAGTGGTTGCAACTTGGTGGCATCTCAATCAGCTTTTCCTTCCCAAAGGACAATACATTTATGTGATTCCCATCACCTTAAAGGGATTCAAATGAATTCAATAATATTGTTTTTATAGGTCCAAATGCTTTTTCCTTTGCTGTCCCACAAGATATGTTAGTCTTGCCTGTAGAAAGTGAAAGTTGGGAACACAATAAGGACAACAAAGGATGATGATGAAAGACAACCAACCAACCAGTCAAAAAACATGGAATCTGGAACACAAAATAGTTTACAACAAACTCACCCTTTTCTCTCTTTTCTTTTCTACTTTGCCCTTTATCCTTTTCTTTCTACTCTGTGACCGACTGGACTACGGATATGGCTTTATTCTCTAAGAACCAAGTTTAGAAGAAAAAGTTGTGTAGGTCCCATGTTTCCTTCCTCCTGCCCAAGGATATTATGTAATGAATGATGCTTCCATGGATCAAACATCTTCTTTAAACTCTGTAAGAAATTCATTATAGATAATGGGCATGACTGAAATCACTGCCAAAACACAGTCATACCAATGCAGTTTAATGAGCCACTGTCATGCACACTGACAACAGCAGTGCTTAGCTCACAAACTAAACCTTATCCAAACCTTCCATTGTCAACAAGCAGCTGTCCAACAAACAGACCACAAACAATTAATGAACATGCTGCCACATGCTGCCATTAACCACCAACCAAGTAACTCTTCAGAATCAAAATTATAAATAACATTCACAGGAAAACGAGTAATGATTGATATTTTTACGATCTACGAAAGTCTATGAAATTGTAGTAGTATTGTGTAGAAGTCTTTTGAATCCGCATTTTGGATTACACTCAATGATCTATAAAGAAATTATTGAATATAATCGAAAACGTCAATTCAAAAAGTGTATACACAGTTTACTACCAGAAACTCTACTACTACAGTAGAATCCACATGCCTAAAAGATATGAGATGTTTTTTTGGGTACTCTCCCAGACCTGGTTTAAGGTTAATGTTATACATGATGCTCCAGTGCATTCTTTAATGATGCCTTCGTTCTTTCCCTGACTTTGGTTTGGTCAATGCATGCACAATAAAAGAAAATTATGCCAACAACAAAAGAGGATCATATCCTCTTAAGCTTAAGATGGACCACATGGAAATTTGGCCACACATGGTTATCAAGTGAACAGCATTTTCAATGAACTTCATAATTTCTGGAAAGTAGTACCATTAACTTTTTCACTTCCATAGAAGGATTAGATCTCTTTAGAATTTTCTTATGATCTATCACATGGAGATTTGGTTATAATTAATCTGAGAAGATGATTGTATTAGTAAGTTAGTGTTTTTGGCATTTGTTTAATAGAATTCATTGTATTTGTTAACTGTTAAATTTTAATATTAATTTTATTAAAATTTAATTTGAAATTTTAGTTGAAATGTTTTGTATTATTTTTTATCTTGTTGTTATATTGTTATGGAATGGTGAAATTTGTATATTTATGTTATTTCTTATTTGATTTTGTATATACTTTAAGAGAGTATTTTGATATAACAATATATTGATAAATGGTGTGATCTCTTTTTGAAGTTGGGTCCCTTGTTTTCTATTATCCACCTTTTTTTTTATGTATTTACCACTTATTCTATTTTATTTGCTCGCACACCTTATACATCTACCCTATCCACTTGTCCATTGCTATTGTGCTTGCACTTATTTCCATGCACATACCATCTACTCCTATTTAGTCTTTTTTTTAATCTTAGAACTAGTTTTTCTTAATGTTATCATACTCATGCTTGCAAACTCATCCCACTCAAATTTAAATTTTTAAATCTGTATATATGACTTGCTGTCCAACATTACCCTTCCTACCTAGGGATAACTAAACGTATGTTTTTGTGGTATGTTAGGATACCCATGTATTTAAAGGCATTCAATGCATTCATTCTAATCATTTGATGACTTGAAAGGTACATTGGTATACCATTCACATTACACACTTTAATTGGTGCACTAAATGAATCTAATTTTAAACTAAATATTATTATTTTCAACCCTTGTTCAATTTCTATGGTTTGATATAGGAGAACTTGAGTCCCTGTGATAATCAACAACACTTCAAGTTTTTTAATTATTGTCTAGTCCCTAAATATTCAAGAAACATATGGAAGAAATCAAAGGTGATCAAACAAACTAAAAGTTATAGATCAACATAATAAATAGGATGAGTTTGTAGATGCTAAACAAGTTTGTGTGTAGACAAGTCTCTTGCCAGTAGACTCATCCTTGCATATAGTCACCATAAAATTTTGATTTCAAGGAAATTATCAATTGTCATCTACTATTATTGACCTTGAGGCATATCAAATCATGAACTTCATTAGTCTTTATGCATTCATCAATTATAGAGCTAATTATATGTGTTCTCTATCTACATTTAGATACACGTTTCAATTAATATGATCAATTTAGGTTGATTCAACTCCATAATTAATTAGTCTAGGTTAATTGTGATTGTGTGTATGTGTTTCATCATGTATAGAATAAACTTAAGGAAATCTTAATTTCCTTTACTTTTTGGTGAACCCATTCCATCATACACAACCTATATTTTCTATTGGGTTTCTAACCCAACATTAGGGTTTTCAAATTTTTCCATTATTGATTTATATATTATGTTTGGATCTAATCATCCTTTTGTGCCCTTGTGCTATACTGACTTATCTTTTAGTCTAGGGTTTGGTGAGCATATATATATATATATAGTTTATCTTGCATCCACCTTTAGATTGGAATTAGAGTTTATATTTTGTACTTTCTTTTAGATTCAATATACATTTTTTATTTTTCTTATCTAATATTTCTACCTTCCCACATACATAGTTTTATTGTGGATCTTCTTCTATCCTTCCTTACCAAATTTTCTTGTGTTACTACACTCTATGATATATCTTTTGTGCCCTATGTGACCTAGCTACTTCATTCATGAATGCATTTGATAATCTTTCTTGTATATCTATGGACCCTTCTTCAGTTGATTCTTAAAATAAATCCTTACATATATAGTGATGAGGGAACATGTGTTACCTAGTGATAAATGTATTGATTTAGGATTTTCCTATTTACAATGACTATCATTTTGATAAGCCTTATGTTTGTCATATTTCTTCTCACTAATGATATACCTATACCTTATATACACATTAAAGGAGATATGAATAATTAACTTCTCCATGATCATCATGTACTACATACTTCTTATATGGAGAATGATAGTAGTTTGCTTCATTCTAGTTGTTTTCTACCTTTAAGCACATCTCCTTCATACACTTCAACTTATGACACATCTACTATGAAGAATACGCATAATGTAATTATACATTATATTTCTATTGATAAAACATCTTATGTTGAAAGTACATGGTATATGGCTTATAATTCATCATGTTTCTCATCTCACACTAAGCCTAGTCCTATTTCTAATTTCATACCTTTGTTATACCACAAACTAGTTGTACACCTAGGCATGCACATTTGAGATGTGATTTACATAGCTATTAAACATGTTTATTTTAAACCCCCTAAATCACTATCTCCACATATGATTCATTAATATAGATTATTATATATTATAGTTAGGTGTGGAGAAATTAGAGTAAAACAAATATTATTAAACAATAAGAAATTTCTAGATGTGATACAAGTATTTGGCAAGATGATCTCATGCAAAAACTAGGAGTCTTAGATTCTTTAGTCCACACATAATTCCCTCTTTTCATTATCTTTTACCAAAGCAATATTTGAGCACCTTAAAAATGTCATAGCCACAATAATGACACTAAGTGCTACTTACAAAAAGTACCAAATATAAAATTTAAAGTGGAATGCCCTTTTCTATGTGGGAACATAATTATTATAAATTTTAAAAAATAAATATGAACATTAGGAAAGCAAAGTGGATGACACCTAATCCCAATAGGAACAAGGGCATAACCATGTGAACTAAATTTTATAAAAAAAATATGCATCTATATATATTTTTTAAATTGTAAATATAAAATAAAAAAGAAAAATAGAAAAAATACTTATTACATTTGGCTTTGCTTTGGTCGAAATTTCCTTTCTTACCTAACCCTCCTATTGTCCATGAAAATGCATCATTAATCCATTGTAGCAATGATAGAATTTTACCTTGATGGTGAAAGTGAAGTGTGACAAGGAATATGAATTTTACCTCTTTTCTTGGATAATTTATAATGAAATTGATATTCTATTTTTATATCGTTTTTTGGGATTCAACCTAACATCCTTAGTAATGCATACTTTACTATTCTTGTGCACTTATTTCTTCCTATTGATAATTCTAAATGGTTTTTAAAAAATCTTGTCATTCCTACCTAACTTCCAAAGGGTATTTATTACACAAAAATTTATAAGCCAACATTTTACCCTATCTTTCCTCCTACATATGCAATGGCTATATTAATTATTACACTATGTTAGCATACATGTCATTTTCATATACAAAATAGTTTACATCGATTTCATATTACTATCACATATCATTTTCTCATGATGATATCTTACATGATATTCATCATCTTGTTTTGACATGACAAATAATTATGTAATTAAAAATTAACACTCATGCAACTTACTTCACCATTACACATACATTCCTTGTGCAATACTCATTATGCCATTTCATAAGTTGCACGTAGTTTTGGAGACACACTCTTCAAGCTATGAAAAAAAATTTAGGGCTCTCCCACAATGCTTTCTTTGAAACTTCTTTATCAAGAGTGTTCGCCCATGCATTTTTTTCAAATAATAGTTATGAAATTACTTAGATTCCATGCTTGGAGGCATTAGATTGATATTTTTTCATGATTACATAGGTTTTACATGGTTTATTTTTCATATTTATGTACATCATGATATATTTTTATGGCACTTTTTTTTGGTACTTTCATCCTAATATCATGTAGCACCATATTCATACCATCCTACACACTCATATTTTACCTGACATATTTATTGTAGTTAATGCTTACATATTGGCATCAAGCAATTTTGCATCACTTGGGGAAAAAAAAAATTCACATTCACATTCAGTTTCACACAATTATCTTTTGATTAACACTATAGGGCCAATGTAGTGTCATATAAGGCCATAAAATACTCTCATCTCCTTAATTTGACTCTATAACAATGTATGTACTTCATTTGAGGGGGAATATTACACCCTTTATAGTATTTCATATTTTACATAAATATGTTCATGCATGCATAGATTGAGGGGGGCACACTAGCTCCAAGTCATCGACAACCCTATGCATCATGATATCATTCAATATTTACATCCTTTCACATTTGTTAAATTGAGGGGCCACATAAATTATATTCTCATTCTTGGCTTGTGCTTGTATAAGTTGAAGGGGTCACACTCATTTTAACTCCTTAACATCCGTACAAGACATCTCATCTTTCATTTTCTTAATATTCTACATGGTTTCATGGGGAATAACTCTATCATATCCCCATGGATCTATTTTTAAAACTCAAACCTTATACTCTTTTACCCCTTGTATTGGATTAATTTCATGCTTATAAAATTTAAACAATGATGATTATGATTTTATGCTACCAGTCCTTTTTTGTAGGTGTTATTAACAATCTATGCATAGGTGTGAAAATGTGGCTCTACCATTTGAAGCATGAAGAAATCATATTTTGTATCCTTGAATGTTCTTGTTTATTTCAATTGCTACTTTCATTACTTTAAGATACATGATTCATGTAGCTTATATTCATGCCAAGGTGGGGAAATGTAGAGAAAGGTACATGCTTCACTAATGTAGAGAAAGGTGCATGCTTCACTATTATACTCTCTCATTTCATACTCATTTTTTTCCCTAACATAAATACACTATCTTGATGTTAAAATTAGAATGTTATGTACATACACTAACCAAAACCCAACATTTATTACTCTTAATACTAATATACCAGCCATAGAATTATACTTGTCAAGATCCATACAGTTTGTCCCTACTAGACTAAACGTCATTTGTATATTTGTCCCTTAGATGGATCCATGTGCATAGTATTGTATCATCCTTTTAAACTTTTATTTTAACACTCTTGAGGCTAACAATATCAAGTTTTGACTATTGCCTATTGACTTGTCAATTAAAATGACTCAAGTTAAGTACCCTAGATCTTGTATGAAAGAAAATCCCTAGGTCATTAGTGATTGAGAAGAAAAGGAATTGAAAAGGGAATAAAATTTATTATCAAGTAGATCTATCAAGATTGCATCAACATTTGATCCCCTAGGTTATTAGTGATCATGAAGAAGATGAATTGAAAAGGGAATAAAAATGCATTATCAAGAACATCTATCAAAATTGCATCAACATCAATAAATAGTGCATTGATCATCATAGGTATTGTGCACTTGTGTCTTATGTGTCTTTGATCCAAGTGAACATCAACAAAAGGGTTTGACTCAATATTGAAGAATTTTCTTTAAGGGAGTATGTGCCTCTTTCTATTGCTCACTTTTATGTTGGATTTTAATACTATATTTTACTTGTTGATGATGTTATTTTTATTTCCACCAAGGTGTATAAATCATTTGCCTATATTTGTATGTGCAAATATGTATATATTGGATTCATGTGATGTTTTGGTACTGTTTTCATACTTGCTAATGATGTTATTGTTGAACACCCAAAATACTAATCAGAGGGGGGAGGGTGAATCAATATTCTTTGAAACCCTTCAAGCATTTAAACATCTAATCCACATAGCATATTCAATTTGTAGTAAATGAAAGAAAGCATGAAACATCCAAAAACATCACATAACTCATGAATACCAAGATCTTTACATGGAAAACCCAAAATGGGAAAAACCACAGTGAGGATTAGCTCACAATATATTATAATTGGTTATAGTATGTTTACAGAAGTTCTCACTATCCAAGTGGACTCATTTCCCATTGAGAGAAAAAGAGATAGAAGAGATTTTGTGGCTCATAGCCTAGATTGAACCATTACAATTGCATCTATCATATGCATGAATTATAGTTCTAATGAAGCTCAATAAACTGACTTTACACACTTCATTTAATTTTGATCTAACACTTTACTTTCCTCTGCATTCACATCACTCTAATATTATACTCAACATTCACAACTTAAATTCGCATTGCTCCAATAATATTCACTCAATTCACATCATATACATGTCTCACACCTCTCAAAACACTGAAAATGATCTAGCTTATATATTTGCTTCAAATATAACATCAATTAGGTCGGACTAATTAGATGTAACATACAAAATATATAATATATAACTTGTCGGCCCAAATCCTTCCATACACGCCTCACGCCAAGATTTAATCCTTAAAAAAAATTGAAATAGGTCGGCACAAACCTATAATAGCTCCCATATAACTCTGCAACATTTAATTATTCTTTGCATACCTTCACATCTATTAGGTCGTCACCTTTAAAGACCTAATACAAAAATTCTCCAATTCTATACCCATATTCAAACACACTTACCTCAAAACATCATGCCAACTAGAATTCATACTCTATTGGTATATGTCAACATCTCCTAAGACCATAAACTCAAAATCCTATCTATGGAGAAGTGTGGACTCTCCTATTCATATTCACTGTACAGGAAATGACTATAATTTACCAAGTCAAACTTTTGTTATCCATAACTTTCAAACCAAAATTCAAAACAAGATGGAATTCTAGAATTATATGCTTCTATCAACCAAAAAAAACATACTAGAACAGTAGAGTGAAAATTTAATTCGCAGACCAATGTGGACCCAAAAACCGAATGTGTTGTTACATAGAATTATTAGAATTGACACTTAGTCAATTTCCATCACAAGTATCTTGATCCGATCAAACCATCTTGCAAAATTGTCTTCCACAAACATCAATGCACAATCCTTCTAACATGTGTTTGGGATGTTAGAGCTAACCAAAATGATCTGCATCAAAGTCATCACACTAAGATGCAATGTTGACATCAATGACAACACTGCAACACATAATAGTATACCTTGTGCTTATCCTACATGCTCATGTTGCCAACAACAACATCAATGACATCTCCTCATTCTTCCAACAATCTCCCCCTTTGTCATTGATGGCAACATGCCAAAACATCTCCAAAATATCTCCAAAACATTCTCCCCCTTTGACATCAAAGGCAAAGGGTGCCTAGAACAACTGTTCTAACAAATACCAAATCTCCCCTTGAGAAATATGCACATGTACAAACTGAAAAATTGAATTGACACCCCCTATGTCATGTACCAAAGAAAAACCAAAAAATTGTACAGGAAACTACTCTACATACTCCGCAAATATACAAAGAATCTGAAACTAAAAACTAGAAATGCATAAAGAATAAGAAATGTTGTCAACCAGAAGAGGTTGACTCTTGTAGCTTCTGCACAAGGGTATTCCATGCCTATTTACCTTCTTCCCATGCCTTCTTGTCTTCCCCAAGCAATCTACATTGTGTTTTAAAATCCATCAGTATCTCTTCTCCTTCTTTTGGAGTGCTACGTACAAGATTCATCTATGTAGCTTTGGTAGCACTCAAAAGGGCACTTGAAACAAGTATGAATTTGGGATTCACCAAGTCCCTTATCTCTCCAAGCTGCAAAATGATATGCTCCTTTTGGGCTTGTAACTAAAAGACTTTCTTATGCAAATCTTCTATAACATTCCTTGTATCTCTAGCCAAGTCAAGTGTCGGATCATAGGCACTGGAGGCATTGTTGATTTGGGACTCAATAGATTCCATTTCCTTCTTGATTCTTTGTGTGGCTTTAGGAAACTTCATGCCATATTGGTAAAGAGCCTTTGCCTCATCTACACATACTTATGCATCCTTCAAATTCTCTTGAACCTTTTTATATGCAAGAGCACATTTTTTCAGTGATCTCCATCATTTTCTTATCACTTATTCTCTTTTCAACCTCATTCTCAATTTTTCCTTTAAGACCAAAGGTATATTCTTTAAAAGAATCAATTAATAATTTTAAATTCTTTATACCAGAAAGTGAAGTATCTATGTTCACACCAGGTATTTCCTCTTGCAATTCCTTTACTGCTTCTTCCATCAACTCTCCACTCTTTTGATGTGTTTCTATGATCTCCTTCTGGGAAGATGCATGGAATACATCTCCCAATTGAAGCTTCTGGAGGGGGAAAATCTTGTCAAGATCCACACTTCCCTATTGCATAGGTAGTTGTAGCAATTGTGATGATACAACAGGTTGGAAGTTGAGCTGCATACTTAGTTGATTATTCAAGGAATCTCTAGAGGAGCTAGAGGATTCACCAAAAGTCTTTGTAACCTCCACGGCTTTCTCTTTCAATTCCTTTTCCTTATTCTTTCTAGAGTTTACTTGAGTCTCTTATTCTATTTTTGCATCTCCAAATGCATCCTCATTCTTATCTTCATCTTCCTTCTTATTATTTTCTTGTTCTTCCTCCTCTTCATCACCATCCTTACTTACATTCTCTTCCTTTGCATACTTATTTGTGTTAACCGAAGGAGTAACATTTTCTTTAGGTACCAAAGGAGGAGTGGATGTAACTTCCTTTGTTGCTCCCTCACCAATGACTATCTCTTCCTTAACATTCTTCTTCGCTTCTTCATCTTCTTGTGGTAATTCTTCCAATTTCAGAGGGGAATTGTCCTGAATATATTCTTCATCTGTTGCATGCTCATGATGAGCATCAATGACATCGCCTCATTCTTCCAACAGTTATTATCAATTACCATCATTGTGTAGATTAGTGTACCTATTTTTATATGTGTATTTTGCTATATCTTGGGTTCTACAATCTTTCAATGTCACTATTTTTACTAAGATACATGACTATGCACATTTTCATTGAGTTCAACAAGGTGATTATTTATTATGCATACATGTGAATCATGTTAGTGTTAGAATATTTTGAATTAGATGTAGATTTTGACATTATATCATTGGTGGGTATATTTATATATTGTGTTGTGGCTATTTTTTGTTAGATAGGTATGTCTAATATTTTCCTTGAGTATGCAATCATATGTTTCCTAATGGCAATTAATCAGAGACAACTGACTTTGGTAAAAATATTATATTATATTTATGTCTCACTCAAGTCTGAGCTATGAGATGTGTCTTATGTGGCCTTGAGAGCCTAAATCTAAATTTATAAATTTTGGATTCATGAGTCATGTGAAAACACGTAAATGTGCTCACATGTTTTCTATCAAGTTTGCTTGACTCATATGATTAAATATATTTAACTATATTTTATAAATTTTTGTGTGCTCATGAAATGAATAGTGTGTTGGCAATGAATTAAATTATAGTTATTATGTCCCACAATGTGTGTAAATTTCTTGAGTAAAGAGAAATTTATATCATGTCAAAACTTATTACATAATTGGAGAATCATGTGAGTAATTATCTATGTTTTTTCAATAGCTTAACTATGAAAAGAAATTAAATTAGGCTCATGTAGTTATACGAAATGCAAAAGTCATGTTTAATAAAATACCTTTTTATATTTGTTTGAGGGTTTCAAAAAGGGAAGGTTTGCATAAAAGAAAAGAAAAAAAGCCCATTTGGGGGGCATGGAAAATTACGGGATTGTTTTGAGCATTAAATTTTGGGATTTCTTTTTTCCCTTTTTCTCGCTTCTCCACTTCTCCCTTGTGTGGGGTCTTAAAGGTTGAACATTTTTGTTGGGGATTGGAAATCTTGGAGGATAAATTTGTTGGCTTGTGGTGGAACAATAACAAGGAAAAAAAATTATTTGCAAAGAAGGATGTATTCATCCCTTGTTTCTTCCATGTTTTATGCTTAAAATTATGCCTTTTTCATGCCCACCTTAAGTGGATGCATTTGATATTTCATATCATAGGAAAAGCATGTTTGGGAGGTTTGTTTAATTGATTGAAATTAATTTAACAATTCTCATTATTTTATTTTGGAAATTTTGAATTTTGGGCTAAAACCATGGAAAAAAATTCCTAAAATTTTTATGTGATGTAAGAAGTATGTATTGGAGACCCTATGCTTCAAAAGGGTATCCTTGGAAAATGAAAATTTTATTTTTGAAAAACTAGAAATTTTACCATTGAAAATGGAGTCTTTGTTAAAACTTGAATATGATGAAAATTAAAAATTTAAATTATGCACTATGCATGCTTTTTGTTTTGTGGGAATGTCAATCTATTATAGAATTAGGATGGGGAGTCTTGTGGGTCAATGTGTGTGTCATGTTTGGATCCCATTCTTTTGTCTTGTATTTATGTGTATTTGATTTTGTTACCATGAGATGGGAGAGCTCTAGGCTAGAATAGAGTGGACTCTCATGCCCATCAACTTATATATTAAGTGAGATTGAGGAAATGAGAGGTTAAGAAAAAAGATAATTAAAATGAATGGGATAATATATTAACACATTGATGAAAGATAACCGTGAGACTTTTATGTATGCTTATAAGGATACGTGGAAAGGACCACAAATGATATAGGTGGGATGATCTAGAATTTCCTAGACCATGGATCTTGGGATAAATTTGCATTCCAATACTAGTGTCATTGATGACCTCCATGGAATGGAAGCATGAACTCGTCAACTCCCATGTGGTTGATACTTGTGATACCACTCCATTTTTGTTACCTATGAGAACCCCTCTCTTCCATTTTGTACCTTGGATTGCACATGTAATGGGTGATTGTGATTTCTTTGCAAATTATTGATTGGTGGATTTCCCAATATTATTTATGGTTCTATCTTGTATGATGTGTTGGAATCTCATGCTTATACATTGATGGTGTTGATTATACCCTCATGCACATGCTTACTTGTGTATGCATTAACTACTGATTGTATATATTTCCAAGAATCTCTATGTATATGATGTGGTATTGTATGTATATTCAACCCCCATGTTTAGTGTGTGTGATGGTGGACTACTTGGTTGATTGCCTCTTAGTTCAAAGGGGTGGTTCTAGAAGGGTTTCACATGGTTGGGTGGCATCGAACCACTGTTGAGGCTTGTGGATCTCTTGGTGAAATTGGGAGAACATGCAAGGACAAGATCTACCTTGAAACTATGGTATTTTTCATTTTGTACTTTTATGGAAAAAAGTATAAATCGAGACCCTTGAAGTCCTTATAATTAATTCAAACATAATTGATTATGTATAATAGTAAATTTAATTGTAATCCACCCCGTAGGTGTTGTGAAATATTTCCATCCTTGTGATGTGTTTGATCTCAAAGTTAAACGTGTATGGTTTGGTATAATGGAATTCCCATGTTGGTTTAATTTTGAAAAACATGGTTAGTAGGCGTGATTGGTTTTCTTTCATATTATAAGTATGAACTTGTTTGATTGGAAAACCATTTCCTTGCCCTGAGTAGATCCTTGAGGGCATGAGAGTGTGGTTATGGGTTTTTTGTGAATTTTGAGGTCCTTGAGAAAAATTGCTTGGAAAATGTAGGTTCCATGCATGCTTGAGTGCTTGGCCCATACTATTTTTGCATAGTGCACAAACCTAGAGGTTATTATTTTCAAACTTGTATTTTGAGTAGAGTTGCAAGATACAAGTTAGATCATAATGTCTAAATTGCAAGCCTACTAGTATTTAGCCTTTAACCTAAAATTTGCATGATTTGACAAGTGTAAATCAAACTTTGAAGTCCAAAATGTAAGTTGTGGATTCAACTCGAAAGTCCAAATTACAAGCTACATTGAATTCTAGATGTTAAGTTGTGAATTACATATTTTCCAAATGCATATTAGACCTTGAAGTCTCAAATACATGATCTAATTCAACCTTTGAAGCTCAAAGTGAAATTGTATCACAGTTTAGACTTGACTCTACAAGTTTCATGTTAACTGATGTAACTCAAAACCCAAAGTCCAATATGCAAAGTGTTGGTCAAACCCAAAAGTTTGAGTCTCATGCCAATTGGTGTTTATATCTTTAGTTGTAAAGTGCAAGTTGTTAATTGTTAATCAAACTTTGAAGTCTTAGACGCATGGGGTAATCTAACTTTCACAGTCCAAGGTAAAAGTAGGTCAAAGTTTGAACCTAACTCTAACAAATTCTTATTGTGCAAAATATTCTTCGGACCTTGAAGTATGAGATGTGAGCTCCCTAGCATTGATGCTTGATGCTTGATGCAAAGGTGTGTTTATGGAGGTGTTGAAAGTTTTTAATCAAAATTTGATGTCTAAGTTGACATGACTCAAACTCCCAAATCTAAGATTATGTAGCCAATATCTTGAACCTCAAACCATGTAAAAGTTTCACTAAACTCCAAAGTCTAAGCTTTTGCAAATTGTCCCCTAAAGTTTTGGCTAATGCACAATTGTCCTATCTTGTCTAAATCCTAAGATGTTATGAGAGAGATTTGGTAGGTAAGTTGTAGGGGTTCATAAGTTGGCGTGGGAACCCCAACCCTCCACCAAACCTTCTTACATGAGTTATTCATAGTGATTTTGACCATGGTTAGTAAGTATTTTTCTTATGCCACTATCCATAATGCATTGGCATGCATGACAAGTGTGTTGTTGTGTTGTAATATTGCATCTTGCACATGTAGGAGTGCAATGTGGCACATTCAGTGTCACCTTTGTAACATGAAAAAAAAATTCATCCAATTTTGTCCATTAATGTCTCAAACAAAACCTTAGGGCATTACAATTTTTGTACTTTCCTCTACATACAAAAGACCCCCAAAATGCTTTTCAAAACTCACCCAATAAAAAATATAATCCCAAAAAGATGACTTAAAATTAAGTATTATATAAATACTATGTAATACTCACCTAATTTCAACTCAAAAATCAAACTCAAAGAGTTTTATTTTTAATTCTGATTATTTATTTTTTTAAATATATCTATTTTCTCAAACTACCATTCGATAGTACTCAGCCTCGTTCAACTATTTTAAAACAAATATTTCAAAAATCTCTCAAAAACTGCCATTTGAATGCCCTGAGCTGCTTTCTAAATCAATTCCAGATTTTTTTAAGTTTTTAGGTATAATGTGCAACAAGAGCACAAATCCACAGACATGGTGACTGTCACTAGAAAGTTAAAGAGAATTAAGGAATTAGAACTATTCCCTTCTTTAGTGAGGCAAAATATATTAATACTTTTACTAGGCGAGCATATAATATACTAATATGCACTTTAAAATAAGTATGGGATTCCTATCTTGTCATCAGAGAAAGCCAGGTCTAAGTAAAGACAAAAGAGAAATGCTGTCAATTGTCCTGCACAATGGAAAAAACAATGACCTGGCAAGGAAGAATGCCTGGTTTGAATGTGGGCATTGACAAAAAGCCATATAAAAGAAAACTTTACATGAGAATCTGATTTCAAAATTGATTTCCAAAGTTAGTCTTGCAGAGAAGAACGTGTAGTAAAATACAAGGCTGACTGTACTGAAAGAGACCAACACATGACACCCATTACAACAGAGTAAAAAACCCAGATGGCAATTTCTATACTGACAGAGGAAGTTTCCTTCATCAATGGTTTCTTAGCGTACAAGTCAAATGATTAAAAATTTGTGGAATCCAATGGCTAAGACCAGAATCCGGTTATAAGGGATTCCTTCTTTTATGTTGGTTTGCTTGAAGCAGTGGGGAAACCCACAGCTGCCCAAAAGAAATTATTTGATGTATCTAAAGCTACTTTAACTAATGTACTTGTTGTCTTGACAGGGGCATGCAAATCTTACAGTGGGAATGAAATCATACCGTTTGAGAGTATTGTGGCATCTTCCACCTCATGGGCATCATTTTTTTATTGTAATAATCATGTCTTTAGAAATCCTAAAAGCTTTAGACATAGTTAAATATCTTTGGTTGAAAGATGATGCTCCAAAATATTTTCAGTTTTCTTCTTAGTTAAAGATCAAACAATGGAGACAAGGTCTTTAATCACATATTAAGTCGACCATAAAAAGATGTTTTGCCAATGTAGGATAACTATTGCAAGTGGACTTTTAAGTAGCTCATGGGTTTGAGAGTAGCTGTAAAAGAAAGTGAGCTACAATTACCGAGCAGAAAAGTAAGTATTAAATATTCAAGTTGTCACAAGTTTCAAACATATGTTTGAGAACTTAAATGTTGTTGAATAGTAAGGATGATTCCAAATATATCATTGTCAATTGTCTTGATGTTTTCAAACTTAAAGGCGATTTTCAACAAGATCATGAAGGCCTATGACTTCTAGACATGTGTTATATTAGTAGTAAATGTAAGTGTCTTTTGGGTACATCTCTTGATAATTTGAAAGTTAACTACATTTAGTTTGAATTATTACCCATATGCAATTATACAAAGTTTGAATATTCCAATATTTTGAATCTCACTTTGGACCCATCAATCTTTTATCAGAAATGATTATAGGTTCATTAATAAGACAAAACAAATAAAATTCAATAGAGTATACCCAATAAACTTATAATTTAATTAAATGTCAAGAAACATTAAAAAACAAAAAGTATTCAGTATATGAGTTTATGATAGTTATTTTCTGGGTAATTATCTGATTAGAGGGGAGGATCCAGTAGTTGAGCATGTTCCATAATGTTCAATGTATTTAGTAATATAGCAGAAGTAGTTGCGACTTTAAAGTCGTTAGTGTTGATCATGAATACTCACAATTGAATGAAATATATTCCTTAGACCTAAAAAGCAACAAATCGTGTGATGCCACATTAACACACCAATAGAACATGACATAATGCACAAATATCAGTCTACCTTTTTTGGGGGGTCTTTTTGGACACCTTAACAAACAGTATGATGATGTAGACCTGAAACCTTAGTTACAAGTAGAGGCCTTGTCAAATAAGCCACTATAAAAAATTGGTAGTGATTTGAAATCATCACATATGATTTTAAGAGGTGCAAAATTAGGATGTTCAACTAATAGGTCCTCTCCTCTGAGAAATTAAATCCTGCTTCAAAAAAATCACGATTAATTTTTAATAGACTTTCAGCAGAAAAAAATTATAACCAGCACTCTTAAGTTTATTTAATATTTATGATCATGATTCAGAGATTTGATCATGATTCGGATATTTTATCCCTTTCTTGCACAAGCTAAAAAGGAGAACACTCATTTGTACTTGCTTGCTTTAGAAAAATGCTTGAAATTTCGGTTGAGAACGGGAACTCAAAATCCATTTCACAATAATGTTCTTACGAGATCTGGGTCCACATCAAATAAAGAATTGCTTTCATTTTAACCCTACACATTCTATGAATCTAAAACTAGTCCCCTGGAATGAATAAACACACGTGGACCAAAGCTGATGTGAAAATTTGCACTTATTAACATTTCATGCATGAAAAACACGGCCTACAAGAGAGGATAACTTGTTAAACTTACAAAACAATATTTGCTCAACGAATTCATGAAAATTCCATGGACATTAAAACTGAAAAATTCATAAAATATAGCATAAAAGATGTATACAGCGTGATAAATGATGATTTGTTTTGTGATTTATTTCTTTTATTCATTCAATTGTTCCTTCGATGGAATTTTCATCCTTTAAAATTGTGATATTGGATTTTTTGAAAGCCTTTGGATTCGACTGTGTAAACATTTCTTCCATCTAGAAACTTTATAAAAATGATAGGAACAAATGTTTGCATAGCCCAGTCCAGAAGTTTTCTTCAAAATGTCCAATGTGAAATCTAATGTCTTTAATTTGTGATCTTGACAGGTTTTTAAATGAGTTTAAAATTTGGGGGCAAGTATATAGTTTGGACAGTTCTAGCTGTAGTTTGATTTGTGATCTTGAAAGGTTTTTTAATTAGTGAAATTTGGGGACAAGTATGTATTTGGATAGTTCTGGCTGTAGTTTGATTTGTGATCTTTGACAGGTTTTTTAATGAACCTGAAATTTGGGGACAAGTATGTATTTTGGACAGTTCTGGCTGTAATTTGATTTGTATACTTATTACACACTTGTATATGTGCCAAATCCCTTTCCTCCATCACTAAGAGGATGACTCTACTAAATACTGAATTCCATTGAATAATCAGCACTCTCACTTTCCAAAATAAAATGGGCCTTGAAAATTACTATACATTATCATCTTGCCAGGCCTTCATCTGGATAAGAAATTTGGTGACAACTGAATTATGTGGTTTGTCATTTGTAAAAGAGGACTGGTTAGACTGTATCTGTGATTTGTATTCAGTCTTACAGGTATTTCAATGCAGCCAATGAACCATTTTCATCTCATTCCTGAAGAAAGCATTTCAATATATGCTGATTAATTAATCTTCCACAAAAGGTCTGGATCCAAGACTCAATTCCCTAGCATTCTCAAACCCCCGTATATGAGAAATAAAAAGAAAAGTGAAATAAAGAGAAGAAATGGTAATCTAGAACTGGTCCAAGTATTAAATGCTTTCGAGAATGTACTACTACTAACCATCCTTAAAAGGTTATACATTCAGTTCAATGCTTAAATTTGAATATGACATACAGGCAAAAGTTAGGATATGAGCAATGGTACCTCAAAGAAAGAACTCACATTTCACTGGACTTGGAAGAGCAAAAATAATATCATTGAACATTTTCATGACCGAATTGATTTATGGTTTACAGACTGCATATCCTTCTCACTCAGGAGTTAGGATACAAGAAAGTTACAGTTATGTCCTCTAACCTCTTTCTGATAGATTATTGAGTAGATATCAATAATATTATCAATGATCATCCATTCGGTTAAATTACCAAGTACAATAAATTATTGAGACTTTCTGATGGTGATATACTGTTAACAATAGAAAAGATTAATGGTTTATCAGAGCATCATCATAAGATGATGCTGATAATAAAAACATTCATTTGAAATTTGCTATTGCTGATTAACCAGCTTCACCCACTTAGCAACACTAGGAACTCCCTGGTTCACAGCAAAGACCATATAGTAGCTTGGAGGAGCAATAATTGCATTTGGAGGAGCAGTTGCAGTTATAGTATATGTTGATTCACCAGCACCAGCAGGAATGGCAGATGAAACCTTCAACTTAACGAGTCTCTGACCCTGAGAAAATGAATGTGTTGCGAATGGAGCACTTCCCATATTGACCTCAATTATTCCTACAACAGGAAGTTCAACAGAGATCACAATGCTGAAAGAGGATCCATATGTAACAACATCAGGAGATTTGATAATACTTGGACGGAGATTAGCCCTATCAGGTCCAAGATACTCAGGTGAAAAAGCTTCAACTCTGAGTTCAGTAGGGAAGGGTTCATCATAAACGTAATAGTAGTGAGGATTACTACCAGCTACCAGTATCCTTCCATCTGGTAACAAAACTGCAGTGGAGTGATACATTCGTGATACTGTACTAGGAGTGAGGGTCATAAATCTCAGACTTGGAGCTGCAGAGGGTTGGTACAGAACTGGATTCAAACATGGCTGGGATGCCAATTCAAAGCCCTGTGAACCAGCCTGGGCACCATTTATAATTATAACATCACCAGTTGGAAGCATAACCATGTCCCCCATAATTCTCACAAATGGCATATCCTCAATAGCCCATGAAGGCTCAGGGTCTGTTGCCACCATTCTTCCACAGCTGCCATTGGCTGAGAGAGGAACCCGTTGAAGGTAAGCACCAAATCTTGCACCCCCACATACAACAACTTCCCCCTTTGAATAATCATCCTCTGGTGTCAGTGCCAACATCACTGATGACCCTGCAGAAGGGTAATTTCTAGGACCACCCTCCAATGGAGGATAGTTTTTAATGACTTGGTTGGTCTTGTAGTCATAGAGAATTGATTCTGTGTTGGCAAAGATGAAGAGATGCCCATTGGGGAGCAAATGCACATAGGGATACAGATTGTCCATTTGGAGATCTCCAGTCTGAGACAAGAAGGGCATAGCGACTGGATCGGAAGAACCGGCAGGGTAATACTCAAGATTGTGAGATGCCCTTCCTCCAACAATTATAACCCTCCCATCAGGAAGAAGTTGATTTGTCGCATACCAACGTCCTTCTTTCAACTCTTCATCCTCAAGCTCAGTCCAGTCACAGAGTTCCTCTGAAGGACAGGGTACAAACTTCCTGATCTTTTTGTTTCCATCCAGGTCCCCCCCTGTCTGCAACAACGTACCATCAGGAAGAAACTGACCAGAAGAGCACCATGTGTCTGTAAATATTTTCAATGGCCTGACTTTATTGGTGGCAGGGTCGAACAGTACAGAATGTGCGGTGCAGTCATGCTGCTGTGTTTTGTCGTTAGGATTGTCTCTGCAATTCCCAGGTGGCAGGGGAATCCTACTCTCCCCTATATCAGTCCTGTCCAGAAGCACTACTGTTCCGTAATGGGTAACCGCGGTATGCATTGACGCAATCCCTACATTCTCAACAAGTAGTTCCCATGATCCTGGAAGGGATTCTGTAACTTTGAACAGCAGATTTAACAGTAGAAATGCCCGAATAACCAAAGCAGGAGCTGCTTCTGTCATCTTGTATCGATACGTACAGCCTTAGCCTGTATAAGCTTAGGACCACTGCAGTTACCAATATCGCGTTACTGAAAACTTCACCACAGCAAAAAAATTCAACAGGGTTAGCGTTGGAGTCCTGAGCCTCACCAGCTCAAAATCATAATAAATCACTTAAATTGAATATGAACTTCAGAGCAGCACTGTTCTGTTTCCATTGCCAACAAAGTTGATAATCCACACCAGCAGTAGCACATAGACCGCAGAATTATCAGCGGTATTTACTAAATAATCATATTAAACAGATTGTACTGAAGCAGCAGAACCAAGGCTATAGTAAAAACTATAAATTCAAACTACCTGCAAGCTTGAATGTTTCTAAACTTCATAACCCCAAAAGCTTGTTCTTCACCAGAGTCAAATCCTTCTCTACTTCTGCAAATTCAATGCATCTCTTAGTTATAACTTATCATAAGGCTCTGTCAAAAATGAAAAATATCTAGCTTTTCAAAACTCATACCACTCTATAAATACATTGAATCAACTAATTACTCATGGATCCTTAACCTAAAGACCTACTTCAGCAAGGTTCCTTCGCATTTACTAACAATCTTATGCATAGTCTTGGTCTACACTGAGAGTTGGTGAGAATACTTTCTGAGATCAACAGGACCTGATTGCCCAAAACCAATTTACAAGAATAATTTGTGGGCATGATTGAATCCCCACTTAAGATATCCTGATTCCACAGCTTAACTGACTTGAAATTGTTACAGAACTAGCAAGGTAAAATCACAGACCCGCCAAGGTTGAACCTTGGGAGAGAAATAACACATTTAACTATACTATTCCATAACCAGGTAAAATCACAGACCCACCAAGATTGAACCTTGAGAGAGAAATAACACATTTAACTGGACTGTTCCAACAAGCCTTTCAATGTTACGAGCTATAAGCTTCAATATTTCAAATCTCATTCAAGATTATAGTTTTGGAAACTTTTGTATGGCAAGATTGTTTTCTTAAGCCAAAGTAGTGTTCACCCATTTAAATTATGCAAATGCAAGTGATTTGGGCAAGAAAGCCGGCCCCTAAAATATGGGTATATAAAATGGGTGGTCATGAAATTGCTAGTCCAGAGAGAGATTCCTAAGATGGGTGGTTTCCAAAATGACAGACTATGTAGTAAAATGTAAAACGTCCAACAGAAGTACAAGAAAACATACTGCAAATACTATATAAAGAATCTTCAATCACTTACACACAGTAGCAGAAAAACTGTTAAAACCAGTAGTTAACGAATTGAGTACAGAATTCTCTGCAACTGCCAGAATCAGGTTGTGCGGATCAAAAGCTCAGAACTACCACCTCTTCTTCAAACAAAGATATGGCCTTCTTTGGCAACTGACACAGTTGTAGACCAGTTGCAGTACTAGTATAAATTGAAACAGAAAAGACAAGTAAGAAGACAGAATATAACTGCCTATGCTTTGCAAATTTGCAAATAAAGAAGAAGATGCGTTTAACTGTGGGTCCTAAAACACAGTGACAAAAACCAATGGAAAAAGTAGTTGAAAGCAATGTTAGCAAAAATAGAGCAAGGTGAAAATTGGCAATGTGTAAACAAAAGCTTGTTTGCATGCATATTTACGTTTGTAATAATTTCTTTCACAGGATACCATGATTCTTCACCTTCACATTGCAATCATGGAAAAAGACTTTGGGGACAAGAGTGGATAGAAATTTAAATAATATTAATATGTGATTTGGCTCTTTGAAAAGGATTTTTTTCTTTTTAAAGCACATATCTTATATTATATGTATTATTTATGTAAGGCCAACATATGACAAGACTGAACAAGTGTGAGGCCCTCAACGTCTAGTTGCATGATAAAAGTGGATAATTTCATTGCATGAGTGGACCAACGTATACTTTAGGTTGTGGGGGATTAGTTTATTGTGGTGTATTTTTGCTTAACAATGTAAAAACTAATTCTAGAGATTAATCTCTTACAAAGAGCCATATTTAGTAAGTTTTACCCATCCCTTGAATCTTGCCACCATACTTTTCTTGTATGGTATGAAGGGTAGTTATTCTTCTTGATACCACTTCTTACCCCTGTTTTGTTCTTATTAATACCACTAATGCTTCCAATCAGGGTGTGATTAACTTTTGATTGTACCTTTTATGGCTCTTAATCAATACTTTTTTTACTACTTTATAATAGTACAATTACTAAATAGGTTTATTTGTTAAAGTTGATTTTATTAAAAATATTAGTATTATTTACTTTTCAAATTTTAAATTAAGTAGATTAAATGTGGGTGTTGAGATTGTATTATTATTAGAAAAGAAAGAGGATAGAGTTAAAGAAATGTGTCTAATTTAGTAGGATGATTAGAGGAAGTCTTGGATTGAAAAAAACATGTACATAAAAATTTGAGAGACATTAATATTGCAACAATATGCTCACATTATTAAATAATCTATAAAAATGTTATAATAAATGAAGTATTAGTTATATCTTAGACACTTAAAATGGTTGTGGCCTCTGAATTGGATTATTAACACCATTTCCTCATGAATCACCTTTGTTTTAACTATTTAATTAAATAATCTAAATTGTTTAATTAAATTTATCATTTTCTCCTATTAATCAAATAATCAATTTTATTGGATTAATTCATCCCCCTTCATACTAATTTTTATCTCATTTAATTAGATAATGCAAATTATTTAATTAAACTCATTATTTCTTCCCATTTGATTAAATAATTCTAACTATTTAATTAAATGTCACAAATCTCCCCGTTTTTTAAATAAATTAATTATTTAATGAAAAGCCCTTATTCCTCCAACTTGCACAACTAATTAATTTTCTCAAATTAATTAAATAGCTAATTTCCCTCACACTTGTATGAGAATATTCCCATGAAATATTTCTCCTTCATTTACTCCCTTCATTGACTTTCTCTCACACCAAGCCTTAATGGTTCTTACACCAAGCCTTGATAGCTCTTACATAAGTCTTAATGGCTTTTACACCAAGTCTTGATGGCTCTTACACAAGCCTTTACTTCCTCTTACATAAGCCTTTACTTCTTCTTACACACTCTCTTCCCAAAATGTGCTCACACATGTGTGAGCACACATCCCCATCACATATTTTCTCCTTGTGACCTTCAATCCTCTCATCAATTAGCAACCATTGATTGGGAAAATGAATCTCAACCCCTGATTCAACCATTTTCCCTATAAATAGAACTCACTTCTATGAGAAAGGGATCTACTTCTTGAAGCAAAGTTATGCTGCTCAATTCTATACTTGCTCTCACCCATTTTCACCATTTTAGCTCACATCTTGCATCAATCTTCATCCTTCATCCACAATCTTGAAGCTTGTTTCATCAAAGGGATTAGAAAAGGCTATTATTTAACATCAATATGACACCAATCCCCCCATGTGTTGGTATGTGGCGACTGATCATGCTATACTGTATAGCCCATGGTATACTGTACACCCTGGCCCCG